>OY751318.1:21358805-22001305 GCA_963564615.1 Rhorus exstirpatorius
TCGATTTATCATATCAATGCTTTAACTACAAAAATTCTTTCGAAAAATCAACGGAAAATAAAAACTTAGGTAAACCAGCTCGATATACCTATGGATCAACGATGAGACTTATCCATATTTTCATATATATTTGGATCTTATAGAAATTTAAAAAGGGCAACAGAACGTTTTACAACCGATCGATTCTACAAATTAATAAAAAAAAAAAAAACATTGCATTATTGATTGCTGCACGCAAGCTCGTATTAAAACTGCAGAACCAAAAATATTGCGTACAAAATACTTAGACCCGAGTCTAAAAAATTATAGGAGCCATTTAAAAAAATATAAAACGAATATCGAGAAAACCATGCATATATCAGAAATTTGAGAGTTTTATGATTTTAATTAACTCGCGAATCACTTTAATAAATAAATGAATTCGCTTATTTATTAGAGTAATTAGTATTGAATTAACAATGACGTATTTTGTGTTCGATCGATTAATTCGTGATTGTGGTGTACATATATTATCAGCGTGTTGAGATCCTTTTGGTAAAATCGAGTCAAAAAAATCAATGATGAACGATTCTATAGACCTCCCCACGGGTATTATGGTGGCAAATCAAATATTGCCTGGTCAAACACGAAGTCGCGTGAGCCAACAAAAAAAAAACACAATATCCATTCACGATCCGAGTCAGGACAAATATATCGACTCGCAGGGATAGCGAAATCATGATTCGTAATGGCGAAGCATTATTCCAGATGGCCGCCCCCGGAATAATGTTTATTTTTTCGTTCTCGTTGTCGCTCTATATATTCCGCCTGATCTTTGAACAAATTTTCCAAAAATTCTTGTATGTACGTACTTATGGATTTACTGTTTGCCTTCTTTCGTTTCGCAAAAAAATAAGTTCCCGTGTAGAAATTTGACCAGTTTGCCAGGCTTCTGGCCAGAGCCAGTCATGGCATAGATTTACTGATTAGGACGAACTTGGCTCTGCCGGATCTGATATGGGCCAGAATTCTTTTGGATTTACAGTCGCCTCTACGCAAGCTGCCACTCTCTAAGCTGCCGTCGCGCGGTGTTTTAGATTATTTCACGCCGCTTTAAAGCGCGAAAAGTCGTTATATACATCGTTAGCAAAGTTCAAGACAGGATTTTGAAATCGCAAAATATCTATCTAAAAAAAAAAGAGTATATGTTGACTCAATTGAAAGACTTTTATTTTTTACTATGAATATTCAATACGATTTTAAATTGAAAATACGATTACTTCGATTGAGCATATATTAATTTTTTGAGATCATTATTTTTGCGAAGAAAGTTAATTGAGATAGCCTTTGATAAAATTTTCAAGCTGTAACTTTATCTAATTACACAAGAAACGTTTTTGTCGCGGAAAATTGGTATCAACTGATCGCAACTTGAATCGAACTATACAACTGTAGCACGCTGTATCGTAACCCACGTGCGCTGATGCGCGTGGCAGCTTACGTAGGGAACGAAACAAATCGCGTCGAGAGCCCGCTGGGCTCGAAAGTGGGGAACATCGTTTCCAGAAAAAATACTCCCCTACGGTCCCGAACGCGGCAGCGTACGTAGAGGCGACTGTACTAGTCTGAGAAAATTCGGCAAGTCCCGACTTGGTACTGGCCAGAATTCTTATGAATTTACTAGTCTGGGAAAACACGGCAAATCTCGACTTGGTACTGGCCAGATTTATTTTGGACTGTATTACGACAAAAATTCTGAACTCACGGAGATATATTCGGTACTATTTTCAAGCACTCGCGCGACAGACTTAACATATATTATAATAACAAAAAAGGCTCTAGATTTTGATCACTTTGATCAACAGTTTTGTTCCAATGGTTTTTTTTCCCTCCTATTCGCAACGGAAAAAGTGCCACGCACGCGATATACGCTCGAAACGATTCAATTGTGTATTTGGTTCAAAAAAAAAAAAAAGAGAAGGTTTTGTCATCGTGGCCTCGTGGGAGATGAAAATAAATGGAAATGGAAGCCTATCCTACGCGGATAACGTTCCGGATCTAAAGAAGCTTCGTCGTCCGACGAAACATTTTTACGTGGCAAATCTACGGGAAATTACGGAAATAAATTTGTTTTTCTTGACTTCGAATATGCATTTTATTGTTATTTAAAATCGTATTTAAAAAAATCCGTAGCATTCCCTTGTCACGCCACATTGTGCATTTGAGCATGAGGCAGTGTTTGGGACCGGGTAAACGAAGTCTTTATCCGGATGCCAGATCTGCGGCCGTGCGTCGTCAGACTGTACACAAAGAGAGTTGGAAACATCAGTTTCGCGTAACGCTGATTCCTAATCAAATGATCGCAGCGAGGAGCCATAGGGCTTTTTATCGCTTGCAAGTGTCCCGTGTGTTTGTTTTTTTTTCCCGCCTGCCCCAAGCCCGGGCACCCATCTTTAGCGTGTGTTAGCATTGTTCAAGCCACATACCGCCATCACTTTTATTTTCATACCGGTAAAGCCGCTGTAGCACACAGACAATCCTTATCATGCCATCAATGCCGGCTCACCCATAAAGTTTGTCGAAAAAAAAATGCAAGACCTCATTTCGTAGAAACGGAAAAGCTAGAATTCATGGATGAAGTAGTGGCAAGTAAATTCCAAGGCAGCTCTCTCTCTCTCTCTCTCTCTCTCTCTCTCTCTCCGTGCTGTAAATCTAGTCTAGCCAATATTTCATCTCACTCAAATTTGGGTCTAACCTAGCTTAAACTTAAACTTAGTTTTAATTTAGTCTAAGGATTATTGTTATTGTAAATTGTTCACTCACATATTCTCATTTATACTCAAGGGTCTCTACCCTCGTATAATAAAATTATGTTCTCTCTCTCTCTCTCTCTCTCTCTGTTTCTCTTCAGAATTACTGATCGGCCATTTTAGTGTTTTTTATTTGGAGGCAAATGGAGCGGTATAAGTGTTTTGTGTTGTTCGCCTAGTTTTAAAGATCCTATTTGTTCATGACTTGCTCCCGCTCTGGTTTCCGCACCAATCCAATTTTACTACTTTTATTATAGTTCCAATTGTACGGCGTTCTCCGCCTTTTACACTGAAAAAAATGGTTCGGGATTTACAATAATACTGTTATTGTTGGCCAGTTATAGGTATACTGGTGAAAAAATATTGCCCACACAGAAAATGCAGTAGCCCTTTTAGAAAATCCCGATTGCCGTAAAGTTCATACAAATATGACTAGTGAAGTATTTCTAATTCAACAATAATATCGCTGGTGAAGGCAAAGCAGTTTTGTCTACGGCGCCTATACTGCGCCTTTGTGGACGACACTCAATCGTCTGGCTAGCTTAGTCATTATAAATAGCTGGAAATTTATCGTTTTTGTAAATCAGCCATACTAACATAGCTCGCGAAACTACACTGTATTGTTCAAACAGCTGTAGTAGCTGATTTTTACATGCCTAGCTATTTCAACCATATAGTATGGCTGCGAGAATAACGCTGTGACACATAGCTATACTAATATGGCTCGCGCAACTATACTACGTTTTTGGAACACCTACAGTAATCTGTTAACGCGTGGTGTCTATGCCTCTGCCTCGCGCGAAAACGAGACCTCGCTACGCAAAATTTGATAATGAACGAGTTTGTGAAGAAGAAACTGAACGAACGGAATCTTGATGAGCTTATACCAACATTTGAAGGTAAGTCTGTTCTCACTTATCTACGGAATATGTAAAAAAGGACTATTTTTCCTGTTATATAAACGCCAATCGTATAACAAGCGAATTTTTGTAGGTTAGGTCAACTGTCATTTTCCTGCAAGGAGAGTATCATATGTCTCCGGGCCATGGATTCTCTCAAACTTCCAGGTGTGTTTCATTAGCTCTAAAAATCAAGTCTCTTTTGCAAAATATTTATGTATGAATATCATTATCGATAACAGATGATTAAAATAAATATTCATGATTATGAAACATATTGGCTGAATTTTTACTGTGACCCGAATATCCCCTACTATATATACCTACCTATACGAGTATAGGTAGGTACAATATCCTGTAATTTATCTATATAAAATGAATTTATAATTCAGCCATATTCTTTTGGTAGTATGGCTGGTACGTCTACCTCGTATGCTAGCGTTTATAAGACAGCTATACTAGTATGGTTGGCATACGCATAACTCGTGATGGTGAACTCAACCATACTATGGTATTGCTGAAATAGAGATACTTGTCAGATTCGCGGAGCTATTGGGTATATGTCTGTCATGACATAGTGGTATGCTTACGCCAACGATATTGTGTCAGTCATATTTGTATGGCTTTATTACCTAGATGGTATGGCAGTAGCGTATTTTCCCATATAATATGGCTGAAGCAATAATAATTATGGCTCGAATCGGGAAACTTTTTTTTCAGTGTACGTATCTCATCCCCTTAATAATTTGAGTTTCCATATTTCATTTCATTCCTTGAGACCTTCGCCCCGCAATGGTGCCCGCAATCCCTCTTCCCTAATTGCACTAATTTAACGCATTTGCACAAGGGCACGGAAAAAGTTTGAAAAACCATACATATAGTTGGCTATATTTGACTGAGTTTGATTTCCATTACCGCCGGAAACTCATTGTCAGGACAACTGCTTCCCGTTCAGCAGTCAGCGAGTCAACCAGTATACGGCTAAGCGATCAGCCGTCCCAGTATTGAACGCGACTGATATAGTGCTTAATCAAGGCAGTCTGATTACTCCTCCTATAGGAATGCTGAATGACATTGTCTACAGATTCTAGATCCGGTAATTGATTGAACGGAGCAGTTACCGGATTAAGCTAGGGAGAAGTTTGACTTAACCTACGTCATGGCAAATGCTATTGTCACGGCAACTTCAGCTCCAGGCAGCAGGTATTGTTTCATTGTCAGTGGGCGGTTCAGTTTTTGATTGTGCCCGTGATCCATAGTCGTAATTAATCCAGGCCAAGTATACCACTTCGGTTCTAATTGAGCTCGAGGACAAGCACTCTTTCAACGAAACGATCGACTTTGTTTCTGCCCACTATGCAGAGCGCGATTTAACCGCTGTGATGGAGGAACTCGTCTACCAGGGCGATCGCAACGCGATCCAGCTTGAGCAGGAATTGGGGCTCTTGTATAGAGGCTGAACGTTGCGTTAGTGAAACAATGCACATGAAAGAATTCCAAATACTTTGATGCGTCATTGACTCATCGATACCTTTTGATTGGACTCCTCCTCAGATCCTCGCCAGATGATAAACTTGCAAGCTCTCGTTGTTTCCATGAATTTTGTTGAATATTCCAATGGGGCATATCAATTCCGCACTTCCATCCATGAATTTACAACTTTGTAGTGATATATCAACGGTAATAATCGTAATCACGAGGCCAGAGGAGAAAGAAACTAGGAAGATGAGTCGACGGCTGTGGAAGAAAATTCTCGGAGTCATTTTCCTGGCGATGCGTATAGCGAGAAGCGTCCTTATTGCGCTCATTAAATTCAAAATGGTTATGAAAGAAATAAAAGGAAGAAAACGTGGACCCGAAGCCACAAGGAGATCTGAGAGCCTGTCGAGAGATGAACCGAGGATTCGCTAGGACTTGCCACCGAGCGCTTGGCACAAAACCCGAGAGAGAAAAGAAAAGGATGGAATTTACGAGCCCCCCCCCCCCCCTCCCCCAACTCCTGTGCAGCCTTGTTTATGAACCGACGTTTTGCCCCTTGTTCCTCATCGTGATGATCTTCGCACAGCGTCTTATATGTACTTCGTTCACGAGGTATATAATTCGCACGGTAGACCCTCAGCACCGCCGAAGAATCGTTTCCATCGAATCCTAAAATTACGGCTGATAAATGATCCCCGATGATGATACGGGGGTTGATTCGAGTGCGGTAGATTTTTTTTCTCGGGTACTTTAGCTTGAGCCCCCCCCCCCCCCCCCCCGTATAGTTATTATTCATACGATATAGTTATTTTCTCATGAACTTTTTGGTTCGCTTTGAAAATTTTGCGTTTGTCATGATCATTATTGGCATCGTGATTACGATTTTTCAAAACTTTTTTTGTTTGCGTTTTGGGCGAGGAGGATAATTCCCCACAGAGTAAGATTCACGGTGAAGATCTCGGTGATCTTGTCGTGGTGCATGTCGCGAGATCGTTGAGTTTATTCGATCGCGATTGCAATTAAGCTGTCGCACGGATGGACGCAACGATCGATTTTCGCCTCGTCGGAAAAGCAAAAGTATATACACCCCGTTTCAACGTGGTCAGTCATTAATGGCATCGACAACGTGACGATGAGAGTGAGAGAGATATAGTGAGAGAGGGAGAGGGGAGTTTGCAATTAGTTAGCAATTAAACAGTTTGCGCTGCAGAGACAGGGGAGACGCGGAAGCTATTTCTTCAAGGAGGCTTTGGTCCTTTGTGTATGTGTGTGTGTGTGTGTGTGTGTGTGTGTATGTCTGTGATGATGATGATGATGATGATGATCACCAGGCAGAGGTAGCTCCGGGGCTCGCTCGTGCCAATCTGCCTTTCATCGATGCGGCCAAGCCCAGGCACGTCATAATCTCATTTCTTTCGCGAGATAATATACCATCGGTAATAAATCATAAAATTGTCGGACAATTAATTCGAATATGCTGGGTTACATCGAGATTATTTATTACATCATAGCACTCTGGCATCACTCGTGACTTCGAGTTTTTTAATTTATAATCCGGGGTGGATTCATTCGGGAGATTATATATGCATGCAGGGTACTCGATTTTTAGTCTGCATTTATTCAAGCGTCAATTCATTGAGATAGAACACATCGGTTAAGTATTTCCCCACGTGATTCTAATGTTAAAATTTTTTTTTTTTTTTTTTTTCGTAACGTGTGCAAAAGTCGAATTGTTCGCATTGATTGAGCCTGAAAATAATGATGGCAACCCAAATTCACTATAGCACTGGGAAGATGACCGTCATCAAAGTTGTCGATTTTTAGATAAAGAGTCGCGCTAGCGAGTCGAGACAAGTAAATTTCCTTCTCTATTTCGACATGTTTTTTTTTTCGCATTACTCGTTAGTGACTCTCCTAATTTTTTGAAATGCTCACATCGTTTGTGTCAAGAATCGGATACTCGAAGTTGTTCGCATAGATCGTATGAGCACTGAAAGAATCAGGCGAGCACATCGATGATATATTTGTCCCAATATTGATTTCGACTTAGTCAAGGCTTGGCCCTTGTTAGCCTGCCAGTATTGGCAGCTTTGGCGTCAGAACGGTGCCAATGCCAAGCCAGTCTGCAGTACGTACATGAGATATGCCCAAAGAACTGTCTGGAGGTCTCTCTTGTGAGCCTATCGAAGGTCTAATCACATAAATCGAAAAAGCTCTCTGCATGTTACCGATGAGATTTCTCGATTTTTCCAAGGACTTGCCTGACCTACATACGAATAATGCCAAGAATCCGATTCTTGAAAGAAACTCTCATTGCAGAGAAAAAAAATCATTAGTCATCACTTATCGTTTGCCTGTTTCTAACTTATAGAAACACGTGAACACTCGAAAAAATCAGGATACCTCATCATTAAACATATGCGTTACACAAGGAACTCTTTGCAGTCCGCTGAGCCTGTTGAAGATCTGATAAAATAAATCCAAATGATATTTCGCGTGCAAGTTGTTAGATCTTACTTATTTGGCCGATCAATTTGTTAAATAGAAAGAAAGGATTTCATAATTTAAATAAATTTTTTGGCAGCCCAGTTCGTCTGGACAAAAATCGTTCAATTCTGGACTGAGTGTAGCAGTGACCATTTGAAGCTTTTGCACAGAAGTTACAGGCTAAATTTGTACATACATGAATGCTTTGCAAAAAGAAGCCAAAAATCCCCCCAAAAAGACCATAAATGGTGTACCAAAACTTGAGATTTTTTATAATTTAATTTTTTTAGAATTTGTGTTATATACAATTTATAAAAGAGCCATTGCTCATGATCTAAGGAAATGATCTTAGAAAATTGGCATCTACAATAAAAGAAATTCGAACGAAGTTGGCGAGTTCGTGACAGGTAATTCATGAATTATATGAATAATTGTATCGTACAGACATTCCGCATAACTCATCGGGTACATCGTTCGAATTTTTTGTTTTAATTTTTTCTCCGATTCAAATCCTTCGAGCATCTAAGCATATAGGAGCAATGGCTCCTATATATATATATATATATATATATATATGTGTAACATAAATTCTCACAAAACTTAATAAAAAATAATGTTAGGTAGGCAATCTGTACGTTGGATGATTTGACCTTGTTTGACAACTTTTTGTAACAACGCAGGTAAATGTATTTTTCTCGAGTTTTTGTACACCATTTATGGTGATTTTGGGGAGGGATTAGTCGCTTACGTGTGCCCGAAGAGGCAAAGAGCTGTGGCGAGTTTTCCCACTTCGTTGATTCAAGAGAGTCAAAGAAAAAAAAAATGAAAATAAAAACTTGATCGAAAAGAGTTATGGTAGCCTGATGGTAATCGACCATTTAAAGTTCCTCGAATGACTATATCCGTGAATTTTTTCATACGCCACTCAGTGATGATGTCATTAATAACAGTAATGGTGGCTCGAAAATGGGGCATTTTTCTTCGAAATTGTAATGGCATCTCCCTGTAATAAAGATTGCGACACTATATAGTGCCACACTCCTAAAGGCAACTGACATGGAACTCAATATAAATGAATTTTGAATATCCGGTTTTGGATTGGGTTTGGGCCCTTTTTTTTGTCAGGAATTAATAAAAAAAAATTAAAAAAATCAATCCAATGAGAATTCAATAACGAGGCTTAAACCAGAAGGCGTAGTACATGCTTTATAATAGTATATAACGAAACAAAAGCCGCAAAATCGCCAGAAGCATCCGATCCGACAAGACGATCATCGTGTTCCTGTATATATATTATCTTTACTTTCGGTATCTCGTTAAACGGAAGTATTATTATTATCATTACTGTATTATTGCGGCTTTGCCGAAATTCCACGGTACGTTTGGCCGTTTTAAAGTTAGGGTGGCCATCGTCTTCCTCTGTGATTTGGCGGGGATGAGAGAGCGTTGAGGGTATATGGAATGAAACAAAAAGAAAAAAGAAAACGTAGTTGAGGTTAGCCGGGACTTTATTAACCGGCAAAAGCGAAAGCGATCGGTGGAGAATCGCGTCTGAGAACCGCTAATAGACACTTTACGCGAGGCACTTTGCGAGGGTCCTCTATACCGGACGACCAGAGTCGACCCAGAGTTCGCCGACCGCGGTTCGCATGTTCTTTTTTATATATATTTTTTTCTTCAATTTTTCTTCCTCTTTTTTTCTTTTCATCCCTGCTTCCCTCACGGACTCTATCCCACTCGCAGATGGTGCTTCATTTAACCACCTCTGTCTTACTTTTCATTTCTCTCTCTCTCTCTCTCTCTCTCTCTCTCGCTCTCTCTCTCTTTCACTCTTCTTCGAGGGGCCCACCGGTAGAAGATCGGATTTGTCAGATACCCGAAGGGAGCAAAGCGAGTTTAAGTGAGGGCGCCCCGACTGGGCCCCGAGGGCCACCGAGCAGCTGTTTTCGGGTGCGATGACACTTGGAATATCCTCGGAGCTCTCGTTCCGGGACACCGGAGTTCGGGACCCTTGCAAAAAAAATAAAAACAAAATCTGCGGATCTCTTTTTTCTTTATTGCACTTTTTCATTTTGTTCTCCGTCTTTTTCCCGTGAATGGGTCTTCGCCTTTACGAGTTAATTCACCGATTCAGCTATTTCTCGGTGCGAGCACCTGATTGGGTTGACCGTTTATCCCGATGATCTTTTGGATCAAGATGTCTTTCTGATATAATCAAGGATCCAGCGGGACATTCATAATCTTATTCTATTCCTGTACATTGAAGAAGCTACTGGAGTTAGAAATAAAATATTACAAAATTGTTCATTGCCCATATTGGTTACTCATAATTTTGCAGCATTCTTAGCAGTCTTAGCTAAATATACCATATAGGGCACATGGTATTTTCAGCTGAATTCCTGATTCGCAATATATTTACCGAGTTTTGGTATTATGGAAACAAGAATTTTTTTCAAAAATTTCGAATTGCTATATGAAATGCCGTGGCTATATGAATTGGCATCTTTCCAACGTTACGAACCATTTTTTTATTACCATGCATACCGGTGTCACTACACTTGGAGTGCCTTTAATTTTTCAAATTCTCTCGGCTTCATTAATTATTTCGCGCACTTTTGTGCGGGTGACAAAAGAAGGGCAACCGGCTGGACACAGAGCGCGGCGGTGTTGAATGAGAAAGGCTGGACGATTTGTGTTCAAACAGATCGAAGATAGGAAGTCTGAGGACATTGCGCGGATGTTCTGGCTCTATAGTCATAAATTTAAGGAGGCGATCCAACGCGTTAGTCACAATTCACGTCGAGACTTATGAGAGTGTACACTACCGAATATCCGACATCAAGATTTCATCGGGTCATACGGGACGTTGTTTCCTACGACGATAAATAAACTCGCGGACAGTTTAATTTCATTCCTACATTATTTTTCATACAAACGCAAACGGTAAACGGTAGACAAAAAAATCATTAAAAAAAGATAGGAAAAAAAACAACAGAGACTATAAAGTCGTATATTTAAGGGTGTAAAACTTATTAAAATTTTTCTTTAATTATGAAAATATAAAATATTTGTATATTTGCCTCTTTGGATATCGTGGATTTTTGTCATGAAAGTAAGAGAGACAAAAGGGATCTTCAGTCATGTTCATTCATCAAGGGTTGACCAGGGGCCTAGTACCGAAAAACGTTTAGGTATACTAAATATTATTTTTTTTTATTACAATTTTCTAAACAACCCGTGTGTACAAGTGCTCGAGGCTCTTCTTCTCCCTCTGGGGGTAGGATTATGGTCGAGCACTTTATTTACTCTGAGTGTCGTGTTACGTGGTCGTATACGAGTCGACCGAGGCACTTATCTCTACAGCTTTATAGTGGCATAACCCGTGTGCGGGGCTGTGTGCGTCAGGGACATATACATGCACGTATGCCCGCTAAGAGAAACAGTGAACGAGATCGTATCTTTCTGTGTATGTCAAACGCGAGGTTATCCGTCGGATACCACGACTTCCTTCGATGACCCAATTGATTGGTATATATCCGAGAAAATATGCCCCAAAGACTAAGCGGCCATTTTATCGTTTGTTTTCTTTTCACCCGCGCCATTTTGTGTAGCCCTGCATTATTTCCATTAAAAAGTTTCTAGCTCACTGAAACAAAGCCCCCATCGTTCGAACTAAATAGCCTCGACAGGGAGAACATTCTCAAGTTCCGAGAGTCCGAAATTTTCGGGAAATCAGACAATTATATTTTTGCTATTGTACAAACAAATTTTGTTGTCGAAAACTGTGGCCTTACGGTAATCTAATCAGCTTCATTGGGTTGTTTATATTTAGACATGTTTCAAAAACTTAGTATGCTTGAGATGAACCCTATATATAAGAATAATTAAGAGTCTCCGATGTGTTTGGGAGCCGAAAGAGGAGGATTGGACACCGCGAACTGTGTGTAACCCAAACCACGGTTTCAAAGTAGTGCAATTCTTTTTTTTTCGCTTCTGCAGGTGGCCAAATGATGTAAAGGGCAGTGCACGCGAATGCAAGGTTCGCTGGTACCGTATAGATATACACACATACATATATTTATATATATACATCTCGCAACTGAAGGCAAGCCTTTTGTTTGTCTTTTTGGGGAGTCACTGCTGGCGTCCGAATTTTTACGGCTCAGCGATAAAATACACAGCGGTATATTTACACAAAAAAAAACATAATTTTTGTTCCGGATTCCCCCCCCCCCCCCCCTCCTATAGTTTCAATTTCGTAAATTTGCCAATTCATCCTTTGGGCATTCTCAATAATGTGTTTTTTTTTTTAAATTCCCAGTGAGGATTTTCCCTAATATGAGATCCTGAGTGGGACGAAGTCAATATAATGTTAACTGAATATTTCGAAACTATTTTGCAATCGCAAAACTTTTTCCCTATATATCATTGCGCTCTCTGTATATACCTCTATATACCGCTATAAAATAGATATAGCTTGGGCTGTCAGCTAAAAAAGTGATAGTCAAGGTGCCATGTTTCATGGATGGTGAGCAGTAGCAGCGGCAGCATTTTGAGAATTCACCAGGTTTGACTAGCGTGGGCGCATTTCCGGCTCAAATCCTTGCTGCTCGATGTTCATTAAATTGAACGGCTATAGCAGCAAAAAAGCGTTTCCATTTTTATTTTTTTTAGTTTCTAGCATTTGGATTCAATGGAAATTCTGTCGGTCCTATTATGATATTCAATAGTGGACAGCCGTTAATTAATAAGGTACCGTTAAAAGTCCCTGACTGAACTTTAAGAATTGAATGTTTTACACCAGAATATATCGAGAATGTTACTTTATGTATGTGAAGTTTTAACATCGCTTACCGACCATTTTAAGGCAAATTAATTCGTCCATAATTAGGTTATCAGGCATTGACTCTATAAGAACAGTTCAACGATGAACTCAGTATCGTAATCTGAATTTTTGTACCAAAAAAAGTGTCTCCTCCCCGTTCTCTACCTTGCTCTTTCCTTTATGCATACAATCGATGACATTTTGTATGCATCCTTATGTCTTAAGTATTTCGAAATGTTTCTTAGAATTGTCCTGCATCGATTGACACTTATAAAAAAAAATAGATCATTTTGCCATAAAGCGCCGTCGTTAATATAGAAAAGTATTTTTGTGGCAATTAATTCGTAAAGAAATTTTTTTGGGCTGCAGAAATTTTCGACTAGATGTATTGTTTTTTATTGCATTTTATAGGGACCGTGCACGCTTATACACTCTCACCAAAGTGATCATGTGTAGTCGTGTACATATATAAATTTTCCCCCAACAAAGTGTTCGTTCTGGACTGTAGATGTCGCAAATAGTATGCATGTACACGAGTATACGTTTTCATTTTCGTGAGATTGTAATTTCGTGAGAGTGCGCACGCGGTCCCTATTTCCAAATAATAGTCCGTGACGAGTGCGATAGCTCATTTTGTTCATTGACACATGCTCCATTGAAATATCGCCCAGGCGTTTTCAATAGTATTTGTTTAAGCAATAAACAGTGATTATAAGTTAAATATTGCAGGCATTTGTTTGCCCAATGTTGATAAACAAATGGCCGAAATATTCGAACGATAAGTGTTGGTAACAAGCCTGCACGATGTATCTACGCAGAGTATTTCAGTCGGGCGTTGAAGATAGTAGAACAAACGAACAATACAGAAATTTTTTTAAATTTTCGTCTCCTCGACAACATCGCAAGCTCAAGCGAGAATTCGATCGTTTTTTTTTTTTTTTCTCGATTCGGACGAGTTTTCCAATGCTCCGTAAGTCAGCAAGCGCGCGTGCTCGATATCGTTGCTCATTCATTGAACTCTCCGAAATAAGGGGCAGCTGGTGGAGAACGCGACGCATTCGCGTGTCACAAATAATCGCGATCGCGGATGCAAATGGTGCAAAGCGTCTCACACATTCATCCACGGATTTTCCGTTATGGATCCTCGACGTGGCATGTTAAATTCTGTCGAGCATATTCGATTATACATATTCAATTGTACTACTACTTTTGGTTATCCGAAGTACCCAGTTGTGGCCACCAAGCTTTGAATTGGGATTGGCTATAAGCTGGCCACAAAGTGGGTTTTCCAATTAGAGCACAGTGCGACACAGTGTCGACATTTCTGATGGAATCGGCCTATCCGAGCAAAGGAATACACCAGAAATGTCGACACTGTGTCGCTCTGTGCTCTAATTGGAAAACCCACAAATACAACAATCCGTGTTTTGAATGTACCACTTTTTGGCCACCGCGTATTTTTCAGGTATTTTAGCTGATATGTCAGTTTTTTTGTGATTGTAACCCGCAAAATGAGCTTTGAATGACAAATTTTTATGGGGTGGAATGATTTTAGTTAATGAGAAACCGTAGTCTTCTCACCTCGAGATCCCTTAACACTTCTGACAAGAAAACTACACAAACTGCGCAGCGTTGACACATTTCGTCATATTTCGTTTAAATAAATTAGCAGATATTCAATAAAGCAATCGATATTGGTGCGGAAACATCTCGAATATCGAAATATTACGCTCGATGAAGTGAACATAGCCTTGAAACTTTAAGAAATTCGAGGGAAATGCAGAGTGGTCACAAACGGTACAGTGGTCACAACTGGTACGTCTACCCTACATGCTCCGGTATAATGAATTTTTCCTGATAGCAAATCACTGTATAGAGTATGTAGGAATTATCTAAGGGAGCAAGGAATTTAGTACGAAATAAATTGGAATCATTAATTCGGTAGTAACGAAAAATGGAGAGAAAAAAAAATTGAATTCGTTATTTATGGGTTTCTCAAAGTTTTTTCTTGCATGAATTTTTATGTGTGTATGTGGGTGTGTGTCTATATCGAGAAAAGGAGAGTATACGTGAGAATGAAGCTCTCAAGAGCTACAACAAGTAGACTGATCAAATATTATAATTCTTGGGATAAAGGCTATCGTTAAATAAAAAAAATAAAACATAACTTGGGCCAACAAAATGAAATACAATATTCCATTGGTAGTGTTATATAATAAATGCCTCGGGAAATGTGCGTGAAAGATGCGATCGTGACAATGGTCGAGGTGTCCACGCCTGTCATAATATTTTTTAAAACGTCGAGAACTATCTGGCACACAAGAACGACCAGAATTCATCATTGAATTTTGGTTTACCTGAAAAACCACGAGTTTTCTCATACAAACTCGCATCCCTGTAGAGCGAGGGTAAGGCAATTTACGTCTCTTCAACTCAAACCCGAAATACTTACCATATATTTTTGTCCCATTTCACGCAATGGGAGAGAACATGCTTGAAATTTTTCTTCCTCACTCCGATCTTTCGATACACAATTTCGAGTCGTCATAAAAAAAAATAAGTGGTATCTTAATTGTTTTCATCGAGGATGTCAAAGGTTTCAAGACTACTTTCAACAATAATATCGCTAAAAAATCATTAAAGAATTTGAAAAAAAAATCGCTAATCAGACGCTCAGAAAATTTATTTTTGATTTTTTAATAAATCGCTATCATCGACGTTCTTTTTCTGGCCATTTTGTCTTGATATATTAATATGTTTATATTAATTGTCAGAAAATTACTAATAATCTTTGAAAAATATGAAAAAAAATTAAAGTTTTTTGTGGCGAAATAAAATCTGTTCCGTTTTGAAGAATCTTCAACGATATTCACGATTCTCAACGAACAAGTCCGGTGACACATTCAGATTTGCAAAAATATTGGAAAATCTTCGCCCAGTGACCTGCAAAGTTCACGAATGTCACATAGATAATTTAAATATATGGAAAAGAAAATTTCCAAATTTATCATTATCGTTATTACTATTGTTTAATTTCCATGCCGTATATCCGAAACAAAATTTCTGCACTATTTTGTTAAAATAATGGCTTGAAAAAAAAAAAACAATTTTAGTTAAAATTTGTAATATTTATAATTCCAGAGTGAAAAAATTTCATGAATTTCCACAACCCAGAAGCCATGCGATATTAGGTGTCGTCAATTTAACACGGCAAGTATCATATCATTATGGTGCAATTTACGATATTTTTATTGTGTTCATCCCTGGGAACGCGAAAGACGAAAATTTCAGGTCCATAGGTCGGATATTTGCTCGTATATCGCCTTAAATAAAAAAATAAAAACGTAAAAAAAAAATTCTTCTAGAGTTCTCGAAGGCAATGGTACCTTTTAAATTCTCTGATCATCAGACAGGTGTATTCGTGTAGAAATTCAAACTGCTTTTCTCGATTTCTGGCCTTCTGGACTCCCCGATATACTGGCTCACGTTTCCCCCCGAAAAATATATCTTTTCTCTTTCCGCATATTTTCAAGCCATGTTACCTGCCTCTACATATATATATATGTATACACGTGTTATACAAGGGTGCGAAAGAAAAATCCCAGACGAGTCAGCCTCGCGCCCTATAAATCCAAAAATCCCCTCAAACCGAGATGTGGGATTATATCCCCAAGTTTTTCGTATGATATTCATCCGCGATACTCCCAAAACACCCTGCCCCTCTCAATCTATCTCTCTTTCTCTTTCACTGTATCCCCTTTTCCGTCATTGTCGTATAGTACAATATGCCATACAAAAGGTCCCGAAGAACCTGTCGCATTTATGAAAAAAAAAATTTCGAGAAAAGAAAAATATATAATACGTATATATATATATATATATATATATCCCACACGAAATTTATTTAGCTGAAAAAGAGGATTAAAAAAAATGACTCGAGCTACGAATTTCTATGTTTTACCGAAAAAAAAATGTAACCATAAGAAATATATTATGTTCCAACGAAAAAGTAATTTTAAGTATAATTATCTTGGATTAAGTCCGCAATTTTACGTATATATGGTTGTTCTGACTCTCGAAGATGCCTAATTTTATTTGTATCTTCTCTGAACCAATTAAACAATCTACAATTTTTTTAAACGAACGTACCGATCTATACAATTTTAAAATCGGAAATGATTGTGAAAAATCCTCTGCTCGATATAAAAAAAATTTAAACTCCGAGCCGGAGTGGACCCACGCGTTTTCTCCTTGTTTTTTTTTTTACTTTTTCCGCGGGGAAAAAATACAAGGGAGGGTGTCATCCACTATGGGAGTTCAATCCACTACGAATGATCGTTCGAATATTTTTTACGTAACGCTAGACTTTTGGGAATTGAGTTGGGTCTGGGTACTCCAAGCCCTATTTAAGGAGACGGGACATTGTATGTTTAAGTATAGTAACGCTGTTGAAAACTTCACCAAATATATTGTCATATCTCAGGATTGCGTGGGCAGAGCGAGATGAAAGAAAAAGCAATAAATAAAAAAAAAAAATAATATTCCATGGCAAAAGTGTCGTGAGATTTAAAAAAATTTCAATGCGTTTCGGTTTGAGATCGAAAACGGGTTGAAATTCAATGATTTTTGGTCATAATGGGTAGAAGCCGCGGCGTGTTTTGATTTTTTACAAACTTAATTTTTTCCTGAAACGTGCAAGGTACATGCCCCAATACCGGACCACGTCCCAGTTTCGGACTATTTATCCAATTATTACGAATAATCAAGCTTTAATTGAATGAAAGTAAGAAAATAATGATTGAATAAAGAGGAATCAGAGAATGGGACTCCAGCTAACCAGATTGTATGCTAAGGAATAGCAAAAGCTTATCACTGCCGCTCCTCAGTGAATTTGACTATTTTTGAAAGAAAAAAACGATGGCTCTTCAAACCAAAAAACAATCGCATTTTTTGACTTATAAAAATTATAGCGAAGAATATTACATGTAAAGTGATAAACTCTACGATCATAACTTTAAAACCGGAAAGTGGAAACGTTCATAACGTATTATATGTAGTGGCTCGATATGTACAATCAGGACAGTTATTCGATCGGTATAAGTACTTATATCGTATTTTCTCATATAGCATTACCATGAACCATGATTATCCAGTGGTTGCCAATAAGGTCACGTTATGGTCCCATTTCGGGACATATCGAATAATCCCCGTCCGGCTTCTAGTTACAATTGCATTCAATTGTACCAGATTCTATTGTTTATAAAGCATCAACTACTAATCATAGAACTAACAATAGCATGAGCTTTCAAAACTATACGATCCACCAGCTTCGCATTTGCCATAGGTAATCCCTTCGAAGCGTTGGTGTTTGTCCGTGAAATATAGGTTAAAATTTCTGTAGCATCTTGGATGGTCCACTACTGGGACATTTACCTTGTATGCCTGTGATCAAGGAGAAGTAAATAATCATGAACCATCAGCTGTAAGCACCGAGATGTACCCTGGGGAGGGATCTCCTCAGTGTGCTTGCAGAAAAGTATTGCAAGTATAAATTAGTTTGATTGTCATTTTTATGCAATATTTGTATGCATATATTTTTAAGCACATATGGGGCGTTCCGAAATAGGCCTGGTTACGATCTTCGCCATTTTTTTTTTGCTTTTTTGTTTTGTTTTCTTCCAGCAGGTATGTTATAGGATAGGACAGAGAAAATATTGTTTTTTTTTTTTTAATTATTTCATCCTGCTTTGCGTGTTTTCTGATTGTTTAATTTCATCAGAAATTCGTTCGATCGTCATACGACATGACTTATGTAAGCAATAATTGGGAATATGATTTAATTGCTATCATACATGGAATGAATATATATATATAATATATATAGATATATAATATGGGTACACGAGTCTTCAATGTTAATGAAGGACATTAAGAAAAGTTTACAACACCTGGCAGTAAATAATGCGAGGATAATAAGTGTATATAGCGTGTATGGTTGAAATACTCCGAAGCGTTTCAGTTGAGCCAAGCATATATATATATATGTGTGTATATATACGTATATGTATATATACGTAACACGTGGAATTTTGCTGCCTGCAGGAAGTAAAAATTATGTACCACTTTTTCATGTACAATTTCTGATAATCCAGGCTACCTTCTCTCTCCCCTGCCCCTCGATATACTTTATGTTGCGGCCAGGGTGAATGTGAAAAAAATGAGATCGTTTATTCGGCAATCTCGTGCGTTCTTTTTTTTCGTACTATCTTTTCCGTTCTTTTTCCCCTTTTTTTCTTCCTCATCTTCCAGCAGTGGCATAAATAAATTTACAAAAGTGGCCTTGACCACCCTTGGCACGACTCGCTATAGCTCCGTAATCGAAATTTTCAACTTGCATCTTTTGTGAGTGCCATATATTGGTAAAAATAAAAGAAAAAAAAATATGAACCGTATACATGTCGTTTTGTAAGGGAAAATATGAACGATCAGTAAGAACCGCAAATCGTGAAGATCGATTTAGGAAAAAAATGTTAATCTTTTACATTTTTTAAAATTCATTCAGTGCTTTTTCCATCGCGTACGTTTCTCGGTTTTTACGGTCCTTCCCTCTTGTTTTTCCATTTCCATTGCATTCCTTGAGACATTCCCAAAGTGTAACCGAGTCAAAATTTTGACTCTACGGTAAGCTTGCAGAGTTCCACACGTTTGGTAAGGCGTATTATATAAGACCTATATAGAGGAATATTTCATATTAAATAGAGATGCTATTCTAGGCATCAACTTCCCGTGCAGAAATTTCGGTCGGGATCCAGGTGGATTCTGAGAAGGATCCCTATTTTCTGATAGGGATCCAGCTGGTCATCGGATCAGATCCCATGACTGAATGTAACGTTTGCACATTGGAATCCGACAGGGACCCCTGACTGGATTCCAATTATGGTATCCAGTCAAAACCCGATCAAAATGTGGTTTAATCTGGCATATATATAAAATCCCGAATAAATATTTATCTTCCGCAATTCAGGTTATAGGCAATTGTTTATTATTATCTGAGCCATAGAAAAAATTTAAACAAAAAAAAAACGTCGACACCGGGGTTTGAACCTACGATATCTCACTAGCCTTCGTTTGCGCATTGGACCCGAAATGAATGACAAAAAATATTATATTTTATGAACATGAATGTTTTTGACATTTTTTATTGATTGTTGTTGTTCCGAGGATGATTCTGGTCGTTGAAAATTTATTTGCTAACCCGGAAAATGATTTAAGGACAACCTACCTACCTATCTGCCTACCTAATGAACTAACGCTCTAACCACGACGCTGTCGAATGCTTGTACATTTACTTTATAAATATCTTCTATACACTATACATGAGGCTGAAGCTAGCAGCGGTAGCGAGAAGCCAAAATTCAGAAAAGAATACGCATGACGGGAAAAATCTGAAAAAATTAAGGAGTATTGTCTATCGATCCTGGAACACGGTCGCGTTTCAACTTTTGAGTGGACTGACTCCTTCGTTGATTTGTTTGTTAATTAAAAATGGCTGCTGATAATTAAAATCGCACACATGACGGGAAAAATCTGGAAAAATTCAAGAGTATTGTCTATCGATCCTGAAACACGATGGCGTTTTAACTTTTGAGCCACCACCACCACCACCACCACCACCACCACCACCACCACCACCACCGACCACACGACCACACGACCACACGACCACACGACCACACGACCACACGACCACACGACCACACGACCACACGACCACACGACCACACGAACACACGACCACTACCACTACCACCACCACCACCACCACTACTCATTATTATTATTATTATTATTATTATTATATTATTATGCCAATCGAATAATGTGTCAACAAGCTTTATTCGGAATATGACTGGGCATTTCGCAAATTAAAATTCTTCGATCATCCCATTAAATCATCGGAGGATACTCGTCTTGAGGAGCTCTCAACAAATCCTGATTCAGAACAAACGTGAGATTGGGATTCAATCGGTACACCCTGAAAGAAAGTGGCGCCATAACTTACAAATTTTGCCACATCCACCAATCCGATTACGAGACGGATACCATATAGATTCCTATGGGGATACCGGTTTTGGGGAGTCCATGGACAATCCCGATCGGGATATGGTCGGACTTAGGGTATCCCTAAAAAATTTCTGCACGGGTTGGCGGATATTTCCATTTATTCCACATTTAGGTTCGAAGTAAAATGTCTTTAAAACCTCAGCATAGGCCCTCAAAATCCTCAAGACCTGTCTGTTTAAAAAATCTCTTTGAAACAAATAAAACTAAATAAATCGGTATGAATGCATTTTCTGTCAAGGATGTTTCTTATTCAATGACTCATTTCCGATAGATTATACTCAATGGGAGTTTAAAGATATGAATACTAATATACATGGAAAATGAATGAGGATATTACAGTATGTTTTTAACGAGTGTCAGTAGGAATATGAAGCTGATGAGATCGATCAGACCGGAAACAAACTGTTATAATTGAAGCAGTCAATTGAGCGATTTATATTTTCTTTCATTATTTTGCTGTATCAATGATTCTAGTTTTAACGAAGTGAAATTTCACCACTTTGGCATTTTTTATCAGAGGAGTAACATACCGCTACCTCGGACTTGGAAGCAAATTATCTGCTTCCTCGGTATGTAACTAGGGAGCGAGAGCTGCTGCTAACAATCCCTAAGCAGTACCGCTGCTTTTTGGAAGCAGGTACCCGAAAAATAATGGCAGTACACATTTAAAACCCTCAAAGTGTAGCTATCACACTGAGCTTCAAAGTTTATTCTACGACCAAAGTCTTAAAATGTACAATTAGTCCAGTCATTCTAGCCATTTTTTCTGCAATCTTCTACAGAATTGATTTCGCTTTTGGAAAAGCTTCAGAGGTATCCCCTGAGTATAAATTCAAGTTGGCAGGACGCGGAGGGTCGAGCTCAAGCTACCATCTTGGTAAACACGTTTCATTAGATATCTCGTGAACCGTGCATCGTATACGACAAAAATAGTAAAAACTTTTTTGTAGGTAATAAAATTCTCTACAACTTCTATTTGAAATTTTTTCCTGCATAGTACATGGTTTTTTATGTATAGCGCAGCGAACTTTTCCAAACATGGTTATTGCTGAATATAACGGTTGATGTAGCAGTAAAAATGGTGATGCTTGGAAGAGTTCGCCGCACTCTAAATAAAAAACCCTGCACTATACAGAAAAAAATTTATCATAAAAGCTGTAGAGAAATTTATTACCTACAAAAAAGATCACTACTATTTTTGTCTTACGATGCACGGTTCACGAGATATTTGATAAAACGTGTTTTCCAAGACGGTGGCTGAAATTCGACGCCCCACGTCCCGTCAACTTGAATTTACACTCAGGGGACACCCCTGAACCTTTCCCAAAAGCAAAATCAATTCTGTAGAAAATTGCATTATGAACCTACTTTTTTTTACTACAATGCCTGAACTGAAACACGGAGTGTGCCAAGTCGATAATTAGGGCAACTTGCCCGTTGAAGGAATAACAGTTAAGCAGACGACAGAACCCAACTGAGGAAAACTTTTTATCCACGTATTTTAAGGGGAGTGTTCATGCACTTGGGCAAGTCACCCTACCACTCATCGGGTGCTGGTTCGCTTGCAGGAAAGATCTCGAGGGCATGCGACGCTTCGCGGCCGTTGACTGAACAACGCGCTCGCAATGAGAATTAATGGGTCTCATTGGAACCCATTGTCTTATTTACGTACACATACTTTCGAAACTATGTTACTTTTTGAGGACCTCGAGACTTTAAATCAGGCTCTCTGTGAGACGAATAGCCCATAGAGTACCGTAATAGGTTATAGTAGGACGTCAAGGATCACAAGAGATGCAAATAAGAAAAAGACAGTTCCTATCAAGTTTCTGAATAATAAGACGTGGACGACCAACAAGCGTTGAATGAGGTCTCGTTTAGTAGCTGCAGGTATAACATAAGGTCAAAGTTTCGACTTGGATTGTCCACAGCCACTATGTGTTCTCTCAACTGTATCGCATTTTCACGAGCACACAAGAAAAACTGCGGAAAACTCGATCCATACATAATTGCGGCTATATTTTACTGATTTTAAGTTGTATTGCCATCGAAAATTCCGGAAACTGCCTCCCGCTCACTAGTCGACAGGTGAACCAGCGCACGGTTAAGTGGTCACCCATCCAAGTACCGGTCGAGGCCGATGCTGCTTAATTTGTCGATCTAAATCGTACATAAGCTACGAAACCCCTTTTATTTCTCACAAAATACACGTTACATCACGAAAATAATCACTCGATCGCTCCAAACGTTCTCAAATATCGTTGCGTTTAATCTCCGATATATTATATGATGGCGATACAAATGGTTATGCCCATTAAGGCAGTGTAAATCATACGCTGGAGCAATAAATAACACGCATGTACATAATTTAACCGAATAATTCCGTCAAAGAACTTAATATGGTACAAAGTAGCGTACCGGTGTACACTAAACTCGAGTGCATGCGGTATGGTCGCCCCACAGAAGTTACAACCAACTTCAACTTTTATTACCATTGCCACACACACACACACACACACACACATATATACAACTTCTTTTTTCTTCACTTACTCCTCTTCTAGAAGATCCGCCTTATCACGGCACGCGCACGCTTCACCTGCTATGCCATCTCCGCTACCTGCCGGAGCCTTCATTTATTACCTTCATTACCTCGGCGCCTCTGACCGTTCTGACCGTTGAGCTCACAGCTCGAACGACCCACGTTACACCTACCAACGCGGGCGCGATTTTCTCAAGACCATACGAACGTTCTTTTTCTTTCCCGCAGTTTCTTTTTTCCTTTGTGCATCATTCGCCGACCTGATACCGGGGTTGCCGAAGAAGAGTAGAAATAAATACAAACGTAAAATCCGAGGGACTTCAATTAAATTTTATTCACTCAACATTGAGCCAACCCCACCTCTCTCCCCAGCAACGAAATCTCCGCGATCCCAAAAATATGTATATATGCACCTGCCCGAGTCAGGTCACCGTCCGGTGTCACGGAGTCGGTTGGAAAAGCCAAAAACTTCAGGAGAATTTGCCTTTCGAGCATTTGAGGGCTGGGATGAAATTCAATGGCGCCATTGATTCACTGACACGATATGATTTGTCTGAGACAAACAAGCTTTTGGTCCTAGCTGCCGGGAATACTTTTAGAGGGAAGAAAAAAAACACCTGTCTTGTTGGGATAATGGGACCGGTAGCCTATCGCACTGTTCAAGTATGTTGAGTCAATCTGGACAAGGGTATAGGAACGATGGGTACTCTCGTATTATTATAAAATAACGTTTCAGAGGCTTAGCTTGTTTCAACAGCATCCAAACAAACGGATTACCCCAACACGAAATCCCTAATACAAAATTGACCGAGTAGTTATCGATAAAAATTTTGTGCCAAGTAAGAGTCACTGGGAATCTGTGATTGCTGAATTTTTTCAGCAGGTCTGAAAAATCTGCGAGGTGAGTGCGCGGGAACCACAGACGTAGTCGAATAAGAGCTGAATTAAGAAAAAGAAGTTTGAGCTACGAATTTTATTCAATCTTTTTTTTATGTCAACCAACGGTAATAATTAATGAAACGGAATATTTACTTTATTGGAGTATAGTGAAATTTCCACGGTTCAGGAATATTCTTTAACCATTCACCGATTAATTAGTTATTTTAACCCCCTTGAAAATTATACTTTTACGGCAGGAGCTGATTTCAAAAAAGTCTAATTCATGAGGAAAATATCATAAAGACAGCCTCATGGTGAAAAAAAAAAATGTATCTGAACATAATTCTCAGTTGCCGCTGAGCTTGTACAATTTTTTTATTCATCGCGGTGTGACTCGGCGCAGTAAGGCATTTTCTCGGCTTGCAAGTCTTTAACGAAAAGTGGCCGGTGTAGAAAATAATAGTCGGTCGGATAATATGCCACTTCGTGGAAGCACCGATTGGAAATCAATGCCCCCCCGCACACCGGGCGTTTATTACGCACCGACAACGACCGAGAATGCCGCGCTCTTTTGTGCTTCCATGACGTTTCCAAGAAACCCCGCAATCCTTATAATCGATCGGTTCTCGGTTGCAAAATTCGTGTAGAATTTTTCACCCAAGAACGTCTTGCCACTTGCGACTATATAACTTGTATCAAACGAAGCCGGTGGCTTCCGAAGAGTTTAAACGCTCGGTCGTATTCGGCTTTAAGAATTGCCCCACATTGAAATTATTCATTTCCGCAATTCTAGAATTTTCTCCCGCTCCGGTATATAGGCATTTGCTGTTTTCATTTTTATCTTATTTTGTTTATTTTTTTCATACAATTTTCATCTATCGTGGGAAAACTTCGGAGTCTTAATATAGGCTCTCACGGT
Organism: Rhorus exstirpatorius; assembly: GCA_963564615.1. Lineage (NCBI taxonomy): Eukaryota > Metazoa > Arthropoda > Insecta > Hymenoptera > Ichneumonidae > Rhorus > Rhorus exstirpatorius. The sequence goes on from OY751318.1 coordinate 21,383,749, forward strand.
ACATCGAAAAAATCATTTCCGGCACGGTTAAATATTTTTTAATTGCAAAATTGATTTTAGTAGGAGGGATTTTTTTATGGCGTCAATCCAGCTGGAAGACTGAATAAATCATATTCCCAGCTGTAAAATCTTCCAAAACCTGTGGGATAATGCAAAAATATAAAAAGGACCTAATTAAATCTTCATTATTCAACTTTTTTTCATCCCTTTTTATAAGATGGCCAACAAGACGTATTTTTCTCAATTCCCGTATGTAACTTCCCTCGTTGATTGTCTCGGCTCAATATTACCATTTAACTCTCTCAATCGCAAGATGTCCGCCGAGTAACATGATAGAAGTTGGATATAATCAATATGCAAGTGTAAAAACGTAAGGTGGCCGTTCGCTATGCCCTCGAAGAAACCTTCATCAGGTGCTACCTTATCCAATACAAGCATCAAACGGCTGCTCCTCGCATGTTTAATACCAAGGGCTTGGATTTTTGCATGAACCATCGCCACTAACACCACCGCCATCATCATCATCATCATCATCATCATCATCATCATCATCATCGAGCACTCGCGGGATTGAAGCGAATAATTTAGTCGTACGGTATTTGGTAAACAGCTCACGCTATGCGAGCCGTTTTAGGAGGTCCTTGCCCTTTACGCCAATCTGAAATCGCGACGCTGCTGTATACATATATACGAAAGGGAAAGTCACAAGCACTGCTTAAGGTTCCGATCCCCTACGCAGCAATTTAAGCGTGAAAAAAAAATTCTCAACTCATCAATAAATCGAGGATGTAGCAATTTAATTGAACGAATCATTTTTTTTTTTAATGCATTCAGTGACTGATTTTAATTATAAGAGAAGTATAATATCCGGCGGTTGCTGAGAATAATCATGATTGTGCTGCAATGTATGTATTGTATTGAAATGAAGAAAAAAAAAATGTTTGCATCATGGTTCAGAATGGATAAATCATATATAGGATAAATCATATATGATCTTCGGAACGTTCGAAAATGTAATGAAAATGTAATGAGTTATAATTCGGCATGGTTTGATTCAGGGGGCCTAAATTCTGGTAAATTCGTAATTGGGTAGAGATGTCAGTCAAAGTTCATATTCGATAGAGTTGTTTCATGGTAGAGCTGCAATTCGGTAAGCTTGGTTTCGCGGGGTCTAAATTCTGATAGAGTATTCATTGGGTACAGCTGCTAGTCGCAGCTCATATCTCATAGAGTTCTTTCGTAGTAGAATTGTCATTCGATAGGCATGGTTCCAGGGGCCTGAGCTCATGTCAGGCAAAGTTGTTTATATTGGGTAGTAAAGTTTCAGGCAGAGTTATAAATGAACCGATAGCACTTCACTCGATCAACATTGCTCTGAAGTTGGTTACGCATCACTACACTCTGCGCTAGGCCCAAAAATACAACTTTGCAAGGATTGAAAATATATAATCCTCCATGTCCGGCTGTATATTGTTCTACAAAGTTTCCGGCGGAGGACAAACTTTCTCAATCTGACATTTTCCGATCTGGGTAAAAACATTTATCGGTGACATGTGCGTGACGTGAAAGCGCTGTAGATAGTACCGCAAATGACTCAAATAAATAACAGCCCTCTGGACATGCGTATACATCTGTAACAAAACGTTATATTGACGAATATTGTACAAACGATCGGTTATTCATACGCAGAAGCTCACAAAAGCTCCTTCGATGCGTCGTCAGCTGTAATAAAAATTTCGAAAAATGAAAAAACCCCAGATCCAGTGACATTATAATATGTCGTGAATGTTGCCGTAATTGCCATAAAAACGGGAAACCCACGACCGCAACTCAACTCGCTGCGATGAAAGAATGACATACAACTGTTTCAACACCAGGGTAGTCCGTGAAAGTTTGGCCAATCGACTATTTCCTGGGCATTGAAACGTATAACCTAAATTTTTTTTGCCTAAATCGACAGTTCATGGTATAGGCTCTGGAATATCCTGTATAACTGTGTGTGCGAGAGAGAAAAAAAGAGAGAGAGAGAGAGAGACCTGAATAGACTGGCCTATCCTTAGCATTATCGTAACAAAGTGAACCTTCCGGTGGAGTCGACGGACGATAAAATTAGGTGAAATCCGTGATTCCAATTATGAAGAGGCTGATTGATGGCAGGAAAATTAACGCAAAATCAAACGAGGGAGTATCAAAATGAAATTTGTAAAAATGTGTGTTGGAAAAAATGCGAGAGGGATTGAAAGTATGGGTCGTATTAGGTATAGAAAAGTGAGATCAATGAGATTGAAAATAGTGTCGAGAAATGTTAAGGGTGTGTGAGAGAGAGAGAGAGAGAGAGAGAGAGAGAGAGAGAAAGAGAGAGAGAGGGAAGTCAAGTGAAAGACCAAAGAGTACGATTTATTAGCCAAAGACTCTTCGAAGAGGGCCAGAGAGTCACCGTGTTACCGCGTTCCACGTCGATCGTTTCTTGGACTCTCGGATCCATCGCGTATAAATATACATTTTCTGCTGCGTGTGCCTCTCGCTTTAACCGCGGCACACTCTCGTTTACTCGATGGCACCTGCCTCGCGAACTCTTCCTTTTATACACGTGAATTCTCTATTTTATTGCTGCAGATGCGGCTAAAAACGACCTTTACAATTTTAAACTGGAATTTATTGTGATTTCGTCAATCTTAAGATTTTGAGGTTATAGGTTAGTGATTTCTCAACACGCGAACATCCAATTGGGAAAAAAAATTTATAACGCTTGCCAGCCCTCCCCTAACGTCAGTTAGCAATTCTAATTTAGGTTTTTTTTTTTCTTTTATATATATTTCGAATTTTTCGGATGGACGAGCGATTTGGTTTCGCGAAAACGATTGACGATCCCGTTGGCCGAATGAGCTTGAACACCCGTGATCCTGGGAAGAAACTCGTTTCACATACATGTTGTATACATAACTCATATAGTACATCAGAAACATCTTGTGCTGATGTCGAATGCTTCCGAAAGTCGATTCAAGGCCGCGACTATAAGAACATCAGGTCGAGTACCGATGTACTTGCGTTCAATAAAAAAAAAAAAATTTCCCGTTACATGAGATAAACTTTACGACGAGTATATATATGCACTCAAGTTTTGCTCTTGTACAATCGAGCAAGCTTCATAAAACTTCGGTCAAGCATGACCGCGTACATTAAGCGCTATAAAAAGAAATCGAAAATTTTGATAGAGATTGTTGAAAAGAATGTTCAAAAATATTTTTGCAATTTTCGAAGTAAGCTCTTTCGAGCTATACCACACTCGCGAGGACAGAGGAGGGCGCTTTATTGACATCCCTCCTCGAGACCCCTCTCCCAGAGTGTTGCACGCGCAGTAACTCTTTTCACAGCCGTATCGCATTTGCACAAAGGCACAGGGAAACTGCGGAAAACCTGGACGCTACAGACGGCCAGATTTTACTGAATTTCAGTCGAATTACCATCGAAGATTCAGAACCCCCCCAAGTAGACAACGCGAGCAAGCCATTTCACGGCTGAGTGGTCACCCATCCCAGTACTGACCAGGCCAATACCGCTTAACTTGAAAGATCATCGAATCCGCGCACAACTGTACACCGCGCGTCGACTTTTGTCTGTCCAAGCTACTGGGATTATTATAAGCATAACATAAGAAAAATTGAGATAGCAGACATTATCGTAGTCTCGGTAGGATTCAGAAGGGTCTATTTTGTACTGAAGATAAACTTTTATGCGACACGCACACACACACACACACACTCACACACTTGACACATACACGTATATAATGTTGTATTGAATAAAATAAGTAGGGACGAAGTTTTGTCGTTTTTTTTTTTCATACAATTATAGTTCGCGAAAGAACATACTGCGGCACGGAGACTCTTTTGTCGAGTATAACATATATAATGTTTCAAGGAATACGAGTTAAGGGAGTAAGCGTAAACTGTCACTGTCGTGTTCCTCCTCGAGTCCCCCGTGAGATCATGAATTCATGATGTTCGAAAGGGGTTGCAAAGCTTCGGACGGACTTTGCGACACAGACGCTCATGACGGAGGGGAAAAAAAAATCATATGGAGCTCCGCGGATAAATCGACGTAAAAACGTCACACTGAAATCGCAGGGCTCGAGGGACAGTTTGATTTATAGATTATGCAAGAAAACAAAGCTTAAAGCATTATAGTTTCCGCTGGATACTACAAACTATCGATTTTTTTCACGTCGCATTGCAAATAAAAGCTTCAACTTTTACGATATGGGAGAGCATGATAAAATATTATCCAAATTTGATCAACAATTTGGCTTCCCCATGTTTAACTTGGACTACGGACATGTCCAAAAAAGAAGTGAATTAGAAAAACAACGACAACAGTCGTTACATCTTTTCCTTGCACCAGCTATATGTATTGCTTATTGTTTGTTCGCTCTGATGCAGTTACATGGCAGGAAAAAGTTAATTTAAATTTATCCTGGGACTTTTATCTTTGTTGCAATTTTTCAATACTATATTCATTTTCGCTGAAAAATCTCTATAATCACAGACAGATTTTAATTTTAATTTTACCTGGAAAAAAGCGTTTGAACAATTTCACAATTTGTACAATACTTGTCATCTCAAAAATGAACGTTCTCCAAACAAAAAATGCCTGTTCATCGAATCGATTCATAAAAATCTTTTAAAAAATCGAATGACTTCTATACGTAAAACAAAATTCGTGCATTATTACGGGCTTTTCAATGGAAAATTTTTAATGAAAAATTGGCCTCGAGTTAAATTGTAATAAACCAAACAATTTTCATGTACATTGATAGTTATTTCATTGAGGTGTAAGATTTTTCCGATAATTAATGAAAGAAAAAAGATCTCTCCGATTGGATCGGCAATTATCGATCTGTTGAAGCCGAAAAAATGTAATCGTCTCGACAAAGCTTAAGAAATTTTTTTTTCATAACTCTCGGAAAATCCAGAACGAGTTCAAGCACCCCCAAGATCCTTACCGAAGACAGGGAGTGCAATGCGATTGTAAGTCTGTATTCATTAATTTATCAAGTATATACCAATGTTCTGCAAAGTGAAATATCGTTAATTTGATGAAAACGAACTATTTTTTGTTTTTTTTTCTCCCTCGCAATGCGAATAACGATGAATCATACTCTGCTATCTACCGGACAGAAATATTAATTTTTCCGTAATATTCGCGAAATTGGCCCATTACGGTTAATATTTAAATGATGGGAACGAATAGGAAGAAGCGCCTCGTTGCTATCCATCATGTATATATACCACGGTGCTCCGTTAACGGTCAATTTTGCAAATCGTCGACGTATATAGACTGTGCGAAAGATTCTCACGTAAATGTTTATCGATTCTTTTTTTAAGCGTGAAGCTCGTACTATTTATATCTACATATACATACGATAAAGAACACAACGAGAAACTATAGATAAAAAACAAAGAAATACTTCTTTATACATATCGATTTTATCATTCGCTCAGCCCTAAACCCCCCCGTAACTGTCAAACATTATAAAACCTACGTGCGTTTGGACAAAGTGGCATCTCATTTGTCCGATTATCATTACAACTTGGTCAAATGACACGAAGTAAATTATAAGAATAAGACGCGGGAATTTAAGGAGAAATCTGGTCTCTTTGATTGACTGGGTTCATTGGCAAAGTTCAGCGCTTACTGATGACCCTCCCCATTTCGACAAATATTGTTGTAAAATCTCTTTGATATTTTATTTAAAATCATTGAAGAACCTAATACTCGTTTGGATGAGCTGACCAATCACACAAGCAATCGCGGTCAGTTTAATTGATTATTTTTCCCATCCACATTTCAGTCAATAGAATTGCACCATTCGACGTTTTTTTTGTATAGCCTACACGGTATTTAACTGATAATTTTTTATAATTTCATTGGAAAATTTTCATGTTGCCTATATATATAAAAAAAACAAAAGATTTTCCAATCCAGTAAATCGCCTCCATCGAATCTGACAGATTGGATTCCATTGTGTCAATTGAAAAGTTTTGAAAAAAAATGAGTCGATTTGGGGATTTTTTTTTTTTTTTAATATGAATTGAATTATAATTCTGTGACTTTTATATTTTGAATTTTTAACTGTGGATTTTGCCTCATGGTGCAATTCTATTGGCCGAAATTTGGATGGAAAAATAATTTCCCAAATACCACTCGATGAGCTTCAAAGTTAATCGGGTATTGCCTTCAAGGTTCCCTGCAAACAAACAAAGTTGTCAAGTTTTTCAAAAAAAAAATTTACTTCTTCATTTGTTTGCAACGAACCTATCGGGAAATAACGGTTAATTTTGAAGCTGCTTCTTGTGGTATCACATATGTGATAATCGTCATATTATCGTTTATGGATGTTTGCATCATTACGAATTTGTGGCTGCAAATAATGTTTTCATACAATTTTCTCACGCAAAAGAATATATTTTCGTACAGAGTTAAGCAAAGTGCTCCATGTACAAAATAGTTTAAGGGAAAATAATTCCAGTACTTATTCGGGCATTCTCGTTCACAAATACATTTTTTTTTTCAAAATCATCGCGAAATGGTAGTGAATTTTATATTACATCTATGACATTAAATTCATGACATGTAAAAATATAAAAAAAAAAACATTCGGCAGTGATCGAGAAATTGAGAATTTTTGATCTCAATACAAAATTTATGATCGTTTAATCTTTTATTAACGTCACTAATTTTCATCCTACGATATAATGTTATAGTCTTGAGTGTTTGAATGGATGTTTCGTATCTAAATAATTGAATCCACTCGTATATGGAATTTCGTTATTTCCAGTTGCCTGCATTTTACTACCGTCTAATTACCTACGCAATTTCGAATCTCACTTCCACTCTCTCGATTTCCTCGACTGATACATCCAGACAGATATAGAGAGAGAGAGAGAGAGAGAGAGAGGCTAAACTTGTAAAGTCTAAAGTTTCCCCCACCATTGAAAATTTTTTTTTTTACGACCGCAATGATTAGGACGTTCTTCGAGGTGTGACCGCCTCCGGAACTTTGCACTACTTATATAAATCGTGCTCGAAGACCGCGATGAGCAAATTACTGGGAACACATTTATTCTTCAGGGGGACTTCTTCAGCACCCCCCACCCTCCTGTGATTATTTATATCACGATATCAATACTCGACTTTATCCGATCATCATTGAATTCGATCGAACATTATTGTGAATATTTCGATTTCGCTTATGAGCGATTCGAAGAGGAAGAAAAAAAAATTGACCTCAGATGTACTGACAAATTTTTATCGTTCATTTCAACAAATCTTTCGTCGGATATGGCAAAATGAATTTTTACTTGCAGTTGAAATAAAATAAAAAAAAAAAAAGAAATAAACTTCGGGCTATGCAAGAAAAATTGACAATTTTTCGAAAATGGGAACGGTTATCACAGGACATTTTCAATCGTCATACATATTTTATCGGGTGTCGAGCAATAAAATTTCGGCCTCGTTGAATTCAAAGCCCCGGCATCTTAAAACGATCGCGAAATGTCGACGGCCGATCACAGTGAACAAGGTCACGAGGAAAACTTCATGATCTGCACCTGTTTCGTGTATACCATTAAGCCCGTGGTCCAGCTTTTGGAACGGCGGCACGAACGCACGGCTGATCGATGTGTTTGATCGCTTCGAAAATTGGGACTCACGTATATACGCGAGATCCGCGGGTCATTTGTGTATACGTGCGAGAGAGATGAAGAAAAAGACTCGCGTGCTCATACGTGACTGGGCCTAAGGGGAATCGAGAATGTGTTATTTTTACTCCTGTTTTTTTTTTCTGTGCTCAAATTTTTTTTTCTCCATTTTTATTCCGACAATATCCGTCAATCCTGATTTGAAAAATTCGTATACTTCTTTCGGATACCGAGTGCGTTTACCCGGGAGGCAGATCGTAAAGTAATTCGTATATATATCAAATGCTTCGAGCATTTCATTTTGATAATTTTTTTTTTGTTTTTTTTTTTTTTTAATCACGAGAAATTTTCCGGTAAATGATAAATATTGCCACTCTAATGAATAATTTATCAAACTTTAATCGTCTAATAATTTTTTTAGATCAACATAACTCTTCTGTTAGGCTATATAATATTAATATTGATGATAATAAAATTCTCATCATCATCATCATCATCATCATTATTATTATTATTATTGTTAACAACTTTGCCGTCTGGAGATTGGAAATTTTAGGGAAAGTAAAAAATGATGATGGTGCAAGTGTTCTCACCTTGTCGTCTTTCGTCTTTAATGACCGATTTACATTCAAGCTGCGTCGAATGATGGAATAAAATCTTAATTTCCTACGGTACATGCAACATCGCTGGTAATTAATCGTCGATGATTGTACGTTTCATGGTAAATGGAAGTAAAGCGCAATCCTGTTGGATATGCTAACCGCGGCATTCTCGCGAGCTATATATATATATACAGCGAGATTATTATTATCGATAATTTGCATCAACAGAGTGACAATTTGTTTTTTAATGATCGAATCTTTCTGAAGGAAAAATCATTTGGAGGGATTTCGTCGGGAAAAAAAAATGTTGGAACATGAAAGTTAGAATTTTTTCGGCTAGATTGAGATAAATTAAGAAAAATTATTCATCATTATTGTTTGAATAAGAAAAAAAAAGTCACAAGTTTGGAGCAACAGTAGGATAAATTCCTTGGAGCAGCAATGTTATTTATTCCATATACGCGACGGTGAGGCTAATTATGAAGAAATCTAAAAGTCAAAATGAGTTGTCAAGTGTCTTTGGGATTTCGACGAGGATGATGTTGACAAGGTGATTGAATGCTCGTGTGCCTCGTTCCCCATTCCCGATTTTTTTTTTTTATTTTTTTATTTTTTAATATCTCCTTCGTAAATTCCCCGTATTTTCCTGTGATATATATTTTTTATTTTTTTTATACCCGCGGTTGGGTCGTGTGGATGAAAAAGGGATCGGTGCACCTGACGATCGCCCTAAGCGATCCTGGGCCGCGCAAGACGATGACTCCTCTATACCTGTGGGCACGAGTCGCGCGAGCAGGGTATCCCGCCTAATGGACAAAATCGCGGAAGCATTTTTCCAACCGGTTTTCAAACCTTCCCATCGACCGTTCCGATTCAGCCACGATTATGTGGTTCGCTTTTTGTTTTCTCTCGCGCCCACTCGTTAAAATCGTATATTTATTTTTTTATTTTTTATTTTTCATCGATATCAATTTATCGGTTGATTGGGCGGAAAGATCATCATCATCATCATCATCCGTGGCATTGTATACGAGGGCGGAGGAAATTTGTAACGCGCAACCAATACGGAACTATAACGATCTTTTTTTTCTTCGATTTATATGCATTTTAGGAAATACCGAAATTATTTGAAGAAATAAAAAAGCGTTCAAATCTTATCTCGCTCGCAAGGCTCCCTTTTTATAAGCGAATTTTTCCATTTTCACTCCATCGTAGAGGAAGCTTTGCGATTGAGATTAAATAATAAGATTCAAACTTTCAATTTGCACGCTTTTCCATCATTATTGCCTGGACTCTATTGGGATAAATGCGTGGCTTGATAGCCTCAAATTTGGGAAAGTTAAAGCACGCTTTCATAATTTTTTTTTAATTAAAATAAAAATTTTACAAAATTTTTATCGCTTAAGGGATTCTTGGCAAATTTGATACCAAATATCTTTAGCTCTAAGACTATTGAAGTAAGAATTTTCGGCTCGATAGCGTCAAATTTGCGAAAGTGCGAGCGTGCCCATACATTTTTCGAAAATTAATTAAAAACTTTAAATCTTAAGCCCTTTCTTTCCAAATTCTTTCCAAATTCCAAAAATTTCCAAAAATTTTTTTAATAAGTCTGGGCTCGATAGCTTTAAATTTACGAAAGTTATAGCCTGGACAACATTGATTTTATCACACACACACACACACACACACACACACACACACACACACACACACACACACACACACACACACACACACACACACACACACACACACACACACACACACACACACACACACACACACACACACACACAGGCACGTACATTTTTTCTCAAAATTCTAGTATATTTTGAACGTGTTGGCACAAAATTCTTGAAATTTTTTTCCCACAAAAACAAAGCTTCCTCTATGAGGAAGCAAAAGATGGATTACATTCGAATAAAGATTCATTGAATATGTGTTATATCATATCATATCATGTTTATTTATATAAAAAATATATTATATATATGTATATACATAAATATAAACAGAAAAGTAACCAGGCTAGAAAACTCCCAAAAATAATCAGGTATTATAAAAAAATAATTATGAATAGCCGTTATTATAAAATATTAGTTATTAAAGAATGATGCCATAATTATTTTTTTTTCTTGTCAAATTATTTTAAACACGTTTTTTTCATCGCGACAGAAATTACACCGTATAAAAGAAATTTTAAGACTCTGAGAATATTGATTTTAAATTATAATGATGTCATATGGATATTAATGAAATTCTTGCGGGACGATATTTTCATTTCGAAGATAGCCAGCAAATTGCGTTGAGATTCAACGGGAATAAAAAGGCTCCACGAGAGAGAATCCCCAAAAATTTGCGACTTTCTCTCGATTTTTTGGGATAATTGCATCTACCCGATGAACGGCCTTCGATCGATCTTAAATTTTCTTTTTTTTTGTTCATCCGATTTCGATTTTTTTTTTTTTCTTCAAACGGAGGTAAATTATATCGTTCGCGCGTGTATATATATAGATATATGTGTGAGGTAAACCGGAACCCGGGCGCTATAGGGTTTTCACGAACGATAAGGAAATATCGGCAATGATCTCGGTCGAAATCGGGTCTCGGATCGGCGAGATGAGAATCGTTCTCGCGATCGATGCGCCAGTAGGCAGCGAAGAAGCATCAGCTTATCTTCTGCAAATCGGTACTCTCTTATATCGGGCCTTACGGTTAGTGTCCGAGCTCGATCGCGAATTGCAAATTGGCCAATTACCGGTCGATGCGCCCGTCGACACCGGGCCCCGATTGCACTCTCCCGCGTATATACGATACAAAAACCAACTATATACTCATATATATATATATATACCACGTAAAATTTCTCGCCTCGGGCCTCGTCACTCCTGTTACGCCTGCGATCTCTTTCCAAACCGCATCGAAAAAGTGCCGATTTTTTTTGTTTTTTGTTACCGATCTTCGCCAATATCCGCACGCGCTTCTTTCGCACTCGCTTGCCATTTTTTTATTATTCTTTCTTCCGAGGCCCCCCCTGTCAGCGTTGAAGGGCTCTCTCTCTCTCTCTCTCTCTCTCTCTCTCTCTCTCTCATCTTTCCCTTTATATTTCAATTGATCGTTCAAATAACCACTCTTCTTTTACTTTTTTCATACCCGATTAATGAGACGATTTTTTTCCACTTACGCGTTTTTCGATCGTTGATACTCCGAGAATGGGAGGGGATCTCGTCGTGATAGCTCGGATGGTTAATAAATGAGACAAGTTTTCGTACGAAAGAGAAAAAAAAAAACAATTTATTTAATATTTCCTCCCTAGCAATAATAAACATATTTTTTGGTTTTACCGATTAACACGAATCATCGTCCAGATCCACACTTTTCGACTCGCAAGCATATAGCTGTGTTTTCCTTTTGTTTTTTTTTCTTTTTTTCTTTTCGTTCTTTCTTAATTTTAGTTTGACGATCTTTCAGCCGTTCAAAACTCGAATACAATCACCGGACGACGTTTCTAATTTATCTTTCTTCTTCTTATTTTTCGTTTTCTTTGTTATTCTTGTTTTTTTTTTTTTTTTTTTTTTTTTTTTTTTTTTTTTTTTTCAATTTTGTTTTTCGTTTTTAATAAATTTATTTTACGATTTATCCTCAACGACCTTAACTTAGCACACAAAATCATTTACACAGGACTCGGAATTTTTAATCCGACACGCACTTAATCCTTTAACTTACAAGTCGATCGGTAATTATTAATGGTATACTTTACAAATAGGGCTCGAGCAGACGGTGGCTATTGGAATTGAAATTCCGGATTAAAAAAAAAAAAAAAAGGAAAAATTCGATCGAAACGCCATGTCGGACAGTCAAAAAGAATAATTCACGAGCCACCGATTTTTTCGACCCGGCCTTAATCTATCTTTGGTCCTCTAGCCGCTATGATTTGACGTTCTCGCTAGATACATCGAAATCAGATTTTTTTTTTTTTTTTTTTTTTTCATTCAAATAATCTTTTTTTCATCGATGAAATCATAATTTTCCATTCCTCGGGAAGCGAAGTAGCAGGCGCATAATCGCGACAAAGTTTTACCATCGATCGAACAGCACGAACTCCCGTTTGGGATGGACTGGCGGCCATCTTGTGGCGAGTCGTCCGGCGCCATCTTGTTCAGCGCTGCTCGTCAACGGGTAAACTCTTTGAAGCGAACTATACGGGTCTTTACGAGCACGGCTTTAAGGATCTATGGATCCGTTCCTAATTGTACAATTGCCATTTTTATTCTCTTTTCTCTCTCTCTCTCTCTCAAATTCTCTCTCTCTCTCTGACCCACCATGATGCGGGTGGCTTTGGCTTCGATGGACTATGACACGTGTTCACGATATATATAATTATTAAAATATCATAATACAGAGAAAATCGTGTTTCTGCGAAGTGCGAAAATAACAAATTTTCTTTTCTTTCTTTCTCTCCTATAAACGCTCATACTTAACGTTTCTCTTCACCTTTAACGTAGACAAAGAAAAATACGGAATTTTCGACTATGATACGGATTCGACTATGATGATTACCATTTATTATTATTATTATTATTATTTTTTTTTTTTGTATTGCCAATTCGACTCGTTCACTTGTCATCATGAGATATATTTTTAACGTAAAATATATTTATATTTATATATACATGCTTATCGCTCTCAAATCTCTAGACAAATTTAATATCGATACTTGAACTAATACGAGGGTTGTGCTCGTCTGTGTTTTTTTTTTTTTTTTTTTTTTTTTTCCCTAGCTAATCGTCGTGTGACCATCGATATAAGGCACGTGATGCTTATCATAGAGAAACACCGGAATAATTATTATTGTAATTATCAGCTGAGAAATTTACAAATAAAATCGTTATCCCCCCACTTCAATAATAATATACGTACATGCTTCTCTCTCTTTTTTTTTCAATTACGAAAAACGATTTTACCATACGTAATATATATATATATATATATATATATATACACACATAATTCCGGATTTTTGTACATCAACCACTACGTAGCTAGAGTGCAGCAAACGTTTCTGGACGGTTTCAGGCTCAATCGTTAAGTCGATCACGATTTACAATTAGATTGAATCGAAGAATAGTTACGGATAATGAAAAAAAAAAAAAAAAAAAAGAAAATTCAACTATTTCGAAGCAGTTTTAACGACTTCGAACTGATTCAAACACATTTTCAATGGTTCCAACTGGTTCTAGTAACATTCCAGACTAGCCTTTTTTTTTTCGTTTTTTTTTAACCAAACCTCATACACGTGTACCTCTTCCCTCTTCGTTGTTCTATGCTTTTACATAAACGCGAATAATGGCATTTGTCCATTGTCAATCGGCGATAAATGAATTCCGTAAGTCGCGAAAGTTATACGCGGCTTCGACGTATCGGGATCTCAGCTACTGCCGGGGATCGGTATCATGTGATAGCCGTTACCCGTGAACGTGATCGGCGATGTTCGATGCTGATTGAGACTCGGTACTTGCAACGATCGATAATCGAGGGCCGGCGCGGCTGGATGCTGTCCCTCGCGGTGTCTTCTCAGATCGACTTTTCTCTGAAACGCTTTGTCACAGAGACCGCACTGGAAGGGCTTGTATCCCGTGTGCTTTCGCATATGAGTTATTAGATTGCTGCTCTGGGAGAACGCTTTACCGCATACGACGCACTTGTGGGGCTTCTCGCCTGTAACAACAATTAAAAAAAAAAAAAAAAACATTTAATTTAGAGATTATCGTTGTAGCTGGACAATTTCTCAATTGGTCGTCATTTTCGTTTGTGTATATTCGTAAAAATTTGATGTTTTTTTATGAAGTTTCCGTTGGACCAACGGATGATAAACTCTTAGCGAATAATCGTAAATTATTATTTTGGAAACGTCGATCGGTATATGAGCGCAAAGGTGGATTTCCTTCGGCGATATCGTTATGGTTATATCGTAAACAGACTGTTCTTATCTGACAAAAGAGTTTCTTGTGCCTAAAGGGTTAATTAAAGAAGAAAAAAAAGGAAGCCTTACTCGATTAAATGTGGTACCTTATATACACGCAAATGCCGTATATATACGATCGTGCAGAGAGTCGGATAAGTTTTGTTAACGGGTCGATCGTCGCATATACATGGGGATGAGAAGACAGACGAGGGCTTACGTTGTATAGAACGGAGGAATATAATATGCTCCAAGGTGAACGAAACGCAGCTGTACACACTAATAAGTCGTGAGGTGCCCCGAGCACCTTTTTTTTTTCAAAAAAAAAAAAAAAATTCTCATTCGTCGTCGTATTGCGGGTGTCTGACACTCGCGGTTACAATTTATCGTTATGGAATCGGCCAAGGGGCGTCATTATCGACGTATCCTCGATTCTCAGAATTCAATGTTTTTTTTTTTTTTTTTTTATACGCGATAAATGTGACTTGGGTGTGCATTTCTGTCTGTTTCGGTTTGTCTGGTAAGCCGTTGATTCTTTGTTCGAAACAAGTGAAAATTATTTCACAAGCATAATATAACCTATTGCATGAGCTATTCATGGACTTGTAACGTGGGACAATTCAATCATCATCAGCTCTTTCGATTGTCCTTTATGAACAAAATTTCATTGTAATTTGATGATAGTATGACGGAAGGAAAACAAAAATATGTTTATGTGTGTATGTATGTATTTATTAAGCTTATCGAGCTAGAAAAATTGTTGAGTCAAGTCCGGAAGCTCTGACCGCGCACACGTGTCTTGCTGGCGATTAAAAACGAATAATCTAAAGTCCATAGAGATTGTGGACAGACTTTTTTGGCGGAGATTCATCATTCGGCTTATCTTTAAGCCATCACGAAGGAATAATTTGGTACTGGTTGTGTGTGGAGGAGCGATATAATGCGAAACGTTTTGTCGAGTGTCTGGACTATAAGTTGTTCGTGGCGTCGTCTCCGTGAAAAAATATTACCCAAAATTTCTATATTTTATCTTTTCGCGTTCGCTACATCGTTCGTATGCTTCAGGTTGACAAGGTTAAAGAAAGAAATCGAGAAAAACCCGGAAATAAAAAGGTCCGGAGAACGGTCCCGATGAAATTCCAGCGAACGATCGAACCAATCCCGAGAGTCTAATCGCGTTCTCGGAGCAAGCGAATCGATAAATTCGACGAGATATCGACAAATAAAAATTTCAATAATGAAACTAAAATACAGATATATTTTTTTTTCTTCGTGGTTTTCTTACATTTGTCGTTATTACCCGTAATTTCAATGGAAATCCTTTTTATTTCCTGTTTTTTTTTTTTTCGTCAGAAAAATACAATTATCCGATTCGGATTGTAAAATATTTTCTTTACATAATTTCAAGTAATGCGAATGTTTGATCGAGTAAATTCTGCCAATTGAGCACGCGAACAGGCATCTCGAAGTGCTGTACCTTAAAATAGTGCTTAATTTTTTTCGTAGTTTCCTTGAAATTTCGATGTTATTGAGGACAGCGTTTGCCTCTTATATGTATGATTTAGATTGATAAGCCAGTAAAATAAAAGATGGCAATACTGTTGGTACAGTCGCTTGCCACTATAATTAGTTACACATCTACGTTGCGTTGACAAAAGGACAGCTGTTACTGCGTAGGTGACGTCTAAACGCGTCAAAGAAATTGGATCGGTAGCAATGGTATTATGGTATCGGGGCCGTGGATATTATTGTGCAAACACCGGAGTCACGTGGTTTTCACTCTTCACGAATTCACGTTGTATAAACAATTTGCAGATTTTTCGAAACGATAGGAGTGGAAATATGGTAGAATCGTAGCGCTGGCAGCGGGTGGTGAGCAAACAAAGACGACTAGGGCCGCTCAACGTAATCCACGAACATCCACGACTGGGCAGCGCCCACTTACACGCACACCGTAAAATATCGATTAAAAATATATTCCTCACGGGTATCTATCACCGGGCAACAATATTTTTCCTTTCTACTCGGGATACCCGAGAGTTCACCTTGGATAAGTAATTTATGGGTTAAGATGTAATTTTAATAATATTTTCGATGATATTGCATCTTGAAAATTATTTTTAACTAGAATTCCAATCGATAAAAGTCAACGAGCGATCATCGACACACACACACACACACACACACACACACACAAACACACACACATATATATACACACATGTGAATGTACGATAAATTCTACCCGCAAAATCTTTTGCTCTGCACTTGTAATGTGCTTCATTGATTAAAAATACAACGCCCTCGAGATTCAAACATATTTCGACATGTACTCGTGGATATCTGTTATTCAGGATTTCCGATGAATTTGAATAAATCTTGTCACTACACTTGTTCGACAAACAACGAGATTAATTCCTTTCGAAGGAATAAATCATGAGCTTGAACATTATTTTTCTTCTTTTCATTTCGATTACGCAGAAGAATGAAAAGATTTATTGCAGATTGTTGCTTTTCAAAGTATTGCTTGTTATTTTTTTTTTTTTTCGTTTTTTTAAAAATATTTTGTTCTTTTCAATCATGGCTACGTATAACAATGAACGAAAACTATTTTGTTTCGAACACACGAATTCACATAAAGTCATGTAACAGAATATACAAATGGTATTATTTGGTTGTAATAGCCGGAGCTTTGCGAGTACGCAAGCAATCAGCAGGAATTCACTGGCCACCGTGGGGAAGGCTGCGCTCGTTTATGTTTGAACTGACTCATGCTCGCGTCCCCATTCACCGAGCCTAGAAGCGACGATGAATTTAATTAGTTTACCGACGATTATCATTAATATCAGGACACGAAGTCTTGTGTGTCTCGTTGGTAGATGGTAACCGACAATGGCTTGCCACAATGTTTTGCCAAGACTCACACTTATGTACGCATATATATATATATATATGCCTCTGGATCTATATATATATATATATATATATATATATATATGTAGTTTCTTTTACCCTCATCCCGCACTCCCTCGCATCGCGAAGTCATCTATCCACGAAGAAAAATACAATTACCGTAATTGTTAGCTCGGATTGTAAAGATGCTATATAAGTGCACGACGATCCACAGCACCGTTATAACAATAAATAATATTCACGTAAGAGTCTCGGGACTTGTTTGATTATAATTCAAAAGTTTGAAAATAAAAAATAATTTTTTTTCCCCCTATTTCTTGTTAGATATAACTGAAGATTAACCGCAAAAGTGTCGTCAAAGAAACATCCCGTCGAACAGATTAAAAGTCTGATTAAGAAGAGTTGGTTAATTTTCTTGCTCAACAAGTATATACGCGGCATTGCATTGGATATATGAAAAATAGAGGTTGAGTCTGATGCCTAGTCTCAATGGGATGCATGTTAAAAATAATGTCATCAAAATTTATTGCTATTTTTTTAGTTTATTCTTAATAATATAAGCGTCAATATACTCGGGTGTCCCATGAATCGACGGCTCAAGATTATCCATGTCTTGGAACTCCGACCATTTGTGCCCCTAATTCTGATCATAATGATATATTTTTCTACGATTCCACCACATCATAAAAAAACGGATGTTCGAGAGTTTAAGAACGATTTAAATCCAATGTTTTTTTCATGCGATACCCATTCATTTGATTCATGATGAAAAAAAAAAAAAACAAAAAACAAAAAACCGGAAGCCTCATAAAATCATTCATTGCCGGTTTTCTCACGTGTATATGAGGTAGTCCGATGGATTACAGAAAAGAGCCACGTTTAACATTTTCGCATGCTTGTAGCAGCAAGCTTCTAACAGGACATACACGCAGAGAAGCCACGCAATGTACTTTCCTCGCGATCAACGTTATACATATTGTATATGTATAGTCGCCGGACATCAACGAGTCTCTTTGTAAGAATTAAAATTAGAAACGTTCCGCAGTTATGCCTATGAAACTAATGAGCTATTTTAGGGTTAGGGTACACGTTGTAATAGTGGCTTTACGTATACAAAAAATTTCAAACGTACCGCATTTGTTCGCAAGACGATGAGGAATTGTTTGACTATACGCCACGTCAGACGAGTCACGCGAATTACGAAACCCAGCGACGAATCCCTATACGACGATACACATGACTGTCCTGACCCCCATAGCTTCTGCACATTTTTAACCCTCTCGGATAGTCTCGAACAGTCGTTCCGGGTTTTGCAGCGTTTAACTTGAAGTTGCTACAGGCCTTTGTCGAATAATAAACTCGTACGACTTTTTACGATGTGCAAAGAGAGAGAGAGAGAGAGAGAGAGAGGGAGAGAGTTATCCGTAAAAGGCTCGACGTTTAATTGAGATAGTCGAAAGGGCTTTCACGTTACGTGACCAACTTGACATGCAATTGCGACATGGAGTTCTATCGGTCGCGCGAATCCATTCGAATATTTACCT
The DNA here is from genome assembly GCA_963564615.1 of Rhorus exstirpatorius. Taxonomy (NCBI): domain Eukaryota; kingdom Metazoa; phylum Arthropoda; class Insecta; order Hymenoptera; family Ichneumonidae; genus Rhorus; species Rhorus exstirpatorius. Next base: position 21,402,470 of record OY751318.1, read on the forward strand.
TGCTTTATCGCCACGTCAGCTATCCGATTCTCCAATTTTTTCAACACTATATTATGGAACATTCGCGCTTGATCTGCTTATATTGCCCGTTGCCTGGGATTTTACGGTCTTGGTAACGAGTGAGGAGAAGACGAATTCCGGCTGAGGTTGAAAGAGTCACGTTTTTTTTGGCAAAGATCAAGGACAGAATTTAGAATTATGATTTTGAGCGAAATTCTCAGTAAGATCAATCGGGGGTCGACGAAGAAGCTCTCGATGCATCAAGCCCGTGAATCACGGATTTCGGGGGAAGATAATTACAATCATGGATATATGAGAGTCCGCGAATCTCAAGCATATAGATCGTGGAGAAAGCTTTTTAAAAAAAAAAAAAAGCTGATTGCTCCCTGTATGATTCGGGACACAATCGTACACCATCGAGTCCCGGATTGGGATATCGCGGGAGAAAAAAAAAAAGGTTGCCGATTATTCGATCGAGGTTCTCGCGATTCGTTCGTGGTTATCGATCCATCCCCAGACGCTCATTACCGGCCCCTTTTTACAGTCCCGACTTAAATATTTACCGACCGAAACGCTTACCACTCCAGTGAGTTTAATGATCGGCCACACTAAAACCGATTCTCTTGCACACTCGTGTATCGCACACAAATAAACATGCATACATATATGTGTAAACACACATGCGAACTTTGCGTTTGTATAATCGAGCGGCTCGTGCCGCTTAATTATGCAGTGCTCGCCTAATGAACTTGAAATAACCAGCGATATATATATATATATATATATATATATATATATATATCGCTGAGAGCCACCAATCCGAAAAACGGGAGGCAAACTTGTAACTCAAGAAGGAGGAAATATCATTTTTTATTCCATTTTCTCCCTTATACATACGTCTCTCGCATCACTCGACCGGATGTTTGCCAGTTTTTATTCTCTTTACGATACCATCGACCTTATATCTGTCAGCTAAATGGCAATTAATGATTTTTTTATCGTAAAATTGTGACGCCATTCTGAAAAATTGGAAAGACTTTATTGAAGCAAAAATATGAGATCTGTGACCGATTCCTATGACGATTAATAAAAAAAAAACAAAAGATTGCAAATTTGATATTTACACATTGATTCTTCGTCATTATTTTATCTCCCGCTCATAAAGTTCCCTCTATGAGCAATCGGGGGTTTTCAATTTTGGCTTCTTCTTGGAGGGAAGCTTTTGCGAGTGAGCACATAAAATCATGAGGAGGCAAATGTTCAAATTTCGAATTTGCTCGCTTTGTTTTTCTCACTGTTGCTTGAACTAACAGGGTAAAAAGTTGTGGCTCGATAGCTTAAAATTTGCAAAAGTTATATTTTTCGAAAATTTCGAAATTATGCAAAATCTCAATCCCTCAAGGGATTCTTTCTAAATTTCATACCGAACATCTCTGTCCCATGGACCATTGGAGCAAGAATTTTTTGCTTGATAGCCTTGAAATTTTCGAAAGTTGGAGCGTGCACGTATATCTACATTTTTTTTTTTTTATCAAAAATTGAAAAGTTTTGAAAAATCTGAACTCCTCGAGGGATTCTCGCGAAGTTTAATACCAAAAAAATTTGCCCCCTGTGGACTATTCGTGTCGAATGTTTCGTCACGACAGCGAAAAATTTGCGAAAATCCGAGCGCGCGCATATATTTTTCGAAAATTTTAATACTTCGCAAAATTTGAAGCGCCAGAAGAAATCTTGCCAAATTCAATACCGAATATCCTCGTCGTCTATAGACTATTGATGTAAATAGTTTTGACGCGATTGCCTAAAATTTACGAAAGCTAGAGCACGCGTTTAGTTAAAAATTTTTTAAAAAAGTTCTCTGTCAAATCTAAACGCCTCGTTAAGCAACTTTAATGACGATTATAGTGGAAACAAAGGAGGTTGATACTCGAAATGTGTGCCAGGTTAGAGCCAGGCCAGTTGAGTCATTCACGCAGTATAATTATTTCAATTTTTCGAGCTTGTTACATTCACACACACACACACACGCTTCTTCTAAGTATGGTTTCTCTTTATATTAGAATATTTTTAACACGCTGATATTAGAAGCTCGAGCTTGTTTTCATGAAAACGAAGCCTCTTCTATGAGTGAGCAAGAAAAAAGTGAGATTCATCAGTACATTATATATCGAGAGTGTTTTAACACTTCTTTGACTGCGTTTAACTCGTCGTGAAAGACAAAAGTATCCGCGAGATAACGCAAATTTATTTCTCGAAATACGACTATGGACATTTGAGGCACGAAGCGCTGTGGCAAAAAAAAACATTGCTCATTCAACCATATGTTAAATTTGACGAGAGAAACAACCGATGATAGCAGTCGCCTGGTTCGCGAATATGACGTTATGCGGAAAATTGAGCTTATTTCTGTGATGAATAGTTGGGTGAATCGCATCGTTGAAGTTCTCTGGGCTACACGTCGGGGGTTAGGTGGAATGAAAAAAAAACAAAAAAAAAACTAAGAAACTATCGTTGTTTCATCACGTTGCGTTATGGCGAACAAAGGGTTGTACCGGATCAACTTTTGTGGTTATTATAGTGACAGCGACATGTACTTTAGCCCGTCCAGCTCGATATATATTGTGCACCCGAGTTCCGATGCTTCGATTATTTACGTTACATACCCTCCTCGTGCATCAAAGGGTAGTGACCGAAGGGTTGCCTATCTATTTTTTCACCCTCGTACACTCTCTCTCTCTCTCTCTCTCTCTCTCTCTCTCTCTCTCTTGCTTCTGAACGATTTCTGAATTATTTTCCATTCCTATGCGAGGTTCCCATTGCATGGATTGTCGACTGAAGGAAATTCTCGAGTTCCCAAAGGGGCTGTTAGAAGAAAAAAAAAACGGCCCCGGAGCGAAATGGTATCGAAAACAAAAAAAGAAAAACTTACTGTAAATATAGACACTGAGCGTCTGGCTCTAGAGAAAAAGAAGCGCCTCGACGATGCGTTGCGTAATGCGTTTGCATATCGTTGAAATGATAAATCATTCGAAAGAAGTGCCGACGGATTAATTATTGTGAAATTATGGGAGAACTTGAAATTTTCATTGACTAATTAAAAATAATTATCAACAAATGAGACAATTAGATTATCGATATTTTACTGAAAGGCTTGTTCGTATAATTTTTCTATTAAAAATTATCTCAAATGATTTTTCATTCGTATACGCAAAGTTCATCTTTACAGCTTGAAAAATCAATTGGTCGAGCCAAAGAAATGTTTCCATCGAGAATCTGAGGCAATACACGGGTCAAAAAATTCGTTAGCAATTACGGTTTAAAAGAAACAACAACAACAAAAACTCGGCCCATTCGGAAGAGAAGGACAAATTTTTTTAGGATATTCGTCATGCTGTTGGGTCTATGACTAATATTCAGGTTATATTATACAACTACGTTGTCGTACACATCACCTCGAACAATGTTAATTATATGGGGTCGTAGCAATAGCCGACCTTCATCGGCTATTTCCATGCCGTATAGGACTTCGGCGACGTTGACAATATAAGACTTGGTATAATATAACCCTTCGGTAATTATTCAAACAGAGTCTTGTGGCATTGCCGATAGAAATGCGAACGAAGCAAAGTAAGAGGATTGTGTCTTCGGTAAGGGTGAAAGCTTTTTGATTGCCATTGAATTAATGTCAAAATTGACGAAACAATTTATTTTGATTGAAACATATGGGAATATAAAACAAGAGTCTTGAAATTTATCTTCAATCGGTACAGAGATATCGGATTTCAAGTGATAATCAAGACTCGTGAGAAAGTCTAATTATAATTGGGATATACGATGCCCATGATGCATGTACATTTGTATATACGGTTTGTACAGTGAGCTGGGCAAAGGTATATACGCGTGTATATATACACACGAGTCGTTTTAACGCCAGAGTGCTTTTTTTCCTTTCCTCCACGCCCGACGGGTCCCTCTTTTCACTCGGTTAATTAGCCCGGAACATGCACCCTAACTCGATGTGGCCTGCGGCCTCTGACTATATATTCTCCCTATGGTACGTCCGTGGCACGTGCCGAGCTCGCGTCTCACCGGAAACTCACTTAGTCGACTGGCATAGTCGCAAACAGGCCATTTCCCATCAGTGTACCTTCCTTCCGTTTTGATTCCCACGTGTTAAGCACCGACGCTTCCATATAGCGCGACGACGACAATTTCTGCCACCGAGTACGCACTCCACGATTACGAGTTCGGCGAACAAGACGTGATTTTTTTTTTTACATTTTTGTTTGTTTATTCACGTTTTTGTCCTTCAGCGATGATACATTTTGGGCCCCGAAAATTCTTTTCAGACGGAATTTTTCGATACTCGATGATTAATCAAGATGGCGACTTTGATGGAATGTTTTTTTTTTTTTTTTTTTTGACATATATATCGAATCAATGGCCGACAACCGATAGGTTATACGAGACGTCTGTATATTTTGTGCAAATTAATTTATAAGGCTTGTTATTCATATTGATTGATAAGGATTAACGGTAATAATTCTTTCATATCCTCATGCGGGATTAAAAAGAATATATAAATTTGCACATTGCTTCCTCATTATTTAATCTCGCTCGCGCGAAGTTTAGGAAAGAAGTGGGTTTTTTAAATTTTGGCCTCTTCATGTGAAAGCCAAAATTTAAAAAATCCACTTCTTCATAGAGAGGGAGAGAGAGAGAGAGAGAAAGAGAGAGAGAGAGAAAGAGAGAGAGAGAGCTTTCTTCATCGGAAGCTTCGTCAGCGAGTTAAAATATAATGTGGAAGCAATTTGCAAATTTATAATTTTCATGCCTTTTTTATTCTTTGTCACCTGCGCTATCAGGTTAAAATGTTTTGGCTCGAAGCAGCCTCGAAGTTGCCAAAGTTAAAGCGTGTACATGAATGTTCGAAAATTTTAAAATTTTGTAAAGTCTGAATCTCTTGAGGGATTCTCGCCAAATTTGATAATAAACATATTTGTCCCATGGAAAATTAGATAAAGAAGTTTGGGTTCGATATAGCGTCGAGTTTGCGAGAGTCAGAGCGCGAACATACATTTTTCGGAAGATTTCAAAATTTTGTAAAATCTGAAACACTCGAGGGATTCTCGTTAAATTCAATATCAATCGTCCTTGTCCCCCAGACTATTTATGTATATAACTAGTTCCGGCTCGATAGCTTTGAATTTACGAAAGTTGAAGCGTGGACACTGATTTTATTACCACACACAGACATTTTTTTCGAAATGAGTTTTCTTGACGTTATATAGGACATTTTGAACACGTCAGCATGTACATCTCGATTTTTTTCCCCGAAAACCTAGGACCCTAGGACCATAGCCCAAAAGCCTATGATGATGTATAGTCAGACGGATTCTACTACTTACGGGATTCTTCGAATCCATAAAAATTTTATTAATAAAATATTGGGAGTATGATTTCAAGAAAAAAAAACAAGATGGAAGTTTTCTAATATACCAAAGCTCATTGCTCTTCTAACAAATTTTTTGTCCGAATCTACTGTAACGAGCCTGAAGGACTGAAGTTACCAAATTTAACATGCAAAATCCATTTAAAATATCCTATTCAAACACACATCTCTCTTTTCTAGAATCGACAGACAAATTTTCGTTAAACTTCTGCGACGACAAATTTTCATCCAACTCAACAGAATTTTGAAAAAAATTTGTAGAGCAACTTTACTATCTATTGAAATCTCCCAGCACGACTCGATGTATACTTCTATTATTGCTCGTAAAATCGTGATCGCGTCGACGTGTCGTTGAGCTTGAAGATAAAAAGTTTTAAAAGAATACAAGTTTCGGGGTGGGATAAAAGGAGTTGAAGAAAATAAATCCAATGTCGTAAATAAGACCGCGGTCGTCGACTGTAAATCCGCCTTTATATTAGAGCGGTATAGCCGCATTCGAGGGTGTACTTTTTCGCTTGGTTCGTGTATAGTTTAGAATTAAATCAATTTGCAAACGATTTATACACACAGGCTCAAACAAACATACGTATATACACGCCGAGAATTTGTAGTGGCTGGATATTGAATAGCGAGGGGTGAAAGTACCGTCTCTATGGCTTTTATAGAAAATTGTCTGTAATAATCCTTGTGGTGGTTTGCATTATTGAGAAAGCGTCGTTGCGGATCGCACTTGCGAGTTGCGGTAGGCCATTTCAAGTGAGGTAGTACCCACCGAGGGTATCCATGCAATCATACATATCCTCGGCAAGACCTACGACACTCCACGTTTTCACTCACGGCGTACCCTCAATCCCTCAATCCCTCTCTCTCTCTCTTTCTCTATCTCTCTCTATTTCTCTCTCTCTCTCTCTCTTCGTCTCTCTCTTTTCATCACTCAAACATTTCGTTACGAAATTTGCTGCACTTTTCCTGCAATTTTCACCTCACAATTTCTCGAAGATCAAGCTCGAAAAAATGAAAAAAAAAAACCCCTCTTTTGCCATCGATCACTCATTGATATAGTAGAACTATATACTTGTTCACGGAAATAAAGAAAGGAAATAGTATAGGATAAAAAAAATTCCTTGATGTCTATAAGCTCGCGAAAACCTTATCCCTCGTCCCGATCACATATATGTTAACTCGAGAGCGGATTCCTTCTGGGCGGATCTTTACTCGTTTGTTCTTTTGCTTCCTCATAGAGAAGCTTTTAGTCCAGTCATTCTAGCAACAAAAAATTAGGTTCATAATGCAATCTTCTACAGAATTGATTTTGCTTTTAGTAAAGGTTCAGGCGTGTCCTCTGAGTGTAAACTCCAGCTGGTGGGATTCAGGGGGTCGAGTTTCAGCCACCATCTTGGAAAACACGTTTTATCAAAAATATCTCGTGAACCGTGCATCGTACCACAAAAATAATAAAAACGTATTTTGTTGCTAATAACATTTTTTACAACTTTTGTTAGAAAATTTTTTCTGTATAGTGCATGATTTTTTATTTAAAACGCGGCAAACTTTTTCAAACATCATCATTTTTACTGTTACATCAACTGCGTTAAATATGTATTTCGGAATAACCGTGTTTGGAAAAGTTTGCCGCGTTATAAATCGAAAACCACGTACCATACAAGAAAAAGCTTCCTATAAAATTTGCAGAGAATTTTATTATATATAAAAACGTTTTCTACTTTTTTTTGTCGTAAAATGCACGGTTCACGAGATATTTGATGAAACGTGTTTCGCAAGATCGCGGCGGAAGCTCGACCTCCCCGCGTCTCGCCAACTTGAATTTAAACTCAGGGGGACACCCCTGAACCTTTTCCAAAAGCAAAATAAATTCTGTGGAAGATTGCAGAAAAAATGGCTGTAGAATGACTGGACTAATGTTTTCGTGTAAGAAAATTCGAGTTTTTTTATGTCAATGTGCTCAGAATGCGTTCAAACATGGAAAAAACACATTTAGAAAAAATTTGAGTGTGTGTGTGTGTGTGTGTGTGTGTGTGTGTGTGTGTGTGTGTGTGTGTGTGTGTGTGTGTGTGCAGACAAGCATTCGAAAAATTTAAATTGCATTATCTGTAGAACTGCCCGAGCTACCGCGCTGAAACTTTGCACACTACTAAAACATAAAACTCCACTCGTTTGCTGGAGTTTTCAAAAAAAAAAATTACAAGGGCTGTCTAATTTAAGATGATTTTGAATTTTTTCAAAAATGTGTGTGATCCCTCAAAATTTGGTAAACTGAAGGATACGCGCCTATTTTTTTTTTTTTTTTTATATAAATAGGCTAGGGGACAAGCATGTTTCGTATTAAATTTGGCAACAATCGCTTAACAGGTTAAGATTTCATAAAATTTTGAAATTTTCAAACAAAATATCTGTGGCTGCTCCAACTTTCGTAAATTTGAGGTTATTGAACCAATTTTTTTTTTCTCACGAATACGCTATGGGACAAGGATATTCCGTATGAAATTTGGCAAGAATCGTTTGAGGGAGTTTAGATTTCATGAAATCTAGAAATTTTCAAAAAAGATCTGTGATAGCTCTATATAAGGTTCGCGAATTTGAGGTTATTTAGTGAAATATTCTTATACGAACAAGGATGTTCGATTTTTCAATTTGCAGGAAACGCTCGAGGGCTTTGGATTTCATAAAATTTTGAAATTTTCGAAAAATATCTGTGATCGCTCTGACTGTCGGAAATTTGAGATTATCGATAAGAAAAAAAAATTAAAAAAAAAAATTACATAAGTAAGCCGGGAGACGGGATATTAAATTTTGCAGGAACTAATCGAAAACCATCTTCTCATAGAGGTAACTTTGAAATGATGAAGCAATTTGCAAGTTTCCAATTTGCGCGCATTTGTTCATTAGCCATCACGATTCGACGATGCAAATTTTCCGTTTGCCTTCTTCTCTACTGACAATCAATCGGGAAGAAACATCTTTTTTTTATCGTTTAAACATCGCTATTATTATTATTATTATTATTATTTCCTACAAATATTAATTTTTTCGTCATTGCGGCCGCAACGATGAGTAGTGCGTGAGTCTATAAAACGTGTGGCGCTTTTATCGACCAACCACCCACATCATCCAGTTTGTCTCGTGCGTGATTCATTTTGTCGCGACAATGGACAGCCACGGGTGGTGCTAGGCCGACGAAGCAGTTGCATTGTCGTGGGAGTGACGACCATCGGATGCGCTTGCATGCGTGCACAGGACGAAGAGAGCGAACGAGACAAAGAGAGAGAGAGAGAGAGAGAGAGAAAGAGAGAGAGAGAGAGAGAGCGAAAAGTAGACGATAAAAAAAATGGATAGGGACGCAAGCTATGCGACACATATACAGAGCCCGTGAGCTTTCGATACGGCATTTTTCGTGTACACCCTCGCGTGTCCGTTTCTCTATCGTCACGTAATTTCCCGTTCGACTCGTCCGATCAAGTCTTCCGATCCTCCTGTCCGCGCTATTTATCATTGGAACAATGTGGACAATAAAACTTTCGTCTCGTGAACGACCCCCCCCCCCCCCATGTACTCGCGCGTCTATCGATTATTCTTTCACGAGATGGAATGTTTAGCTTTGTCGATTTTTTTTTCCTCGTATCAAAATGTATCAAATCTCTGATGTTATCAATGAAACTTTGATTTTATGTTCTTTTTTTTTTGGTCTTTCTATCTGAGCTGCCAATTCCAACGAAATGTGCCGAAACGAATCGTGCTATACGAAAATTTTGGTCTATGCTATGGTTTGTTTTTGACATTGCGTTCATATTACACACGATCGTGGATCACCTGTTCATTCGTACACGGAGATATAACGGTACGGATGAGATCCATTGATCATAATCCTATAAAAAGAATAATTTACTTCCAGCTATGCTGTTGTGCTATTCGATCATTACAATAACACGGTGAAAAGTATCAAACGCGCGTTATTATTTTTTTTTTTAATACACCCATAGAAATTATTTTACCACGCTCTTGATACTTTTCAGTACGAATTTTTTTTTTCGACATATTTTCCGGAGCAATGAATATAGCACAGCAGCATAAAGGGAGCTAAATCATTATTTTTATCGGAATAATTACTTGATCTCTGTCTTACCCATTGTCTCCATGTAATTATAACTCGATGATCCATAACGAAGTGGATTGAAATGAGGTATAACGATAACGATTTGTCATTGCGGTCGCGCACGCTACTCATCGATCGATCTTACGTTATATACGTGTGTGACGACGCGAGGACGCAGGGAAGAGAAAAACTTTGTCGAAACTTTTGTCGCGAGCTCGTCGACAAAAAGGTAAAAAAAACGTCGCTTTCGAGACTCCATGATTACGGCTTCGCGTATATATGTATAAATAATATATTGGAAAATTGGTCGGTTCCTCGAGAACTAGACGTGAAATTTTGCATAGCCAATTTTCCGTTTCGTCTCCTGTTACTGCGGGACATTCGCTCGGTTCTAATATCTACTCCTCTTATCCAATAATTTATGTCCTTGTTAACACGATCGTATTCGACATATCAACTATATATACGAGGGTTTCGACACGATCGTTTTCAAATACATGGAGACGCTCGGAGTCTACTATAGGAGTCCTTATAGAAATTAAAGACTCCTATAGGAGTCCTTAATGACTCCTATAAATTAAATTAAGGAGAAATTAAGGACTCCCAATAGGGACTCCTATAGGAGTGCTGCTCCGTAAGGATTGAAGTAGGTTTTAGTCCAATGCGATACGAGACCCTAATTTGATGCCAATAATCTACGAAATTTCCCGATTCACGATATTTAGCTTCAAATTATGATTTTTTTTTTAAATCTCCTTCGATGCTTCCATACAGGGCTAAACGCTATTTCTCTATTTCTTCATTATGACTCTCATATGTACAACCCGATGGCAGAAAATATTCAACTGCAATGAACGGGTAAGAAAATAATTTTCAATATTGCATATACATAAATAATAATTTCCGGTTATTCACGTAAATTCAATATTACGAATTATTTTCAATCTGTTCTTGATGGTTAAATTTTAAATCTGAAAATTAATTAATTTTCAATCCTTGTCACCGGTACACATGAAAATTCCGTAAAATCTCTTGAATTATGAATTCTGCATCGATATTTCGAATAATTGGATCGATACTTCGCTGATCATAAATTCTGAACATTCCAATGTTTCAGAATTTATAAAGAGACGGAGTCCCACAGGACAAATGGAGAAACTGATGAGCTTAATTAGCTTTTGAAATAGATCGAATCATATCGGCTCAGGGTGTCAAAGTAGAATTTAGTCTTAAATTTTGGACCTAGAAGTTCAATAATGCAGGGGTTCTGGGTTCAGTTTCCTTCGAAGTAGGTTCATGTAAGCCTGAATTCGAAGCTAAAGATCCAAACTGAAGTAGAGGCTAAATTTCAACTCGGGTATAAGAAAGAAAATTTCTGTTAACTCACCGGTATGAATGTAGGTGTGCTTCTTCATGTCGGATTTCTGATGAAACCTCTTGCCGCAGTACTGACAGGGATATGGCCTCGTGTCCGAGTGAATGAGAAGATGGGTGCTCAGGGTGCTCGATCGCTTGAACGCCTTGCCGCATTGTTTGCACTGTAACCATATTAAAAAAAAAAAAAAGCTCCCTTGACTATTCGCTGGAAAAATCGGCAATAAACTTATAATTTTCCTCGGCAAAGCGAGAGACATTCGTAATTAAACCTTTTTTTTTTTTGGTTAACGACGAGGTCGTATGGAAAGACACGAGAACCAAAAGCGAACAGTATATATTATGAGCGCGGGTATGAACGAAGCGAAGTGTTTGGGCTACATGTGTGGCCAGCAGCGTCGATTTGAGCCCGCAATGTCGATGAGCACACGTCGTGATTGACGTGGCGTGTCATTCTCATCCGCCTTTCGGGACAATCACATATCTGCGACCACCCCACCTTTTCTACCCTTTTTGCCTACCTTAGCACCCGATACAATCGGTAGGATAAGCGATCATACTGGCAGAGCTGGATAGTGTAATGACAGACCGCTTCGATGTATCACGTCATACAAGTATATATAGGCAGAAATCAGCGACGAAGCTCGAACAATGCGCGGGACTGATTTCCGGTGCCGGCAAGTGGCCGTTTTCGCGTTATAACATACGGAATATCGTGCACGGATTACTGAATTAATACACGGACAGCACGCAGGGGTACATCTTTTGCTACAACGAGTCTCTTGTCCGGGTCATAAATCAACCGATGCGCAGTTATAAATCCGATTGAGCAGGATTCATCGATCGATATACCGAAAAATTATAACGTTACCATTTTTCGGGATTATCGAAATTTTCAATTCTGTAACGCAACGAAATCCCGTGTATACTTTACTCGTTCAATCAAGTCCCATTTATAATGTCGTTGTGCCGGAGTCAAATGGAAATGAAGAATGAAATTTTAAGAAATTAACAATCTAAATTTAGAACTTTTATGCAAGCATGTAAAAGAGCGTCAGTGCTTGTACAGAGGCTGAATGTAAATTGGCCCGCGCGGACGAGTCTTGATATTCGTCACGTGGAATATCGTTCGAAAATTTGTTAATTGTTTACAATAAATTCTTTCTATGATAAAAACGATGTACGATTTGTATAAAAATACAATTCACACAAGGAAATTGTACATGAGCGTGCGAGCGAGAGCGTTGATGCTGGTAGAAGTTATAGATGAACAAGTTTTTCCTACTCGAATCCCCGGGCGCGTCTTTATTCGGCGTGTGGAATATCGTTGAAATTGTGTGTAAATTTTTTATAATTTGTTTTTTCTCACATGGCAATATGACGAAAACCCCTACGTCAATCAGTTATATAAAGTCCGCGTAACCTTATTTTTTTTTCTTTTCTATAAGAAAGATAAAAATTGATCCGCAAATAGCCCCCAGCTTTGCCGTATAGTAAACAATATGTTTGCCGAAGTGTGCGTGGTAAATTTTTTCGTGCGTCAAACGCGATCCGCACAGAATACAAAATTGATAAGCGAACGTTGACTCTTGCTATGACAATAAAGTATAATTTAATCAACATCAAAGATGTAACACGTTTTACATAATTATGCGTAAATATTTTCATCATACCCACAAGAGCTTCCATATTTTACATCGCCCATCTCGTGGACATTGAAAATTATTTGGCTATAGGCATTAAAAATATACATTTACGCTTGGAATTTCTCATGCTGGATTGTTGAAGAAAAAAAAAAAAAAAATTGTTCAAAGACATGACACAGATCTCGCGAAAAAATGTTCTCGTAAACTGAAATGGGATCTCCATCTCGGACGATGGTATACGAACGAAAATCCATCAACGACGAAATGCCCGCAACGAAATATCCGATGGCAAAGTATCTTCGGTGAAAATAACCATGAGAAAAAGGTCCATGAATTGAAAAAAAAAACAAATGAACTTCGCGACAAAATATGCCCCGAAGAAATTGTTACGTATTCATTGAATTTATCGATACAATTAATTAATCGAATGATTCTTGAATGCATGCAACAATAGTACATTTCGACACGAGTACGCAAAGGCTTTTTTGACGAAACGAGAGGATTACGGCACGAGCCGAAGGCGAGTGCTGTAACGAGTTTCGTCAAAAAGCCTTTTCGTACGAGTATCGAACATAATTTTTCCTCATGAGAGCCGAGAAAGCGCAACGAAGTTGCGATTTCGAGGTTAGAATGAGGAAAAATTATTATTATGATCATTTTGTCAATATCACGATATGTTATTGAATTTTTTTAAAATCATCAACCATTGTTCAATTGCTGAGTTTAATTTTACAGTTATTACTTTTATTATCATGTTCCGTTTTCGGGACATCGAATGCTTTTTTTTTTTATCTCTTGCGTAACCTTTGTTTGTATCTATATTTTTGGCTGAACGCGCGTATCATGATAGATCAAGCGATCGTTACGATTGAACCAAAAGGTCTCGATTTGGATTAACTTCGATTCAGACAACGACTCCCCACTTAACGGGGTATATCGATCGGTGTGCCGTATGGTGGGAGAAGCGCCGGCTCTATCGCGGTATCGCGCGCTACGAGGTCAGCTGCGCATAGCACAGTGCGCAGCCTCGAATTGAGCGACAGTCCTGCAGCGTGGCGGGGAGGGGGGGGGAGTCTCTTCTCATCGCTGTTGCCTTAACTGAGGCCGTACTGTAATTTACATTACTTAGATTCACAAGAGCAGCCGCAGCAAGAGAGTTCTCCATTAAAATAGAAAAAGTTACGCGGCGCCGATATTACCGTGGTCTAACACTTGCATTTATGAAAGATATCGAACCCTCGATGAGGTGTCGTATTGTCCCTGAAGGCGCCAGACGTTATACCGCTCTCAAACGGAACAATGAGCCAGTCGTGAATGCGAGGGGGAGGGGGGGGGGGAGAAAAAAGTATCAACACCGAGTACCTATTTCTCGTCCTTACTTTTCACGCACAATGAGACGCACACTCGTCTCGTTCATCACGGCTCGTCCCAATGGCGCAGGCATTCGCTCGGACGATAAATTTTCCCCGCAAAGTTTACAGCATCGATCGACGATGATATAAAATTGGATGGGGGAGGGGGGGGGGGGGGAAGAAAAATGTATGCGTGTGATCTAGGATAAAAGAAATGATGATTGGCTAATTTGAGAAAAAGAGCAATGTGTGACGTCTCGTTTGCTAAGTCAGAGTGTGGATTCGCGATTCTTCGACTTTTCTTTCTTTCGTTTCTCTCGTTCTCGCGGTCACCGCGAAAACCCCGCCGATGGGTGCGCCGATATTCATTGTACCACTGGATAAGGGGAGGGGGGGGGGGGGGGGGGGGGGGTGGTGAACAAAAGCGTCGATTTCCGGTCGTTCAACGACAGAGAGTCGTACGATGAATGAAGAAAGCGAAGTACAGAGTCGGAAAGTATGATCGTTGTTGTACGAAGAGGCGAGAGATCGACATAAAAAAAATGTGTTTAACCAAACTTTCTCAAAGACCACGTCAATGAATGACAAAGAGGTTGGCTTGAAGAATTTACCACTATTTCTTCTTCCTCACTCGCACTCTCTCTCTCTCTCTCTCTCTCTCTCTCTCTCTCTCTCTCTCTCTCTCTCTTTCCTTCTCTCTTGCTGGCACTCTGTCAGGTTTTTTTTTTCGTTTGATCTAAAGGAAAATCGAAGGGCCCCAAAGAGGTATCGAGAGTATATGCAAGATCGCAACCGGAGTTTTTTCGATAAATTTTAAGCCTGATTGACCAAACAATTTGCTACTCGATTAGCATCGCGTACTAATTGACACGCACGGTAAACTTTCCAGGTATGTCTTATTTCGGTCAAGTCCGCCAATAGAAAATTAGCCCAAGTCCCATGTACAAGGAGATTTGCTGAAATACGACAAACTTACGACGCTATTTGGCGTTACCGGAAGGTCAATTAATAATTTAAAAAAAAACCCCTCTTTGATGCCTCTCGGGTCTATCCTTGTAAAACTATTCCATAAATTTTTGCCGTATTGAAGGGAAATTTTTTTTTTTTTAACTTGAAACCCCTCAATGCGCATGAGTTACCGTTTCTTTTTTTGTCCCGAAAGAAATTCAATAAAAACCCCGGTGGACTTCCCGCGTGAATTCGGCCAACGACAAGTCCGAGGTGAATACAAAAAGATGAGAGAAAAAAAAAGAATAAGAAAAAAATGAAACGGAAAATGATTGACCGAGCGTTGCGGCGTTTTTTTTTCCCTCCCGCGAGACGTGAGTCACTTACAAAGAGGGAGTCTGATGGTACAGTTGCAATCGCACTTGTCGAGACTCGGCATCAAAGATCGATAATAATTGGTGCGTGCGTGTTACGTATGCGTGCGTGTGTGTGTGTGTGTGTGTGTGTGTGTGTGCGTGTGTGTGTGTGTGTGTGCGTGTGCGTTTGAGCGCGTATATCGTCACGCGATTTGAATATCTTTCGAGGATCTTCGAGGCCATGAAAAAGGAAGAATTAAAAAGAAAAAAAGAAAAAAAACGAGACTGAAGAACAAAAAACCAAGCGTGAAATGAATGGAAATTGATATAACTGAGGCTTGCTAACAGATGCGACGGAAAATATGGGTCGATAATTTGCTCGTCAATGTTTCGAGTGAACAAACATATGTATGCGGTCGCTCAATTATATTCTCTCGTGCGCAATGCCGATTGCGGTGCCAATATGCCGGTAGAATTCACGCTCGTGTAGCACGGTAAAAGAAGAAGGCCACTGTGTCATCTCCCATGTTTGAAGCGATCTCTTTTTTTTTTTTTTTTTGCAATGAAAGTTGGTGTTGCATTTGGGGGAGGTAAGAAGAAATTAACAAGATCGCGTTGATGCGAGTTCGGGTGGTCGCTCGTGTCTGAGTCCGACCTGAGAGTTGCAATTTGCCTTTATTTTTGTTGGCAGGTGCTCAAAATTACTTTTGCCAAGTGAAAATTACAACGGTTGCATGGTTCGTCACAACTGTCCAATTACCAATCTAATAGATCGGAGCTTGAATGAAAAACAAAAGCATAACATCACCAAAAATTAATATACTAATTTGAATAAAGAATTTTTGTTTTTTTTTTTTCAAGATACCTCGATTGTTCGGGCCCCCCTCATTGAACGAGATTCTAATCATACAGAGTACAGATGAATATGCCTTTTTCTATCGATCATAATACTGTGCTTTTGCGAAAGAAAAAAGAAAATAAAAACACGGGGTTGCGAGTGGGTTGGGTTGAAATTGATGTTCCCACGAGGTTGAACTCCGTGTGGATGAAAGAAAGCGCGTTAATAGAATTGAAACTGCGCTTCACGCCATTCCGACACAATCGAAAAACCTTCCCTCCGTCTGTTTCATGTCCGCGTGTGCTTGTGACAACATCAAAGCTCGTTTTTATATCCACTTACTATCATCGTGCTCGATGCTCTCGACGCTCGACACATCATAATGTATTATAACCTCAATCACCTTGCTCGCCACACTCTCGCGTCGGTTCCGCGTTATAGTCGACTCGAGTCGCTATAATTTGTCGAAGCACATATTACGCTGTGCTTTGAAAAAGCACAAGTGTCCGCGATAATGCGAGAAAGCATATCGTGTTTATCGGATCGATAAAATATTCCCGGGAGAAACGCGGGGAGGGCGTATAGAGCGTGAAAATACGATAATAGATAATGATAAATCTTAAAACACTTTTCCATGAAATAAATGGTCTTGTTTTGTGCGAGCCGTTCCATTCGCCAAGTCCACTAATTTTTAACCAATTTTACACCATTATTTTATCATTTCTCACAGAGGAAGCGATATTTCATTCCAGCATTTCGAGCCCCGCCATTAAGGTTATACGACTTTTAAGACCCAAGTGGTAGGCAAATGTTTGTAACAAAGAAATAATGAAAAAAAACTCCATTCGTCCAGATCCGCATGCACATCTGAGGAGCTTGCACGCTAGAAGAAATATTTATAACTCATTGTGAAAGACACTGCATCAGCACTTGGTGCACACAGTCCGTAACATTTAGGAATAATTCGAAAAAAAAGTAAGTGTGCCTAGAATAAACTCTCGTACGACTCCTGTACGTCCTCCCCTGTACGTCAAACTGTAGAAACATCAAAGTTTGACGGCAGGAGGGGGGGGGGGGGGGGATCGAAGACTTTTTACGACTTAAGTTTCTCGAGGCTCTTTGCGGTCCCGAAGACACTAAGAGCCTGGGAAAGGCTCGAGTACTTGCAAACATCGTAAAAAAAAAAAACTCCGGGTGATTTGCGCCATTTTGTTCAATGGCGTTTACATACGAATCTCCTTTTCCGTACATTGGCAAACATCGACAAACGATCGCTGTCTGCTAGTGCTGACGACAATTTTGCGTCGGTTGATTTTAGATTTCCAAGGATGATATGCTAGAGCCCTTTCGACGAAAGCTTTACGGAACTTATTTCGTCGGGACTCGCAAGGGTGCGGAGAGTTTTTCACATTTTAACTTCGATCCGCGACGCCCGTAACATTGCGGCTTGTGAGCGAATCAATTGAATCCTAATCATTCTTGGCACATTCGTCAAAATGGTAAATCACGATCTCAGGAAAATGTGTTACCCGAAAATTTTCCGCAAAATTCCGCTTGAATGCATGGAATCTTTATCGAATTCGTCACATCCCGTTAATTCATTCGAATTTGTGACATTAAAAAAATTACGTTGAATGATGCCAGAGAAATTCCGAATAGTTATCGCAACTGAAAGACTTGCTTTTTGGCACTTGCAGCCATAAAAGAGTATCAAATGCTTTATTGTAAAACTACGGATTCTGATTAAGTTAGTTGTGACAGCGGCCGCTGTGTTGCGCACCCGCTCGAGATCGTCCTCGAAAGCGAAGTGCGGGTCTCGGAAGTATATAAGCGAGCGAATGAACCGTGATTGTATTACTCTGAACTCTGGCTTCGGTCAAAAATAACATTTCGATATAATCACGAAGCTTTGAAGACTATTTTTGATACCTCCTGCTCCTCTATGAGGCAGCGGATTCTGCTCCGATATTGAAATTGTAAGCAGAATGCTCGCTTTTAAGGAGGAAATATTAATGCAATGAAAATTCGCTCCGCGAGTTCTTGACGCTGAAACTATATTATTGAGTTGCCGTAACTGTATACAATTTGTTTTGTCAACTCAAAAAATGAAGTTGAGGTCCTTTTTAACCATAAATTCATGGTTCCTATTATAATTTTTTTCTCTCAGTGTGATAATAAACTAACCTGGAAAGTTCTTTCGTTCGATGTTGGTGGTGTTAGTGGCGAGTGATGAAGCTGCCTCGTGATCAGAGGTGTCGTTGATGTCGGTGAACCTCTGATCGATGTTTCTCTCGCTTCCCTCTCGCAAACCGAACCCGGTGACCAAATTTCGCTCTTTCTGCACAAACTCGATGACACGTCACTCGGCTTGGTGCTCAGATTCAGTGGCACTTCTTCCTCGAGAAACCGCGCGGCTCCCTCCACTATGGGACATGAAGTCAGGGCAAAAAAAAAGCACATAAATCCTCAACGCTTGTTCGACGCGTTGTCATTTAATCGCTGAAAAAGCTGCGCTAGTACCCTAACGTAGGCTGCGATTTGTTCATTTAACTTTTATGCCGAATACATCGTAGTGTTCGGATTGGATGAGCGCATTCATAACTTAGCATCACCTTATTAAATATTATTATTTGAGGTTGAGGTCTTATTGCGAGTGAAACATTTGATAAGGATTGCCTTCGATTCTCCAACAGTTGTATAACCATATTTGACAATTTGTCCGTTTTTTTCCTTCTATCCCCCCCCCCCTCTCTCTCTCTCTCTCTCTCTCTCCTTCTATACAGATATTCCAGAACAAATAGAAAAACGTGGGAGGATTGTTAATTGTCGTAAAAAAGAGGCCTGTAAGTTTGGCGGAATACCAGTAGATAAGGATAACGCCGAGGCTCACATTGTCTAAGTGATAAGCTGCCAAGTGGTTAACCGGTTTAGCTTCCTCATATTGGCATGATCGATTTGGTCTGTGTTATATACATCACATGAGCCATCCCTAACCGTGCAATTAGCGTAATTATCCTGGCCTAGTTCAGTCGTCAATGATACTTCGGGTCCGAAAGCACTTTTATCCGTCGACGCGCACGATACGAAATAATTTTTACGAGTTACGCGTTTTTGCCGTGCTATCAACTGTTTTGACGTGTAGTCGTGCAATCTATCATAGCCAGTGAAATACCGAGGGATAAAACAAGTTAAGTAAGTTAGGTAAGCTTACCGGCATATTTCGTTGTTTCGGGGGTGCATCTCACTGGTGAACTGGCTCGCGTGGGACTAGGAGGTTCCGCGTGAATTGGCGAGGAATGTTCCGACACGGATGTCGTCTGTTGCGTTGAAATTCTCGGCGACAAAAGAGAATGGGGCAATAGAAGGCCCACGGCATGATGCGCCCACCATGCTGTACCGTAACCGTTGTACATTAAGCCACAGCGCATTTCTGCAATGAATAAACAAAATTCCTAGCTTCGCATCGAATTCCAAAGACATCACCGAACAGGAAAATTCGTAACAATTTCGTCTTGTGGATTAATGACCGTTGAACGAGACAGGCTCTTTTTTTTTACGATGGAAATATATGCTACAGTAGCCGCCATAAGGTCCTCAAGAAGAATCCGAAGAATTTGCCCGGTTAATTCGTTGAGTGAAACTAACCTCGTGCACCGGTTGGTCCAGCCGCAGCAAGACCACCGGCCGGTGGCAACTTCTGTAGTCGATGATCTGGATTGTTGTAACCGGAGACGAAGGTAAATGCGCTCAGACGATGGTCAGGTGGTAGCTGACCACTCGAGATAGGTTGATTCGTTGGATTCAGGGATGAGACAGTGGCACCGTTGCTGCTGGAACTGCTGCCAGGACCACCTGGACTCCAGGGAGACGCTGGCATCACGCAAGGACTACTCGGAGGCGATAATGTTGCCGGTGGGGACAACGCACCGACGGGAACACCGACCGAGCTGCAATGCAGTTCTGGTCTCGCCAACCATGTCCTCGGTACTGCTTCTGCCGATGCAGAAATAATTATCATTTTTTTTTTTAAATGAATTGACACTCCGTTAACAATTATGTCTGTATCTTTGCTTGAGCGAAGCTCACAAAATCTGAATCAATACGATTGTTTCAAGGATCCTTCTAAACAATTTCTACGTCCCGCATCGATAGGAATCGCAATGAATATCCATTTGACGCAACAACTCTATAAGTATACGGCTTCGTTGCACTGCTGATGGGTGGTTTGTGTTTAGGTTCTTAGGTATCTATCTATGAGCAATTGTAGACCAGACTGCACTTTCGAAGCATGGTAAACGTGCGTGACAACATTGGCATTGTAGTGTATCTTATGGAGCTTTAAGGCGAGACACTGAGTCTAGGGACGGTAATTACAGAGGGGCGAAATAGCGTTCGTATTCTTCGTTACTAACGTTGCGAGAGCGGTGACGGTTTACGTAGTGAAATATAAATTGTCAACGCTCGAATAATAATGTTTTGGGGTCGGGGTTCGATATTTTCAAATGCATAATTTCGGATGGCGATCGGAAATGATCGATATTCTTGTGGATGGTTTTAGTAGCATTCGGTAGCGATTTGACTGACAATTCAAACTCGGGACGCGAGTTATTGGTGGTTTTTGCAGTTAATTGTATTGAACAGGAAGAAATGAAGAACTATCGAAGTAGGTTATGAGAAGAGAATTGGCAATTATGCGCTTTATTATTTTTTTTATGATTCGATCGCGCCGGAAGTAAAAGCTCTCGTCCTAAACATTCCAAGCAGAATGAGAAGTTTGAGGACAATTCGAAGAGCATGGCGGGTATGAATTTTAAAAATCGTATGAAACGTGCTTCGATATTTTTTTACCTGTAGACATATAAATCACGTGTTTTCTCAGTTCACGCAAGAGTAAAAATATCATGATAAAATCGACAAATTTTATGACATTGAACGTAAAAATATTTGAAAATTATGTGCGCTTCGATGACGCACGACTCATAGATATAACTCAGGTGCTAGATAACACCGATTCTATATGGGTCTAACATAATTCTTCGTGATCAACAGGCCGGAGACGTTGATGCTGTCGATTGAGTCGCAATATACGGGATAAAATTAAAATTTAAAAATGAAAAAAAAAAAAAAAAAAACGAGGTCACGACGAAACACGTGCAAAGACTTTTGGTAAGTTTATTTTCGAATATCTCGCGGTCCTCAAACGAAAACATTAATTCAAGAATTTCGAATTAAAAATATTTTTCTGTCCTTTGGATGCTATAAGACCCTGATGCATATATCGGTCGAATGCAATCTATTCGAGTCTTATGAATGATATCACAAGAGTGAATAATTTATGATTTCTCAACGTTTCATCAAACGAAAGTAAAAATTTCCTGCTGACAGATAGCAAAATTTGTAGACGCGTGCGATCAAACAGACGCAGGATATCCAACCACTTGTTGTATATACAACAACAACAACGAGGCGAGGGTTCGGAATTTTTTTCCCCCCGTCTTTTCCGTGAAATGTTGCATATGATTATTCGAAAAATATTTGTTGAATACGAAGGACCGTTGTATTAAAAAAATTTCGATGACAAAACGTAGCGTATGTCACGCATAAATCCGTTTGTAGGCAAACAAGATTGACGCAGAGTCCTTGATCGAGTTATGTGAACAAGTGGCGAGTCGAAGTTATTTCGAAACACCGCATTTCGTACTAAAATTCTTGTTATTTGAATCGAGACTCAAGACTGTTCAAACATCATCGGGAAAAAAAAGCAACAAAGAAAAAATGAAAAGAGCTCAACAAAAGCACTAAAAACTCTCAAAGATAGGAGAATCTTATCGTATTTTTGTTGCCACGATGAGAAGCAAATATGAAAGTATGAATAGGCATTCTCGAATTATGACGCGCTTGCTGATTCCTCTTCTCAATTCTAAACGATAGCAAATACATTCGAAATTTCATTTTACTACGAATCGAGAATACTGCGTGCAGCGTTAGCAAGAATTAAAAAAAAAAAAAAACATTATTGGCTCATGATTTTCGTCAATGAGTCATATTGGGATCCCAGGGATTGTCGTTACTTCGATTACGGAGGAATCATGCAATATGTAATTGTCAGTAAATTAATTTCCGTATCGATTGAAACGAAGCATTCGATATAATTCAGCCTGTGCCAAAGTGAAACGATCGCTCCGATCGCGTTTATACCAGCGAATCCGATGCCTATCAGCCTTGGTTCGCCCAAAATTCATCAGACGGACAAGTGTAACTCACCACACATCGCGATTACGTTCGTTGACGACGGTTGTTCTTCCGTGGTTATAGTCCTTCGGGTTAGCTCATCGAGAGCAACGCGAATAAAAAGGCGGAATACTTGAAGAAAATCTAAACAGTACGATAAACACTATTGCGCGATCAAAACTTGAACACTCGATGAACCGAAATAATATTTTTGATGTTGCACCGCGCACCCCGAGGTCTTTCAGCGATCTCGTATCGACGAAATCTGACTGTTGTTAAATCGTCACGACGCGCACAGGATTATCGTGGAAGGGGGGGGGGGGGGTATATATATATATACTGCGAATCTAAATCCTCTTTTTATCGAAGACACCGTAGTATCCAATAATCAGGACATTCGGACGAAACTTGGTTTCATCGAAATGAAAAATCCTCACTGTCAGCGAGTTTACCGCTTGTAACGATTTTTAAAACGCGTAAAATCGATGAGCATCGGTTGAAACGATGGATGATTGCCCCGCCTCGATTGTAATCGGTTCTGTCATCGATGAACTGATTGCCGATTGGACAATCGAGACGCAAGTTGCTCGTAGATCACGACTCGTTCCGTACGTTGCTCGTACGGTTAAAATTTTCAATGAAGAATCAAGGCAATACGCGAGTCTTGAGCTGAGAAAAAGGCACGATGATGTATTATCGGTTAGGTGGAGAAGAGCAGAGGTGCTCCGAAGCGTCCTGACGTGAGGCAGGACCCTGACTGAGCCCCAATTGCCCTGTAAACTGAAGCCGCGTGGTCGACTACCGGCTCTCCTTCTTGCTTACCTGGATAAGTCACACATACACACACACACACACACATACATACATGTACACATACATGGTTGGGTTATACAAGCTTTACCTGCCGTGTTCCCCCGTCATCTCACCTGTGGACGATGCGCGCGCGGTTGCTTCTACTATACACGATGGCAACGCCCATCTACGCGGACTTGGAGTTTTAGGATTCGGAGTAGGGGATTCACACACGGTAAGATCGACCGAGTGGTCTTCGCATATACATATCGTTATTTATGGATTATAAAAACTGTACAACCACTGTCCGACTTGTGCCTGTATCGACCCTTGATGATGTAGAATTTTCCTCATCAAGATCCTTATCACTGTGTGTGTGTGTTTTTTTTTTTTTTTTTTTTTTTTTTTAATTTGATTGAACGTTTCACCGGCACATTGGTTCGAGACGAGTGCTTGAAAGTTTTCAGGCCAACGGTTTTGTCTATTTTGTCGTAGTTGATGACAGAAAATTTGTAATTTTGTTTTGTAAGGGTCTCCAGAGAGAAGAGTATCGATACATTCATATATGAAAGACCTGATTGGATGCTAATTGGATACGAAAATGATGATGATAATCATTTGTCGTAAATTTTTACTTTTCCCAATCATCGAGTTCAGACCCAATTCTCTATTCGTCGTATATATGCCATTTCAGATTTTCAATTATCTCTATCCTAATGCATTGCTGTATCGTATTTGCACGAGGGCACAGGGAAACTGCGGAAAACCCGGACGATGCACAGATGGCTCAGTTTTTACTGAGTTTCGTTTGGATTACCATCCGGAAACTCGGAAAAATTGTTTCCCAATCAGTTTTGTCCACGTACACCATTAGTGAACATCTGAGCGATCACCGGTACCAACAGTGACCGCGGGGACAATACTGCGGATATCGCTTTACAAAAATGTCACAGTTTTGTTTTATTTTTTCTTCGATTTTTCATAAACATGAGCGCCAGTTTATGAAGAAGATTTAATCCTTGATGAAAAATGTTTACGTGATTTCATCAATTCTGCTTAGAGAATCCCATTGGGACCAATATAATTGAACGGACATGAGAATCTCATGGATACCGATGGGATTTTCTAAGCAGCGAAGGTATTGAAACTTGTAAAACTTTGTCTGAAAAAAAAAAAATTGATCCTCAACTTCAATGGAGATTTGAGACTTAGACTAATAACGCTTGCGCAATGCTCGGTTAGCTCTTTAGATTGAGCTACATAGCCAAAGATTTGCAATATCAAATTTGTCAAACGAATTTGAAGATTAAAAAAGACTGCAATTCCAATTTTAAAAAAAAAATTTTTTTATCAATGGATTGTCAAATTTGTATATAGGAATTCCTTGGCCTTGGCATTTGAAATTTACCATTTGTATCATTTGATCGGCTGATTTTTCCGCAATGAGCTTGAATTTCCTCGACTGTATATGGAAGAACTCGCAAGTGAGCCAACACAATTCTTCGATTTTAATGATCTATCGATAGACGCACAAGTATATATCCATCGAATTCGTACAAATTCATCAATTACGATATCTGCCTGGTGGATAAATTTGTCCACGATAAGGAATTCGTGTTGAATCGCTATATCAGATGGAAATGGAACGATTGTTCAGCGAATCAAGCATCAGATAGATTCCGGTTGGATCGTGGGCGTCATGGTTTCTAGCCTGGAAAGAGCGCAGACGCCGACACTTGATACTCGATTGGTTAGCTCGTGAATGGTTTGGGGAACGGCCTGAAACGGCTCTACGACTGTATACTATATAGAAAATCGCTTTATTGCCTTTGACGAAGCGTTAAAAGGTGAAGCAGATTCTTCCCCGAGTTTCCCCGCTCCGGTTAACCCAGTTATAATCAAATAATCGGGATCGCACGAGAATTTGATCGACGACCGGGGTTACCCGAAGCACTTGTAGAATTTTTATTTTTATTTCTTCTCTTTATGCTTTGTGATCGATCGAAAAAACTTCTGATTGTAAAAACCTTTTCGTTATTTGGAGAAATAAAAAAAAAAAAAAAAAAAAAACCAAGTTGCAAATTGAAACTTGCACACTGCTTTGCTCGTTAATTTTCGCAATTTTCCAAAGCTCATTTCAATTCGCTCGCACAGGCTCTGTACAAAGCAGGTAAGTTTTTCAATTTTGGCTTCCTCATGGACGAACCTTCGCGAGCAGGATAAAAGAAAAAGCTTTGTAAAACTTTGAAAATTACAAGGAAGCAATGTGCCAAGTTTCAATTGGCAACTTTATTTTCAATTATGTTTAACGTGTCCACGTGTATTCCATTTGTGTAGAAAATTTAAGCTTGTCTTGAAATTTATAGAGGCTTTATAGTTGTCACAACAATTTTTCAAAAAAATTGAAAATTTCATAAAATCCCCTTTCATCGATTTTTGCCAAATTTCATGCCAATCATTCTTCAATGATGATGTAATTGAGGTATGAAAATTTAGCACGCAATCTCAAAATTTGCGGAAGTCGAAGCGATTACAGGAATTTTTTGAAAAATTGAAAATTTCATAAAATCTCATTTCATCCATTTTTGCCAAATTTGGCAAAAACACACACACACACACACACACACACACATACGTCCGCATATTTTTTTTAAATGTGATTTCTCGACGTTTTGACATATTTTTTGAAAACTAAAAAGAAAATTTCGAAACAAAGCTTCCTATATGAGGAAACAAAAATTCAAATTTTTATGCTCCCTTCGGATTTTGGTGATTAATTCGCAATCCTGATGACCATTCTAGTATAGACAAAGTAACGCCGCAGGCATGATTATTTCGTGATCTGGAATTCTTCGCAATACACGTCACATATTCACAGCGTGTCAATTCACATTTTCGCTCGTTATTTCCAAAATAAAATTCTTAATTCTTTTATGCCCCATACGAAACGAAGATTTCCTTCGTACGCGAATTATAACCCCGGTTTTGCTTGGACTGAAGAAAAAAGCTATTTTGCAACCGGAAAAAATATCTCGTCGGCCAATCTTTGTGCAATAAAAATGGCTTTATTGCTTGCAAACTGAGCGTGTAGCGTTCACCTTTCTGAACACAGAAAGTTAACGCGCTTTATAGTCCCAATAACTCGAGCGTGTTTGCGCATGTTTTCAAAAGAAATTCCATGTTAATTACGATGGATCTGTGCGAAAAAGTGTACAATATTTTTTTTTTTTTTTTCAATTATCGATTGACAGACTAAACAAGCCGCTGTAACTTATAAACGATCAATATTATCATGAATTTTCTATGGGGAATTCGAAGAATATTTTTCTACAAACAAAATGCACGACTCCTCGCATACATCAGGCTAATATTACAAATTTTATTAGTAAAAAATTTTGTGATAATATTGTTGTTCAACTTTTGTGGCAATAGTGGAAATTTTACGAATATTTATCGTTCCCTATTTGAAAATGTTTTTCTCTTCAAAAATGTCCTCTCAAAGTCCATGTGAAATCCCAAGAACGGTATAATATGTCTTGCACCCCGCATCGAAGCGACCGAACTATTTTTAATTTTTTACTTTCTCATAGACGAAACATTCCGGTGGTGAAAATAATTTATCTGAGATTTTTGTATCAAGGTAAGCATGCCTTAAAGACCGCACGGATTGTCAATTCATTCCTCCAAAAATTGATAGGAAAAACCGTTTATTTTTTCAAGGTAGGACCTCCTAATGATGGTTTTTTTTTCATATACGATTCGATTTTTCATAGATTTGAATGTGACCATTCGATTTATGAGTCATTTTTATCCCAAAATACACCCCTCATCGAATAGAATCCGTTGAGCTTATACGCAAATAATCCAGCGTCAAAATTTCGAAATTCTTGGTCGCATGTGTTGAGTTTTTATAGGGCGTATGTATACCAGCATGGTCTTTGAGATTTTTAAAATAATTAGAAATCTAAAGAAAAAAAGATCAAGAAGAATACGGGAGTTTTGAATTTAAAAAATTTCATAAAAGGATTCTAATAAAAGTTTGTCAATTTTATGAAGTTTTGAAATTTTTCAAAAGATGTTTGTAAATGCCTCAGCTTCTGCAAATTTTGAAATGCTGGGCTATTTCTGTTCACATAAATGAAGCATTGTTTTTAAAGACTGTCGGTACGAAAGTATCAGCCAAAAATCAGCTATAGGATTCTAATTTGGTGAAATTATTTTTTTCAATTCACGATTTTCATGGCATGTTTCGTAATTCGGCGTGTAACTTGTAATTTTCGTAAATATTGACTGGTTCTTCGGGACTTATATAAAATTTCAAATTTCTTTAAAATTTCATGAAGTAAAATGAACCATGCAAATTATAAGCTTGCACATTAACTTTTTTGATTATTTGAAATAAAATAACGAGAAAAGAACATGCAATATCATAATTTGCTCGATTTTTGCGATCATGCGTAGTTTTAATACTTTCTATCGTTGGGTGACTTTTTTTTTTTGCGATTGAGCACTTATCCCTCACCGACACGACCTCGATAGATCTCGCGCGCACGGCTCAATCATTATTATGCAAATAGAATAGGATGCATTCCGAGTTCGCGGATACATGTGTGTCTGTGTGTGTATGCTTGTTCTGTTGGATTGACAAGCCTTACACTGACAATGGAAAGGGTAATTAACATTTTCTAACAAAATTACTTACAGCAGCTTCTTGTTCGTGAAAAAACTGGGTGTCAGATGGTTTTATTTAACAAAAAAAAAAAAAACCAAACCTTGCAAAACCCTCACAAGTGGAATGAAATTAATTAGCCTTGCAATATTACGAAACTATAAAGAGGAAAAAAATTATTAACGACAGATCGTTAAGAAAAAAAATTTATATATAACTTACAGTTTACCAATAAAATTGGTGCAACGTGCGCTTAGAAAGAAAAGGTAGTTTTGATTACCTGTTTTTTACGTAGCGCCCCAATTAGCCGAGGAATTTTAACCTCGAAAAATATGGAATTTGAGCAAAGCTTCGCAGTCCAATTAACTCTGTTGTAGATAAAAGCATATATGCTGCGAATTATTATCCGTAGTTTCTTTCGAACCCTCCTATGCACTTGCTGGCATATCTATTTACCGCAGCTTAGGCAATCATAGAGGCTTCGTTTCTTATCATATGTTTGCTTTTCCTCTTTTTAGCTTCCACTACATTAACGTTCTGTTATATATATAGGCGCGTGTTAATTATCATCCGACTGATATAACATTTGGTTAGTAGTTCCGTCATTCTAGCCATTTTTTCTGCAATATATTCTACAGAATTGAATGTGCTTTTGTAAAAGATTCAGGCGTGTTCCCCTGAGTGTAAATTCAAGTTGGCGGGATTCGGAGAGTCTAGCTTCAGTCGCCATTTTGTAAAAAAGTTTTATCAAATATCTCGTGAACCGCGTGCATCGTACGATAAAAATATTTTACTCCTTATTTGTAGATAATAAAATTTTCTACAACTTTTATTTCTAACTTTTTCCTGCATAGCGCATGGTTTTTGATTTACAGCGTGGCAAACTTTTCCAGACATAGTTATATTACAAAATATATAAGTTAACGATTGAACAGTAAAAATGATGATGGTTGGTAAAGTCTGCCATGCTGTGCATAAAAAAGAATGCACTATACAGGAAAAAGTTTCGAATAAAAGTTGTAGAGAATTTTATTATCTACAAAAAAGGTCTTGAATATTTTTATCGTGAAATGCACGGTTCATGGATATTTGATAAAACGTGTTTCTCAAAATGGCGGATGAATCTCGACCCCCCCCCCCCCCCCCCCCCCCCCGAATCCCACCAACTTAGATTTATACTCAATTTATACTCAATTTATACATTTTATACTTTTATACATTTTATTTATTTATGTATATAAATGTATACAATTTATACATTTTATACATTTATACAATTTATACAAATTTGTACTGAATCAGATACAAAATTAAATTTATACAAATTTATACCCTGAACCTTTTCCCAAAGCAAAATCAATTCTGCGGAAAATTGCAGTAGGAAACTACTTTTTTGCCTAGAATGACGTATTACAAATAATATTTATGTGATTACATCATTGTGGTTGTGCGAAATTCTAATCTGGAGAAATTGTAAGCGATTGCTGGATATACTATAATAATCGTCGCGCCTCGCCTTCTATCAGAGCTTATCGTTTACGTACACTCCACCCTCCGAGAAATTGTAAAACATCCCGTTGGTATATATATCCCGATGAAGCTTCAGGCTTGTGAAACCGGCAACGATGAGTATTTATCCGTGGGAGTGGATCCGTTTTATGCATATAAATATACGAGTACTGTATGAAAACCCGGTGTGGATCCAGGGCAATAAGTGAGGTATCGCGTGTAGCCCGTTTAGTGGGTCGAGGTTTCCTTTTCATTTCTTTGCTGCACTTTGTTACTTTTTTTTCTTCATCCCGTTCCACCTTTTCCGCATCTCTTTCGTCGTATTTGGCTCCTCCCTCTTTTTTTTACATCTTGATAAAAAAAAAAAAAAAAGCGCAAGATTTCGCACTTCCTTTTCAACGCCGAGTATACGTGAGACTTGAACGACGGTATACAGGCGGTCGATCTTGCGACGGCTTTACGAATATGAATACTTTCTACATAATAAAAGGGATCGGTAGGTTTCCTTTTTTTTTTTTTCTTTTTCTTTTTAAATTTATATATGGGGTATTCTACGGAAAAATTGATCGATCGAAAGTCATATCCTATTCCATATCGCCATATACCGATTAAAACTTTGTGAAATGTTTACCCCTCCGTTGATCTGAGTGGGTATGACTTGTTTTTTTTTTTTTTGCGGAATATCGAAGATGTCTATGATTCGATTAAAAAAAAAAAAGTTTCATAGAAGAAGTTTTTTAGTTTTATGTGATCTTTGAAGTTAAAATATGCAAAAAAACATATATGAGCTGCTCGAAGGTTTCGAAAAGTCTATGGAAACTTCTGAAAATCATTTGAAAAGTTACCCAAAAACTTGTGAACTGGAAAAAAAAAAAAAATTCACAAAGTTTGAAACTATTCAAGTAGAGTGAGGATTCTGATAAAGTCGATTTTCTGTGGAATATACCGTATATACATACATCGAGAGATCTTTTTTCATCAATATGACACTATTCTCACGGAGTCTGGGCGTTTTGGACAATGTTTTTTTTTTTTTTTTTTTTTTTTTTTTTCGGACAAAGACGATCTTTTAACGGTTTACCACGTCGACCTTCGTTGCAACAGCAATTTGTGGTCTGCAACTTTCCACAACTTTGGATATACAAATCTTTTCATCTCTCTTCCTTCCTCTCTCGCTAAAACGTGCTTTTATTCGTATACACAAAGTCTTCGATCTGCGCGGGGTATCCCTCTTGTGTTTCGTTGTGCCCGAACAAAGACTTGACACAGATCCACCCGAGATGGCGTGCGTTCCCTCTTTACCATTCCGTTGCATCCAGGACACCATTACCGCCCTGGCAATTTGTGCAACCACGTTTTAACCACCTAAACGACCGGTCATACGACCGTCGCTATTACGGTTGCTTTTGACAAAAAAACGACCACCTGCAACCATAGATGCAACCGGTTAAACGACGGTCGTACGACCACT
Organism: Rhorus exstirpatorius; assembly: GCA_963564615.1. Classification (NCBI taxonomy): domain Eukaryota; kingdom Metazoa; phylum Arthropoda; class Insecta; order Hymenoptera; family Ichneumonidae; genus Rhorus; species Rhorus exstirpatorius. Next base: position 21,433,219 of record OY751318.1, read on the forward strand.
TCATGGTAACCAGATAAGATAATAATGAAACGGTTACACGATCATCAGACGACGGTCACACGACCATCAGACGACCGTCAAACGACCATTCCCTGGAAACTGACGATTTCCGGGCAATTTTTTGCAATCACTTTTTGTTAAAAAGTGATATTTTTGCAACCACTTTTTAACCACGAAAACAACCGTTTCGATTTGTCCAAAAAGCAACCACTCAATAACCTCAAATGTGACGGTTGCAAGTACGATCGCAGGTGGCTGCTGTAGAATGAGGCATAGTGAATAAGAATTTCGAATATGAAAAAAATGGACCACCGAGGGTACAGAGGAATAGGTGGTACAAAAATATAATTTATTATCATCACTACAAAAGCATTATTACGCAGCCGAAAAAGTCAATTTTGTGATTATGGTGCAACAGATGCTAAATTTGGAAAATAAATCGTATACAAGAATGCATGTATTTTTTTATATATTTATATGTACACAAAAAACTTATAATTATAATATTTATTAAAGTAAAATTCTAAAAACAAGGGTAAACGCAATCCAGTTGATTCACGAAAACAAAGTATAACCTCAAAAGGTTCACTAGAATTTTTTTCCTCTGGAAAAAAAAGGAGGCTTTTGTCAGCTTATTGTAACGAAGATCAGAAAAACCTCGTCTCGTTATTACGAGACTTCCCTGCCACGCGTATCTTGCGATTAAAGCAATGAAATTATTGGTTATCGATAATCTTCCCACCCCTCGATTCAGCGTAGTCCGTTTTACGTTTCGTAGTCATTACCTCAAATCGTAGGGGGAAATAACGTTTGGGCATTATGCTCCCTCGAGTCTCCGCATAAATATATTTTGGCATATTAACATGCATATTTATTCGGGTAACGAGCAATCGAATAACGAGACAATTTTATAAGCGTTACCCAGTGGAGAGTACGAGAATATTGCCGACTGTGCACAGCTGAATTTGTCATCACCCAAGCTTACAAAACTTTGAGCGATGACTAATTTTTGGTACAAAAAAATGACATTAAATTGAACGAAAATAGCAATGATTATTGTCATTGATTAGGGAAAAAAATGAAAATAGTTTGAACGAGTTTTACTTAGAGGCGACGTGAAGTTAAATATATTGGTGAACGACAAATTTTTAATTCTCAGCACCATTTGATAATCAAACAAATCGTGACTTTTTTTAAATATTAAAAAAAATGAAATGGTGCTTGAACCACAAATTTGTAGTGGTCCGAGTGAGAACGAATGAAGACTGATGACAAATAATGTACCAACAGTGAAGCTGTAGTAGCGAAAGACATCGATGTTAATGACTTAACGATTAAACCGACAATTATCCTCGCTTTGGAGAAAAAAAAAATCAGTTTCTCGGTTTGTCCTCGCTCACGACACCCGAGTCACGTTTTCGCAGACTAAAATGCGTTCTACCGTTGGTTCTGCGGATTTCCATCCATTCAGGTTGCGCCGGCTGTGAGAGAGTGTCTCTGCGTCCGCAGCCACGACACTCGACCATATCGAAATTCAGCTTCGTCCAATTTTCTGTCACAAAAAAAAAAAAATTTATATAATTTTACGGGGGGAATTTACGTAATTTTTTTTTATGACAATAATCTATCCTTTTTCACGTAAAAAAAAACTTATTTGACCTCTCTAGGCAGCCGGGATGATGCCGAATGCCTGGAGGTTAAAAAATGTTTTTTTGTCTTCTATTAAAATGCCCTATTCTTTGTTTTGCCTCAATTATTTCGTGTCCAGCACACTCATCATCATCGTCATAGAGGAAAGAAAAATTTTTACTTCCACTCGGTCGCGAGCCTGCGAGGGACGTCGATGATGGTCGATGATGCAGCCAATGCTTGTGAGCTCGAACGTTTCATGATTTTCGGACACACGCGATCGTGTCTACGACACCCTGAGAACTTCGAACTTTATAAAAACAACGAAATAGAATCCCTCAAACTTACCCAACTCGCGAATTTTTTCTCGATGCTCATCGAGACCAACAAAATTCACAAATTCACATCGACTTTATTCGCACTAAAATACCTCCCTTGCACCCTTACCCGCTGTCGTGGCGTCCAAAACTGTGATTGGTCGGCACTTTACCACCTCGTGTTTCCGTGCATCAGCTATCAGCTGTTAATGAGCCCGTAGCACGCCACGCGGCACGACAGCGGGGCAAGGGAGGTATTTTAGTGCGAATAAAGTCGATGTGAATTCTGTTGGTCTCGAGCATCGAGAAAAAATTCGCGAGTTGGGTAAGTCTGAGGGATTCTATTTCGTTGTTTTTGTAAAGTTCGAAGTTCTCAGGGTGTCGTAGACACGATCGCGTGTGTCCGACAATCATAAAACGTTCGAGCTCACAAGCATTGGCTGCATCATCGACCATCATCGACGTCCCTCGCAGGCTCGCGATCGAGTGGAAGTAAAAATTTTCCTTTCCTCTATGACGATGATGATGAGTGTGCTGGACACGAAATAATTGAGGTAAAACAAAGAATAGGGCATTTTAATAGAAGACAAAAAAACATTTTTTAACCTCCAGGCATTCGGCATTATCCCGGCTGCCTAGAGAGGTTAAATGAGTTTTTTTTACGTGAAAAAGGATAGATTTTTATCATAAAAAAAAAATTACGTAAATTCCCCCCGTAAAATTATATAAATTTTTTTTTTTGTGACAGAAAATTGGACGAAGCTGAATTTCGATATGGTCGAGTGTCGTGGCTGCGGACGCAGAGACACTCTCTCGCAGCCGGCGCAACCTGAATGGATGGAAATCCGCAGAACCAACGGTAGAACGCATTTTAGTCTGCGAAAAGGTGACTCGGGTGTCGTGAGCGAGGACAAACCGAGAAACTGATTTTTTTTTTCTCCAAAGCGAGGATAATTGTCGGTTTAATCGTTAAGTCATTAAGATCGATGTCTTTCGCTACTACAGCTTCACTGTTGGTACATTATTTGTCATCAGTCTTCATTCGTTCTCACTCGGACCACTACAAATTTGTGGTTCAAGCACCATTTCATTTTTTTTAATATTTAAAAAAAGTCACGATTTGTTTGATTATCAAATGGTGCTGAGAATTAAAAATTTGTCGTTCACCAATATATTTAACTTCACGTCGCCTCTAAGTAAAACTCGTTCAAACTATTTTCATTTTTTTCCCTAATCAATGACAATAATCATTGCTATTTTCGTTCAATTTAATGTCATTTTCTTGTACCAAAAATTAGTCATCGCTCAAAGTTTTGTAAGCTTGCGTGATGACAAATTCAGCTGTGCGCAGTTGGCAATATTCTCGTACCCTCCACTGGGTAACGCTTATAAAATTGTCTCGTTATTCGATTGCTCGTTACCCGAATAAATATGCATGTCAATATGCCAAAATATATTTATGCGGGGACTCGAGGGAGCATAATGCCCAAACGTTATTTAATCAATAATTTCATTGCTTTAATCGCAAGATACGCGTGGCAGAGAAGTCTCGTAATGACGAGACTTGGTTTTTCTGATCATCGTTACAATAAGCTGACGAAAGCCTCCCTTTTTTTTCCAGAGGAAAAAAATTCTGGTAAGCCTTTTGAGGTTATACTTTGTTTTCGTGAATCAACTGAACATTCCGTTTACCCTTGTTTTTAGAATTTTTTGGTAATCGCAAATCACAATATTTGCAAGAGATTAATAAGGATTATCTGTACTACTTTAATAAATATTATAATTATAAGTTATTTTTGTACATATAAATATATTTTAAAAAAACATGCATTCTCGTATACGATTTATTTTCCAAATTTAGCATCTGTTGCACCATAATCACAAAATTGACTTTTTCGTCTGCGTAATAATGCTTTTGTAGTGATGATAATAAATTATATTTTTGTACCACCTATTCCTCTGTACCCTCGGTGGTCCATTTTTTTCCATATTCGAAATTCCTATTGACTATGCCTCATTCTACAGCAGCCACCTGCGACCGTACTTGCAACCTTTGCTGCAACCGTCGTATATGAGGTTTAGGATGGTTGACTTTTGGTCTCAAAGCAACCGTTGCATATGAGGTTGTTTTTGCGGTTGATAAGCGGTTGCAAACACAGTTACAAATATTGCCAGTTGCAAAAAATTGCCCGGAAATTGTCAGTTTCCAGGGAATGGTCGTTTGACGGTCGTTTGACGGTCGTCTGATGGTCGTGTGACCGTCGTCTGATGGTCGTGTAACCGTTTCATTATTATCTTATCTGGTTACCATGAAGTGGTCGTACGACCGTCGTTTAACCGGTTGCATCTATGGTTGCAGGTGGTCGTTTTTTTGTCAAAAGCAACCGTAATAGCGACGGTCGTATGACCGGTCGATGGACGGTCGTTTAACGGTTGCAAACATGGTTGCCGAAATTGCCAGGGCGGAGAGGAAGTAACGTGTGCGCGCCGCGGGGATACAAAAGTGTCGTGGACCGCTAATGGCACATTTGGGTGTATATATATATGCCATGGAGTTCCCGTTCGCCGCGATTCGCCTCGATAAGATCGTATCGTTAAGATCTTGCCGATCGCGACGAAGATCTGCGTCTTGTGACGCGGGGTACTTTTGAGCCGAACGCGAGAAATTATTTTGTCAAATTTTGAATACCACTTCAATGGAGTGTCAAAGTTTCATTTGTATTGACCAACCGTTAGGAATTATCACACGTGAACCAGGAAAATCTGTACGGCTATTTGCATGGACAATTATTGAATCGTGACTCGCCATTTTTTACCAATGAAAGTTTCATAGAATCCTCGAAATTAAAAATTTACTCATTGTCTCCTCGTAATTTTCTCTTGTATAACGAAGCTTCCTGTATAAGGATGATCGAGAGAGATCGAGGGGGTTTTCTCCATGGGAAGGAACTTTCTAAGGAAAAAGACATTCTCTCAGAAAGAAAAGAGACATCTGCATTTTACATTTCTTTTGTTGTTAGGACGTAAGGTCGATTGTAAATACAGTTTTATTAATGTATGAATTACGGAAAGCTTGTAGGAAGAATTGTTTAATCGTAATAATACACCTAGTCATTTGACCATACCCCCACTCGAAACTGCCTGAAGTACATATTCTTAGTGAAAATGTTGGGTCAATGAAATATTCGGGCTCGATGATGTCCGAAGCTGGTACCGTTATACCCGCGAGGACGGAACAGGCAATGTACAAATCCATTTGAGCACACGGTTATACACAGGTATATACTGTTATTGCCCGTTATTACCGGAGTCCAATCTTGCTTCTCGCATTGATACAGTGCCTAAAGTGGAATTGCAAAAGGCATCGTGGACGAAGCATATATCGACGGCACGTGTATGAGTTACCCTCCGATTTTTACGGGGCACGTGCCTCGGCATACCCAACCCCAATCCGCGAGGGATAATTATACGCGAATGTTCAGATTACGCCAAAGCTCTCCCGGCCCCCCCCCCCCCCCCTATATTTGAATTTATAATTTCTTGTTTAATTCCCGGCGAAGAACGCGCAGTGATGCGCGATGAGATGCCTTGGACCTGCAGCGCAGACAGGATAACACACCTGCTCACCCATCTTCCCCGTGCCCTCCTCTTCCCTCTGCCCCTGCTCCTTCTTCCTTTCTATCTTGCGGGGAGCTCTCGGGTGAAGATTGAGTGGTTTCCATTAAGTTTTCGGACGATATACCTGGGCTGGTATGCTTCTCTCGTTGCTCCCGTTTTATCTCGACTGGCCATCCGTTTTGGGCAGCGGGTATTGGTTATTCGGGAAGCCAAGGGAAAAGGATCTCGGATGATACGCGAGAGTCATGCCGCCATACGCGCGCACGACGTGAATCCTCCTGGGACAGGATATGGGATGGTGCGCTGCTTTTATTTTTTTTTTTTTTTTTTTGTTCGTCGAGTTTCTGGCTGAAGGTGCGCGCAGAACTTCGGCAACATATCGTCATTGGTGCTGGGGCCGTCACTTGACGTAACGTCGTCGGTGGCGTTCGCGTCATGTCAGGACCATTGTAGCTCAATGATTGGAATCATCAGTCTTATTATTGGGAGGTGGATTGGGGCTTCTATTTTCTGTTGTCAGTCCGGAGACACCTTCTTTTTGCGGGAAACTGGACAGGAATTGGGGAAGATAAAAGAGAAGAAGGAGTGATCGCTCTTCCCTGCCATGGTTCCTTTTTTTTTTTTTTTTTTTTTTCGTAGATGGAATCAAAGGTCTTTACGAATGCATCGTGAACCCGTGGCCATTCGCTTCGTCAAATCGTTATCCCGGTGTGTGATCTGGCTGGGAATTTTTTTTTCGTCAAAAATTTGACTAACCAAATAGGTAAAACGAGGAAGAATTGAAGAAACGCGTGGAAGCCGTTCGCGTCTCGGCTCTTGGCTCTCTCGGCTTGACTAGAGACGCGTGCTCCATTATACCCCGCGCATGCATAGTAATGTCGACGCACATGATGCTTGTCGGTCGTACTTGTGCTCGAGCGTCGGTCACGCTTCGAGGGAAAGACACCGGTATATGAAAACGACGCGTTAACCGGAACGCGATTCTCGCATACGCGAATGGCAATACAACCCCCTCCTCTATCCCCACTCTCTCTCTCTTCAGACTCCCACTTTCCTCGTCTGGCTGCTCTTTGACCAATAAACGCATCTAACATTGGCGTAATCAGTTTCAATCCGTTCAAATTCGCCACCTCCGCCACCACCACGACCACCACCGCAAGTATCAATACGATCATTGCGTCAAAATATCTTTTGGAGAATTCGGTTAAATTTCTAGGCTCGATTGCGAAGCAATTTTAAAAAAATCAAATAAATAAATAAAAACGTTGGTTGAAATGAGATTAATCACTATATGGTTTGAGAGGTTATGCATTACGAGAATTAAAGAACATCTCTGAAGGTTATCGTACTTTTCTGACCGAACGTAAACGTCATCCTTTTATTTTTACCGTGACCATTACAGGGACGAGTACCACTAAAATACGATATCGATGATGAGGAAAGTCCTCGTGAGCAAGCTTGTCAGTTTAGGTTATCTGTCTGAAGCCATTGGATTCAAATCGAATCCGTCACTTCATGTGTCCTGCACACTTTGGTGAATACTTTTGGTCAATAGCAGCTTAACGTAATTCATATAAAATGCTAAACGTTCAAGTTCTTGCTTGAAACACAAACGTATAATATATACACATTATATACTCAGGGTTTCCCACAGCTCGGGTGCTATAGCGCCCTCTTACTTAAACAAAACAAACGACCCAAGCCCAATCCAAAGCAATCAACGCAAACACGACATGCCTTATATATATATATATTATTGAAAAACCCAGCTCAACCTAAATAAGCACAAACGAATCTCTTGTAAATGAGGCATATTCTTCAACAGTTAATTCAGCCAACTCTTTTTTCGGACCCTCTCGGATATGGCTCATAATTAGCGACATTTTAGTACTAACTTGAGAGCAATCTCTGTTTTTTTTTTCGGTTCTTAAATCAACACTCTTGGGTGATGGTTTTTTTTTTCGTAATTTATACAAGTTGGATCGGGCAAGTCTAGAAAAAAAGTTGCTGGTATATAAATAAATGTTACTTTTCACTGAAATTAATAATACAAGAGGTCTTCTATTTTTTTTTCTTGTTGCAAAGGCTGTTTAAGCATTCAAAAATCATTATGAAATCGTTTTCACTCATTCGAAAACCTTCGATTTTTGCCCTCAATTTTTTATAATCCACAGGGATATGTGATAGACCTAAAGAAAATTGGTTTATTGAGCGTCGGCAATTTAATGAAGTAAAATTTTTTTTTTTAGTCTTAGCACGTAATCGCACTGGACCAACCGCTTGTGTCACTCCGTGTCTACGCGCCGTTACCAGATAGGGTAAAGGTGGATGAATCGGGTCGGCTTGTTCATCTCGTTTGTATAATGCTTGTTCATCTTACTTGTATCATATGCTTGTTCTAAAGTATAATTGCCACCCTTCAAAATTATCTATATATCATCCAGCTTGCCATGCATTAGAATTAATGGTAGCACAATCTCAACTAAGTGACCCGATTTACCCACCTTTACCCTAGCTTTAATTACAGAAATTTATGAAAATTAGAATTACAACTAGTAACTTGAGTGGTCGGTCTAAATTCGATAGTATGCTGAAACTTTCGAAAAAAATTTGCCCACTCCATTAAATAGCCGATACCCACCAAGCGAATGTTTTTTCAGGTTTGTTTACATATCCTTGTAGATTATATAATATTGATAGTAAAATCAAAGATATTCGATTCAGTGAAAAAAAAAAAAAAATTTGCTTTGTTTTTTTATGCTTAAAACAGCCTTTTCAATAAGAATAAAAATAGAAGACGCAACGAAGCCCAGTGAAGAACAACATCTTTTGCAGAAACAATTTTTCGCCAGACTCACCAGACCCAAGTTATATTAATTGAAAAAAAGTTATATTAATTGAAAAAAAGTTATATTAATTAGTTGAAAGTTATATTAATTGAAAAAAAAAACTTCATTTCCTATAAGAAGATTGATTTAAAAGTGTAAACAAAATTTCACAAAGGCTACGAAAATATCGCCAATATTATGAACGACGTCTGAGAGGGTCCGAAAAAAAAATGGCTGAACTGATGGAGAATGCCTCATACAAATGATTTAGGTTGGGCTTGGATTACCGAATTCTTATTTGGGAACCGAAGTATGGAGTTTGGATTTCCGATTTTCTTGTACATACTAAGTGAGAAATCGGCGGCGTCAAGTCTGATATTTTAGTTTCTAAAATGCCCACAAGATTCCCACATAGCGCTTCGAGGGCGATAATCGGTGATCGTTAAAATTGTTTCGTGAATTAGAGAGGATATAGTTACGCCAATGGGTGGCAGCACCAGACTACGGGGCACGCGCCGGCACGCGCCACGTTCTCACTGAGGGACACGCGTGCGACTCCTTTCTCCGTTTCTCGGGCAGTTCTTCCTCCTCGCTCTTCCATATCACTCTGCGTTGCACTCCTCTTTCACTCCGTTTTTTTTCCGCTGCTGGGCCAGCCGAAGCTCTTCTCCCACTCAACTTGATAAACGGCCTCGACTCCTCATCGTTGAGCCTCGCGCTACTCTCGGCCGCGTCACTTCTAACGACTGTACCACCGCCTGGCGGCCAATCGTGATCGTGCGCCGATGATTCAGCAACTCCTGATACTCGTCCTGATACTCTTTTGGCTTCTGGCTACAATCGACAATCCTCCATAACCCCGAGTACAGTCTCGTTTTTTTTTGCTCTCGCCGCTTTGTCTTAACGCAACGCGAATTTCCCATTGTTGTTAGGTTTTTTTTTTTTTTTTTTTTTTTTTTTAATTTCCTGTTAGTATGTACAACGTGATCAACGGCCCAGGCTCTGCTGACCTTTTCGTCAAGAGCGAGTTGTCAAATCAAAAAGATATTGCGAGTTTTGTTTTTCGTTTCATTCGAGAAAATTCGGAAAACTTCGAAGCTCCTGATACATTCGTATGTTGCTAGCCGAGAAACTCTCCTCTACCTCGGTTAATCGTCAGTTGAGCTTTAACCGGAATTTTTTTTTTCGAAAAAAAGCACCTGTCCCCCGCGCTGTGCCGCACGCATCGAACATTTTCTTCCTCGTTATGTGGAACAGACGCTCGTAAATCGCTCTGGGCCTGTCAACGAACCGCGCCGGTGGAAGCACATACGCCTGGGGAGGTTCTCTGCTTTCTGGGCTTGGACTCTCGGTAGAGAGGAACCCCGAAAAATCAGCGTCGAACGGAATGAAGAAAGAGAACTTTTCGAAGAAAAAAAAAAAGAAAAATCTGCACCTGTTTGCCAGTTAATTTCTGTATTTTGCGTAGAACAGTCGGCATGAATGAGAGGACCTAGTGAATATTAGTTCGTTCATAGGTTCATTCATAGGAGTTAGTATTAGTTTGTCCATAGTTTTACATTGAAAAAGGTGGAGCACTTGACACTACGTTTATTAATTTGCTGTTAGATTCTTTGATATGCCTTCTTGCCGGACCTTCTATAACTAGAATTAAAAGTTAAGTTTACATTCGAAATACATTCGATTTTCACTTTACTCGAATGTCAATTGAACCAATGACAACCGTCAGAGGAATAAGTAAAGTATAGCCTGAAAGGTTGGGTGTTGGTCGAAATCTGCAGCGCCCAAGTTGGGGAATCGCGCCACCTAACTCATCCTTGTTCATGAATAATTCACGAGTAGAGAGGACTCTCTTGAAAGGACACGGCGTGTAATGTCGAGTAAAGGGGAAGGAACGGCTGTTCGTATACGTTGTACTTGATCCCGGTTGTGTACTTGCTGGATCGTCGCAGGTTACCCTATCTACCGGCTCACGCACACATGTATAAGTCAAGAGAGACCATCCATAGCCGCCTTGTGTATAGGACTTTTAAGCAAGTTAAGTAAAAGTAGGGTCTGGGGTGGAACAGTAAGAGAGATATATATATATATATATCAAGGCCTCTCTCCATACTTGCCACCGCTCGCATAAAACTATGTAATAGCGTACATAACGCAGCAGCAGCAGCTAAAGCAGCAGCAGCTGCTTCTGCTGCTGTTCCCGCCACTCTGTTGCTGTGGCGTCAACGGCCGCTCTACCGCCCGCATACGTTATACCGTAGAGCCAAACGATTAAAGAAAAAAAAAAAGAGCCGAGAAAAGGGGAAGACGAAGAAGCATCATATTGTACGTTAGAGCAATCAGTCCGGATTACAATGGTCAAGAAATTTAGCGTCCAAAAAACAACAGCACACGCTGTAACGAACTTTCGACAGAGGTACATGGGAATTCTGACGACCCCAACAGGTGACTGCTTTAAGAATGTAGGTCATCAGTCAGAATCTTCCAATATGATCACAATTTTCGAATCGAATCTGAAATCACTAGCGATATCGATTTTAAGAAATTAAAAAAAAAAAACTGCTACCCAGTCGATTGCACGTCTACGATGTTTTCACGTTTACTGACTTTTGGTTCTTGTGGAACCAAGTCAGGAGTCATATGATGCGCCGTTGGTTCGCCAATGCACCGGGATACCATGGAACACCTGGTACCAGTGTGAGTGGGAGGTGGCGCACGCTCGTATTCACTGCATGCAAAAACGGGCGGCTCACGTACGCCACACTCGAGCATCCCCTGCAGGGTGATTAAATGAAGCACCACACGATTCATAAGAGTGCGGCCAACCGTAAAACTGTTGCCTCCTTCGTAATCGTTGGTCCCGGGTGTCCCGAACGAACGCACCCGTCTTTTGTAACTTTAGATTCCAACGGTTGATCCACCAGGCTTACGCGTACATAGGTGCATGCTACATTATGACAACGACCGAGTTGCACGCGGAAAAACAAATGAAATAATGTACAATTCAACTGTCATTATTGGTGCGACTATCAGGACAAATCAACCTCTTATCCTTCAAATGTTTTACATGAATACTTAAACATCGTGAAGTCACCATTTTTCATTGCTATTACGGCCGTTCAACAGTCATACCGAGAATGCTTGCCATGTATGGATCGTAATGCCAGCGTTTGTACCTTTCGCCGTCAGCGCGGAGTGCATCCACGATGCATGAGCTCGTATACACCTGCAGCCCTCATGCGCTGAAAAACCATGAACAGAGGGTAGGGGAAGACGCGAAATTCTGCAGAGGCCCATATCTCGACAAGATTCTCAACGATTATCGAGAATCCGAGCTATTCGGACGGCTGGTGACACGACAGTCCTCTTCAAATACGTTTTTTCCTTCTCTCTCTCTCTCTCTCTCTCTCTCTCTCTCTCTCTCTCTCTCTCTCTCTCTCTTCTTTCTCTCCAATTCGCCTGAGGCACTTTAGTACGGCAACGTCCATGTACCCCGAGAACGCGGTATCTTCCGTACCGAAATTACCGGGAGCAAAAGAGATAACCGTATAAGAGTGAAGAGAGGAAAAAGTTGATGGCACCCGGGAAAGAGAGGAGTTCGAATGGCATAAAAGCCCCCTCCCCGTACCCTACACCGGGGGCATTAATTCAAGCTGCGACGAGAGAGCCGATGAAAAACTCGGTTTTACCAGGGGAACGAGAATCGCGGGTGCGCGCGCGCTCGCGCTTTGCGATTACGCTCGCGCTGCGCGAGGAGGAGCGTAATTGTGAAACGTTTAATAAAGAAATGACACGAGATATTCGGGCCACACAATATACGCGTGCGTCGAATAAGTAACGATGGTCTTGTGCGAGTCCGCGCGTTGTCGCGAACAGAACACGAAACGAGAAAAGAGAGTTTGGTTATACTGTTGAGTGATGGACGAAAGTAAAGTAGCCCTGCTGGACGACCGGAGTATATAGCCAGCAGACTCGTAACGAAGGTATACCACGCAATTAACGTCGCTCATCTTTCTTCATTTCGTTCTCTCATTCCCATCGTTTCGTTTCTTCTTTTTTTTTTTTTTTTTTAATAATCATACCTCATTCCCCGACTCTTTTTCGTCAAACACTGGTTTCACAGACCCACTTTTCCGCACCCAGGTAGATCCTTTAATTCCGAAATTCGGCTGACTCGTCTAAGCGCGGTTAATCCGCGCGAAACGGAGATTCTCGAGTCGACGGAACTATTTTTCTCTGACCGCGAACATATAACTCGCTTTTGATTCAACGAAACCAAGTGTCACATCCGCTTGATAACGGAACTTGTCGACTCTATCCAACACCCCCTATGCCCCGATGTTAAAATCCGAAAGTTTTCGAGAGAAAAGGATTTTTCTTGGAAAATGCCGGCGAATCATATTGCAATCTCTAGTAACGAAAACGATAGGGAATTACCTGGTTACACTTTACCCAGTTACGATTCCGTTTATCAAAAACATTACAACCAACTTTTGGTACAATTAATCAGCCATACTTCGGCCCAACTCACCGACATCCCATTTGGAAACGTTGAAATAGAAAAAAGAAAGGATAAAGTAGCGGTCCGGGAAAATCCCGGAAGGCAAAGATATGATGCAGGAACTAAAAACGATTTGGTTAGGAATAGAGCACGCGATGAGCACACGCCAAACGATTCTGGCCCGCATATCTCGCCACCCACACATCTTTTCGTGCATATCCCGATGCTTTTGCCATCATCCATCCAAACCCAGATATGTGTGTAGAGCTTCACGCGTAACAAGCGTGTAATATCTACATATATTATATATCCGCTGACCACTACGGCAGCGCTTGAATGTGGCCCCGAGTTCGTAAAACAGCAGGAGCAATGAGAAGTGCAGATTCGAGAACGCTCACGAACAGATTCAAACGGCTCGCGCCTTATGATGCCTCCGCCTTTTTTTTTTTGTTTCTTCTCTTCTTTTTTTCTCTTTTTCGTTTGAGAATGCCAGCAGACCGCACGAGATCAGTACAAGAGAGGCTGGGGGTTCCGACGCGTGGATCCGACAGGGCGGCCCGACGGTCCGGCTCTTCGTGTCATCTGGCAAGCAGAGAGGCAACGAAGACTCGAGGGCCCGAACTCTCGAGCCTCTGGACACACGTGGCTCTCTTCGTGGCGATCCCGCAGTGCTTTCACGAGTCCATATCTCGTTTACCTGTGTCGTGTTTTCCATACCCGTGTTTGTGTATATTTCCATCCCTGTTCCGTCTGGGATGCGCGCTTCGTTCGGTCATAACGGTCTCCACTCGGGATCTTCTTACCCAACACCATCGTGAAAGCCTCGTGAAGAGCTCAATATTGCAAATGCTCATCTCTCACATCGATGTCAAATGCCATCGGGAAGTTTCTTTATTGGGTGTGTGTATAATATATGAAAAAGCCATATGCACACCGATGCACACTGATCGCTAGCAAAGAGAAAGGACCTATCCTACGCGTTAGCTTTGAGCCTTAAAACGCTCGGATACGCCCTTTTGTTTGCTAGAAATCGATGTACATGCAGATGGAATGAAATAGCGCGCGTGTTTGACGGCAGTGAGAAGGGGGGCGAGCACGCGCTGCCCAGAAGAACAAGACACATGCAGTTAATCAGTTAACCGTACCGCGTACTCTTTCGGTATCCAACGGCTCTTACGGCAGAACGTTTTTAATGCCCTAATTGAGAGAGCATTCGACGAGCCCTCGCGCGAATCGGTAACCGAATTTAAGATTGTCGGTCGGAGTAAGAGTTCGAGAGCAGGGGCAGGATCGGAATAAACGAATTTCGAGAAAGTGGAATTACCTTAATTGATTACTGGATGCTGGCTCGATCTCAGTATTTTTGGAACAGTTGCCAGCTACGCGAATTATTCTTGATGGAATATCTGCTTTTTTTCTACGGGTATACTGCGACTTAGCCATGCTGCGATTATTAGACTAATCGGTATAGCAAAGTTACTTTTCGCGTTAAGAAATTACCTAGTAATTTAGTTAATTTAATTACCTAGTAATACCAGCGTTTCAATAAACGCTGGAAAATTTCTAATCTTAACCCACGATTAATCGTGGGTGAATAATGTTAAATTTCGATAATACAAGTTGCATCGAACCGCTTTATGCGTACACCTTCCTAAAGATTCTTCTACAGCATTGAGCTATTATTATTCCTTTTATCATTAGGAATGATTTTTTCTGCAATGCTTGGGATCATTGAGCTTTTATGAAATTTTCGAAATTCGACAAATTCAACATGCTCATATATGAAGGTGAGATTCCTGATGAGCGAGATAAATTATGCAAGTTTCTAATTTGCATGATTTTCATCTCATTGCGAGATAAACTTCCTAAATTTTCATGGATTCTCACTTTTTTTTTTTTTGATTGCACGCCTGAAACGGCTTAAATTTCATAACGATAGTCGATTGATTAATTCAAATTTGGAATATTAACGACACTTTGTATCCATAACGAAAGTAGAACCAACGGCGGTGTTATCTGTGGCGAACGATCTCGCTTCTTGACGTTGAAGAAAATATCTCGTTCAGGCTTGCTCTAATTAATCTTTATTTCGTATAATCACGAAGATGAAGCGCGTAAATTCTCGGACTCTGGGGCATTCTCGTTACCGTACGAACAAATCGAAACCGGATCTCCATCTGCGTCACGCACGCGACGGCGTTATCAGTGGACCGGGGCACAACTCTGCCCAAAACGGCTGAGCGACAGGTGAAAATAAATAAAGCTTGGGGCCATCGTAAATCAAGTGGTGCACACACGGTATACGTATAGTTCTATGTCCAACAAGTGTTACGTTCTGAACTGTTGTCATTAAACTGAACAGCTTGAGAATCAATCGTACGGCATTATCAATAATATCATGACACATTTTGTTATGACATTAGACCATGGCAATTTTTCGTATGTAACTAAATATAGGTGAATGAATATATATGTTATATCGATTCGAGCACGACAACCGATATAGGAATGGTAAAATTTGGGTAAACTTGGAATTTAGATATCTATTCTTAAATTCGTCTGTCGAGGTGAGGCGTCAGGTCAAAGTAACCTCGAAAAATGTCTAATACATTTTTTGTCGAAAAGGGTTTAATGGAACGAGAAAAAAATTGTGGGTAGCGGGGTTGCGTTAATTAATAAACACA
Source organism: Rhorus exstirpatorius (assembly GCA_963564615.1). NCBI lineage: Eukaryota > Metazoa > Arthropoda > Insecta > Hymenoptera > Ichneumonidae > Rhorus > Rhorus exstirpatorius. The sequence continues at coordinate 21,448,796 of OY751318.1, forward strand.
GATGCCTCGACTATCATGTTTTTTTTTTTTTTTTTTAATTTCAGTCAGTAATTTGCGAGAAATATGTATCAGAAATTTTAGCTCCATTTAAAAGGCACCGGGTTATGTATGAACGAGAATAAATAATTGTTTTAAAATCTGACTGGCATTTAAAAACTGTGATTCGAAAATCCCAAAGAATTGCCCGCTAGCTTTGTTTTCGTTTAATCTCGTAGCCTCTCTGATTTTTATTTCTTGAAAACTGGTTTCAAAGATTTTTTTTTTTTCTTTCCATCACCCAATGAAAAGACGACTCTTAAAGTCGCCGTTTTAAAATCTGACAACCGGCAACCATGCTCCCCGACAGCGGGTACAGTCGTATGAAAATAAAGACAAAGTGATCCCTAAAGTCAGGTGAAGTCGTTTGGAACGTTCAAGCGCCGCGTGTGGCCACAGGATTAATGAATAACAATGAGACAAGTAAATACACCAATGAGAATACTCGCTGATTTTATCCGAGAATACCGTTTGAAACTTGCCCACGTCACGATAATCACGGAACAAATTATATCGCGTATTTAATTTTTATCAAAAAATCCAAATCAAGCGTCGAAGTTTTCTGATCAAAATAATATCACACGGATCAAATAGAAAATTGTGCATGTTCGCGTTCTCGAATTATTGAATTTTACAGATTAACGTAAATTTTTATATCGGTTAAAATATATGTTTCACCATATACGGGACTATTTACTCTCGAAGCCCTATATATGTATGTCGTGTTAATTGATTCAGCTCCGAGCTCGTATATTTAAGTCTCCACGTGGGTAGAATATTTTTTTTTTACAGCCTAAAAAAATGCTCTCTACCTTCCACTGTGACATCCAACACTTTCAACTTGAGCTGTATAGTAAATTACCTAGGTAACATACGTCCTTAATTAATGTAAAAGTAAAAATATATGCAGAGCAGCTGATTTCGACGTTTCATTGGGGGACCCCCTTGGAAAGTTCGACGATGAAGAATTAACTGGCTAAGAGGCAAAAATGAGCGTATGGTTGATGGTGACGGGCTGTTGGGTGTTTTGCGATAATCCGCGGCGTCGCAAAAAAAAAAGGCGACGAAAATTTACGATCGGCGTAACGTGCGCGTCATTACCGAGGCACAGGACGATCGGTAGATTTTTTTATGAGAACGATTTAAACGGCGCGAGCCGGTGGCCCATTCGTGTGCAACTGACTAAGAGCGAACGTTTAATTTTATTTTCTTCGTTTTTTTTAAAATAAGTAACAAGGTAAGGTCAGAGTAACAGAGTAACAATTATAGTTACTTAGCGACGAAGTAAAGATCTAACTAACTAGTTAGTTGCTAGTTAGTTAGTCAGTGACTTACTTGTATTCCATTACTTGCACTCACTCACTCACTTATACTTACTAATACTTACTTACCAGATAATAAATAATCAACTAACTAATTGGTTGGTTAGTAAACTAACTTACCCAAGTAACAAACTAACTTACTGGTCTCTTGAATATCTATTCACAAATTACTCAGTGAGTTAATTAGTTAGTTTCTTATCAACGAATTGCTTGATAACTTAATTAGTCAGTGAGAACGCTCGTCTACTGAAATCCCAGAAATACGAAAGGTGATCATACGCATCGCGTACGCTAAAGGTTCCATCGATGACCTGACCATCAATTTCATATAGATTTGATATCAAATTGATGATCGAGGGATCGATGGACAACGATGTAAGTGTCGACTCTGATACGTATACAAGGTACGATGCGTAGCATTGGGGCTCCGCGATATATAATCCCATTGATCTTACGAGGAAGTAAAGCTGTTCGTTTCGGTATTTTATATTACAAGTACCCACGGTAGTTGGTTGCGACGTGAGCGTTCCACTTGCCGAGCACGCACGTGTAGCACGTGCGATCATCGATTTTCTCCCGTTCAACGACGGTGCACTCGTCGTGCTGCTGATCTCGACGGGATTCGCGCGACTCTCGAATGTGGACCAGCTGAGCAACTTTATAACGATCACAAACGACGCGTGCGATCGAATATATATATATATAAAACCAAGCCTCGTATTTGTATGTTTGTGTGTGTCTGTGTGTGTGTGTGTGTGTGTGTGTACGAAACGACCGCACCCATTTTTCTCACCGGTGCAATCTTGCCTCATACCCTTTTTCGCCCATCGACAGATCATCATGTACCGTTCATAATACTTTTATGCCAAGCTGTTTTCCGTCGTATTTTTTTTTTTTTTTTTGTTAAATCTACTTTGCCAATGAAAATTTCCAATCTCCGTAATGACGATAATTTCATTGTGTTTTTTTTTTCCATGAACCGAAAGGTCAAACACCCTTCATGTAGGCATGCAGGCATAGACAGTTCTTCAACGAATTTTCGGAGTTACGAGAGACATGAGATTCGAAAAAATATTATTATTATATATGCAATATGGTCGTCCAATAGGTAAATTCATTTGATGCCTCAGAAACTAGTTTGATTAACTAGTTAGTTAGCTTGTTACTTAGTTTGGGTGGACAGTAACAAGCTGGCTAGCTCGTTAGTTGGTTAGTTAGCAGCAAACTAACCAACCAATTGCTTATCTAGTTACTAAGCGGTAACTAACTTATTAACTAACTAGCTACCTGCGTGACTAATCAGTTAGTTAGATGATTACTTATAGTCACCAACTGATCAATTAGTCGCATGTTTCGTTCGCTGAGAAGGACTCTGCGAAGTCACATTATTTTGATAAAATTAGACTCCAAATTGACTGCGAGACTGCATCTTGGTTTCGATCAAAATAATGTGCGACGGGAATAACGGAGAGCAGCTGACTTAGCCATACGGCCGAATGACCTGAGAGTTCGAATTTGCCGGCCTGACTTATTGCTAATTGAGTTATCAGTAATGCACTTTATGGCATTTCGAGTAGCTAATAACGCCGTGGCAGTTGTAACGTGACCCTAAATTCGGGATGCTCATTTAATTTTGGTGCACGCAATGTTCCGTTACCGCGCAACGCATTGGCGATTGCGGGCATAAAAAATTGCGATGATACACACGGTGTGCTCGTGGATTTCGGTTGAGCAGCTTGCTCGGAATCTTTTTCAGGATTCTCATTACCCTCCCCGAAATTATGTAGATCGCATGAGACACTCATTCTCTCATTTTCGTTCTTCTTCTTCTTCTTCTTCTTCTTCTTCTTCTTCTTCTTCTTCTTCTTCTTCTTCTTCTTCTTTAAGCTCGTAAAAAATCCTGTAGGACAGTATCCAATAAGTAGCACCGGCCTATACTCTTAATTCGTCTCTATAGAGCTCTGCGTGAATGCAATTTGCCCTTTCAACGGTATCTGATATCCGTCGAATATCCTCATTCCTACTCTCCCCCAGACTTGGCAAATAAATTTTTATCATTGGATCATGATGAGCCAGTTTTGATTCATCGAACTGCCTATAATCCTAAAATCTTTCGGATGTCTGATTCGTCCTCAAGCGTAGGACTTCTAGAATCGAGTTTCATTTCGGAAGGAACCCAAGATGTGATGGCCCAGTTCTTCAATAACGATGCTGGAACAGCTATAAAATTAGCCTGTCCTCGTTTTCAATACCAGTCGTTGATTGGATTGAAATTTCGGGAAAATCAATGGTTAGGGCATTGGATTCGTTGATGCAAACTCACTCTCTTCCAGACGGAATGAATAACAAGCGAGAGAGGTGAGATGAGAAGTTTGAGTTTAGGGACCGCTTAATTTGCCCAATGAAGAGCAGGAGGCGAAGGAGGAAAAGGAAAAATTGAGCAAAATATCGTGAAAGAAGGAACGAGAAAAAAAAATGTCGTCAAGTATGGCGTTGGTATATACAAGCCGGTATAACCGTTAATGTTGACACTTTGCCGACATGGGTGTCGAGGATAATGTATAAAGCAGCGATCGATTGAAATACTCCGCGAGTGAGGGCGACGCGTCTCAGGGAATATTATGCAAGTTTGTTCAATGTTCAGGCGTAATGGTGACAAGCAAAGAAGTCAGGTGCATCGAAATCACTCGTGAGCATAAAGAGAGAATTCATGTAGCGAGAGCGATCGAGGGAAACCTGAATATCATCAGTGTCACCTGCGCGTCAGCATCAGCGATATCATTTGGAAAGTTTCACGCTACCGAAGTAATCGCGATAATTTTACCAAAGATAGATGATATTTTTTATTTATTTTTTATTTTCACAATATTTGAATTACCGCACATTAAACTTTCTCACCATTAACGATTCGATTATATAGTACTCGAATTTCATGACCATTCTCTCCGTACTTGGTTAACCACGGACGTTTAACGATGAGTGTAGTAATTTTGTGTGTGTGCGTTTTTTTTCTTCTCTTTTCTCCAGTGTACTATCATTTTACAATTACAGGGACAAAAGTACTTTTTGTTTACCGGTTTTGCTTTCATTCGCGCGGTATACGCCCGTCCTCGCTTCTCCCTCAATGACTCGCACTGTGTACCGGACACGGAACAACGCAAAGAAAAAGAACTTCCGGATAGCATCAACGCTCCCGATGTAATGTATAATTAAATTTTACACGAACAAATATTCAGGCTTTGTGGAACTTGCGGTCTTTCTTTCTATTTTTTTTCTCTCTCTCTCTTCTTTCGAATATCAAAAGGGAAACGAGTTATTTTTTCTCACGATCTGAATTAACGTCGAATAATTTTTATTTTTCTCATTTTATCCAACGAACCCAGACCATCTGGCATTCAGGAGATGGTTTAAACTATTTTTACGTTGCTCGAAGATTCGGTCTTTCTCTAGAGAGTTACGGCTACTTTGACCGGGGTCCGCGCGATTATGCCTGAGTTATCGATGTTAAACATCGCAACCGTTAGCATGAGAATACAAGAGATAATAGAATCATTCAGACGCTTGTCAGTTTCATGCAGCAAGAGACACATTTCTTCCATTCTTGTTGAATCAGCTTGAACTTTGTTAATATCGAATCTCGCTGACTCGAAACTCAAGGGAAGAGCTAATTTCTTCGAGTACGAAAGTTTTCGTCTTATCGAGGTTTTCGAACTACGGAAGTCTTTGCGAGGGAACAGACTGAATCTCAGATTTATAGAGGTTTTCGTTATTTCGATCGTCACAGAGGTTCGAGTTAACGAGGTTCCACTGTAATATTTTGGGGTCTCGTTTGAGATGACGAAAAAAATAATTGAACCCCTCATTGAGGGGTTCTCAAATTTTTTCTCAAATTCATTCTTTTCATTATTTTAAGCTGGAAATAGGTGGATTCTAGTTAAAAATTTTTTTTTTTAATTGAAAAAAAAAAAGATTTTAGAACCCAAATTGAAGGGATTGTCGGTCATGTGGCATGAAAATATCATAATGAAGGTTCGATATAATCCGCGCTGGGAAACATCCGCGAATGGTTCGATTTTGATGGTCCCATTGAATGTTTATTATCGTGTCATTGAGAACAGAGAAGAGAGCTGAAAACAGTTGCATGTATATTTTGATAGAATTAAGCAGCAATTATCTCTCGATGATTGCAATAAATTGCGCATAAAAATGTCACGTCAAGGTGAGAGAGTGATTTTTCCTCGGGGAAGATAGGAAAGAACATTGGCGGTGAAGCAAAAAAGTTATGTATATCGAAAGCACTGAATTCGTGTCCTCGATTTCTGGTACCTATACACACGCCAAACGTCATGTATATAGTTTCATTTTGTTGGTCAGCTGTTCTGTAAGCCACGTATCCTGATACATAAATACCCTTGTACCTCTGCTAACGTACAGTGATTGATGTCGAGCGAGAATCCGACGTCTTATACATTTGGACTTTCTTGTGTGCCAATACCACAGCACACACACACACACACACACACACATGGATATCTTACCTTTACTTACCTTTACGTATTCTCTCGGTCCCCTCACTTTCCCCGTACAAAGCTACGTACCGCGGCGCTGTTGTTGCTCTTGGTGACTCGTGACCAGCTCAGTAGCGGATTCTCAGCATCCCTTTCAGTTATATATACGACTGCTATGCGCAGCACACCCGGAATCTTTCCCACTCCTTAACGATAATTACACCATCTCGTTGACGACCGGCCTTCACAGATCTCGACCAACCGAAAGCCCGAAATAACGCCGTTAATTCGTATTTCCGTTTATTCCTAATACATCAATTTACCGTTATGTGTCATTGATCTTCATTCATTCGTCATTGATAACTTTTGTACCTACGCTCTTATACTTTCTCATATATGAAACATATATGCGGAGCTATCGCAAAAGCGTCGAGCAATATGAATTTATAAACATCTTGAATCTCAGGATTGACCACAATTCTCTCCAACGAATGATTAGACAACCTTATCGCTTGCTCTGGGCACCCGAAAATTCTAGAGCCCCCGTGTCTTTCGACGATGCACTTGGTCGCGGCTTGATCGAAGTACATCGTATGTGAAAAAAAAATCACTTTTGTTATTATTTGCATGTTTATACATGCTGGGTGTAAAAAGGAGGTCTGTCGTGCATAGGATGAGGCGAGGAGGGGGGAAAAAAAAAGTATGACGAAATAATAAGTGGAAACCGTTGCAGTGTGGCCGGGTGGTAGAGAGTCAAGTCACGTCGAATAATCGCTTGTAGATAGGGCTACCGCAAAAGCCACACGGGCTGAAACACGATCTGGTATTTCGGCGGGCGTAATGAACAGGAATTAATATAACATCTTGCTGTTGGATGAAAAAAAAAGTTGGTTGCGGACCGCTCAATGGCGATTGCACGACGAGGAACCAAATATTTATATATATATATATATATATATTATATATATATTTGGTTGGAGCCCGAGCGAATTTTCGAGAAATAAAGGACATATTACTGATGGAATTGGTCATGTGGATTCTTTTTTTTTTTCGTGATTTGCCACTTTATGTGATGAAACGGTTGTTCCTCGAGTCCTCTGAGAGGACACATTTGCAAGTATGTATAACCGAAACTTTGAGTATCCAAGAACATGAGTATCAAAATTTATGTTTATTTATGGTAGAGTTGTGATTCTGTAGAGACTTTCGCGGAAAGCTTCATTTTGGCACAGATATTATTGGGTATGGAAATTAGCTGCTGATCAAATATTGTACAGCCGTTCCGTTGTAGAATTTTTTCGCAGTAACGTTGTTTTGTAGTAGAATTATTTTGTGGTAGAGTTGTTTCATGAGTCGTTTCGTTGTACAATTGTTACGAGGTAGTGTTGTTTCGTGGGAGAGTTGTTTCGTGCCGTGGTAGAGTTGTTCTATGGTAGAGTCGTTTCGTGGTAGTGTTGTTTCGTGGGTAAATTTTTCCGTACTAGAGCTGTTTCATGATAGCTTTGTTTCGTGATTTAGAGTCGTTTTGTGGTAGTGCTGCTTTATGATAGATTCGTCACGTGGTATTGTTGTTGCGTGGGGGGAACTGTTCCGCAGTAGAGTTGTTTCGCGATAATGTTGTTTCACGATAGAGTTGTTTTGCGGTAGTGCTGTTTCATGATAGAGTTGTTTCATGGTAGAATTGTTTCGTAGTAGTATTTTTTTTTGTGGTAGAGTTTTTTCGCGGTAGAGTTGTTCCGTCGTAGAGTTGTTTTGTGGTATAGAGTTATGATTGGGTAAGCTTGTTCGGGAAACCTAAATTATGATTGTAGTTATTGGGAGTTGTTATTGGGTAGTGATGTTTCGGGTAGAGTCGTAAATATACCATAGTTCCGTTGTTTATCTCACAGCCTATCGCGAAAAAAATTTAGGCTATCGTAGTTATTTATAATACGTAGCTACTTGAAAAGCTGCCAAGATTTCTACCGTACCTATAGATGATTATCGGGGTAATCCTGGAATGTTTTCCTCTGCATACCACCATGCAAGGTGTGTTAGAATTTTTTTTATTTCCACATCTCGCCTTCATATTTGTATTACGTGAAAATTCAGGGGCAGGTGTTTATTTTTTTATTTTTATTTTTTCAAGGAAGACCCGGTTGCCAAACGAGTAATCCCGCTAGAATTAACATTAAGCGTTCCCTCATTCATTTCGATAAATTTGTATACGAGAGACGATGCGATCTAAAGCCCAAGACGCGTCTCGGCACGCGTTCGTGTTGTGCCCTGAGGAATTAATTTCAGATCCAAGGAATCGAATTACGAATGGCCCACGCATGGCATCGTTCCTTCCCTCCTTTCCCAACCTCTGCCGTATTGCCCATACGGCACATATGTATTCCGTGCTTGTGCACTTTGGACAGGAAACGATCAAGGAGATTAAGAATCCCTGGCTTTAATTAGAGCTAGATGATTGTATTAGCATTCTCATTAAAATAAAAATAACGTTGTAAAAAAAACTATTAAATCCATCATTTGTTTTTCTTTTTTAACATTCGTGACGCTCAAACGCCATTTTTTTTTTCCAAATCTGCGTATTAGTAAATAAGCCAAAGAAGAAAATTCCATGCACCAAACTAACTTTATAATAAAATCCACATCAAGAAATAATTTAGGTACATTTATTCTACACGCGAGTTCAGCTAATGGACAGTCAAAAATACCTAAATAAATTACAAAAAAAAAAAAATCGAGACCGTAGATTTCGTTATGCTGATAACCTTTTCAATTTATGATTTTTATATAAAATTCAGAGTCATGAAAATGATAAATAATCTATGTGGAAGTACAAAATATTGCGAGTATCTTGGCGACACCATAAAGTGATCGCTTGAAATTCTGATTAAATTCACCAAGATAGATTTTTTTATCCTGAATAACTTTCTTATTTATAATTTTTATATGCAATGCAGAGTTTTGACAATAATATTAATGATCAAAGTTGAAAATAAAAAACTAGCGAACTTTTGAAATTTAGGTAAATGGCTCTCCATCTACGGAATTTCATTTTAACCCAAAAACTTTAATTTTGTGTGATAAACTGATGAAAAAAAAAGTCAAAAGCTCAAAAGTTTTCTTTTTCGACAAAGTCTAATGATACATGCGTATCGTCGCATATACACGCGATATGTGTTGTGTGAGTTCGTTGTGTAAATGAGCAGCTGCGGGATAACGAGATCAGCAGCAGCAAGGATTAATTATCAACATGGCTTCATATCTCTCTCTCTCTCTCTCTCTCTCTCTCTCTCTCTCTCATTAATCAGGGAATTCGCACTTTGTTACTCATATTTATTCGAAGGCATCAATCACTGGGCAAGCAAACGAGAGTGTGGTGTTTCTCGCTTGTCTCGTTTGAGAGTGTGCTCTCGTTTCATGATATGCCTCATCGACGATTCCACCCAACCACTTACCAAGACGTCAACGCGTAAAAAATACTGTATTGAATAACATGCGAGCATATACGCTGCATCAGCAACAGCATGTGGCCAATATGTCTAAGAATTGCATGTAAATCGCTTGGCCAAAATCGGTCAAACATAACCATGCGGTACAAAGATTGATCATAAAATTTGCCTCGATCACGTTGAATAAGTCGTAAAGTTTAACGAGCTCCTGTTTCGTTCGCTACGAAGAAATTTCTCTTTGGCCAAGACCTTATGTCTCGGAATCTGACCTACCCTATAAATCTCAATAACTGCGTATCTTCCCAGTATATTGGACGAGGTTTTAAAGTTCAATATATATATATATATAAATTTAAAACGCTATGAGATAAGTTCGTAATTTTTCATCATTTTGGATGAGGAAGCCAACAAATATTATAAACAAAGCGTGCAATTTAGAAGCTTGCACATTGCTTCCTCATTATTTTATCTTTTTAATTTTGACTTTCTCACAGAAGAAACTTTTTGATCGAGATAAAATAATGAGGAAGCAAAATATGTGCAAGTTACTGATTTGCATACTTTTTCCGCGAATTCGATCTCAATGTTTCAAAATTTTTAAAGCTGTTTTAAAGTATAATTTCATGCTTACAATATCAAAACTGCAGAAATCTTGTCCGTCACTCTTTGGATAAATCAATACCGATGAACAAATAACCATTGCTCACATCGTCATCAATGGATCATACGATATGTAGTGGCATAAGTATAACATTTTAACGAACATTTAGTGTCCCCTGGCCTTTTATTTGTGGCAAGTGCCGGCTCGATATTAGCAACTTTACGAAAGTGAGCAAGCATCATTTCGATAAACATTTAAACATTTTTTTAAATATTCAACATTTTGAGAAATCTTAATCTCTTTAGAGAATATTTTCGAACTTAATACCGAAAATTGTTGTCCCCTAGCTTATTTATATGTAAAGTGTGCTGGCTCCGTTAGTACTAAATTCGAAAAAGTTTGAGCAAACATGTAATGTCCCATAAAATTCAAAATTTCACATAATTCAAAGTTTTCGACAATCTAAATCTATTTGCCAGTTATTTTCAAACTCAATATCGAACATTAATATCTTCTGGTTCATTTATATATGAAAAGTGCTGGTTCGATAGTGGTAAATTCACGAATTACAGAAGTCAACATACTAGGTATTTCCCATAAAAATTCTAAATTTAAAAAAATTCGAACCCTTCGATGGATCTGTACCAAATTCAATAACAAAGATTATTGTTTCCTCGCCTATTTATTTAAGACGTTTCGAGCCGATAGTTGAAAATTTACGAAAGTTAGAGCGAGTACAGACTATTTTTGAAAAATTCAAAATTATATAAAATCTGAAATTTTTGAGAAATTTTGATAAAAGTCGTATCGAACCATTGAGGCTTACTGCTCTACTTAAATGTGCAAAATTTCGGTACGATTTCTCAAGGCATTCTCGAGTTTTACATACATACGTCCGGACATTTTTTCCAAACGTGATTTCTTGACTATTTGGAACATTTTAAGCACTCTAATTTTTTTTCCATCAAAACAAAGCTTCCTCTATAAGAAAGCAAAAAATTATTGCCGAAGTTCAAATTCCGAAAGTTTTTTCGTCCACATAAGGGAAGCTTTGTGATTGTGATATCTAAAAGATTTTAAGTACTTACACCAATGTATAGCGATTCTGGATAGGAAAAAGATTGTTAGGAACATTTAAGATTCTATCCAAAACTTTACCATCCAATAACAACCCTATCGATATTTACGCTCCGCGAACGAGCTTACCAAATTCCAACTCTACCACGAGGATTTGGGTTTGTGTTTGGGTTTTCGGAAGACTCAGACTTTCTACCAGTATCGTCCTAGAAATTTTTGCTCAGCAGTCCATTCATGCAAAATGGCAGCCACGAAGACAAAATGAAGACGTTTACTGTCTGACAGGTTACGTCCGGAGTGGAAGAAATTCCGCCTCTTCCACTCCCCAAGAAGTCTCTATTTTCACCTTTGGGCAGTCCATATGTATTCGCTAATGGATGATCAAATAAATAACGTCCCAAGCATTGGAAAAGAGAGACAGAGAGAGAGAGAGAGAAGAAAAAACGTATAAATAAAAATTAAATAAACGTTGACGTAGGTCGCGTCGTTCGTCGAGTTTATCGGTGTGCGAGTATACCACGCGGAAACCTCTACCTACCGCCATACTGTCGAATTTCTTCGGATGGGTTATTACAACGGTAAACGAACGAATTGGGGCGGGACCGCTACGAAATTGCCTCGTCCCGAGAACCAAGAGCTGATTTAATTGATAGTCTAGCCGCACGGAAATCCCAAATTGTATTCTCGCTTCGTTTTGGCAGTGCATTTTTCCTCGATTTTTTGTTTTTTTTTCCTGATGCGGATCAGTGCGTGTGTGGCGATGAGCGCGAGCTGTTTGCTTCGGCACGTCAGCTGTTGCCGTGCCGATCGGCGAACAGAAGGTCGTTCACCGATCGCGAGCTTCGCCAACCTTTTCGATATGCGACTATAAGAAAATATATATATGCAATAAATATGGACAAAAAAATGGACAAAGGTAAACCAAAAGACAGCAGAAGTGAACCAGTAGCGGCAAAAAGGAACCATAAGCTTGCCAAAGAACGAGCGGGTTTGCGCTCGCCATCTGAAGTTCATCCCGATGGACGAACAAAAAGCCATGTATGCGAAGAGCAAGGGAAGAAAAAAAAAGGGCCTTAGGGAAAAGATAACTCATATACTCTTTGGTAGATTGATGAGCTTTAATGAAGTTTAACCAAAAGGCCGGAGAGATGAGACGCGATGATCGAGTGATGCAAAAATTATGGAAGAACGGCTCTATTTAATATGATGCTTGAGGAGTAAGAAGAACCTTAGGTTCAGGGTTAATCATTCGTTTTTTTTTTGTTTCTACCGAAAATATACGGCAGATGTTCCAATCGGCAGAGGACATTACTTCGAACATGAACGCACTCCTTGACTCGTAGAATTCGAAGATTTCGGATTTATCGTAATGAAACATCTCTCGGCACGAGCTCTTCATCATTCTTCGTGTGTTATATATAGAGAATAATCTAATGAATCGTTCGAATTTTTTAAACGAACCAGGAGGATTTCATAGATCGGATGATTATAACGGTGCGAATGAGCGTAAATAAATTGAGCTAAATTTCAGTGAATGCATTTGTCGCATCGCCATCATTACTTAATATCATCCATAAAGCGACATCACATATGCATATATTACATGCCCTTGCGATGCAAAACGTCCAATATAACGGTCATTCGGATCACCGGGGCAGTAAATTTGTCGGCAAAAGGAGAGAAGGCCGCGCGTGTGTCCACAGAGCGATCAGCGATTCGTTATCAGACGCGTGAAAGCGAGAACGAAAGCGAAATATACACGCTGGGATATATATTATATGATGGCGATGGTGTTGGTGTTGGTGGCGCGGTGCATAAATAAAAAATTGGCTACCGTCCCGAATCATTCGTAAAACCGGAGAGGCAAGCGAGCCAGACACAGCTGGACCGTGTGGCCCAAACGACAGCCGGGCAAAAGAAGATTTACGCATCGCACGATTTCGCGCTTGTGGCGCGACCGACGAGAGATCCCCGAGAAGAGTCAGGGATTCGGCTGAAAAAGTACGAAAAAGGATAAGAGGGGTGGGGGAGGTAGACGACGCGTTCAGATAATACCGTCGCGCGCGTTTGCGACCGGAAGCGATCGAGTCTCTCGATAATTGCCTGTGGACACGCCCGTGTAGTGGTTTGGGTGGTTAGCACGAAGAAAAAAAAAAAATGATTTATAGAGGCCAATGCTATATGCGGATCTGACCAATTTATTTCTCGTCCCCCGTGAGGCTGGATCGATTCTCTGACCTCATTTCTTTTCTCTCTCTCTCTCTCTCTCTCTTTTTCTTTCTTTTATGAAATCCAACTCTCGTGTACACGGCGGAGAGAAAAGTCCTAGAAAAATGACTGTGCTTGCTCCTACTTTACAGTGGCAAGCACGGTAATTTTTCTAGGACTTTTCTCTCCGTGTATAACAATTTAGGTAATCAAATTCAGCGCACACCTGTACACGTGAAATATCACGTTCTTACTCACAGATTCATTACACGATAAAAAAAAAATTTCGCAGTCTTCAATGTCAAATATTTTGGAATATGGAGAAAACATATTTAGGGAAAAAAAGGATTTTTGAACGAAACGTGTACCTGATAAGCTCGTAAAATTTCAGTGGTTCTGTCAGAAGAACGACTGGATATCGATCGACCTTAAATTTTCCACAAATTATATGAGCATCGAACTTCCTTTTTACGCCTCAATTTTCCCTATAAAATTGCTTAGAGGGAGGAAACTAATCTCATCGTACCGTGTGTTCCATCTTTACCATGAGATGGAATATCCAAAATTTTGTTTTGCTCGCCATTGCAAAGTTCCCTGCGGGAGCAAAACAAAAAATCGACTGTTCGACGATGACGAAGCCGATGAACCTGACTCGAGCGGGCCATTGAGCCGAAAAATTTTGAGGGCCTCTTTAGCTCGACGGGTCCTTCTCGAACGGTGAGTGCGTGAAGAGCAAAAAGAATGGTCTACCGGGCGCGTGCCCGGTATGCCACGAACCGGTGCTCTCGATGTCCACGAACGCAGCCATACAAACATGGGCAGCAACGGCACCCGCGTGCACTGTCCTGCTGACGCCGCTGGTATATTTTGCTGCTGTTATTGCTGTCGATCGTGTTACGTATATGCACGATATGCTGTATATTAATTACAGACTCGACGTGCGCCACTTCGCGAGAAGGCAATATCGTTCCTGAAGTAATGAGGCATCGATGTTCGAACTTGTGCATCCCAGAAGATGTGACAAAAATACCCCTCGATACCCCTGATCTCAATGGTATTTTTTGTCTCTGGTTAATTCGGCCCAATCCTTATTTGCCAGTTTTACTTTATATGGTGTTTTTTGTGTGTGCGCGCGCGCGCGCGCGTGTTGTGTGTGTGTGTGTGTATGTGTGTATGCGTGCAGTTGAAACGATTTCGATTTACGAGGAAACCGGTATCTGATTTTCAATCGGGCCTTCCGGAGTCTCCAACGTGGACATTGATGAGCAGCCATTCAAGAATTCACGATGAGTGCCGAATTCGAGATGCGTCGAGTGTCGAGCTTTTTCTTTTGCAAGTCTTTCGATTCTTTGGTGAAGAATTCTCCCTAGTGTCCATTTTCCCGTAAAACAGCATAGCTTTTGATATCTCTTAAAATTAACTTTCGGTCCAAGGGAATCGCGTTTACTTCAGAATTCCAATTCGAGCAGTTGGCAATCTTTTGGTCATAGAGCCCGCAGAATTCGAAGATCAGGAAGAAACAGAGGAGGCTCATGCGTGCATGAATTTGATCCACCTGCCGCACAGGTGTCCACCCTCCTCTATTCTGTGCCATCTCGCGTGTGTAGTCGATTAGGAACCCGTTATCATACACGCTGATGCGACTCACCGCGCGGGTCAATCCAATTAATGAGATGTAAAAAATATATTGGATCCGGCGCGTTTGGCCCGTGTGCGGCCCTTTTCCGATTCATTGCGTTTCTTTCGCAAATTCAATGCCACAACTTTTGGGGAGAAAGAGACCCATAATAATTATTGGAGCCATAATAGATTTATAGCGCGACGACGAATCGTATATTATTCAATTATTTCTCATGTATTCTGGAGCGACTGAGAAGTACACGGAAAAAAAATTTCTGTGAATTCTAGTCATGTTTCCATCATGTTTTACAGTTTTGTTAATAGAGAATGCCTCTCGGGAGGAAAACTTCGGAAATTCTTTAGAATTTGAAATAAAAAGGACTAAGTGATAGAATGAATTTTTACAGTTTAAAAGTGTAAATAGAGTTTACCACTGTGACAAACTGTACAAATTGTGAAATCAATTATAATATAAAATAGCGCATCTTTTTGGGTTTAATGTTTGAGAAATTGCAAAGTGAACTGTAAAAAATAAAAGTTTAGAAGATTTTGAAAAGCACGGGTCGAATTAGCATAATAAATGTAGTTTATTATCTATCAATTAGCAATTAAATCGATGAACGAATTTAAAACTGCTGTTCCATTATCTTTGAAAATACTATGAATTTTGCAAAAAAAAAAAATCGTCATTGACCGGGATTTGAACCCGCGGTCCTCCGCAGTAAACGAATTCAACACTTTCGATCCTTAAATAATCATTAAAAAAAAAAAAATTAAAGATTTGGAGATTTTTTTTTTTACGAGTGTTTCTGGCTTGGTGGTCCGGACTTTTTTCCGTCGAAATTAATTTTGAGCCTACCTAAGATTTTACCTGAGACCTACCTAACGACCTACCTAACGACCGACACTATACCACTACGCTATTGATTTTATGAACGCTTATTGATCCTTATGAATTTCTTGTTTGCGCCGTATTTTCCATACACATTTTAAAACTGTAATTTTTCCATTATTTCACAGTTGAATTCGACGAAAGCGTGCTACAATTTTTCTTTATTTCAATTTCTGTTTTTCATAGAGAATTTAGTATTTTTTGTTATGTCTTACATTCGTAAAAATACTCTCTCTATACAGTTCATTTTAATGCGTCAGTTTTAAAATTTTTCTTGTACAAATCTATTGGTTTTTCATTTTATCTATAGCAAAATTCATTGCGAGCATTTTCAATTTTTACAGTGTCACTTTTTTGAAGTGGAAATAGTTGTTTTTACAGTTTAAACCAACAAATATGGTTATACAGATAGTACAGAAGTATATTCCGCACATTACTTTTTGATCAAAACACTGTAAAGGGATTATTTTACTGTGTTAAACTGCATTTTTTCTCTTCATCGTTGTATTTTTTAAATTTCAGTTATTATTTTTTGAAATGTCTTTTTTTCCGTGTACTGGAATCTTCGAACACCGTGATTTTCGAGTGGGATACCTTCGACGGATCTTCCAAGAGTAATGACGAGTTGAGTTTGTCCTTGTTGAAGTCCCAAACACTCAAAATTCCAAAGGCAAACGAGAGTCGAAAATTCGAAGTATTTTTTTTTTTTTTCGTCACGATTAAATCTCCGATATACTATCCGCGATACTTTCAGGCCAACGCTTCCGGTGATGACGAACCAAGTGTTGTGATGAATTAGTTGCGTTGGGCTATAATGATCAGGACACCCGGGATAATGAATATTTTTTTTTAACACTAGACGATGATCCTCGAATCCTCGAGGTGAGGCGAGACAAGATCCTCAAATATCGGATTTCGTGAATCTTGTGAAAGGCTTCGCCCTGGAGACTTTAGGATCCTCGGAGAATCGCTTCATACCACTTGGTCCCGCGGCCCGCAGCCTCCGCGTTGTGTAGCTGCGTTAGCTCTTTTGTACTCTCAAGCGAGTCTGTATATAGCTCCGCATGCGACGATTCGACGCTGGCTTTTTCGAGTCCTCTTTAGGGCTTCATTATGGGGTATAGTTGCAGGGCGAGAAGCGCGCGTGGGGACCGGGCGCGAATAAAGAACTCGCCAGCTTTTGGCTCTTTCGAGTCAAGACAGGTGGCGGAACTGCGAAACTACGAAGAATCGAAGCAAAGAAGTGGCAATTCGTTACCCTCGTCCCCGCATATCATGCTCCGGGGCTCACAAAATTTTGGCCCGCACCAAAAGCTCTTTCTTCGCATTCTCCTTATACCACTTTCGCGGTATTTTAATGTCGCTGCGATTTTGTATCGTAATAATGCAGAAACACGCCATTGAGCAAAAAAAAAAAACAAATAAAGAAGAAAATTTCGACTCCGAGTCGCCCTCAGTGCTTCGGAACATTTGGCACTTTTGGACACCTTATTATTATACGAGGATACAATAGACCATAGGGATGTGGTAAGAATGTGCGAAAAAAAAAGGAAACACCAAACAACGAGAATCCTTTGACGAACAGATTCCTCGTTCGTTGACCCTGCGAGTTATGCAAATTGAAAAAAAAATATATATATATATATTACTGTTCACCCAATGTCCCTTGAGATCCACGAAAGGTTTTTAGATTGATGAATTTTTTGGCTCATAAAAGACTTGTTGCACGAAGGAAACTCGATCATTTTTGAAAATTCAGTAAAACCATTCGAAATCTTTCGATACGGAGTGTCGAGTACGAATAATAATTGTAAAAATAACGAAATTATAAGCTTTTTTTCGAACAATTAAGAATCATTTGTAACAATTTATTCTTTTATAACGAACTTCGTATGAAAATGATTTTTCATTCGAACGGTATACTCGCTTTCTCGCTCGCTCGCTCGCTCTTCAATGTCATTGTTTACGAGAGTCTATCGGTTCATCGGTGATTCGTACGTGACCAAGACGATTGTCATAATGACGACGAATATATAACGGTACATTGAAACTCGTCCGAAATAACGCTTATAGTGTACGGTTGAGCCGAGCCAACGGAGAAGATTTTTCGCGTTTTCAGAGGGGTAACATTCCAGCGTCTGCCGTCCATTAAAGGACGTAGGATCAATTACCAGTTATTATACTCGACCCGATTAACCAGATGGCCTGCGGTGGTCAAACGTCGCGATTGGAGAGCCCTGCGTCCCTCGATAATGGTCCCGCACGCTTTTCAAGCCCTTTACGCATGTGGGAATGATTCGAAACACTATTCTTCGTTTATCAACTCCAGCTCATTTTTCCATTCTTCAATTTGGAAATATATATATATATATATATATATATATATACACACAATATACATAGATATTTTCGAAGATTCTATGAAAAATTTTTAATCTAAAGCAGCCTAATTGATAAATTCAAGGTGATATAAAGTTAAGTTCGATGTGCTCGTAATATATGGCTCAATGATTTATCGGGTTGGCTATTAAAATCAAAAGCGCTGACCTCAGAGATAATTCCTAAATAAGTATTGATCGATGAGCGATAATTATATGATGGTCCGGTTAAAGAAAAATCTTCGGCCATTGACGTTTCTAAATATATATTGAATTTGTTAGTATGGCGACGTATATCGAGTGAGCGATCGTTAAAATCAATTGGTCAGCGTGTTTTTCGATCGTAAATTCATCGTGAATCTTGCCCCCCTCCCCCCCCCCCTTTGGGTGTGTAAATTGCCCTTAATATCAATACTCGGCGTACTCGTGATAAATATAAATCGTCGACCACGGGCTGAGAATGTCCAAAGCTGAGGAAAAGGAAAGAAAAAGAAAAAAAAAAAAAAAAAGAAAAGTGTTCGCGCCGGTAGCATCTGCGTCAGCGAGAGGGGTATTATAGAGGAAAAAAGCAACGTTTCGTATATATACGGGTGAAATTAATTATCGGTGCATGAGGCGTTACCGCTAACGACATCAAAGTACAGGGTGAACGAAGCAAACCTTAGCGAAGAATCGCTTAAATCAAGTGGCTTATCGAGGCAAGCGCTCGAGCTTAAACAAGCCTGTCCCCGATGACGCTGGAAGGATCTCCGGATCGCTCGACCATTCAATTATCCTGAAACTCTTCGTTTTCCTCCGTACATTTTCTGCCGATGTACTTATGCTAAAATGAAGAGAAAAATAAAGAAAAAAAAAAAAAACGCATCCCGGCCGACACCCGATCAATGATCGAAGTAAGGAAAACGGAAATTTCGAACTCTGCATACTCTGAATTTGTTTCGTTTCCAATCAATTTCGTATCTGTGAAACGTGAAGATTATAATGTTTCTTTCGAAGCAGTCAGCTGGGACTCTATGAAGCCTCAATGAAGATAAGAGTTTCATTCTTTTTGTATTATCTAATTAGGATCATGCGAGCTAGTGAATGGACTAAAACTTTGAGATGTCAGATGACCCAAAGGGGTGAAGAAAGCTCGCCTGGAGGGCCGATCGTAAGTAGAAACCGGCAGTCTATCGTTTCCTCCTCGAATTTCAACGCTCCAATTATCAAGCTAACTGTCAAAGCATCGTGTTCTCGGCTACGGACAATCCCGTCTTCATTTCTTTTGGGACTTCATTCATGCTGCCCGTCATCTATTCGCGCAGAACACTTTTGCGGGTCTTCGCCGGTGTCTTGAATGAACGGAAATAGCTACAACCCTTTTCGCGAACGATTCCATGTCTTGTATATACATCAACATTCACGTCTGACTCTCCTTTCCATTTTCACCGAAGATCTCGCTCTCTCTCTCTCTCTCTCTCTCTCTCTCTCTCCTTCGAAAAATTGACACCAGTCTTCTCTCACCACCATTCGAGCTCAACTTCGCGCTATTAGCTTTTCTTCTTTCGTCTAACCATTAAATAATCAACATTATATGCCACCGAAGAAAGAAATACCTTCACTCGTGTCCCCTTGTCGTATCGTATGGATCACATTTTTTTAATGAATAAAAACTCCTGAAGGTTGCGAGATCATCGATAATAAAAATTTTAAAAATCGGTTATAAGGAGACGAGAACGACGCACAAATGTATGGCAGTAAAGAGAGATGCTTGTCGGGAGTTTTATCGCGCTTAAATCTTTAAAGCCATGGAGAAAATATGTCTCTCGATCTTCTGCAGAAGCAGCGCAACGAGCATTTTTTGCGTTGTACCGGTATAATGATCATTTTATGCAATTGGTTATCTAATTGCGCGAGCTTGGGGCATTATCGCGAGCACGCGAAACTCGCGGAACTCGATGTTGATCGTTGTCATATATTATATCGTGAGTTCTCATCCATATTCGCTGGATTGCCAGATATATATATATATATATATATATATATATATATATATATATATATATATATATATATATATATATATATATTACGTCAATGCTTTTACACCTGCGCACGTGCTCGTGCCGATTAAGGCGTAGAACGGCGGGTGAAACGTCTCAGGGTTATGGGGAGAGGGAATCGCGTGGCTTACGATGCGCTTGATCGTAATCCAACTCTCTGTTCTCGGCCTGACTGTAACCTGTTGGAAAAGGAAAACCTCTCATTATAGTAGCGGGCTATGGGCACGCGGTAGCTCCTCGTTAACGTCCCCTTGTACTCTTCCCGTGGGCGCGACCAGCAGCGTTATAGCACAAGAACGATCACCTATCCTACTCGAATGCGTAGGCAATCGCGCTTTTGTCCCGTCCCCCCCCCCCCCCCCCCAATTACTCAATTTTTTCCTCCTTGTCCTTATCGGCAACGCACCGAGTACACCACACCCTGAACGCAAGCCGGCCCCGAGTAGTCAGGTGCAATGAAACTCGGTTATCCTGGCTCTAGGGAAGTCTCAAGGGTGATCGCGATTACCGATTTACTGGGTCAAACCGCAATCTTAATCCGTGATAATATTTCGTTAGGTCAAACGGCAATCATAATGCGCGATGATATTTCGGTCTTACGCAATGACATTGATTTGTCGTTTTTCAATATTGAAAGATCGCCATCAACGAAATGGCACCCCTTGGGGTTTTCGTTGTGACGAAACTAAGGCTTCGATGTGCGTCTACTCGTTTAAGCGTTTTGCTATGCTCATATATTATACTCGACACAATAGACTAGACATGTGAGCATTCGGTAAAAAAATAATTCATCTATAATTTATCGAACCTGATCCGATGAAACCCCAATCACTCGGTTTTTAATTAAATATTCGCATAGAGGAGAGATCGCTCTCCCATATAGACGTGGCAAGGATCATTTGCCTCTATTATCGTTGTGGATTGAAGGCTTCATTAGCGATCGGGTATTGCGATAGTCATATACACACAGCCAGTCGTGCTTTTTCTATCCTAAAACTAAAAATATTAGCGGCAGATTTTAAGTATCGATATTAATACCGTTGTCCTTATATATGGCACCACTTAGGTGACCGACGACACCGTGTATACCGTTACTTGGAATTCATAGCTCGTTAATAAGTTACTAATTAGTTGGTTCAATACCGAGTAATTATCCAGTTAGTTACTGACGAAATAACTAGTTAGTAGAATAGTTAGTTGGATATTAACTTTCTAGTTAGTTATCAGTTAGTTCCTAGTTAGTAAACGACTCACGGGAAACTTATTGATGCGTCAATAACTAACTAATCACGTAACTATTTTGCTAGGTAGTTAGTTCGTTAGTTAGTTACTAACGAGTCATTTTAGTACCGAATAGTTAGCTATTTAGTTATCAAGTACTCAGGTAACCTATTAGTTATTTACTAGTCAATTACTATAGTTATTAATTACTACTTAGTTACTAGTTAGTTACTTGTTAGTAAACGGTTCGCTGGTAACTAACTGATGCGTTAGTAACATAGTAATGAATCACCTAATTGGCTAACCACTACTACTTACCGACTAGTTAGCTTAGTGCCGAATAGTCACCTAGCTAGTTACCAACCGACTAAAAAACTAGTTATTTGATTACTCAGTTACCAATCTACTTATTGGCTACGTGGTAAACAAGTAACTAGTAGCTAAATAGTCAGTGAATAACTAGCTATTTAGTTACTAGCTTATAACTGCTTATATTTAGTTTCTAGCCAACTAATCAGTTTGTTAGTAAACAGGCGTCGAACTTTATTCTGAATCCTCTCCCTCGGTCTCTATTACGCGTAGATCTGTAACTCGTTCGATCACCCCCATACTACCCCGTATTGTCATCTCTAAATAAAGAAAGAAAAAAAAAAGTTCCGTCTTCAAAATCAAGGTAAGCCAACAGACTTCCTGCGATCAGGGGACAAAAAAAATGTTTTTCTTTGTCACACTTCCTTTCACTCAGCCTCTGTAACGTGTAGATCTGTGAGGAGATCGATCATAGTAAAATCGGTCTGCTTACACCATTTCTTACCGAGCAATACGGGATTCCACTCACGTATATGGCACTGATTGATTCAATGAAAAATTTGGATAACATGATTCCGCTCCATCGCTATACACCATCCCAGGACACGTGAATTCGTTCATCGCGTATCGACTCTCTTCGCTATTAACCATCGACTTTAATTCGAGCGAAATCACTTTAGCAGACATCCGTGAAACGCTCAGTTCCGCATTCGAACGTATAATGGACCCTACACCACGGCACCCGATGCCGAATGATACTCCGTACACTCCGAAGCCACATCGCTCGCGAGATTACGTTACAAGCGAGAAATATCCAACTTGCCACACGAGCGACCCAAAAATCATGCTCGGTCCCGAGTCATCCGCATACGCTGCGGTAACGCTACGTCAATTTCCATAATTTCAGCGCATACACCCATACTTATAACGCGAATGCGGTGAGCTCAAAAACATCCACGAGCCCGGTGTTTCTCGATCGTCCGGTTCCTTTCCTTTTTTTTTTCTCTCCTGCTATACGTTTCATCTCGATCCATATACACTCTTACGTTCATATCTCCACTAAAGACGAGTATGACTCGTCTGAGAGACAAGCTCAATATAATAATTCGTATACTTATGGTCATCAAGCGCCCGTACAGGATATAATGAAACTCGAGCACCATCGCAACTGCACAGCTCAACATCTATATAGAACACCTCGATTCCGATGGATCGTAATGAAAAGTATATACATTCAGCATTTTTATGAACAACGGCATCGTATATAATATCTAGGAGTCCCAAAATTACGAATTCGATACCGGCGACTCCAACATTTTCTTAATCTCGCAACTTGTCGAATTTTTATCGAATATATTATATGCGCAGGTTTTTCGGGCCACCGAATACGAATTTGAGGTTAAAATGAAAAAATTAAAAATGGCCAATTGAACATGGAGTGGAGCGAGAGAATTCCAAAACGTTTATGGATTTTTTTTTAACTCCATATCTATGGGTTGTTCGAATCGACGAATATAAATTCGTTGTCAAAATTCAGAAATTCAAAATGGCAGCTCTAGTTGAAACAAATCTCATAAATTGTCAGATTTCATGAAATGTTTATGGTACTTTGTGTCTGGAGGTTTCTTGCCTCACTGAATATGGATTTGAGGTGGAATTTGGAAAATTTGATATCCCCGGCGAGTTATCGGGATTTTTTTTTCGAATTTTTGAATTGCCATATATTGGATCCAAAATTCATTAATTCCTTAAATATTTGCGTCACTGCCAATTATCTAAATCTTAAAAAGTCATCTCTGAGTTAAACGTGATATAATATCGTCGATTACCTGGGGAGATAAAAAAATCTAGATGCCTCGTGGTTTCCCGTGGTACACACCACGCATCTGTGCGTTTCTCCGGAATATTTTTTCATCTTGTCGAAATAAACGGCGTATATGATGAATGTAACGTAAATTGCGCGTGAGTATTTTAACAGAAATATACGTGGCTGGTAATTGTTACAATGAGATTGGAGTTATAAGCTGCCGCAACGGGTATACAATTTGCGGTAGAAAAATGACGAGCGCGACGGGGACAAGTGCCAGATGTATCTCCTGACTCTTTTGTTATGCCGACCAACGTCGCATCATAAAATCATAAAAAAAAAGAGGGATATAAATAAATTGCATCGGAAGAATACATTTCCATGAGTCTAGCAGGATGCATACGTTCTGTAATTTTTTTTTTTCTTCATTTCTATCAAGATTGTGTACAATTATGCTATTTCATTCGTAGACAATTGTACCTTATTTTTTCTGTGCCCAGATCTCCAAACCCATAATAATTATCGTAGAACAAAGCAGACGATAAGAAAATATGACGCAAATATGACTAATATGAAATAAGGAAACCGACAGCAGACGATGCGTTGTTGGTGTTTGGCTTCGGCAAATAACTCACATGTTAAACAGTATTGGCGCGCGTGTTAGCCGTACACTGGGTCGTTGTGCGATTGATACTGAGCGGGAGGCAGTTTATTTGAGTTCTAGTGATAATACAGCGGAAACTCCCTAAAATATAGTCAACTATATCGGCCAGTTTTTCCGCAGGTTTCCTGTACCCTCGTGCAAATACGACACAGAGCTTTATTGGGAAACAACACGGGGGTGGAGCCTATGGAAAAATGGGGGCACTGAGCCAGTCACCTAGTTTCTTTATTATATATTAGCGACTGTCTTTATGATATCAAAGGATATTTTTATCGAAAAACATTTTACGTGATTCACGGTTGATAAAAATCGTAATTGATATAACTTATTTGAAAAAATAATAGGTTGTGCTGACTGGCTTAGCGTAGTGCAATACTGGCCACCAGATATAATGATGGCATTTGTTGATTCCCAATATAAGAGAGGCTGTGGACAATAATCTGGGAAGAGGAGGGAGGGTGACCCGATGAGCTAAATGGTATACAGTTATTGTAAGGGATAAGGGAGGGTATAGGTAAAAGGTGAAGGAGACAATAAAGCGAGTTATCAGAAAAACTAGGAGTTTGAATTTTGCTAGCTTAAAAGAACCTACAAAGTACAATTGCTAGCTCATAAATTTCTTTAAACAATCGAAACTTTCGCGCTATATAAATTTCAGTTCAAACTCGCAAACAGAATATTCAAAACCTACCCCAATACGTTCGAATCGAATGATCTAAGTATACGGATGTACTTACCAGCCCTAAACCATGGATTTCGTAAACTTTGACTTTTAACACTTTGGACATACTCTCTTCATGCCCGGTTACACATAAACGTGAGTTAACCCTGCATCCAGGGACAAATTTTAACGCCGGGGTTAGGTCAGATGTGTGAACATAGGCGCAGATATATGCTGCCATCACGCGAACTCAATCTCTATAAAACATTTGACAGTTTAACTTCGGAGTCGAAATTTGTTCCCGGATCCAGGGTTGAGCCACGTTTACGCAACCGGGCATTAAACATTTTTGTTTTTGTGCACAGGAAATCGCTTTTTCATGATTTGAAAGATTCTTTTCTCACCAATCGTCGATTCTACCCCTATTTACGTATTTCTTTCGGTTATCTGCTTATCATTTCCACGAAAAATAATCGTCCAAGCATGCATTTAATGCTTCCGTGATGCCACGATTTAGTATTCCAACGGAATGCGCTTGGCTTCTTTTTTTCCTCTCTCTCTCTGACGCCGACTGATATATGTAAGCCGGAGCAGCAGCCGCAGACTCGTGCTATCGATGCGCTTTCATCGATGTCTGGACGCTGGCGTTATACATATATAGCTAATATATAGCGCTGTCGTCATTCATCTGATGGGCGTAAACGGACGCGTGTGCACGACTATCCCGATGTACCTGTGGGCTCGCGGTCTCCCGTTGGTCCCGCTGAGTATATCCCCGCGAGTATAGCTAAATTGATCGCAATCCAAAGCCACGCACCGTTACTCTCTCTCTCGCCACGCTTGATTTCACATTCTGATGCCCAGCCACAAGCCGCGCAATTGCCAGTTCGGGCTTTTGTCTTATTGCCTTCTCAGCCTGCAGAGGCCCTCGATGCATGTCCCGGTCCCAGCTTGTATAGAGATACTGCTGCCAATTGGCAATATGCGTGTGGTCGCGCGTGTACACCAATATACCCGAATTCACCGCGTCTTGTTACATATCGTGTGTATACGTCATTTTTCACTCTGCCAATATCCTCGGGAATATGCCTCAATTTTTCGGCCCGTAATCTCCCCAAAAATCACATTCAACATGCTTTTCGACATTATCATTTTACCTCCGCATTGAGGAATCTTGGGTTACGTGAAAAAAAAAAAAGAGAAAATTGTTCACTGAACCATCGTAAGATTGTGAAATCTGCATTCGTGCGATCGTGCGAAAAAAAAATCTAAAAAACCATGCATACAGGTAAATAGGGCAAGTGGGGCAATTGAACTGAAGAACGTTGGCATATTTACAATTCTACCTGAAACTTCACTATACCCAACAACATCTCTACCGGAAATCAGCCTACCGAATTACAAGTCTACCACACAACAGCTGTACCACGTGTAAGCAGTGACTAATATCTCTATCCAACAATATTTCTACCATCAGCATAAGGCGTTCGCTAACATCTCTACACCCAATTACATATCTACCAGACCGCAACTCTCCGGCATGGCTGATGATGAGTCACCGATAGATTACTCGAGAACAACATGGCATTAACTGCCGGTAACTTATCGCGTCATTGAGTTGTAATCTGGTAGACATAAAATAGGGTGGAGGTTTTAGCCAAGGCCTCGTTCCTGATGGAGAGATGTGTTATTGGATGGAGATGTTAGTCACTGCTCGCATGCATGAATTGTTTTATGATATGACTTATAATTTGGTATAGCTGTTTCGTGTTATAGTCTTGTAATTTGGTAGAGTTGTTTCGTGGTAGACTCATTCAGCAGACTCGTTCGAAGACTTACGATTCAGAATTCCGATAGACATTTTGTGGGGTCGTGAAGTTTCAGATAGACTTCAAAATCTTCTCACAACATTACGGAAAGTGGAATAAATGAGTTTATGGACAATATGATTATTATAATGTGAACAGCATCGTATAACTGAGAAAAAAAAATACATATCATCCCGAAAGAAAGAAGCAATGTATAGGAAACAAAAAAGATGAAGATCGAAAAAAAGACACCACGCACATCACACTCGATGTAGCCGAAAAAGAATGAGGCTTCTTTCGCACAACACTTATATATGGCGTATCATCGTGCGCCGTGTCGTGTGTGTTGAATGACGGATAACACGAGTTACCGAGCTTTTCGTTCCTCGAGTGATTCTGAACAAAGTGATTGTCGTCGATGCTCGATCGATAAAAATAAAAAAATTAAATAAAAAAAAAAAAATTAAAATACGCGATCGAGCTTATATCATAACGGCTCGTTTTCGTCTGAAAAACAAAGACAAAAAGGAAGAATTAAAAAAAAAAAGAGTGCGAAAGAGAAGGATGCAAGACAGCTCTGGTTCGTACATCAAAGCCCACGACTCTTTCCATCTCTCTGTCTCTTTCATTGCGTCCTCTAGCGCATGTGCGTACGCGGCATCTTTGCGAATCAACAAAAACAAAAAACAAAAAACAAAAAAAATGAAACACAAAGATGCCGAAGCGACGCGTCCAGTGCACAGACCGAAATGCCGTAAATGGTGTACAGCTGCAACCGCTCAGTGTCGCATCGTACCAGATCAAGCAAACCCAAAGCGACGTAAGCGTGTACCAACACCACGGGAACGGACACACGAAACATCGCAACGATCGTTTATATACATCGTATACCGATCACATATTTTCAGCTCATCGCTATATACGTGCTCCGTTGTTCCTTTCCTCTCGTCTTCGTGTTTTCACCGATATTCACCTCTCGCGATGCCTCTCGTACATCCGCCTTGTCGTACGACGCAATTCGAGTCTCTTTTGGGCATACTTTGTACCCGATCCGACGAGACATACATATATATATATATATATATATATCGCCAAAGTTGCCGAATTTACCGACCAAGATGACGACTCTGTCGATCGTTTTCATCGGTTTTTTTTTCATTTAGCCCGAAGAAATCGGGAATCACACTCCTCTCCTCCCCCAACCATTATCGCCCTGCTCGCGTCATTCGCGCTCCTTTCTCCTCGTCCCGCAGTAAATACTCCTGTATCGTTCACTTTTTTTTTTTCTCTTTTCATCTCCGGAGACCCTCTTCGCTTCTTGATTCAATGACACGAAAATTAAATTAAACGTATTTCATGATCTTGCGTGTATATGACGGTGATTTTTTTACTTTTACAACGTAACCTCGCTGACATCGGCGATCGATTTTTATCGCTAGCAATCGCTGATTTTTTTCATTCATACAGCTCAAACGTGGACGAAATTCTCAACCGGAACAGGTCAGTGGATCTCATAAATACGATCGAATCTTGATTTTTTTTTTCATACGTCCGCGAATGTTTGTTGGCTTCGTGATAATTGACGAAGATAGAACGCAAAACGTGAGCAATGATTCCAATTTTTTGAAGAATTCATTGCCCATGGCGCTGTCCTATAGTCACTATGGTGGCTTGCTTCGATTTTAGTGCCTAACGTTTTTTTTCTTCTCGCCATTATTTTGAGCTGGAAATAGTTTGTTCAAGTATGCTATCGTACTGATGCACACAGATCTACGCTTACCCAGAGGCTGGAGGAAAGTAATTTTGAAAAAAAAAAAACACATATTCTTTCAACCTCTAATTGAGGGAAGTCCGATCGATGCCTAATCGAGCCGATATCCAATAACGGAAAGGGGAAATGCCTAGCTCGAAATTTACCAAACGTGACAACGGTAAAAGCTCTGCTCAATTACTAGAAAAAAATTCAACGTAATTTCAACATTTCTTAGCACCAAACTCTCTTGAAGATTATAACTTCAAGAAAATTCATTAAACGACTACGTTAAACTTTGTACCTCAGCGCAAAATTACCATATATATGATGGCAATCCCTGATAAATATAATGATCAGTTTTGCGGGCCAAAAAGTTCAAAATAAAGTATCATAGCTCATCCAAAACGCTCAAAATGAATTAACGCTTAATTCGAATTACTCCGGACCTAAACGCAGTACTTTATAATGTCGCTTTGATTGCGAAAATTTTAATGATTTCCTTTCAGATTTCCTTGTGACTAATTCTATTCGTGTAAAAAAAAAAAAAAAAATTAGCTCGATAGCTGCAAAATTACGAAAGTTAAAGCGCCCAACAGACATTTTTCGAAAAATTCAAGATCCCGCAAAATAAAAAAAAAAATCTCAAACGATTTGACCAAAAATCGCAGTAAACAAAGGTGGGTATACATGTTTCGTACCCACCCGCGTGTACTAAAGTTTCAGCTCGATTGCTCGAGTAATTCTCCAGATAAACGGATTTGAATATTCCAAGGCCGGACATTTTTTCTGACTCAATATATGTTTTGGGGATATTTTCGATATACTGGGCATGAACATATCGAAATTTTTTTCATGAAAACCAAGCAAAAATCACGAAAATTCGTTCGATCCTGATGAGATCGATTGAACGTATAATCGTATGCGATCGCATTAATCAGGCGTGGCGGATCAATTAAAAACAAAAATAAACAAAACAAAAACAAAAAAAAAAATACCCAGTAATCATTTCCTACACCTTGGGTGCCAAAAGAAACGCGTTTGAAAGTTGCGTAATTGCGTCTGCCGTTGGTGCGTGAGTATATCGAGTACGCGAAGAATCATTGGTATACTTGAAGTTGCCTCGAGGCATTCTCGCTTTGAATCAAAGAACTACTCAAGCGACAGCGTATGGAGCTTCGGCTTGGTATCATATGTATAAGCCAAAAGGTGTCATTATCATCCACAGCAAGCTGTAACTTTCGTGCTGCGCTGCTGCACGTATCCCCGATCGGAGCGTGTGCATGCTCCGCGTTTTGCTGCGCATCGTCCAAATTGTCGACTGTATGTATTATGTATCGTGTCGTCCAGAAAGTTGAAAAAAGAAAGCACGCGATTGAAGGAAAACGCCGCTTTTATTCCCGTCATGAGCACGCACACGATATATGCGAAAGCGTCGAGTGAAAGCGAACCAGGAGATGAAGAAAGATGATGAAGATGAGAATGAAAAGAATATTGGGTGGGGGGGGGGGGGGGTCAATGTTGCGATACGACTACGTCTTTCGCGTTGTGAGGATTCATCGTCGAAACTTTCTTGATATCTCGTTGATACAATCGTTTCGTGAAAGCCGAAAGACTTTAATCTGATCGCCCGGTCAGTGCATATGACACGGATTGAAAATTGAAGGCTCCTGCTCATGGTCGATGCAATTTATCAATCATTTACCATCATGCATATGATAGATAGGATGCTGCTTCCTCACAGGGGAAGCTGATGCTTGGTATTTAGTTTGGTGACAATCGATGGAAGGGTTTACATTTTATGAAACTTTGAATTTTTTTTCTAATTTTCAGCTTTTATGGGAAAATGGTATATGTTAAAAGGTAGTCCTCGTGCTACAATAGTGCGAGAAAGTTTCCTATGTACCCATTAGGCGATCAATCGGACGAAAAAAAGGGGTAAAATATTAAGGGGTAATATATAATATATAGGGTGGCCCACTTTAATCCATAATGGGAAACATCTTAGAATTTTGGTTAGATATGAAAAAATAAAATATACACGGCGATAGTGGTCATAGGCAGCGAACTTTTGATTGAGTCTGTACATAAATTGGCTGTTACACATATATGGACCCGTGCATATTCAGATACATTCAGATCGTCGTTCGTAAGCAAAACGGTTAATAATTTTGTTCTTTTTTCCTAACATGTGAATAATAGCCTTCTCTCGTCTACAATTTTTTTTTTTATTAAATCTGGTTACGCGTATAGTTTTAATATTTAAATAAAACCGTGCTAGTATCAGGGTACAGCAATGCTTGCTATATATGCTCTACACGTAATGGTTGCTAACTTTGACATTGAATATCTCGAGTTGGGGAACGGTAAATCTGCTTCAAATTTCACGAGAAGTTCGGTACTATATAGCATTCTCTTCGTTCACTATAAATTTCAACAAATTATCATTATAAACGCATTTGCACGAAGACTACCGTAATGGGTTTAGATTTTTATAGCATTCTCTTCGTTCACTATAAATTTCAACAAATTATCATTATAAACGCATTTGCACGAGGACTACCGTAATGGGTTTAGATTTTTCAAAAACTTTGAATCATTTGAAATTTCGAATATTCATGCGAAATATGTTTTCTTTAACTTTCGCGAATTCACCACTATCGAGCCATCAATTTACATATAAATAAGCGAGGTTATGACAAAATTCTCGGTGTTGAGCTTGAAAAGAATCGCTGAAGAGTTTCAGATTCAAAAGAAAATATTAAATTTTTTGATATTTCAAATGTTTATGGAAAATGACATGCTTTGTAACTTTCGTAAATTTCCTAATATCGAGCCGACAATTGCTAAAAACATCGCAAATGCGCAAGTTTCTAATTTTTTTTTTTTTTTTATTTCTTTACGAAAACAAAAGCTTGCTCTGTGAAGAAGCAGCGAAGTAATTTTTTGAAATATCGAGAAGCAACGATCATGCCAGCTTCAAGACAGACTTGTTTTGTCTCCAAACAAACTGGTTATCTGTTTTATATCTGTCGCAATATAACCAGCACTATCAGCGATCATGTAATAGGCCGTTTATTTCGAAACTTGGTGCAAGCATG
This sequence comes from Rhorus exstirpatorius, assembly GCA_963564615.1. Taxonomy (NCBI): domain Eukaryota; kingdom Metazoa; phylum Arthropoda; class Insecta; order Hymenoptera; family Ichneumonidae; genus Rhorus; species Rhorus exstirpatorius. The sequence goes on from OY751318.1 coordinate 21,480,244, forward strand.
GAACCAAGAATATTAAAAAATTTATTTCGAGTAAAAAAGCTCTTCGGGCATTCAGTAGGCAGCAGAAAAAATAGACAAAAAAAATGTATTAGACACTATGCATGCTTGAGATTTACAAACTTAATAATTATCCTTTTACAACGTACGCTGACACATTTTTCGAACGATTAATCGTATTCTCATTATCCCAATTTTTTTATTGTACTACAATTAATGACTATACCTGTAAAGGATTGACAATTCGAAAATATCTGTGATTTTCAGAGCTGGGCAAAGTACCAGAAAGTACTTGAAGTAAAAAGTACAAATTACTGATGCATGTACTCGAAGTACAAAGTACTGTAATTACTTGAATTACAAAGTACCGTAAGTACTTGAAGTATAAAGTGCAGTAAGTACTTGAAGTACTCATGAATTTCAAGTACCAGGTACCGCAAATACTCAAAGTACTTGAGGTATCAAGTACTTGAAATACGTCAAGTATCAAGCATCAAATACTTTTCAAGTTTTCGGGTATACATCTCGTAAGTTCTAGTACTTATATTCGATTTCTTACGTACTCTTTGAACTAATTTGATTTTGATTCGAGTATTTTTTGTATCAGAACATATTTTCACACTGTGCAATTCACTCAGGTTAAGCAAATTGGAGCAGACATATTTAAACAAAGAATTAGAAATAATTTAAAAAAAAAATAGCATTGATTTTTGTAATTAAGATTAATTTAGCTTTAGGTTTTAAAAAGAAAAAAATGAATAATATAATACACGGATTGTTAAAAACGGAGCCAAGCGTTGACAATGACAACCGTAACTACCGCCGTAGCTTGAGCCTTTGAACGGTCATTCCTTACAATCTCAACCAAAGATGACGCAGAACGTTCTTCAATTATATATTCAAAGGCGTTATACATGCAACCATTAGCAAGGCGTATTCAAAAGTACTTCATACTCGGTACTTTAAAAAGTACTAGGAGTACAGGAAAGTACTTTGAATTTTAAGGACAAACGAGATTTAAAGTGTCCAGCGTGCACCTCAGCTAGTATAACGAAAAAATATTGACGCGACACGAATGAGCACAAAATGGCGTGAAAAAGTTTTTCGACGTAACCTGCCGGGGCAGTGTGTTACGCGTGTCGCATTATAAATTACATATTAACCATGAAAATTGTCGTCTCGGTTGTACACCTGACGACAAGTAGAGTATGCACTGTCTGCTTAGTCGTGTAACTTGTACACCAGGTCGCACGTGGTCAGTTGCCTCTCTACACAGGTGCATCGTATCAGGAAGTGCTCCCTATATATTGTTTTCTAGTAGTATAATTTTTTTTTCAACGTATCCAGCCGTTGCTTCTCTTGGTGTGCTCACGTGGATTCTCTTGAGAGAAAAAAAAAGATCGGCTTGGAGTAAAATACTTAAACGTATACAAAAAAAAAAAAAAAAAAAAATACGAACGCACGTGCGTCAAACAGGCTTTACGAAATTCTATTGTGAATTTGGGATAAAAATGCTCAGGATCTTCTCTTCCGCAGGTCCTCGACGTACACTCGTCTCTTTTCCTCGGGGTGTCAAGTGGATAAATTTACAATTCTCTTGTCACGCTTCCCCGGGCCCATTGTCGCTCTATTCAACTAAGGCCAGCGTGAAGCGTATTAGCGATGCTAATTTTTGGTTTCATCCTCCCCCATTATAGTCTCGATTCCCGTGTTAAATATTTTCCCATCGGGCCGAAAAAAAAAAAAATAAAGAAAAAAAAATAAGTTGATTCTTCCTCGCGGGTCATCCATTTCGACCAATCCACTTAACAAGATTAGGACAAAGCTTTCCATTTATTTATGCTAATTACGACTTATTCGCTGTGAATATCCAGGCGAGATCAACCGTTCTATAAGAATCCCTTCCGGTTTCCAATTCAATATGCTGACTCGACCGTCGATCACCGATCGTTCATTCCTGCGCCACGATTCGAATGTTCTTCGTGATCCATGGTTAAATTTAAACAAAATTAATGAAAAATAAAAAATAAAAAATTGCGCTGCCAAACCATGAAGCTTCAAAGTCCTCCTTTCTCTTCCTACATATGCACTTTCCTTTTGCTTCTCGCGTTTCAAAAATACTTTGTCGAAATCATTTTTACACATTTTTCACGACAAAATCATGCTTATAGAATTTTTGTTCAAACAAAAAATTTATCCTCGAGATATACGCGAGACCAAGAATGACTTTGATGAACATTGGATTCCTCCCCCGGAAGTATCGTCAATGGTATCGCGTATACCGATCTCATTACGATAAATGAACAAGCCCGATCTAGCGTCCCTGAACGCACACATGGGATTGTCTCTCGTGCATAATATTGCTCATGGCTTGACCCTCTTCGTCTAACGATAAAATAATAATAATAATAATAATGATAATGATAATAAACGAAGTATATGCTCGACGCCCGACGATATATAACCTTTAATTACATGCAAACCTTATAGCAGGTGTACCCATAGCTATTGGAGAATTTTTCTTTATTCTCCCTCGTCTTTTTCTTCCCTTCTCTTTCTCAGCTTTTTTTTCCATTCCAATTCGTCGTTTCTTTCGCCGGACGTCGGTGAGAAACGCGTCGGGGGTGGGGACTCGATGAAGCGTGTGAACCAGCGCGCGGGATATGCAGACGAGAAATGAAAATGTAATTAAATAATGACGAAAAAGAATGAAAGAGAAAGAGGCGAATGAAGACGAAAAGAAAGGGAGCGAGAGAGATGAATAAATGAGGATGGCATATCCGGAAACCCGCATGTAATAGACCCGGAGTACGGTGAAAGAAAAGGTAACGATCGACAAGAAGAGCACCCGGACGCGCGATCGGGGCTGCAACTTTACAACGACTTATTGAAACGATTCACGGGGCTCTGTGGTGATCCGGGTTGCTCGTTGGTGTGGGAAAAATATACGTGGATAAATAAAATAACTTCATTATCGTTCTGTTGTTCCCGTGGGAAACAAAAAAAAAACATTAAAATCGACATCCCCAAACGAACGGTCAACACGATCGTGTATAATCGCAAGACGGCTGGTCTTGTCGAACGATTTTTCTCATCCACTATTCTCATATACGAAATTGATGTAAAAGAAGCAATGTAGATGAAAAAAAAAAAAAAAAAAAAACGTTGCGATAAGTGTTTGCACTTTGAAAATAACGAGGTAAAAATTAGCTTTAAAAATTTTGGCTTTCTCGTACATTCAACTTTCTGAATTTTCACTCCTTCATATTCGACAGATCGGTGACATCATTTTTCGTTAATTCTTCATTCAGTATGCATCAGGGTAATGCAAAAATTGATATACACACCAATTTTGGGAATCCTTGTTTTGTTTTTTGCGTCTTCATAGAGAAAAATTTTCAGAAATCGGAGCAAGTACACCGTTTTTTGAAAAATTTTAAATTTCATAAAACGACGAGCTTGTAAAATTCAAAATAACCAAAAATCTGAGTCACTGTACAAATTTGTATAAAAATTACAGTAAATAAAGGGATTATCGTGCTTCACTTGACTGCGAAATTGCAAGGCTCAGGTTATTGAGTTATGGCCGATTCAATTTTGCATAGTGCTCACACACCCACATAACGTCAGGATATTTTTTCGAAATGTGGTATCTCGATGTTTTGGTACATTTTGAACATATAATGCGGCTTTATTACTAGCTTTATTATTATATTTATTACTCATTAGTTACTAATGGCTCTTTTATGCTATCTTGTGTATAAAGTATCTTATGTATGATTCCAAGGGATAATTCCCGTATGAATAAATGAATAAATAAATAAATAAATAAAATATTGGCATTGAAAACTGGAAAAAAAAAATTTCACCAAAACAAAGCTTTCTGTATGAGGAAGCAAAATCAAAATTTATTTTACATTTTTGCGTGAAAAATTTCAACGTCAATCGCCATTTTTTCAATATTCGCAACTTTATTTTATTTTTTCTGTTCGTGGATAAGCTGTGAATAACGGTATTGCAAATATATTATTTGTCGATGCAATAATAAAAATATTAAAAAAATATATATTTATCCTAAATTGAAAAAGCTGTAATTATTTTTAAATGTGAACATTTTTCAAAAAAATTCCAGTTTTCAATGCCAGGACCAAAACTGCCAGAAATCACAGTTGCGAAAATCGCTTGGATGCTTCATGTTTTATGAAATTTTGCATTTTTCAAAGAATTATCTGACAGCTCTAATTTCCACATGATTTAAGATATCGTGCTAATTTCTTTTTCCATAGTAACATTGTTCAAAGGTCGATATTAAATTTCGCGAGAATCCAGTAAAGGGTTGAGATTTTATGAAACTTTGAATTTACAAAAAAAAAAACGTTTCTGACAGCTCTAATTTCCCAAAAAAAAATTGGAGATATCGTGGCTAATCTTTTTACCCATAATTAGAGTATCATTGAAGCAAGGTTGGCATCGAATTCCGTGAGAATCGGTAAAAGGGTTCAGATTTTATGAACTTGTGAATTTTTCAAAAAAAAAAAAAAAAAACATGTCTTTGCCAGCTCGGATTTCCCAAATATTGTGAATACGGGCTTTTTTAAAACGCACAAAAATTTGTTTATCTTATGAAATACTGAATATCGTGAAAAATATTAGTAAATTTAATCTCAAAAAGTGAAACTATACACGTGACAGAACCGGCAAATTAAAACTCCAAATTTTGCACAATACTCGAAGCTCTTCTATGAGGAAGCCGAAATTGACATGGGGCCTCATAACACACAGGGAGCGTTGAGCTTTGTGCGAGATTTGGAGGAAGCAATTTGAAAGTTCCAGCTTGCAGCTTTTTTTCTTAATTTTGTTAAACATATAATTTCGAAGATCCACCACAAAGATATGAGATGGCTTGAGTGCAGATGATAAAAAATAACTGACGCTCTGACGAACCGAGATCGATGAATAAAAAATTCAATAAATATTTAATTTCAAAACAAGTCGAATCGCGATCAAAAGAAGATCCCGAGTAAATCATAGAAAATTTTTTCATAACCGTTAGAGTTTCACGATTAAAAGCTGCGAGACATTGCACGTAGGTATAAAAACCATGTGGCAAGTGTCAATATATCACGAGCCTATATGTATAGAGGCGGTATAAGGAATAGCACGTCGAGTACACGGTTTAGACGTTGTGGAAACAGGTGGCATAGTCATCTTCACAAAGACGAACTTCCGGCCGTTGAGAAACATTCATGCAATCGTGAATATACATTTCATTTCTCTTTTCCTCCTCTTATTCTTATTTTAACTCGTCGTAGAATGGCATATCGTCGCTATATAAAACGGTTAATTCAATATGGAGAGAAAAGGAACTGGAGGGGTGAGGGGGATCCTCGAATTTCGATAAAGTGATGTATTACCGCTCGACTTGAGCTCGATTTGTGATTCGTGTTGAAAATGCCTCGAAATGGGCGATATGGGTCGTGATAGCTCGAAAAAAAAAATTCTCGAGTCTGACCCGAGTGTGGTGTGAAATTCTCGTGGCGGGTCCAAAATTGTGAATACGAAATTAAATACGTGGAAGAATAACGATTGAGAGCAGGGTCTCTATATTGGGTAAACAGACGTCAAAGGCAATGGGACCTTTCAGAATTTCGTATTTCTTTCAAGAACCACGCACAAAGAATCCATGCCACATTAAACGTCAGAATTTTTCCCAAAGATTCTGTCTGTCGATGGGTTCAATGGAGGGGGAATTCGTTTCACACTTTTTTTTCACCCGAAAACTCTTCTTTCCCTGACCATTTTGGCTATATCACGTGGCCTCTGTTTGCCACGACGATCGTTTACATAACACTGGCTAATTGGTCCCTATTCACCTGAAGCCTTGCAGGATTCGTAAGAATGGAAATTCCGTTACTTTATGAAAAATGAAAAAAAAAAATCTTTTGTATTAGCCAGGGACGAAGGTTGTGGCTAGGATCTTAAATCATAAAATCTAAGGGCAACACGTATAATCGATATACAAAGGGACCAAAAGGCAGGTCCCTGGAATGATTACACGGTAAGGGATGAATAGCGGGGCAAGTCTCGAAGGCATTGCCGATGAACAGATACACAGAGAATTGAATAAATTTCCCGGATTCAAGTTCAAAGCTATGAGCTGGATGCAAAATATGTAAATAGTCAAATACAAAGTCCAATAGGGAATAAATAAATAATTTAATGAATAAATAAATAAATAAAATTAATTGCCAATTTAATTCCTACGATAAATTGTTAAAAATTCTTCAAAATGGAACAATCACGTTGTAGCATAGAAAAAATGAAAAAAATATTTTTTTCACAGAGCAATACGATTTTTTCATTTATCAACATTTGAGCTTTCGATCGATAACATGAAAAAACAAAGCAGGGTCTCGGGATGATTGACAAAGTAATTTACAATTAATGATCAGCACACCTCGACAAGTTTACGATGTGACCGATCAGCTGACAGCCCTCTCTGCTACGAGTGTTAATTAATCGATGAAGAGTTATGTAATCAAACGGTATATTTATTGCAAAAATTCCAACATTTTCGAGGCTGATCGAGGTAAAATGATGCAACGGACCATTTAAATGGATGATTAAAAAACGTAATTACTTTTTTTAAAAAATTAATTCAGGCCCTAAAAAACATCTTTACACGTCAGATTTTACGGCTTTCTCGAACAATTTTATGGCTAAAATATTCGACCGCATAACTATGTAGTCTGTCACAAGGACTGTACCTTAAGGATCCAACTAGTGCAATCAACCAAGCTCGAAAAACAGGCTAACCCGTAAATTATTCCCCTGCGGATGAAAGATATATCAATCAACGCAGAAAATGAATAACCCTGAATAACATATCAAAATTTATCAGTACAGAATTTCCGAGAACCTTATTAAATTAATTTAAAACTATCAATTAATCGCGCGTTCACGCAAAGAACACTCACGCCTTCGACTGGGCTCATTAAAAAAAATAATATCATCATGTAGAGGAGATCATTCCACACAAATTCAATGCGAGAACCTATGTTCCACGATGCACCGTTTTTGCGTTAAAATTAATGTAAGTTGTACAAGCTCAATTCTTCAGAAACGATCATCAGCTGTTTAGTTCACTACGCTTCTCTCTGTTCCCTGGTAGGCTGCGCGCAGCCTGGTAGGCTACGCGCGCAACAGAGAAGCGTAGTGAACTAAAGAGCTGGTCGTTTCTGAAGAATTCAGCTTGTACAACTTACATTAATTTTAACACAAAAACGGTACATCGTGGAACATAATGTTCTCGCATTGAATTCGTGTGGAATGATCTCCTCTGCATGATGATATTTTTTTTTTTTTTTTTTAATGAGCCCAGTCGATGGCGTGAGTGTTCGCTTTGCGCGAACACGCGATTAATTGATAGTTTTTAATTAATTTAATGAGGTTCCCGGAAATTCTGCAATGATACATTTTTATATGTTATTCAGGGCAATTTTCTGCGTCGATTGATATATCTTTCATCCGCAGGGGAATTATTTACGGGTCAAAGTCTAAATTGATTAGACTAAATGTTCAACTCTCGTTGAAGGGTTCGTCAACCCTTGATCGATCAATGAATTATTCTTATATTTTTCGCGTCTGCTTGGCACGTGGCAGACACTGATGAAAGGAAAAAAAAAAATTAAGTACACGCAAGCCTTCTTTCATCCTTCCTCGGTAACACATTTTCTGCCAAAAACTGAATTATGGAACGAAAGAGATAGTCAAAATCCATTATATAAATCCCTTTACATTTGTATGCCGTCTCAATGACAGGTGCGGTTCAACATGCGGAAGAGTCGAGCATTCGGACGATTGTATTTTGAAAAAAAATTTCATACAAAGTTGCAATACATCGTGCTGAGACCGTGAAAGAATGAAAAGAATGAAGAATGAATAAAGCGAAAGGGAGCAAAAATAATTGGTCATGTCGCGAAACTTCTGGAACATAACAAGCCCGGTAGAGATTGATATGTTCCATGGAGTTCCTTCTTCATTCGTATCTTCCCCCCGGCTCCTTTGCCAAATATTGGTTTTTTTTTTCTTTCCTTCTTCATTCTTCTTTCTTTTCCCTTATACCTTCGATCGCCTGTCTTTGCCCTGGACGCTTCCTCATCTCATCGCCACTATGTCAGGGGTAATCTTTGGCACGAGCTATCCGCTGCCGAAAAAGAAAAAAAGCGGGTTAGACGGTGAATAAAGCAACAACGGTGCTATACGCGCGGTACCCACTGCCCAAGAGGAGGGCCCTCCCGCGCCATCTGTCGCTATGTCTAAGTCGATTGTGGGGCCCCGTTGGTTCCGGGGCCTCACGGGAGACACCATATGCCGTTTCGCGGTCCCAAAACGTTCCCCGATCACCTTATCCGAGTGGGCCCTCTCGACGATACAACGGATCACGATGATATTTCGCGTCAATTAGTTCTCATTTGCACGGTCTTTGAGGTTGCCACACCTTGAATCGGTAGTCGATAATGGCCCAACGCGAGATCGTGGACCCTGATGGCTATTGTCGCTCTGTCATTTTTCGTCCAGAGCCCAGGAAAAAGTCTTCAGCGATAAAAATATTATGCCCCAGGTGCTCCCCGTGTTTTATTTATTTTTTTTTTTTCATTTTGAGAATACGAAAAGATTGTTGCAACTTATCGGAAGTTATTTGATATTTTTTTTTTTTAATCCAGAATTTTCCAGGAAAATTATTCCTCATTCACTGGTGAATTTGTCCTATCGAGTGTCAACGAATTTTTCCAGGATTTTTATAAAGTTGCTAAAAAAAAACCATTCGACACCATATACGATGGAATGAAGTGGAAACACAAGTTTCGAATGAGTTTCGGACTAACGAATAGAATGGCACATTTGGGATGCATAAAAAATAAAATTTTTCGACAGAAAACTTAGCTGATGGGATGAACGTGAAAAAAAAGAGTATCAGGACATGAGTATTCGAGAGCTCGTGGGGAACCAAATTTAATTTTTTTCCACTATACGGGCCCCGAACTCTCGACTTGAGTAACCCAACCTAAAATCAAGTTTAATTTTTCCACTTCCGGCCTCCGAATTTTCGACTTGAGTACGGTCGAATTGTCACATACCCAAGCTGCGTTTTCTTACTTATGCGAACACACGGTCAGGCCATTATTTCCGGGTAAAAAGCGTCATTGAGGATTCCCTGGATCTTCGATGAAAATTGTCGTTGTGAATGACTGCATGAGCACTCAACCCTTTATCAGATTGCCGCTACATCTTTTTTTTTATGTGCTAACCTTTCGATGCAAAATAATGATTAATGCAAGACTGGGTCTTGCGATCCGGAGGGTAGCAGCGTTTTTTTTAATTCATAAGAATCTTTCGTATTAACTTCCCGAAGTAACTCGAGAAACGTGAGATCCATGATATTAATGTCAATGCAACTCGATCCACTTTATGTGTTTGCGACTGATTAATTAATCACGTGTATAAACAATTTTTCCCAGACCCTGGGTTGGACTTTATAACTCGAACGAAAAATCCTGAGCAAACAAACCGTGTGGCGTCCCACCGTAGCTGGTAATTCGAGACAGCTGGGAAAGCATATATATATACAGTCTCAATGTTGACGATTAAATAAACAAAAAAAAAAAATTGAAAAATCAATGTTACAACTCATTCTTATCGTTCCACGCAGTACACAACTATAGCGGCTAAAAAAAAAAAAAGAAAAGATTTTACAGACGAAATGGCAGGGCTTGGAAAAATTTCGAGAAATCGGATCAGCCTAGATATTAGTCGAGTAATTATATATATATACGACGCAACGTCGCGATAATCCGATGATATTGCCACGGGAGATCGATAAATTCCATTCCATCGTCTAAACTATCATTTCCCAAGTGACATCAAAGGTGTTGCACTCAGGTTTTTTTTTTTTTTTTCGTCTCTTCAATTCGAGGGATTGAACACTCGAGGAGGGATGACTATACGAGGGAGCGAGGGTGAAGAAGTGGTTCTCGTTTATGTTGAGGGCTTTTTTTACTTTTTACTTTTTACCTGGCCACGTGGCGACGCGTGCTGCGCCACGAGACAGTTGGGGCTGTCGACCGAATCGGCCGTATACTCCCGTCTGTCGTATAATACAGGGTGTCCCGGAAAAAAAAAAAAAAATACTCAAGCACGAAGCAGGAGAATTAACTTTGTGCAGTGTTTTATTTTTATCATTGTTAATTAAAAACGTAATATCTTGATTGCGTTACGTTGAGACGTAATTTGTTTCAAATGGATGCTCGTGCACTCTTTTATAGCACGCAGGAATAGAAAGAAATGTACTTAACCAATTGCTCACGAAGAGATCGAATTTTCCAATCAGAATTTACATCGATTTTTTTATATTTTTAAAAACACAATTAATTAACACCCAAAAATGATACGTATTTACACATGTATATATTAATTTTTTTCGTCCTGAAGCGACTGCCGGACGGATTCACGGAGTAGGGGATAATTCGAGAGTCCAACGCCATCAGGTTAGGGTGATTTTTATCGCAGTCATTTTCATCGTGAACGGTTTTACACCCTCCGGATTCAGATTGTCCAATAATATCACAAGATTATGAAAAAAAAAAAATTCATTCACTTATCCGGCAAAATATCGTTTGGATCTACGTAGATCTAATTTCGATCTGCGTGGTTATTTTTTTTTTTTTTTCAATCAAATTTGATCCACGTAGATTTGAATTTTGAAAAATCTTAGACCTATCTGGATCTCCGGATACAGCGATAGATTTATAGATACATTCGAGTCGACTTAATATTTTGCTCGAACACTTTTGCCTGTTGGATCTCCGTTTATCTTACACTTGAATTTCAGCAGATTTACCAATGTATGCACATATCTAATTGAGATCAAGGAAAATCGACGATTTTCCATAATTTAGATCTACGTATATCTAAAAAAAAAAACTATACGCAGATATAAATTTGATCTGCCTAGATCTGAGATATTTTTTTTTTTTCTTGATAATCATGATATTCGATCAATGTTATTAAAGCCCAAAATTGCAAATTAATTTAATCTTTGATATCAAACAATATTCGTCACTTTCTTCAACATAATTTTACGGCCAATACGCATCCTTCATTTTATAAAAAAAAATGCTCAGTTTTTTTACACTTTGGATAAATACTCGATAAGAATAAATTCCAGAAATTGTTTTATATACTTGTGAAAAGTTTGAGCTCGATTTCTCGTAATTGGACATATTATCTTTCCGAATTTAATTAGATCATTGCTTGGAATATTTTCAAATGCTTCAAAACTGAAACGTCCTCAACAACATCCCCTACGAGGAAGAGCATGAGTCATGAAAAAAAAAAAACAAAAACAGAAACAAATTTTATCCTTTGCTCTATTATTTGTTTCAATGAGAAATTAAACACGCGTCGACAACCCGAGTTAATTAGAGAATAAACCAAATATCCTTCACGACCAAGTATACCAGGAATTCCCGAATCGTCCTAGGACATTATTAGTTTTTTTTTTTTTTTTTTTTTTTTTTTTTCATTCGTCGATTATACATTCGCGAAATTTAACCTTTGCGAGAGAACAGAATGAAAAAAAAAAAAAAAAAAAAAACAAACTACGGACTAATTTGATTGTATCGTTAACGCAGAATCGTCAAATTTTCCTGGAAACAAAATGAGCTCCCCCGTGAGCGCTAAGGGTTGAAAATGATATGTTACGAGTGGCGCTGCGATTGAGAACAAAGGAAACATGTTCCCAATGTTTCCAATTGCTCGTTACGCGTGTATATATGCACACACAGAGATATATCAGATGAACCACATAGATAAAACCGAGAAAGCTTTTTCCATTGTCGGTGAAAGCAGGGAAAGGATAGGTAATTAATTAAGCATATTGATCGTATACGCTGACGTATTTTACTCCCTCGTTATTGCATGAATTATTGAATTTGATATTTGGCCAGCCGATGAATTGATGCGATTCAGACGGTTTCATTGATATATACGACGGGACTAAAGCGTATACGGATCTAGTTTTACGTGTTTTATACGAACTTAGAGGTCGTTGAATTCATTAAATTAATTTTAACGGGAATTCAACCGTCGTCGCGTCTTTCCTCGTAATTGTCCGGTGTGGTTCAATGATGATTATTATTATTATTGACCTACCAGCATTCGGAGTCTCAAGTGTGACTTTCCGTTACCATGCTCAAGAGTCGACGCTGCAAAATATGTTCGATCGCCCGGACTGTGAACGAAAGATATCCCATTCCTGCCGATATATAAACATACGCCCCTCTGACAGGCTTACGACAGGGTGTCGGGGGAGAAAGACGCGTAAAGATATATATCACATGCTGCGAGGAGTAGCATCTGTCCCGTATTGCTTCTTGCAACATTTTTTTCATGAATCTCCCCCCACTGCGTGGTTGTAACCATGTGCTGGCTTTATATATATATATATATATATATATATATATATATATATATATATATATATAGTATATAGTACCTATAACGTCTCGTGCCAATGAGATCGAAATATTTTATTTTTATGATTCACTCGAGTCAGTTCAGCCGCTTTAGTTCCCGCGTGGGAATTCGCCCATATTTTTGGCCTCACGAGATCCCGCAACTATTTTCATCCAATGTGACATCCGGTCGAATGAAGTCTCCGCGGGCATTCTTAATTGAGATATATATATATAGTAAAACGTGCTGCTGGATATTGCAAAAGTTGCGTCTTCCACTTTGAACGTCAGGTGGCATTTGAGCCCGTAGATTTTTTCTTTGTCCTCGTTTTTTTTTTTTTTTTAATTTTACCGTTGCCCGAATCAACGAATAAGGGGGATGAAATTTTAACACCCGGAAGAAATTTTTATTTTCAAATAAGTGCCTCGAATCATTCCTCCGGTATATTTAAACGACCACGAGGATCTAACGGTGTGCCGATCTGTTTATATTTCTCGACTTCTTCCTAATTTCCGATGCCAGCCGGAAAATCCTTAACCGGGGGAAAAATGAAGGTTTTTTTTTTTTTTTCGCCACATGGCACGCGCTCGGCACGAGCCATTTCCTTGGCGGCTGCTGCTGACACGACTGCGCTCGGGGTTCAAGCGGAACCCCAAACTCGAGCAAACAGTGGTATAACGCCAACCAAAAGAAGAATAACACTTCCGGTTTTCTTTTGTACGACGTTTGCGACTCGACCGTCACAGCTCATTGTTCTGGCTAGCAAATAAAAAATAAAAACATTAATAATTCAATGATACAATAAAAAATTTACTCGATCGTCACTTTTACGTATGTTTGTCCAAAACGAATAAACTCTTCGTCCTGTATTCCTGTACAAAATGACGATCAACGTTCGAATAAAAATTCGTTGTTATTATTATTATTATTATTATTAATATTATTGTTTTTGCTAAATAATTAAAAATCGTTATTGTGAAAAAATTCGATGAACAGGCGTGTAAAGTAGAAATTTTTGTGTTGCTTCATCATCTTTTTATATCGCTCACGAAGCTCCCTCTAATAGCAAGCGAGTTTTTCAATTTTGGCTTTCCCATATAAGGGCAGCTTTTTGCGAGCGAGATAAATTAATGAGGAGGCAATATGAAAATTTCTAATTTTCACGCTTTTTTAAGAATTCGATTTCAACACCAACGCAATAACGAACACAAATTTTTCAATAACATTTGAACGATTAAAAAAAAAAATCTAACCTGTAATTTTTTATCGATTTTTGAAAAAATTTTATACCAATCGACCTTTGATCTTAAAACTTGAGCAAATACGAGCGATCGCGGATTTTTTTTCTAATTCAAATTATTTTAAAATTCGAACCCCTCGCGAGTGATTCTTGTCAAATTGAATTACTATACACTCTTGTCCTATATAATCTATGAATGTAAAAAAAAAAAAATTGGCCCCGAAAACCGAACATTTACGAGAGTCAGAGCTATCGGAGATTGTTTTTGAAACATTCAAAAAATTTTCAAATCCGAATCCCTCGGGTGATTCTTGCTAAATTCAATCCCGGAGGTCTTCTTGCATGTCCCCTGACCTATTTGCAGAAAAATTTTCGGGCTGGTGAATGAAAATTTACGAAAGTTAAAACGATCGACGAAATTTTTGGAAAAATTCAAAATCATTTAAAATGCAACGCCGGTTATAAGTTGTGGCGAAAATTTTGACAACCACAGGGGGTCTCATGTCCAAGTTGCATGCAAAGTTGGCTCACGTCTGCTTTGGTAGTTTTCGAGATGTAGACATTTGAATTTTGCAGACCCACACGCACACACACGTAGACCAGAAATTTTTGATCCAAGTATGATTTTCGACTTTTTTCGAATATTTTAAACACATTGGCATTGAAAACTAAAAATTTTTCGTTTTCACTAATCGCATATATATAGCTTCCTCTATGAGAACGCACTTATGAGCTTTGTTTCAAAGGATTAAAAATGTTCGAGAGTGATTATTGATTTTCTTTATTTATTCATTAATTTCATAGTTTTATCAGGGAAAAAAAAAATTCTACAATCATTTTTCATTCAAACGATTTGCCGAATTTTCTAATGACAAGTTAATTCACTTTTGCTTCATTAAATTTTCTCGTCCTGAATTTATATGATGTAATTATATCGATCTGAATTATAGAAATTTGTACACATGGACACAAAAAGGAGTTAGAAATCAAGATTAAAGAACGGAGAATTAACATTCTGTGATTCCAGAAATATTACCGTTGGCACTAGAGCGCTTACGCCCCCACATGTGGGGTAGTAAAATAGAAGGATGGGGGGGGGGGGAGAGATGGCTCGCGCGTGATTAGCAATTAACTTAGGGAAGAGCCGCTTTTTGGATCAGAGGGTTGTGTGTGTGTGTGTTTGTGTGTGGTATTGAAAGGGCGCGTTGGGCCAGAGGGGCCGCTGTCTAGCTCGCCGGAACACCCCGATTTCCGTTCGTCGGAAACGTCATGTGGCACATTAATTGGACCAGCACGGAGAATAAAGAAGGATGATTCGTTCCCGTTCTCCTCATCTTTTTTTCCCCGATCGACCCCGTGGTGAGGCTACTCGGCCCTAAATTTAAGAGGTCGCGTCCCCTCCTCAACTCGTCGGCTCAATCATTGGGAAAGAAAAAAAAAAATTCATCGATATATACCGTTCGGTCTTGAAATTTCATTTTTATTTTTTTATTTGCGATTTAAAAAAAAAACTCGTTTTTTTTTTTTTATTTTAGAATTCTCCTTGTATCGCTAGATTGAAGAAACATGAGACGGGTAATTAGCGGAACATTTCAGTCTCTGAATGAGCTATTAAAATTATTATCATAATTTTCCTATTGGTAAAAAAAAAAAACAATATTGAATATTCGGGTGTCCCATAAGTTGGCTTGAACGACTCGGGTGAAATTTTCTTTTTTCAGCAGCCTCGTTTAGCTGAACTGAGAGAAAGCCATTTTTGGTTCATTCCGATATCTTCATTTTCGTGGCTCCGATCGAATCTTGAAAATCGCAACACCAAAAAAATTCCCTACTAGCCCGAAAATTTGACAGCGTTCTTCGTTCACGATATGAACTCTTTTTTTCGATTTTATGAAAATTCAGTATTCTTCGCAGCCAAATTTTGCAGAATAATATAAAAACAATTGAAGAACTTTGAATTTTTCGAAAAAAAAAAAAGTAAATAAAAATTGTTTTCCTTTCGAAATTTTTCCTCGAGCTAACGTTCCATTGATTCGCAATCTATAAAAGCTTCGATGTTAGGCTCGTTTGAGTGAAGCTGGCTCGCAGATAAGGATACAGCTTCACTTTTATCGACAGCCTGTCCGCATCGAATGAACAATCCGACAGCGATACTTTTATCGAAACTGAATTTCGTATATATAGAATTGCTGCATCAAGATTATTTGGCAAGGCACAGTTAAAAAAATAAACACACACGCCCGCACACAAAAGATAAGCTCTGCTCAAAAGCTGCAAGGGCAGCGGTGAATTTTCAATGGAAGATCGAAAGCCACACGTGTGCATTTACAGAGGAACGCCAGACGGTATTCGTGCTTCTTCTGCCGCGCTGCCATTGACCGACCCAACTTCACGAAAATAGACCCGCGTGGTCGTTATTCGCCCAAACTTTCAGACCGATCTCCTGACCGATTGACATCGTACAACGTTCATCGCTTTGTGGACTTCATTATTTCACGCGCCAATCCTTCCTTATACGGTTGCCCCTCGAGGCTGAATCGCGAGAGTATACCTCTTGCAAAGCCTCGTAGTGTTTCACGATTGCATAAAAACAAAAACAAAAAAATCGGTAACAGAATCAACAACATATTCTGCTGTTTGTTCGCGTTATGAAAGATAAATCAGAGAAAAAGAGGTATGGGACAAAGCGAGCTGCTCTCGTCGGTTGGTACTCGCTTCGATTATTCGCGCCGTACACTGAAAAAAAAGTTTCCCGATTCGAGCCATAATTATTATTGCTTCAGCCATATTATATGGGAAAATACGCTACTGCCATACCATCTAGGTAATAAAGCCATACAAATATGACCGACACAATATCGTTGGCGTAAGCATACCACTATGTCATGACAGACATATACCCAATAGCTCCGCGAATCTGACAAGTATCTCTATTTCAGCAATACCATAGTATGGTTGAGTTCACCATCACGAGTTATGCGTATGCCAACCATACTAGTATAGCTGTCTTATAAACGCTAGCATAGGAGGTAGACGAACACCAGCCATACTAGTATAGCCGAAGCAAGCATATACAATGTTGTTTCGTGGATAGCAGTTTTGTCAGTGTAGGCAGAATTATTTGTATACCAACAATACTAGTAGAGCTGTTTTATAAACGCTAGAATACGAGGTAGACGTACCAGCTATACTACCAAAAGAATATGGATGAATTATAAATTCATTTTACATAGATAAATTACAGGATATTGTACCTACCTATACTCGTATAGGTAAGTATATATAGTAGGGGATATTCGGGTCACAGTAAAAATTCAGCCAATATGTTTCATAATCATGAATATTTATTTGAATCATCTGTTATCGATAATGATATTCATACATAAATATTTTGCAAAAGAGACTTGATTTTTAGAGCTAATGAAACACACCTGGAAGTTTGAGAGAATCCATGGCCCGGAGACATATGATACTCTCCTTGCAGGAAAATGACAGTTGACCTAACCTAAAAAAATTCGCTTGTTATACGATTGGCGTTTATATAACAGGAAAAATAGTCCTTTTTTACATATTCCGTAGATAAGTGAGAACAGACTTACCTTCAAATGTTGGTATAAGCTCATCAAGATTCCGTTCGTTCAGTTTCTTCTTCACAAACTCGTTCATTATCAAATTTTGCGTAGCGAGAGGTCTCGTTTTCGCGCGAGGCAGAGGCATAGACACCACGCGTTAACAGATTACTGTAGGTGTTCCAAAAACGTAGTATAGTTGCGCGAGCCATATTAGTATAGCTATGTGTCACAACGTTATTCTCGCAGCCATACTATATGGTTGAAATAGCTAGGCATGTAAAAATCAGCTACTACAGCTGTTTGAACAATACAGTGTAGTTTCGCGAGCTATGTTAGTATGGCTGATTTAAAAAAACGATAAATTTCCAGCTATTTATAATGACTAAGCTAGCCAGACGATTGAGTGTCGTCCACAAAGGCGCAGTATAGGCGCCGTAGACAAAACTGCTTTGCCTTCACCAGCGATATTATTGTTGAATTAGAAATACTTCACTAGTCATATTTGTATGAACTTTACGGCAATCGGGATTTTCTAAAAGGGCTACCGCATTTTCTGTGTGGGCAATATTTTTTCACCAGTATACCTATAACTGGCCAACAATAACAGTATTATTGTAAATCCCGAACCATTTTTTTCAGTGTATGGTCCGGCAATGTGCGTGCTCGATATTGACTCTTCGATTGGACCCGAACAATAGCATGTATACTATACGCGTTCATGATCAGTCAGGTGGTCCGAAGGGATATTACCGAGTACTCGATAATTGGTCCAGAATTCGTCCACCGGGTGGTCTCAAGGGGATGAGTTATCGTATTTACAATTGACGTGTCCGCATTTTTCCTCATATTATATCCTTGCCTTTCTTGTATAGAAGTTTTGATTACCGCGGAGACGAAATATCCTCGTTTAGTCTAATACATGGTTTTTCCCATGAAAAACATTGAAACTTTATTAGCTCCGGAATAACTCGAGTCAACTGCGGGTGACATTTCTCTGATACCTAAAGCAATTTTATTTTGTTTAAAACTTACATGAAATTTCAGGTATTCCATAGAACTTTGAAATGGAAAAATAGAATTTATAAAGCATTTTCATCAGCGCTGCATACTTTTGAAATTGTAGCTCGTAAAATGAAACTCCAAATTACCGGAAAACCACAAATGTCTATTTAGTTATGTTCTCCCGAACATGGCAAAAAAAATCACACGCTTCGAAACAACGATGTGAGTTCAAGCGCCAAACTTTGAATAGAGGGTGATTTTCGTTGTATTCTACCGAATACAATACATGATCACGTTCATTGCGCG
Source organism: Rhorus exstirpatorius (assembly GCA_963564615.1). Lineage (NCBI taxonomy): Eukaryota > Metazoa > Arthropoda > Insecta > Hymenoptera > Ichneumonidae > Rhorus > Rhorus exstirpatorius. The sequence goes on from OY751318.1 coordinate 21,498,877, forward strand.
ACCACGACGGATATAATAAGAGAGATTATATACATAATATATAGATTCTTTAGAACGAAACGAGACGCGTTGGTCCTAGTGGTTACAAGTGGCAGTTGGAATTCTCGTTCATGAACAGCAAAAAAATTATACCGGAACTCCTTTGAGGCAGAAGCAAAGTCTCTGACATATGTCAGTGGTTCCAACTATCGATAGCATTGCCTAACATTGTAAAGTCTGTACACGGAGAACAAAGTCTTAGAAAAATTACAGTGGCAAGCACGGTAATTTTTCTAGGACTTTTCTCTCCGTGTACTCAGGTCTATATTTTAGTGGTTTAGTCTTCCCGAGAGACGAAACTTGGTTTTGATGCAAAAAAAAGTAGCATGTCCTATTGTATGATTGAATAATTTATTAAGGATGTATAGGACGTATCTCCCCCACCAAAAGTGACTTTCGTCGACAATATTGCATACTTCATGATAAGATAAAAATCGGAAAAATTCAAGCACAATAAAGACGATAAGAAAATTAATTTTTAATAATAATAATGCCCAAAAGTTATCAATAAATTGTTTTAAAAAAAACATTGTTTAACAATTTACAAATACAACAGCATCCAATATATATATATATGCTGTAATCCATAAGTTCAGTGTTTCCTTGGACAACATTTACATATACTATTCCCGCGTAGCTACTTAATCAAGGAAAAGGATTGTAAAAGTGTATATAGGTACTTGTCCGCATCCTAAATACCTTTCGTAGAAAAATGTATATCTAATTGTAAGTCTTAAAACTATCGCACGAAAGATTTCCCTTTGTCGTATTAGTTCTCAGTATTTTCACTTCGAGATAAGCAATAAATATTATCATTGTTTCTGTTTGATGATTCTATCATGCATATGCGACTAGATATGTTTCTGACAGCCTACAGTAGTAGGGGAGTTGCCATATGCGACGAAAAATGATCATCTCAAATATTTTCTAGCTGAGCGATGGCTGATTTACATCAAGCATATTTGTGCTGAGATACTTTACTTTAAAAAACGAAGCACCTCAACAGCAAGAAAGATTCAATATTTCGAAAAAAAAAACTGACCATTGTATTTCACGCCGTGTGAATTGACAATCCCGGTCAACTAAGATTTTCGATTACCTCATCTTAAATCGTCCTTTTTGACTTGGTGCTTTTTTTTCTAAATTTTTTGTAACGTCCACTTCGTGATACAGTTAGTTTTCTTTTGCCACCCTTGATTTGCATAAAGTTTTCAATCCAATTGTTCTCACGTCACGTTCTGGGCAATGTGGAATGCGGACAGGGTAAAGTGACGATTTGCACCGCGAGAGTTGATGACCGTCGAACGCCAACCTAGCCTCGTGACGGGTAATATGTAACTTGTCAAGCGCGACAGAGGTGTGTGTGTGTGTGTGTGTGTGTGTGTGTGTGTGTGTGTGTGTGTGTGTGTGTGTGTGTGTACGTGTGTGTATAAAATATATCTGTTTCACTGTATTTAACGTTCGGTGCATAAAATTCCCTATTTTAATCACTTTTCCCTACAGATATGATCACTTAATCCTGCAGGCGGGGTGAAGTGATCATTTTGCAGTTTTTATGTTTGTATTCATTATGACACAATCCTTTCACAAAAATGTTGGGTCTGGATTTCCTAAAGATTGTAGCAACAAAATACATACGAAAGCATCAAGCCTAAGTCGATATTTCATTTTTAATCCCCTACTTAGGTTTTGGGTGTCCGCGCTTTGCCAAACTCTTCTCTATACTTTTCTCGGTGATTTAGAGTTTATTTTTCGTACGGACTCCCAAGATCCTGGATCAAAGTAATTTACCACTTATGCTGAAATATGTTTATACTTACCTCAAAACGAATCTCCAAGTGCAGCAAAATCTGTTTGTACGCGCCTCGTTCTTTGATGTCAATATATCTGTTATTGACGAAGTCCCAAAATGTTGGAAAATCAAACATTGAAAATCATGTATTTTTATGCGTTCTTCTTATTCACTAAAAAATGTTCTAATCGATATTCATAATACCGGCTTGGATCCTTCGGTATTTTTAGTTTTTTTTTTTTCGAAAAATGATTACGATCGCTCCAAGAGACGCGAATAACACTTTGACCCGACGATAACTGACTGAATGTACAGCCCACAGTTATTCCGTAAAAGTGTCTCACGTTGCCTGAAAAAGTTGACCGTCGCGTCGGTTGGATGCCTCTCCATGCGAATCACATCAGGTCCGCGAACTCGCGAGACCCGCGGGATGCTTATAGTCCCGAGGGTCTCGCCCGCGAACGTATACGCACTCTCTATCTTTCTCTCTCTTATTCGTCTGACAAATGAGCCGCCTGTCGGCATCCCGGCCAAATAAGTCCTAGCGGAAACATTCGTCTTTGGTATATCTCTTCTTGTTCTTGCATGAGGCCCGGAATGCCCTCGGTAACTTCTTCGTGTATAACCGCGAGGCCCTCTGGCGAACCCGACGTGTAAACTTTCATTCCGAAGAGTCCCATACCGCAGTTGGGTTTGCGTGGACACGTAGTTACTCGATTCGTTACTATATACCCAACGAGGTTTGCCCCCAGGGGCAATATGCATTTGTCGATCGGCCAAGGCCTACCTTTTTAACCCCCCCATTTCTTTGTGTTCTTCGCATCCGTCATATAACCTCAGGCTCGGCCACTCAACACGCAGCCTTTCGCTAACTCATTGACATTAATATTATCGACTGATTTATGTTGATATCCGTCATTAAACGTAGCCTTAATACGGTTATCATTAAGAAGATATACCTGGCGCATTCAGGGCCTTCCCGAATATTCGACGTTTCGTTCCAGACTTTTGGCTTTTTCTGCGTCAATGTTCTCGATAGAACTTTTGCATGTATACGGCGAAAATTTCACGTACGATTCATTTCCAGGTTAAATTTATGCGTTTAATTGCCAATAGTTGAAACTTTGCAAAGCCCGCGATGATAGGAGCAATGAAAAATGAGTATGCGCATTGTCAACAGGTGTTCGGCCACTCTGCACACCATAAATCTATCCAAATTCATGATTTATCAACTTGGATTTCATTTACCGCGTATTTAATACGAGGCAAACTTGCTTATCGCATAAAGTTTCCGATCGTGTGTGTTGCGTCTTCGTGTAATTATTCGATATAATTTAACGATGAAATAAAAGGATCGGTGGTGAAAGTGGCTAAAGTCCTTTTGCGCGACAAGACGAACGCTGACAAATTGAAATTGCAGTTACCGAGACAGGTGTTTCGTGAACTCTCGATTACACAAATGTTTTTTTTTTTTTTTTTTCTTCTTTACTAACATGGTTTTCGTGCAGTTTGCTAAACTAATGACAATTTTCAATTATTTATCGATGTATGTATATATTCTCGAATTACCGAGCAGACAGATCCTCTGAACGAATTAATCTGGAAAAAAACATGTCAGTCGCCTTCGCTCGTCGGACACAACTGGCACGTGCTTTTCGTCGTATACACCTTTGGTATATACACTTGTTTCAAATTCACGATTCCTCCGCGATCTTAACTTTTCGGAGGATGAAAATGTCAGGAGAAAGTTCAATATAAGGCGCAGACGATTGAAAGACCTGTGATCGTTGCAACAGATCCGAAACACGAAACGATGATGCCGACCAGGTAACCGCGTTCGTGGCTAACGAATTAACATGGGTGGCCAATTCCGACTGGCTTAATTTCACGTCGTATAAATTATATATTCTCGTACACCAGAAACGGCGCACACGAAACATTTTACAAATTCGCATTGACGCGAAATACGAACGGACTTTACGGATGTTTTATTAATGAGCGGCCAACGACTTCGAGGCATGCGAACCGCGTTTTGTGGTTTCCCATTTGTAAGTAGAATTGAAGGTATCGAGACGTTTGACACGGTGACTCCAATAGACGATAGCAACAGCCTGAAATTCTCGATCACGGACTCGCAACCAGTCATCCCAAATGGCTGGATTCGCGATTCTGAGTTATCGCGAGACTCGACGCGAAGACATATGTTTGATAGAAAAGAAAAAAAAACAACCGGCAGTTATGCCTGACGTACAAAATAAAATCGCGTGCCACCATTCTAATGGCATTATGGGGCTGTAACCTGTTGCAATAAGATCGACATAAACATATTGAGGAAGAATTTCCTGCAATTTGTGGTGGAAAAAAAAGATACGACAGCCATGAAGGGAGATCGCACCGGACATCTTTTTTTGTAATCCAAATGTACCGCCGCATTTTTCGCAAAAAATCTGTCAGAATATCGCTGTGTTTCGATGGAAAAGCAACGCATGCAAGATTACCCTGACATGGCTGTTATCGATTTTTAATAAATTTATCGTTTTCCAATCAGCATTATCAAGCAAGACTCGCATTGCCCCATCGACAAGGCATTCATGGAGACCCAGTGGTATCGAATTTTCGTTCCTTCATGCACGGAGAAAAATCCCCCTGTTCAGATTACCGTACTTCTCTGGTAAATTTATATCCGGTAATGAATGCTATAGTTTCGGTTACAATAACAAATGACCATAGTCCAGAGAACCTGAAAAATCTTAGGTAATGCGTACTGATGTGATTACAGCGTATTTTACTAAGTCACTAATACAGTATACATAAGTATGGTTAAGTAGACTGGTCAGAGATGAGCGCATATTTTACGAATCAGTTCGGTACGCTCTACCATGCAGCGCTACGAATCATATACCAGTGCCGTCGGTCAGAGTACTGTACAGTCGGTATAATTCATACGCCACTCTAGTGATTGCTACTAGTTCGTGCTTGTGATACATGTTGGCGGTAAAACGACTGAAGTGCATTATGATTATAGTACCAGCGCCGATTGCCGATTGTAAGAGTACTGTAGAGATCGGTATAGTTCGTATGCCGCTGTAGTGACGGTTACTAGTTCGAGCTTGTAATACGTTTTGGCGGGAAAATTACGGAAGTGCATAGTGATTCGTACCAGCTTGTCAGTACGAGTACCAATGGGATGGTATAACTCGCACACGGCGCTAGTAACGGTCCCTAGTTCGTGCTCGTTACAATACGCGTTGGCTAATACCATTTAAACACAAAAAAGTCTTAAGGAATCAATAGCGTAGTGGTGGCGTGTCAGTCGTTAGGTAGGTCGTTAGGTAGGTCTCAGGTGAAATCTCAGGTAGGTTCAAAATTATTTTCGACGGAAAAACGTCCGGACTACCAAGCCGGAAACACTCGTAAAAAAAAAAATCTCTAAATCTTTAATTTTTTTTTAAATAATTATTTGAGGATCGAAAGTGCTGAATTCGTCGATTGGAAGATAGCGGGTTCGAATCCCGGTCAATGACGTTTTTTTTTTTGCAAAATTTACAGGGTTTTTAATAATAATGGAATAACAGTTTTAAATTCGTTCATCGATCATCCCTAATTGCTAATTTATAAATAATAAACTATATTTATTATTGGCTCGATATGCGAGCAAACTCGAGCCAAGCGTCGACTTCCAGTCGTAGTTACCGCACTGACTAGTAACTGCAGACTATACGTAAATGGAGTAAATCTACCTTACTTTTAGTAATTCTGACACTTGGGACTGGCTCCGCGAATCAGACTTCTAAGTTCCCAATTTACCAGACAAATGTAATGAGAATTACCGTACAGGCACACTATCCATATAGGAACTAGCGAGTTCGGTAAATATGTAACCTCGATTACGGTATTTTGGACAGAGCATTTTTCTCCGTGTGTCCTCCCGATTACATGCTTAGATGTATTCCATTCGCACTAATTATACCCAACCGTCAAACCAATTTTCTATTTTATCGGCGTTTATTCTGCCACGAAACTTTTGGCACGCATGCAGGCCCAGGTCTTCGGCTGTTGATGACATGCCGATTTACGAATCAGGGATCTGTTCAATCGTTATAGATGCGCCACATTGATTACCCGTACGCGAAACACGAAAAGGATGCTTTAAATCTAATAATCACAAACAAACGAAACAGAGCTTCATGAATCTTCGCACGGGTGAATCACCATATCAGGGATTTTTCATGGGGTTGGTTTGACGCGCAAGTCTATACGAAAAGAGGCCAAGATAAACGAACAACAACAGGGGGAAATAGGAGAGAGAGAGAGAGAGAGAGAGAGAGAGAGAGAGAGAGAGAGAGAGAGAGAGAAGACACGGAATGAAAAGTGAGTTTCAACGGTGCGTGACCCCCTCGGTGGTGGAGGGTCAAGTACCGGAAGTGAATCGAGGGGTTGAAGCGAGAGGACTGTATGGGTGAAGAGGCACCTAGGATGCGCTACAAATTAACCCCGGCGGATTATTCGGGTGGGCGCGATATGCAACGGGGCCCGCCATCCCCTGTTCGGGCACGTTAGAGGGGCCAACGACCATCCCTCAACGTGCAAACCGCGTCCGGCGAGTCGTACACCGCATACACACACATACACACACACACACACACATGTATATGTATATGTATACATATATGAAACACTAAACTACATCGCTGTACCTACAACAGACACCATATGTCGTGCAGGTGAAGATACCTCGTACTGGATGTATGCGCGAAGACCGTGTCGAGGAGAGCCAGCACGACGGGGGTATTAGCGGACGAGACTCCCCCAAATATATATACGCTGCGCTTTCTGGACTGGATTTCATTGCGTTCGCGTGCCACGCACGAGTCCTTAACCCCTCCAGCTTTTTTTTCATGAATTATATACCTATAATTCTCTTTCGAAAGACAGCCGACGAGCTTCACACAATTAATGCAAACGCGAGTGAATCTCGCGTCAGTTGGATAAGCCAGATTAATTCTGGTTGAAATTATTGGATTTCATTCAAATTTGGATAACGACCGGTCGTTACGGCTAGGTTCGTTAGTTCATCGACTGACACTCGGAGCATATTGAATAAACTGGTTAGGCTCCGATTAAAAGCGACTGTCATGTCGCATGATTTGTCTTATGCGCTAAAACCCGTAACGACGATTCAATAGGGATGTTAATTTTGTTTAGTTACACGGCTATCATTTTCTTAGGACAGTGGTACGATCGTGTACACTTCGTGAAAATTATGGTGCTGAAATTCTGCAAGCTCATCCCGTCAGGTCTACGGCCATCGGATAGTACTCGATAGTATCGTATATGCCAAGTCCTATTTTCGGCACTTGATGTTGAGTACCGCATTGACTAAGGCGGGCTTGTGCCCTTTCGTCATTAAGTGCGTCCTCGGATTCTAGGGACCTTGCGGAACGTACTCTCGTTACTTGACTTCGACAGGCGGTACATTCGATTCCTTATTGGCCAAGCCGTAAGGGGAGATACAAGGAACTATACCGTAGATAATTTTCGAAAAAAAAAATTCGGCGTAATTTCGGTTATATGCTCTGGCAAAGTTTCAACGCAGCCCTACGAAAACAAATTTCGGTTGGAATATTGTTAAGCATGCAGCAAGTCGTTTAAGCGCCACATTACGCCGTTTGCTGTGCCATAAAGTTGCGCAAAAGCTTGTATTTCATCTCTATAGCGCATTATTCATTATCACGAGTCTCTCGAAGATGCTGCATCACCATAAGACGGGAAAACGATGAAGAGACGAACGATAGAATGTGGGGAAGGAAAAGAGAGAGAGAGAGAGAGAGAGAGAGAGAAAGAGAGAAAGAGATGTACGAGAGTGATATACAGGTGGGAGCGGAAAAGGCCACCTGCGCGGCATGCGGCCACTATACTCCCTTCGCTTCCGTGGCGCGCCGCGACGATGCAACACACGCACGCGCTCATCCTCGCACGAGCGCCCGCATCGCCCTCTTCTTCGTCTTATTCCTCTTTTTCTTCTTCATCTTCTACTTCTTCTTGTTCTTTTACCACTCTAACCTCTGTACACTTTACATTGTTACAACTTGCATCTCTCACTGTCATCTGCTTATGCATCTGCCCACCTACAAATCTACCAGAAATTTCACTACCCAGCAACATCTCTACCAGAATATTGCCACACCCAATAAACCTAGTAAACCTACCAAACCTACCCAATTACAAGTCTATAACACGCAACAACTCTACCACATGCGAGCAATCACCAATATGCCTACCAGATTACAACTTATACCATTAGCCACACCGGAGAATTATAATGTGATCGACGTGTTTGTAGTCTAGTGACGCAATTGGGTAGACGACATGCTATAGCAGAGGCCTCATCCCAGTATAGAGGTGTGATTGAGCGGAGATGTTAACCACTGCTCACATGTGGTAGAGTGGTTTCGTGGTTGTCTTTTAACTTCGTAGGCTTGCACGGGGAGGTTAAATTCCCGTAGGGATGTTATTGAATAGTGAAGTTTTGGGGGAGATTTTCAAATGTTTCCATGCAGCGCCCGAATTGAATAAAATTGACGGATCAAATTGTTCCGGATGAGCATTTTTCCAGATATCATTATCATTCTTAGTCCGCTTTTTAATTTTCCAATCAATCATGCAATTCTCAAATTTTCAATTCGCCCCAGGTTAGACATCGAGCACGATACCTCCTGATGATAAATCGTACTCCTATCGATGATCATGTTCCGCAACCATCACATTTACCGGTACATCATTTTACCACAAAGCTATAAATTTTACGGAAGGATATGTACCTTTACTGATAAGAAAAACTTTGGTTGGATACCCGACGCCTGCGTTCAAACGAATTTTTAGTTGGTACAATCAAAATTTAGGTTGCCCCAAACATATTTTGGAAGATTTTGAAGCAAATAACTGTTCGGCAGTCTCATTTTTTAGTTGTACCAACTAAAAATTCGTTTGAACGTTTGTGAACGCGGGCATTGGGATTCGAACCAAATTTTTTCCTCGGTATTCAATATTGATAACGTTATTATCGTAATTATAATCAGTAATTGGCATCTGATCATTGCCATAACTACTTACTCTTTATCTGGATGATGTCTAATTGATTTCGTAACAATGATGCATTCGATGACTTCTTAAAATCATCGGGGTGTGCTCAATCGGTTTTGCCTTATAAAACATTTTATATCTTTACTAGAGGAAGAAATTTTTAACTCGAATTTGTTCGTTTAAATAATCATAATAATAATAAAGAACGGTGAATCGGCAACGTGTAGTCTGGGCTTGGCGTGCGACGATGCAGGAACGGGAAACTCAGGCAGCTTCAATATAACTCGGTAAATGCACGAGTGCTTTAATCACGAGCATAAATATTCGTGACTCGGATCCATTCGCGGCGTGTGCAACTCGCTCGATCACCCGGACACTTGAAACTCGCGTTCTCCCTGCCAGTTTGGTTAAAAAAAAAAAGTGCAACGAGACACGCGGTACGGAGAGAAAGAGGAAGAGAAAGAGAGATGGGAAGAATTATAATGGTGAACGAAGGCCAGAGATGCAAAGACGTATACAGATCCAGTTTGGGTAAATTAATTCGATCGGGCACGTTTCGATCGCAATCACGCGTGTGCGCGCTCCCGCGTTTCCAGAGACAGTATATAGTAAGAAGTTGAAAAAAAATTATTACACGAATTCGTGCATGCGTTCGACGTCTGTTTTCTACAATATTACCAATGTCGAAATTAATTTAATTCCATATTAATTGTAGAAAGTTATTTGGGCCATTGCTGACTCTTGCCAGTGAACAACGGATTAAATGAATATTGAGATGAAAAGGAAGTAAAAAAAAATGCTCTCGCAAGGATCGGTATAAAATTGTAAATTGACCATTGGCCGTATATAAAAAATAACGGAAATCGCAAACATTTAAAAAGGTCCTGATTGAATATGAATTTCCTGGATTACAAACACACGTGACTCAAGTGACTGTCGTCATTTCTGGATATCTCAGTAAAGCCGGTGACACGATGCGAGGAAATAGGAAATATGAAATAAGACACAGCGATTTGATTGGTGTATCTTGTCTGAGGTGCGATGTGATTGACTGATTTTTATTCCTATTTATTATTTCGTCGCATTGTGCTATGGGCTTATGCCTCTAAAAGTTAGGCCACTACCAATAACAATTTTTTTTCAAAGCAACCACTACCCTTGAAAGAATCAAGTCACTGACTGTCGTTAAAGGAACCATCAGTTATAAAAAATTACATCTCAATATTTCGCTAGAAATCATTGTGAAATTTTGAAAAAATGAGAATCCTTGTGACTCTATGTAATTGTGCAATGGAAGAACTTTTTGAAAGTACCGAATGGAATCCAAGGATTTCATCGAATGCAATGTTTTCATCCGAATCAACGCCACCACACAGGTATTCATGAAAGTTCATCCATTGATCTAGTTCACACCATCGGTACTGTAATCGATCCATCCATTTCTGTAATCGAAACTGTTCAGGTCTGCATCATGGAGCATGGAGCTCGTGGGAGTATATCATTGAAAATAATATTCTTGATCACGATGAGTTTTAAAATATTACGAGATACCGATCGATTTCCGAATAGTCCATGTGACATAGTCGCACTTGTATTTCATACTTTTTCTCACATAATAAAATTTTGAGAACAAGAAAATAATTACTCCTCGTCGAGTTGATGAATGAAGAAAATCGTTATCGGATTTACCCGAGGTTTCAATTATGTGCAGGGAAAAAATATGCTCTGGGAACAGATTTTTTATTTCTGTCGATATTTCCCATACCATCAAATGGTGATTTGAGTATATTGATGGACGGTAAGAGAAAAAAACTGTAAGCTATTTTTTCGTGCCCCTCAAAGATGGTCGATAATTCAGACTAGAGCAGAACAATGCCCACAAAATTTTGCGCGCCCTTAACTGTTCTCAAACCCTTCGTGCATCATAACTCGATCGGTATTGTGAATCACTACTAGAGGACGAGGTCAGGATTCACTCTGGCCTCCAGTTGGTCAGCTATCGGCTGTCGAAACACACTCTCTCCCCCCCTCGATTCCTATACCATTCGTTGATGTGAACACTGCCGCGTGTTCATCAAAATCCATCATTTCATACTAAAGTCCACAAATGTCAACAATGGAGAGGATGAAATTTTGCCTATGTCTCTAATGCCGACAATCTATATGAGAAAGATCGATATTACATTTTTTTTCTTCTTATCGACCGGCAGTTGTTGGCCATGTGTGCTATAAAATATCAATGGACGGTAAAGAAACATTGATACACTTTGTGAATTATCCACTGGTTATGTGACTGAACAATGACTTAAAAGATACGACGTCTGTATAAATTTAGTCACTTACTGCTCAATAAATTGAACATTATAACTTGACACATACCAGTCACCATAGGGTTACTCTTCAATCACGTAACAGCCGATGAGAGGCTGTTGGCCCATCTGTTGGCCATTATTAGACCGTGACCACTGGAAGATTGCTGGAACAAAATAAGGCATGTCGGATCTACTAAGATATCAAAAGGACAAGATGCTGCTGCGGCAGCCAATTGCTTGGATGATGCTAGCTGAGTCTTTTAGATCCTGCGATAACTCAATTGGTATTCTACAATATCTTTAAATGCCCAATTACCGACAAAGATTCGACTGTTGATCTAGCGTTAGTAAGACAGAGCACGTTTACAACTTTATCCGAAACTACGGTTCCAAATCATAACATTAACAGAATTTAGGCCCGCTAATACACGAGCCTATCAAACTACAACTCTACTACGACAAAAACTTTACTAGACATAAGAATACGCTAACGCTTTACCCACACTGACAGAAATCTGAATAGTTATCGCAACTAAATGACCACACAACCATCAAAATATAGTACAGGCAAATGTTTATTTAGTAATGCCAACAATTTTATATTGTTACTCGGAACTAAGTAAATTGTTTGTGGTGACCTTGTTGATGTAGACTAGTGCCTTTGTCACTTGCAGTCATAAAAATATATCAAACGCTTTGTTGTTACTAGAACTATGGATTCTGATTAAGTCAGTTGCGGCAGCGGCCGCTTGAGATCATCCTTGAAAGCGAAGTCCAGACCTGGTTAGTATATAAACGAGCGAGTGAATTGAGATTTTATTGCTCTGGCATCAGTCAAAAATAACATTTTTAAATAATCACGAAGCTTTGAGAATTATTCTCGATTAACTGATTAAAGTAACGAATGTTCGCTCCGCAAAAAATACGAAACAAAAAATATATGTATATAAAAAATACCACACGCAAACTATAGGTCTCAATTTTCTCTTTGACAATGTTAACTATGTGTATAGTTATATCCTTTGTCGTTATCACGACCTAAAGCAACGTTACACAATATGATGTGATATCGTTAAGAGGACATCATAATCGCATAGCTGTCCCAACTAAGAACTATATTTTATAAATACTATTTTCTTAACATTGATTTAACTAAAAATGCATCGGTATTTTAATTATCCGAGCTCCTAACGCTGACTGATTGGTTGTAGTCAAGAATAAATAGTTTAAACAACAAATAATGAAGTTACAGAAACTATATATTATCGAGTTGGCGTAATAAACATATATATAATTTGTTCTGTCAACTCAAAAAATGAAGTTGACGTCTTTTCTAACCATAAATTCATGATTCGTATTGTAATTTTTTTCTCTCAGTGAAATAACACCTCTACAGATAACAAGTCGTCACGGTGGCTGATGGTGAGTATTTTTTTTTATAACGCAGTGAGCTACCTTGACTTTGCCATCAGCCATTCCGGAGAGTTGTGGTACCTGAGATGAACAAGTTGTAAGTAATTGGTTAGAGATGTTTCGCAAGAGCCTCATATTCTGCTAGAGATGTTATCAAGTAGAATTGTTCGCTGCTGCTCATAATATCTTATGGTAGAATTCTGATTTGATAGGTTTGAAGGAGCCTAAGCTCTGGTAGATTTGTAATTGATTAGCGAAATTTCGGGTAGAGCCTAAACGTGCCTGAGACAGGGATCTTGAATGTTCCACAGACTGCCACAGATCGCTACAACCCCCTTTTCCGTCTGGTTTTACCAACAATCGTTTGTTCTCAACTGCATGATTATTGAAAATGTAGAAAGCCTCAACACCCGATTACGCATAGCGTCCCTCGACAAGGTGAACCAGCCTAGCACTTGAATAACGCTTGAGGTGATCTTACCGATCACCGATCGGTAAGATTCCTGGCGCTCCTGACGCCGGCGTTCGAAATTCAACGTGGAATCCAAGCGCGTTGCCTGAAATCCAACTTTGGCTTCCACGGTGACTGATGATGCCGTTCAACAGCCCGATGAGTACCGAGAACGACCGAGCAGAGCCAAATCTTTCCAAATGGTCGGCGAATATTGACGAAAACGCCCGAGTCCGAGATGCCAAGATTCAATATGGCAGTCGTAGTGTCAGTGCAGTCGGGCGACTCGAGACAATGCGGAGGTGTTGCGTGCATCGAGTTTCCGTTATCTCAAGAGCCACGAACGACGCGTTAACGCGATCGTAAGCTCGTTTTTATTTTGTTACTTCATCAGATTCAAGTATACGGATTATCTCGAATCAAATTGATTTTTTTTACCAACGGCCCATCGACACTCGGAGCATAATTTCATAACGCAAATACAAACGAGTTGATAGTCGGGTGTGCATAGCGAACGTTCGGCAGAGAGCAAAGGAGACTTGGGACGAAACGACAGAGAGATCGAGCTGAGCGAGGTTTGACCATGACGCCCGGCTCATCATCAAAACTTGCCAAACGTTGGATCGATCGGTTCAGTTTTTTTACCACAGCCTTAACGATCTCTTAAATCCAGCCACGTTATTTTCTATCAAACATTTTTACAACGACCGAATTTTTCTGACAATTTTTATACAACCATGCTGTAAATCCTCGATGTTTATACCGACAATACGCCGATCTCTCAATCCCTGAACATCATTTAAAATAAAGGAAGGAGACTGAGGGAAGCCCTATCGAACGGAATTGATGAGAAGGAATTTCATTGTATCGGGAGTTGAATACGAATTTATTCGATGAATACCCGATATACGCGTTTTCATTAGTTGTTGGCTGTTGTTGCTACTGCTCCTGCTGCTGTTGTTGTTTGGTTTTAATGGTACGAAGTTGTGTGCGTGCGAAACGTGACGGGGAATATAACGAAGTGAATGAGTGAACTAGAAGTGATTGGAGGCTCGTGGACGGGTGCAGGCTGTGCTGGTGCTACTGGTCCTGCGGTTTGCTACGGCTCGAGCCGTTGCTTTCACCCTCGGTTCCTGCGACATCCTGGCCTGTACCACCAATGGATATCTACACCGGAAAACATCGACCATTCGTCGTACTTTCCATCATACTGTTTACACTTTTCACACCCGGTAAGTATTTGTTTTGTTTTGTTTCGTATTTTTTTTTTTTTTCTTAACCAAACCTGCTTCGTATTGACACGTTCTCGCGATGCCTTCGTACTTTTTGTTTCGGTTTCGCTTTTTTTTTCGTTTATATGATCGTATCTTTGACTCAACGCGAATGGCACGCTTCCACAAAGTTAACGAAACAATCGAGCCGACAAAAATTTCAAAAAAATACACATCTGGCAGTATGAGTCTCAGTCACAAAAGAATGAGAGATAAAAGTATTCACCGAAAGCGTGTGCGAGGTTAGGGACATTGAATCTCCGGGAGTTGGGAGATATGCCGAACATGGTACTTTAACGGTTAATCATCAAAGAATACATCTCGAAACTTTGTTTACAAATATCTCGCAGCGCGAAATTTAACGATGTTTCTATGTCACGATCTATTTTAAACTCTGTGTGCTCTGTTTTATGGACTCCGCTGCTCTCAAACCTTATTGCGAGAAGTTTTAAAGTCGCGTGTGTCATTCGAAGAAGACTCGAAGCGTTATGGGATGTCAATTATATGCCTTTAAGAATAGAAACATATTATATGATACTCTTGACACTGCATCGACTGTATTACTCTTTTCCTTCCATACATTTTTAGCCAGAGAGTTTTACGTTATATGAACTAATTTTATTTTTTAATACTCGTTTAACGCTATATTGAGGCTGCATTTTTCTTAAATAACGTGCCTCGTTATAGGGTCGTTTTAAGCTGAAAAGTTACGAATGCATCAAATTTACTGTAGTACTGAGCCAATCATCACAAAAAGGTAAGTTACAAGGCTTATCTTTTTCCGTCAAGATAATAAGACCTGTGTAGCGCTTGTCTTGATTCGAATGTAATTGTCGATTATTATCGATATAATAAAATATGAAAATTTCAAATGCCCATAACTTTTCTTCGTATTTACGGATTTAGGCTTAACCCTAGGAGTACACTCATATTTCTCGCTACTTAGTTATCCACACACTCTGGGTCGGTGAGGCCCGGCCAACTTTCGTATGATGGAGTTTCCCTGAAATTACATCTATGTAGATACTATATAGTATATTTATTATTTATTACTATATATTACTATATATATTACTATATATTGCTATACATTACTATACTATATATTACTATATATTACTATACATATATATATATATTTTTTTAATGAAAGACCAAACTGTAACGAAAGCACCTGTGAAGACAAGATTTTTGTTCGATTCATGTTTTGTCCAAGAAAGCTGTTTGGGCAGATAAAAATATGAGTGCAGTTCCGAAAAGCCCAAAGCTCCGATCCGTCTGAAATTTTGCACGGACCATCTGGTTGACGATATAATACTTACTACCCCTAAAAGGATTTTTGGCGACTCGCAGGCATTTTTGAAACATCGAATTTTAAAATGTGATTCGACGGTTGTTCGTCGACTTTGAAAATTTGTAAAAAAATTGAAAAACCATCGTAGCTCGATGAACCAAGCGGTGACGGAAAGAATTGGAGGGTTAATAAGGGCTCGAATAGATCGCAGCGAGTGATAATAATTTCGTGACTCTTTCGCTCGCTTTTTCGTTGGAAGCCATGCGAATGAAATCGATTGAAATCGTTTGCGGATAAGATAATATTCTGGCATCGTACAACTTTAACCGTTCTATAAATGCTCCATGAATATTTTTAAATGCGTCAACGAACACTTCTACCCTCTCCGGTTATCTCATTATTATCGCAAATCATTTATCTCCTTTCTACTACGTACTACAATAAGACATGTATGCATAATACGAAACAATTTTATCTTCATGACGCTACTGATAATATTGCGATAGATCTTAAGACTCCAAGACTTTTCGAATACGCGTTAAGAAAGTTTTGAAAATTAAAAAAAAAACCAAACAGTCGTTGTTAAAGTTACAGAATATGTATATTTTTTTTTGAAGCATCACGATGCTAATTTTTGATTAATATTCTATTAATGCGTGTATCAATTAATTTTTCATGTCATTATGTCTTTAGGTATCGAGGGGGTTTTAATTGATGAAAAGTAACTTTTTTTAAATAATTTTTAGTATACACTTTGTAGAAATCGTCGACTCTTTTTTTTACAAAGAAACAATTTATGGCGAGCGGATACCACCGTGCGGGACGGGAAAATCGGGGAGGGTCGCTTGTGCGAGAGAGATGAGATCCGCGTCACAAGTCACAAGTTCCCGAGCGAACATTGTAATACAACGAAAGCTGTTTTATTTTTACAATTTCTTGATAACTATGTACATGAAGCTCTTTGCGAACTTTTTTCACAAAAATGTGATGAATTATGTGGATTCATTTTCATTAAATTCTTATCATTTCTAACGTAGGTATATATAAAGTTATTTCATGAGATACGTACGATTTAGCTGCGGTCGCAAATGTATAAAAGTACAACTTCAACAATTAATTATACAGGAAAACTATGCAGAGGAATGACTTGAAATTTTGCACAGAGTCGGTTATACCTATTCGCGAGTATCCTTAATAAATTTTCACGAATTCTTATCATTATGCGTCAGATGACCAACCTCCTTGAGGGGCTATATAGTCTCAGATCTCAATAACTTTTTTTAATCATTTGTTTTTCGCATAAAAATTTATTTAATAATTTTAAATTTTTTACACAAAGAGCAAGTTGTAAAGTAATGCAGAAAAAATTTTTCTTGCTCGTTTATGATAAATCTCGCTGACTTTTGAAATTTTCGGCCTCTTTTTTCGACTTAAATTGTTTAAACAATGGATTAAATATTAATAAATAATGTTAATGGTGCTTCAGGATATAGCTATACATCTGCAAAATAAGCCATAAAAATTTCAGCTTGATAGGGGCAACGGTTTTTTTTTTTTTTTTAATTTCAGCCACGTCAAAAAACGTTGTTTCGAAAAAAACGAGATTTACTTTTTTTTTTTTTATTTACCAAAAGTTGAAAAAAACAGCCTCTTACCCTCAATCAGCGATGTCTGCTCCATACATTAAACTTTCAGCTTCCGCGTAACTTTCGTTTTCTATACGTATTTTTACTACAAGAATCTGTAGTTTTTAGAAAATCGATTTTTTGAAAAAAAAAAGATGTGAGACTAGCCCCTCAATATTCGAACCAGGCACTCGACAAATAAAAATTGCGTTGGTTGTCTTGGCCTTTTTGCTCAAAATTTTAGGCAATTAAAATTTACAATGGATCCATTTTTTTTTAATTTATTCTCCATTTTTTTCTTTTCATCGTAAGCTAATTAACGCAGGTGATGATGAGATTCTCCCAACTCCTAGAAAAAAAAAAAAAAATCACATACACAGTTTGTCGAAGCTTGTGAAATTTCTAGACTCTGTGAATTGCGAGAGCTTCAAGTTTATTATGAGTACGAAATAGACAAGTGAGGATCAATGGGAGTGTGTCGATGACAGACGCGAGAGCCAAGAATGAATGCGATTTATCAAATTGCATATTGGCCTCGTCTCTCATCTTGGCAAACGCAACTCGCGTGGCATTATATTGTCTCCACTACCCCGGATTTTCCATTAAACTGTCAATTGCTTTCCCATTGTACCGCAACATGCCTCGCTAATATAACGCACTACGAGTTTCAATATTTCATGAAATGACAATTTTTTCTTTTCGCTTTATATTCCACCAAATTACAAATGGAACACCTATTTGATCGACGGTCTTATCTGTGATCTACTCCTTTCGCTTTATCAAAGCCAAATACGTTTTTTTTTTTTTGGCAGTGATAAGAAAGCTGCAAGTTGAAAAGGTGCAAATTCCTTCCTCCCCGAATTTCATACAATGCTCGATCTACGATGAACTTGCCTATATCTCAATTTATTCTTCTTTCCCCTTCTTTCAAGGAGAAGTAATTGCAGATTTTTTTTTTAATTCTAAATTCTATAATATCCGAATACTTACACCGATTTTCGTGAAATTCAATACCAAAAATTGTTCAAAGATGCTCTATTAATGAGTATAAATTTTAAAAAAAAATCTAGCCCCGTCTCTCAAAAGTTTCATCAGCCAGATCGATCACTAACTTTTTTTTTTTAATTCGAAATTTCGTAAAATCCAAACGCGATCGTGAATTTTTGTCGTGAAAAAAAGAAAAAAATAATCCGGAATGACAAATTTTGGGAAAGTAATAGCGATAGGAATTTTTCGCAAAAATTCTAAAAGTTTTGACAAATTTTGAACGCAACGGAATTGAAAAGTCGTTGAAAGACAAAAAATTTCATCATCGCAAAGCCTGCTCCACGATAAAGCGGAATTAATTGGATTGATTGAGTCGAGGGAGGACGACGCTGCATTTTTTTTTTTTTTTTCCAATTACAACAAAATGTATGCTGACATATATTATGATACTGATTGAAAAAAAAAAATTTTCAGTCAACCCGATTCAGTCAATCAAACTACGTTTTTTTTTTCCCCTCCGTCAGCACACGTGTTATTTATTTATTTTTTTTTTATTTATTTCATCGAGATCTCGACTATTCTCAAGTCGATAATTTCACGTCTTTCTCACTTCTGTCTGCTAACCGATATAGATAATGCGATTTACAAACATAATATTTGGCTCTAGTGAAACAGTATTATGTGCTCGGTCATCGCTGATAACCACCCGTCATTCAATATGTTATTATCACTAATTCTTAAGCGTTGAAATAACGCGTGATAATTCATTGCTATGCACTCTTATCATCGTCAATTTTGCCCAATTATCATTTTAAGGGGATAGTCTCGCATCTTTTTGTTTTTTTTTCAAAAAATCGATTTTCCAAAAACCTACAGATTCTTGTAGTAAATATACGTAGAAAATTAAATTTACGAGGAAGCTGATAAAGGGCGAGAGGCTATTTTTGTTTTCAATTTTTAGTATATTTTATTTAAAAAAAAGTAAATCGCGTTTTACTCGTAACAACGTTTTTTGACCTGGCTGACATTCTACAAAAAAAACTGTTGCACCTATCAAGCTGAAATTTTTATGGCTTATTCTGCACATGTATAGCTATATCCTGAAGCACTATCAACATTATTTATTAATATTTAATGAATTGTTTAAACAATTTAAGTTGAAAAAAAAGAGGTCGAAAATTTCAAAAGTCCGCCATTTTGTTTTTTTTTTCCATCGAATTTGCATAATTCTGCTTCAAGAGATAGCGACAAGTGTACTTTTTAATAATCTCTTTGTCATTTTTTTTTAATGCGTTAAAGTTGAGATATCGTGTCAGCCAAATTTAAATAGGGGTAACTTCAGGCGGCAATACCAGCGAGATTTACGATCACAAGCGATAGAAAAAAATTTTCTGTATTACTTTACAGCTTGCTCTTTTATGTGTAAAAAATTTGAAATTATTAAATAAATTTTACTATGAAAAAAAAAAATGTTTAAAAAAATACATTGAGATGTGAGACTACCTCCTTGATGCTATATTCTCATTTTTTTTTTCGTTTGTTTTTTCAATCTTCACGCTCGATCGTCATGGTTTTCGAAAATTTTCAATGATCAACCGATCGTAGGATAATACTTGGGACTCATCCGAAAGAATTTATTTTACATATTTACACGACCCTTGTAACGAGCATAAGAGGGAGTTAAAATTTTTTTTTTTTTTTCATTTAGACAAAAGTTTAAGAATGCTTACCTCAGCTATTCAAATACCGATTGAAGCGTTCATTTGCAGTTCTCGTTGTCATACAATGAATTTAACAGACGAATGACTGTAAACGATGAGAATAGAGAGAATGAGAGAGAGAGAGAGAGAGAGAGAGAGAGAGAGAGAGAGAGAGAGAGGAAGGGAGAAAGAGATATAGAATTCATAAGGCCTCGATTGGAACAAATTGGCTAATAAAGATTTCGCGCAACGGTCCGTGAGCAACCGATCTTTTTTTTTTTTTTTTACGAGCAATATCCTGAGTTTTATCGGTTGACACTGGTGATATCATGTGGGCCACCGAACACTAAGATTCGAGATTCAACACGGCGGGGCCAACTTGTCCTCTGCTCCCTCCCTTGGGGGACTCCCATAAATCTACGCTTAAACGACAGAACTTTTAATAAATCGAGAGACGTTTGCGTAGGTAGATCTCGAATACCAGACTGACGACTCTCACACCCCCCCCCCCCCCTTATCAAACGAAATTCGAGATACACGATGCATGATCCAGATCGTTTTTTTACCAAATTTTCATCTATATCCTCTTTTTTTTTTTATTATTTCTTTCGGATTTTTTTTTCAAATTTTCATCTCCAAATGCTCTTCGAGACATTTACTTTCACGAAATACAAAAATAAATGGCAATGTTGAAATTCAAGTCATGTGTCGAAAGACGTGTGTGATAAAAGATCGGGAAAAAAAATTCCTCGATGCTCCATATCGTAAGGAATCGAAAAAAAAAAAACGAAATTAAAAAAAAAATAAAAACACTGAAGGTTCAAATTTGGTACAAACGTTGTCTCATAATAGGACATTCCAAAAGAGAAAATTGGTGGTTATTGATGAAGGAAATTTCGTATAGACTTTGTTAAGCGATATGCCCATCCAAATAATAAGTATGATAAAATGATGGAAATAAATGAATAATTAAGAAAATTAAGGAAGAAGAGGTGACCCGCGAAAAAGCTTTTAGCGAGTATTATTATTATTATTTTTGTTTTTTCGCTAATTACATCAGCAATTTTTCTTTCCAAGAGATTAATAATTTGTTTTTTCATGCGCATATAAAGTTGAGCCTCCTTCGTGTGGAAAAGGTCGCGCAATTATTCGTTGAAAAAGCTTGCAACATATACGCGGCTTGTGTGCACAAGTACACCACAGACGATCCTTCAGAGCTTTTCAGGGCTGCATTGCGACTCTGTTTCACTCTGGGAATTCCGATTCCCTCATTTTTATTTTATTTTTAAAATTTTCATTCTTTTTTCCCCCAAGTCCCATGTTTTTTCACGCAAAGTTTCGACTAATTAAAATATTCCAGCGACTCGAGCAATTATTTCAGTACGGAGTATTTTTTTCCCTCCCCATTACACCATTTATCACGCATTCCCATGAATAGTCCGGGCAAAAAAAAAAAAATATCCGCGACGTTTTTATACGTATCGTCGCGCCATGAATTTTCGTTGAAAATTCGTTACTTTCGAGTCGTATAAATATTCCCGAGGACCGAAAAGCTTTCAAATTGTATTTTCGCCCTACTGGAGAAAGCTTCGCGATGATAAAAAAAAAAGCTGTTCAAGTTTCAATTTGCATCTTTTGTTTTTTTTTTTCAATAATTCGGACATCGGATAAAATTAAATGAGCCGGTAAATAAATCCACGTAATTATCAGCGATAAAGGTTCACTCCAAGCGCCAAATTGCATGGAAATGGTCATTAATCGAATTGTTCGCTATCGATGTTTTCACTTTTTTTTTCCATTATCCTGACGTTCAATTGACGTTTAATCGTGGTTTCGTCGTCGTGATGAAAAAACTCACATATATGAGATGTATTATCGATAGATGTAGTAACAAGGACGAGAGTAAAGTGGAAATTTTTTCATCGGAAAGTTGAGTGTCACTGAGCGCGAAGGGTCGAAGGACGAGGGGGTGTCTATAGGGCAGCAGATTATTGATGCAGAAAGGTTACTTTAGGGGGTGCAGAGAGAGAGAGAGAGAGAGAGAGAGAAAAGGACATGTACCAGGATACAGAAAAGCGAGGGTGTGTTTCCAATCGGTCAGGACCCCCGCGGCTATGCTGATCATGGCGCCGGGGCAAAGGCAAGCTCATAGGGATCAGATGAATCGAAAACTGTGCAGATGAAAACCGCCGGTGAATCAACGCACATAGAGGCTCGTTGGAAAATTACAGCAAACTCAACTACAGACGAACGTGGGATAAATTACAATCCTTCGAAAATCCCCTAGTAAAAGAGAAAGAAAAAAAAAAGAGGAATTGCGGAGATTAAAAGTTGCACGTTCTTCCTCATTTTCTCTGCATTTCAAAACTCCTCTCGACGAGATATAAGCAAAACTTTCCTGTATTTTTGCTTTCACGTCGAGCGGAAGCCTCGTAAGTCTAGAAAATTGCAAAGAGTTTTTTGAACTTGTAATTTTTATTATTTTTCTTTCTTTCGCTCGAGCTTGATGCTGTACGAGGTTTTCTAGAGCTTGAACTTCGGATCGATCGAGAGATCATGTGAAAATCGATGAGGAACTCTGGATATGGCGTTGGTGTAGTAGGAAATATTGAAACTTGGTAGAATTCTCGAGGCAAGAGTGCAACAAACTCGCGAATTGCCCGTTTCCGAAGCGATTTTCTGGATACTTTTGGGTAGTGATCTCTTAACCCTTAATCCGGAAACCTCGGTCACTTTTGTCCGAGCCGATTTGAATCGTTCGAGCATCCGGTGCAATATACTTGCAATAAAAAGATGTTGCAAATAATTATTTCAGATTTTTTTTTTTTTCATAGGATCGTAGTGGAAGGTACGAAGATGGTATATGAATTTTTGTAGATTTTTTATAATTAATAGATCGAGTTAGTGAAAAACGAGCCGGACAAACAATGACCCGGGTTTCGGGGATAAGAGTAGCGATAAAACCTTTCAGGGTTAAGGGTTAATCTTACAGTTAGCATCTTGAAAATTCACGATAATCGTCTGAAAACTGAAAAATGTTCACACCCACACAGACGCGCATGCTTTAGCCCGAAAGTGACACCAATGGAAATATTCGCCAACTATTCGCACAGCAAATTATCCGGATAAATGTGTAAATTTTTGAACCAATGCCATTTATCTAATTATCCATGGACAGGAATAAAAAAATGCTCTTTCGATAGGATTTTTATCCATCTAGAGATCAATGAACAGATTTTTCGGAATTAAGCCGTAAAATAATTAATATTATATGTCCATTTTCGTTTTATACCGCTCGGATTTTAGCCAAAAATTTACATTTCTATATCGAATTTTTGCATTTTCTGGCTATCAGACCCTGCATAGAGGTCTCCGGAATTACCTATTCAAATTTCAAATCATTCGCTTGCACGGTTTAGGCATGGGAACTGTCAAAGAAAAATTAACAAATTAATTTTATGAAAATTCCAGGAACTTCCGGCTAAGACGTAAATTATTTTATAGTTTACTTTGTTACACGAAAAAAAAAAAAATGGTGAACATATGAACATAATTTGCGACCCTTGCTCAAAATTTTTGCATTTCCGGTATGTCCATTCCATGTTCACGCGACAGTCATAAGCAAATTTGAACAGAAGATAACTTTTTTTTTTTTAATTTGACCTGGAACATTGACAATTATTTCAACCAAGCTATGCAAAACCTTTTTGGAGCTCCGTGCCGTCTTATTTGGAGAGGAGAGGAGTTTGAGGGACGAAGTGAGTTGGACAAACAGAGACCTTGTATACATGTATATATTACGTTTGCTCGGGGACGCTCACGACCCGTTGAGCTTTGCTTCGCCATTAAAGATTCATTAACGGCTGCTGCAGTTGCAGGTTGCAGTGCGACAGATTGTAAATCGAGAAATTCAGATAGACCGAGAGCGAGAAGGCTATAGAGGAATAGTACACGTTGCACGAGCGCACAACAATGTATTATTATCAAAAATGTATTATTGTTGTTGAAAACGTTGCTAAAATCGATTTCGAATCATTCGAAAAAAAAAAAAAACAAAAACAAAAACTTCCAAAGAAACCAGAGCTGGAAAGTACTTCAAGCACCCGGTACTTGAGATGTACTGGAAGTACAGTGCTTGAAGTACAAAGTACTTAAAAAGTATTTCAAGTATTGTACTTAATTTTCCAAGTACTCGACCTGTACTTTAAGTATTTGTACTTAAATTTTCAAGTACTTTCCTGTACTTCAAGTACTTTTTCAAGTACCGAGTATGAAGCACTTTTTAATACGTCTTGCTAATGGTTGCATGTATAACGCCTTTGAATATACAATTGAGAAACGTTCTGCGCCATCTTTGGTTAAGATTGTGAGGAATGACCGTTCAAAGGCTCAAGCTACGGTATAGTTACGGTGTCAATGTCAATGCATGGCTCCGTTTTTAACAATCCGTGTATTATATTCTTTATTTTTCAAACCTGACGCTAAATAAATCTTAATTACAATCGTCGATGCTATTTTTTTTTTTTTAATTATTTCTAATTCTTCGTTTAAATATTTCTGTTCCAATCTGCCTATAACCTGAGTAGATTGCACAATGTGAAAATATGCTTCGATACAAAAAGTACTCGAATCAAAATCAAATGAGCTTAAAGAGTACATAAGAAATCAAATAAAAGTACTAGAACTTTGGAGACGTATACCTGACAACTTGAAAAGTATTTGATACTTGATACTAGACGTATTTCAAGTACTTGATAAATCAAGTACTTGGTACTTCAAGTATACACGGTACTTGGTACTCAAAATACACGAGTACTTCAAGTACTTACAGTACTTTGTACTTTGTACTTGAAGTACTTTCAGGTACTTTGCCCAGCTCTGAAAGATACTTTTTTTTTTTTTTTAGAAACAAAAAACTTTTTCTGTTGAATAAAAAAAGCTTTTATTTATTTTTTTTTAAATTAAATTAAATTTAAAAAACAGGGTATCAAGAAATTTTGATTTTTCCAAAAAATCAAAAACAAAAATGAAAAAATTCACTTGCTCGCAGAGGAAACTCCGAGGGAAACTCCATAAAGCATCAAGGATTGTTACGTAAAATAGTGTTCCTTCAAGAACTTTGCTAAACACGCCATAAATACGATAAAAACATTTAAACTGTCTTTTTTTAATTATTCATTTATGCTTTACCGTGGATAAATTGTTCCAAAATAATCGTCGACAGTACGATCTACGCGCGGACTCAAATATTGAAGTAAATTTTAGAGATGGAAAAAAAAAAATCCTTCCATTGTTTCGTAACTCGAAGAAACGATTCGTGATTCACCGCAGCCTGAAAAGAGCGAAACAACTGAGATTGGGATGGCGAAGAAGTTTCTGGGGATGAAGGATTGTGCATATAGAACTCCAGACACTGCAGTTCTTCTACTTTTTCGTTTTCTTTTTTTTTTTTTTTTGCTCATCCATTCTTTCGCCTCGCAACTCTTTTCCCCAAGTATACACCATACATGTATATCCTTTCTATCTGGAAGAACGTATAAACGGTGACGAGTGTACGAAACAAAAATGGAGCACGACGTACATATAAGGTTTCGTTTGAAGTGCGACTGTGCTGAAATTTATTCGTGAATATGCGACGAGTATCTTTCGTCATTAACAAAAACGACGATTTCATTGAAAATTTTTGTTCTTTCATTTTTAAAAAATTTTTTTATTCGAGTAATCGGAGTTACCGTATAACGTATGAAATGTCGCAAAATGTGTAGAATACTTTAGCTCGCTGGCTCCAAATAATTGAGGCATTTTTTTTCCTCGATAAATTGTTATTCAATTCGATCGGAGGGGATTTTCTTTTATTCGATTATCAACAAAATAGGTGAAGAAAAAAGTAATTTTCAGACATTTTTTTCTGAACAAAAAATAAAGCCACATACTTGCCAGAACTCTGAGGATGATTTATTACACACATTAGCAATGCGGAGTATATTTTTTTTTATTTAAAAAAGTAATAACTTTGAGCGCGTTTTTTTTCTCGAAATTACTTTTTACCACTTTTTTTCTTTTCAAATTCACTGAAAAGATAATAGGGAAAAAAACTGTTCGACCAATTGAATTTTTCCGGGGTGTATATTATAGTTACATCAATTACAAAGCATCCAGAATGAGCTAAAAAATATTAATAAAAAAATAATTGATTAAACAATTTTTTGCGTAAGTCGATTTTTTTTTTTCCATTTCCAAAATCGTTACTCACAATTTTATTATTTTTTCTTGTCTTATACTTGTTTATCGTCAATTTTATACTTGCTTCTCGTTGGTTTCTCGACTCGCAGTTCATCGACCATAAAGTTTCATGAAAATTATTTGAAATTCGTTTCTCCTGTTTCAAGAAAGAATCACTGCGATCAATTCGTGAATAATTTAATCTCAGAAGTATTATTTATTAATTCGAAAATTTAAAAAAAAAATCCTAAAAATCACCTTTTTCTTTTAGAATCGCCGATTAAATGAAAAAAAAAGGTGTCACAAATTTTTTGATCCAAATGATTCATTCGAATGGTTCGTAAGGGGGAGAAAAAAATTGCCAAGCTCCGCAATTAAAGTTCTTCGATCGAGGCACAAAAAAAAAAATAAGCTTCAAGCTTGGGATTTATAATTCATAAATCTTGACTATGTATGGTATCCTGAAAATATTATTCACCCGGTATACATGAGGCACACCGTGAAAAGCCCGCATAATCCGATCCGAGGAAATCCGAGGATTGTTGGGAGGGGTGCACTCTCGGTGCTCAGACATACTTACGGCATAATCACTGACACAGCCGCGAGAGTCCGTTCGAGACACACTATAACCATGCGGAGATATGAAAGTGCCAGGAGGGATCGAATGAAAAGGGACAACGAGCGATGGAATGAGATGAAATTGAAAGAGAGAGAGAGAGAGAGAGAGAGAGAGAGAGAGAGAGAGAGGGTCCATGATAGTTGATAGTAATCTGTGTAGACCCATAGGTAATAACAAGATGTCGTGCACGACTATATGAGCCAGATGGCGCAAGAACACCTTACCGGTCAGATCGCCCACGATTATCATTGCTCTTTCTTACTCAACATAACGTAAATTCCGATCCTCGAAAATTAACGATAACAACGTATTATTTAAGATTTTTCTCAATTACGCTACAAGCTTAAGGAAACGAAAAAAAATTTCTTCGATCACCATTTGATTCGATAATTAAAAAAAAAAAAAAAAACCCCCCCCATAAATTGAAAATTTGCACATTTCCTTCCTCGGCATTTTATCCCGCTCACACGCTGAGTTTTGTCAATTTTCGCCTCCTCACAGAGAAAGCCTTTCTAGCATTTCTCAACGTTTTGGGACATTCTAAACGCATTCGCTTTAAGGATTTATCGGACGTACCTTCCCAACCAAAAAGTGACTTTCGTCGACAATATTGCATACTTTATGATAAGATAAAAGTCGGAAAAAATTCAACCGCAATAAAGACGATAAGAGGATTAATTTTGAATAATCATAATGCCAAAAAGTTATCAATGATATGTTTAAACAAAACATTGTTCAACAAATTTTTAGGGAAAGTTTTTTTTGACACGTGAAATGAATTGGTTGATTTTTCTGACTACACATGAATTTTTTAAAAATTTTCTTATCATTTTGAAATTTCGGTTTTCGAAAATTTTTTAATTTTTAAAAATGAAGGAAAAATGGTGAATTTCGGATGTGTTTTCGTAAAAACGTTGTATATTACAATTAAGAAGTTTCCAGGGCATTGAACGAATAGTTTCGTAAAAAAAAAAAACCTTTACAAATTTCCGAAAACTGAAATTTCAAAATGATAAGAAAATTTTAAAAAAATTCACGCGTAGTCAAAAAAATCAACGAATTCATTTCACATGACGAAAAAAAACATTCCCTAAAAATTTGTTAAGCAATGATTTGTTTTAACAATTTATTGATAACTTTTGGGCATTATTATTATCAAAAAGTAATCTTCTTATCGTCTTTATTGTGGTTGAATTTTTTTCGATTTTTATCTTACCATCAAGTATGCAATATTGTCGACGAAAGTCACTTTTGGTTGGGAAGGTACGTCCGATACATCCTTAAACTATACAATCGCTCACGCATAATCAATTTTCAACCCCACGTTTCACTGACTTATTCAAATATTCGTGGCACAAGAGTGGATACGTGGCTACTAGACCTTCCCATGTTCGTCATTCTTAAAACTTTGAAATTTTTGCTTTTTCACCATCCATGAGAAAGTAAAAATAATGAATCGCGTGCAACTTAAGAAATTGCTCCATCGTTATTTTTACCTCGTTCAGTGCAGTGAGCTTCTCTGGGGTGAAAATCTTTTTTCTTTACATCGTCATTATTTATTTTTTTTATATAAGCTTTTGTAAAAATTCAAAATTGTATAAAAACGCAAAATCTTTTAACCGATTCTCATCATTCATATCGAAAAATCATTTTTCCTCGGCCTGATTCGTGCGGAATGTCCTAAGCTCGGCAGCTGTGAATCTACGAATGTCAGAGCGAGCTAGAATCTTCTTAAAGAAATGAAAAAATTCAAAAATTTTTTACATAATTTTCATAAAATCTGAACCCCCTCATCGATTCTTGCTTTTCGAGTGTTTTTTTTTCACATTGATCGAATATTTACTCTCGATTTTTCGGGTCAATTTTTGACGAATAAGATTCTATTATTCGTGTTTGCCATTTTGACAAACGGGCAAGTGCCATTTTTTTTGAGAAAATAATAAAGCAACAAGTGGAAAATGCAATGAGCGAATAACAGAGTCGCGTTTCTACTTTGTTCAACAATCTAAAATATATCGCTGAGCTCGTTAAATATTTCATCGAGAAGGGGAGACTCGCACGACTGCCACGCGTCAATGTTGCAATTCCACTTATATACGTATATGACGTTTCGCGCATTCGTCGCCCACGCTTTTCGCTCCCTTGATACTGCGCGCGAATGCTCTCGGGTGTACCAGATTTTTCCTTTTTTTTTTCAACTTTTTTTTTTCAAATACGTGAATGCTGTTATTACCATGCGTTCCTGGCTCGTCTGTCAATGGTTCTTACTCCGCGCTGCGCTGTATTTATGAATTTTTTGCAACTTTTTTTTTCCCCTTTCGTGCTCCAGCAGCATTGTCTGAATACCGCAAATATGACAAAGTGCTGACGAGCATTGGTAGAGACAATGACGACGATATATATGTTGAGAGGAATGAGAGATGAGATAATTTTTGAAAATGTGTGCATGCAAAATCGCGAAGCCTCATTTAATTTATGAAAAATCGGCGTGGAAGCATTAAAATAATGCGGATCTTTAAGGATGGAGAGTAATTGTTCGCTGAATTTCCATGTGAACATTTTGTTTTTCGATGGAAGCGAAAAAAAAAAGTTTCGAGTTGAAACTTGCAAATTGCTTCCTTCCAAATTTCGCAGAATGGTCAATGCTCCTTCGATGTGGACCACTCGTCAATTTCGGCTTCCTTCATAGAGAAATCTTTGAGTATTGTCCTAAATTTGTAGCAAGCAATTTGCAAGTTTCAACTTATTGCAACTTTTTCCCTTTTTACTGTCGTACACGTAATTTCGTTATCTTATAGAATAAATTTACCAATAATTTTTTTTCTCATGAAATTCAACACCAATTTTCCTTCAATGATACTCCAATCATGGAAAAAAATTATCCAGATATCTCACAATTTTGGAAAATTAGAGCTGTCGGATGCTTTTTTGAAAAATTAAAAATTTTATCAAACACGAATCGTCCGAACGATTTTCGCCAAATTCAATATCAATCGTCCTTTGATGATACTTGATTCGTGAAAAAAAAATTTAGCAGGATGCGTCAAAATTTACGAAAGTTGGAGCGATCGCAGACATTGTTCGAAAATTTCAAAATTTCGTAAAATGTAGATCCTTGGAGCAATTTCAACGAAAATTGCAACGAATAAAAGCGATCGAATGCCCAAAGTGTGCGCGAAGTTTCAGTGAGATCGGTCGAGTCATTCTCGAGATATAGCGGTATGAATTTTTTAGAGCTAAGCGTATAGCACAACTATACACAGGTCCGAATAATTATTCTAAATGCGATTTCCGGACATTTTGGCATACTTTGAACATATTGGCATTGAAAACTGGAAATTTTTTTTTTCACCGTTATAAAGCTTCCTGTATGAGGAAGCAAAAAAGGTTCCAACAAATTAATTTCTCAATAACCTTTTTCCGCAGCTTTATTAAATAAATGTATTTTTGAATGATGCACTGCACCCTTGGAACACGTATCTCTCGAGCAATTGCAGTAAACTTATCGATCTCTGAACGAATTCCTAGTTTTTTCTTATTTTTCCTTAGGTCGACTGAATTAAAAAAAAAAAAAAAAAAAAAAAAAAAAAAAAAAAAAAAACCCCTGCAAACACGTTTGAAAAATTTCATACAATTCAAACACGACCTCGCTCGTAGATTATCAATTATATTCTCATTGTTTTCATCCAATATCGACGAGAATAAAGAATCGGAAAAATGGTAAAATATCGATCTCATGTTACGTACAATGGATCTCCGGACTAATTAATCACGAGGCTGTATGTATAGTGTAGGAAGCTTCAGTTTGAGCTTCTCTGGTGCGAGGGTGGAGTTTCTCCGTATCGCCAGATACACAGCGGGATATTTTATCGTGGCCCCCACTGGCACGTGCGCCTGGTACGATTAATTGATTCTGGTCCCGAAGGCTATATTATATACTTTCGAGCGAGAAACGCGAAATTAACGTTATAGAGATTCGCGTGTGTGCCCTGGCACGCGTTTCCAACGCCCCATCAATATTTATGAAACACCCCGTAGACAACAAGAGCGTCTCGCCACTTCGGCCAGCCACCTTGCCTTCACGGTCTGCTCGTCACGTGTCGACGACTTTTACCTTAGATCCCTTTTTTTTTTTAATTCCGTTTCATTCTTTCTTTCCTCAGCAATTTACTTTTTTTCTTATCCTACCTTTCATATACTTATATTTGGACAGCCGATAGCTCAGGAATAAGGAAAAGCACTCAGCGTCATTAGAAAAAAAAAAAAAAAAAAAAAAAAAAAAGAAATTGAAAAAAACCCTGCCAGCACAAGATGACGATCTGTTATACGAGCCACCATCATTGTGATTCCCGGGGGTTTGTTGTTACATTGCAATCGCAATCAGCCAACTCAAAAACCCTCGGCCGGCAAATTTTCGTTTGAAACTAAGTTCCTTTTCGATTTTTCATTAGCCCCGTCGATGCCACCATTTTGAATTTGAAAATTTTTACTTTTAACTCGAGATCAATGGAGCTCAAAAACCTCCGGATAATAATTTCCATGTTAATCAGAAAGTTTTTATTGTTTTCCTTTCTCTTGATTAACCATACTGACTCCGCTATTATGAATTTTCCCCCGGGTTGATTCAACTCTGCTAAGTTTTCGGAAAATCGGTTGACTCGTTTGCCCGAAGTTGATGCTTGTCTCAAGCTTATATATATCTGGCCTCTTTATCAACGCAATGGAACATGTCTTTCCTTCGATATATATGAGGCATCAAAGTTTCCATCGATTTCCGCAGACTTTGGGCTCACGATCGAGATACCCCAATAAATAAATTGCTAAGGGTTGTTACGAGAAAAGAGCCACTCCGTAAAAAAAAAATTCACTCGAGCCTAGAGGTCTCTCAGGTTGAACAAAAGATGCTTGACAACGCTGATTCGAGGCGTCTGTTGACGAACATAGCGTACACACATAAGCTTCTATAACGTGGCACCCCTTGTACCAGCATCGAGCTTTTCCAACCTCGGAGAATAGACGGTTGACAGGGAGTTGAGGGTGCCGAGTAAAAACAAATCAGCGTCAAGTAATCCTTTACCCGTTACGTCCTACCGCCATATTTATCTTGAGAGATTGTGTCATGCCAGCCTCTATCCCGAATTCTCGCTGACGACAAGCCTGTCAAGAAGAGACATTCATTTCGTCCGTATGCACCCGTGTCGCAACTCCGAGATTACACACTTGCCTCTTTCTTCAATCCTATTTTCTGTTTTCTTCTTCGCGGCGTCATTCATTGGCGCCATCTGGCGAGTATTAGTCGAGGGCGAAAAAAAAGGGGCAACAAAGGGGGAGAATAGAGCTGTATATTTGTCATTCTTCGACGCGTTGCTAATAGCTCCGAGATGTGGCATGAAATTGATAAAAATAAACAAAGACATGGAGAATCCGGGAAATTTACGCTGGGAAAGTATTTTCCGAGTCCGTCGAAAGAAAATCAATATGCGAGAGCTGCATCGTTGATTGAGCAGATCGAAAATTATAGCCGAAAAATCGCTCAGAACCTTTTACACATATACAACTGTACTCAAAACTTCACTACCCAACAAAATCTTCACCCAATAAAATTTCTACCCAAGAACATCTTTACCCAATAACATCACCACGCAATAAAATCTCTGCCCAATAATATCTCTGCCCAATAACATTTCTACCCAGTACATCTCTACGCAGTAACATTGCTACCCAATAACATCTCCATCCAATAACATCACTGCCCAATAACATCTCTACCGAATAACATATCTACCCAATAACATCTCTACCCAATAAAAACCTCTGCCCAATACCATCTCTGCTCAATAACATCTCTACCCAATAACATCTCTACCCAATAACACCTCTGCCTATTAACACCTCTGCTCAATAACGTGTCTGTCCAATAACATGTCTACTAGAATAATGATTTTCCTAACATCTCTACTCAATTAACAGTAAGTTATCACAATGAGTTACATGAGTTACAAGAGTTAATTTACCGGTAATTTAACATACCAGCCACGCCGAAGAGTATTTATCTGGTAGACTCGTAATTAGGTAGAAATGTTAGCCCCTGCTCTTGTCCGATAGAAATGTTTTTCGCTATAGAGTTGTTATTTGGTCGGCTTATATTCGGAGAGCCTAAATTCTGATAGAGATTTTATTGGGGTAGTGAAACTTCGGGTTGGTTGAGTTGTAAAAAGATATGGCTAGATCCAGAAGGCACATATGTGGTAGAATCCAAAGTTGTCAGTGAGTTTATCAACATTGTACAGAATTCGTTAAACAACGGTTCGATTAGACGGACAAATTATCAGCGCGGAGTTGTTTGTACGAGGCATCAAGATTTCTACCCTTTTTGACGTATACACAAAACGCGACTCTTTTATTTAACAAACTTACGAGAAACATCGGAGTCGTTTTCGTCTTGCTGGTCTATTTCGGTATGCAACGTGCGGTAGGTTGTCGCTCCCTCGTCCCCTACCGTAAATCAAACGGTCTGACGGTTTATTTTCATTCGTATCCACGAGGGCAACGAGAATAAAGCCCGCCCGCTGTATATACCCAAGATTTCTGCGCGTATACATCTCAGTCTCCTGAACCATCGGCCATTTATCTTTATCCGCCGATCTGTCCACATTGGCCAATGAACTTTGAGGATAGTTCAAACATTCGTCTAGCTATATGATTTCTTCTTCTTCGATTTAAACCATTGAAAATGCTAGAGAGGATCTTTTCCTGAATATATTTTTCCGTATCCTTTCTTTTCGGATCCTGATCCACCGTCGTTTCTTCGATCGTCTTTCCTCTTGGCATTTTCCTCGATCCGAATTCTCGTACAAGGACTTTTTACTCGGGCTGAACGAAAAAACAAGTAAATGATGCAGAGCTAAGTGGGAAGTATCGTTTCCTCGAGGCACAAGAGCCCTTTGGCGATATGAAAAAAAAAAAAAAAAAACTTTTTTCCAACACTCGAGCTCACACGAAAGAGGCCAACAACGATGAAACTTTTAAAACTCGAAAGTTTCGGACAGTCCCTAGTTTCTCATTCTATATTTTCAAGTTTGATAAGCAACCATATTCCGCAGGGCATCGAGGACAATTCCTCAAGAATAAAATAATATGCATGGTTATCAGGATATTTCTTAACAGCGTGTCGTTCACCCAAGCATCGATAAATTCGCTTCACTCGTTGGAAAAAGCTTCGACAACGTTATCATTGATCCGAGCCATGGCCGAGCCATCGCTGATGTAAGCTTGATGGAAAATGTCACGTGACCTATGATCCAATAATCGCCGATCCAATCTATCAGCAATTCTGGTCATGTATCCGTCCGATAATCGATTATCCCCGAGAAATTTGGGGATAACTCCTGGACCATTGCCAAGGGCCGACGAAGTAAATTCGTGTGGCTCGAGACCCTGCCAAAGTAAACCCTCCGTTGATAAAGTTTCTGGCTGGTACGCGGTGAGGTTAATTGAATTTCGTCGATGGTATTTGAATCTTCGCGATTTCATCGCCAATCGATTAACATTTATATCGAAAACTTATCAAAGCAAATTTTGATTTAACAAAACTTTATCCACCTTTCGTAAGGTTGCTCAACAATGGCTAAATGTGAATAGACAAATCTTAAAAGGGGTTGATACCTTTTTCCATCAGCATTGGCGAAAAAAAAAAGTGATCATCAATCCTTGGTTGTTGGTTTTGTAAACAGAACGAAGACTATTTTTTGCCCATCTCCGAATTACCGATGAAGTCAATTAATCCGATCGATAATCGACTTGAGTCCACGCTCGATGGACATTACAAATTCACAAGAACGTCTTCACAGTCTCGAGCGGCTTTCCCGCATGGACCCTGGAACTTTCTTTCTCAAACCAGAAACCAACAACTCGCTTACCTTTTTTTCGAATCTTATATCGGAAACATTGATTGACGATACGATTGAAACGAATCGAACTCGTGTACATTTTCAATTTAACAATCGGATAACCCATAAATCATTGATTTCCACGTATCATCCTGACTCAATGATGGCGAGTATGACAATCGAGTTGAAGACCATACTCGCCTCGTAAGCCACGAAAAGTCGGTAAAAAAGGCTTTTTGGATGAGGAATGGGGTAAAAGGGAAGAATCTTAAGACGATCAATTTGACCATAAAGCTCGGAGTATCGTAAATGTATTCCCGTGTATACTGCAGCCCTCTGTGGGCCCTTGTTGAGGGGTGAATGCTTCGCAAAAAATAAGTCGAGAAACATAAATCTCCGAAGGGGTATCGAGTAGGTTTCCGGCTTGGTGTGTTCCCTACCTCACAGACAGTCGGATAAGAATTTTTTTTATAGCTCTAGAAGTATGTAATGACATGAGTGTTCGTTATTACAAGTTTCTACACTTTGTGGGATCATGAAATTCGCCCAAGACAGTTCACTTTAACCTTCAGACAGTCGCTTTTTATTTTTATCGTTATTATCTGCACTGAGAGAAAAAAAATGACGATTGAAACCATGAATATATGGTTAAAAAAGACCTCAACTTCATTTTGTGAGTTGACAGAACAAATTGTATTGTATATAGTTAACGGCAACTCGATAATATAGTTTCCGTAACTTCATTATTTGATGCAACTATTTACTCTTGACTATAACCAATCAGTCAGCGTTAAGAACTCGCATGATCATAGTAACGATATATTTTTAGTTCGGTCAATGTTAAAAAAATAGTATCTATAAAATTGAGTTTTTCGATATCACGTCATATTGTGTAACGTTGCTTCATGCCGTGATAATGACAAAAGATATAACTACACAAATAGTTAACATTGTCAGACAATTGAGACCTGGTTTTCGTGTGGTGCTTATACATGTATGTATTTTTTTCATATTTTTTGCGGGTCGAACTTTCGTTACGTTGATTTTCCCTCCTTAAAAGTGACCATTCTGCTTTCAATGTCAGAGCAGGAGCAGTTGCTTCGTGGAGAAGCAGGGGTTAGCAAGAATAGTTCTCAAAGCTTCATATGATTGTTTAAAAATGATATTTTTGACTGAAGCCTGAGTAATAAACTCTCGATTCGCTCGCTCGTTTACGTACTACGGAGTTCTGGACTTCGCTTTCGAGGACGATCTCCAGCGGATGCGCAACATAGCGGCTGCTGCCGCAACTAACTTAATCAAAATCCACAGTTCTGGTAACAATAAAGCGTTTAATATTTTCCCATGGCTACAATTGCCAAAAGCAATAGTCTGCATAAAAAAAGATCACCACAACCAATTTACTTAGTTCCGGTAACAATAAAATTGTTGAAATTATTAAATAAACATCTGCCTGCACTATATTTTCATAGTCGTGGTCTTTTAGTTGCGATAACTATTCAGATATCTCTCAGTGTGTGCATACATAAAAATTTTAAAAATATAGTACCGACAGCAGTGAAAGCCCGGTCGGTGTGTGGTCTCCAAAGTTAAGTAGTATTGATCACCGCCGGTACTGGGATCGGTGACCGCTTATCCGTAAACTGATTTTCACTCTGACAACTGAGCGGGAGGCAGTTTTTCTGAGTTTCTGATGGCAATACCAGTAACTTGAATTGAGTAAAGTATAGCTGTCTATATCTACCGGGTTTTCCGCAGTTTACCTGTGCCCTCGTGCAAATGCGAATACAGTAGTGCAGTAGAAAAGAGCAACACTCTTGGGGGTTTCTCAAGCAAAAAGGAATATGAATGGAAATTGAAAAAAAAAAGGAAATGGTAAGAACAGGAAAGAGACGTAAAAACTTGAAAATGGTAGACGATC
Organism: Rhorus exstirpatorius; assembly: GCA_963564615.1. Lineage (NCBI taxonomy): Eukaryota > Metazoa > Arthropoda > Insecta > Hymenoptera > Ichneumonidae > Rhorus > Rhorus exstirpatorius. The sequence goes on from OY751318.1 coordinate 21,535,495, forward strand.
GAATGCAGGCTGCAAAATATAAAAAAAAAACTAAACAAATTAAAAACATCAAATAGCAAATGAAATATATAATCCATTGATTTTATTTTTTTTTTTATGTGTTTTGTTCGTTTTTGTCAACCACACACGGCTTACATGGGATTTCCCTGTAATCCAATGGGACTGTATCACTTCTATAAATCGTCGGGGCTTTCCAGCATTACAATTCGATCGTAAATTATACCGTAAATCGTGAGATTTTCAGTAGGCCATGTACATGTATGTGCATATATACGAATACGACGATAGTTGCACATGGATATGAAGATTTTTCTCGTCGCAACACACATGGACGTATCATTTTACATTATTTGCATATTATCGTTGGTAAAAAAAAAAAAAAAAAATGATTCAGCAAAAATACGGCACATCGTTTATAAATTGTGAACGAAACTTGGAAACCTCTTTCCGATTTTAAATCTGCAGTTTGTCATTTAAAAAAAAAAATTGAATCTCTAGCAAGCCTCGTGAAATAATAGGCCCGTAATGACAGCCCTCTCGGGATCTCTTTTGATCATAATTTTCCACAAAATACTCGAATGGATAAAAGAAAAAACAATGATACGTAGACTGAAAATTAAAATTTTTCATTTTATTTTCGCAATTCCTTGTATCTCGTTTTCTCCCCTATCCTCGATATGGGACAATAAATATAAGGGTGGTTGACAACTGCTTCAATTTTCGTATCGAAAATATCGTGTATGGATAGGGACGGGGGGGGGGGGGGGGAGAAACTTCACGTATACATATATACAGCATGGCGTGGGTCATGGCATAGAAAATTCTAGGATACAAGAGCAAGGGAAGAATATAGGATGAGGCTAGGTTCGAATTTGGGTTCTATGCTGTTTCTTCTCGACGCTCAGGCTTTCGTCTCTGTCTTGTATAATGACGTGGACTCCATGCTATAATATATGAAAGTAGGGTACAAGTGGAGGGCGGGAAGGGGGTCTCTGCCCTGCGGGATGAAGGCTCGGGGTGGCTCGGCCCTTTGTTCGTCTCGAAACAACCGGCCTTGCGGGCATCCGAGTGAGTAAATCCTCCCTTCACAGTTCTGCATTCCCATCTTTCGAGACTATATAATACCCAAAGCGTCTCCTGGACCAAGAGAACCGAAACCATATTTTTTGTTTTTTTTTTTTCTTCTATTCTTCGAAGTTTCGAGGATTTCTATGACACTCGATACACCCTCCGGCACACGCGTATAATAGACATGCCTCGTGTCTTTAACGAATTTTCATATGTTCCGATGCATAAGGACGGCATTTTTTTTTTTTTTTAATCATAAATATCGAATGAAAAATTTGAACAAATATCCCCGCAAGGTGGCACAATGCTTGACTCGAAACACAAAAAAAAATCGATCTTGCTGATGGCTCGGATTTTTTTTTATACGAAATTCCAGACTTGCTGCATATTTTTTTTCTGATAAAAAAAATACGGTGGTTTTTCTTGTTGTTGTTGTTGTTAAAAAAATAATGAAAACATCAGGGGTTGGTTGTTTTTAGAATATTGGAAATGTTCTTATCAATACAATGATATAAAAAATTTTGGAGCAGCTGCTGAGGATGAGCCAAAACTTTCTATCATTTTTTCGATTTTTTTTTTTTCAAACGAAAACATCGAAAACGAGCAAAAACGAAATGGATCCAGTCGTGGAATCATAAAATTTTTATAAACTGTACCAAAATTTTGAGAATATATATAATTGAATCAAAATTCTGATGTGTTTTTTGGTTTTGGTTTTGAACGATGACGATGATAAAATTAGGGCTAGTCGTATTGATCTAGAAAAAAAAAATAGACCCGATCATAGGGTCCGAGTTGGCATGGAATAACCCATATATGTAATTGTTAACCCCTGATTGATCCACATCAATTCCTGAACTTTTTAATTCAACCTTTCATTGACATTGTTTATATTTAATTCTGTCATAAATTCAATACAAAATTTGTACTCAAATTGAGTATTTATATTCTTGAGTCAAATGTATGCTTGACTCAAGCATACGTTTGCTTATCATTTTATGCTTTGCTAGTGAGATTAACTATACTTGATCTCAACAGTTGACTTGCCCAAAGCACATCAATTTTTAGGGCGATACGTTACGATGTACATTTTTACGAATTTAATTCCTGACGCTCGAGGAAGCTGGACACTTTGATATCTAAAAAGGGCCCTAGCCTACAAAAAAAATTTGAAGAAGAAAATCATTTTTTTAAATAGAACGGTATCCTGTAAATATTTAGGAATAATTATAGATTGCCATCTAAGATGAGAATGTCATATACAAGCAGTTATAAAAAAAACTAGATGCCTCCTATACATTTTTTATAAGCCGGTAAAAATACTAGATCCAAAAACTATGTTAACCATCTATTATGCTTTGTTCCATAGTGTGGCTTTATATGGGATAATTGCTTGGGGAGGAACATATACCAATGTAATTGGACTTTTACAAAGATTACAAAACAGGCTACTGAGAGTAGTGCTCAAAAACTCCAAATTGAAAAGACCTTTGAGTTTTTAAAACTCCTTTATTATACAATCATTACTGGGTATATTGCTACGAAAAATTTAAATCAAACTACGATAGCTCGATGCAGCAATATACGAAACAAAAGCGTAATCCTTCCTAATGTTAAAAAATAAATTTTCCCCAGAAGTAGTTTTATAAAAGCGATGGTCTACTTCAATAAGCTTAATAATTATCTTAAATCATTGAACTTCAGGAAAAATACTATAAAAAAGAAACTGAAAAATTGGCTTATTGGTATGAGGGAATAATATGACTTTTTTTTAAATTTTTATTTAGCTATCTATTTTTTGTAAAAGTTCTTTCAACGCCAGACCTATGTACAGGTGTTTAATCACCTCTACAGGATATAATGATCAAATATTTCTCATATTCAACATTGTATATTCTGGATTTAAATAAATAAATAAATTAATATATTTTTGTTTTCCTAAGAGTATTTTCTATCGGGAGGTAAAAGCATTAAAGGAATTAGAAGAAAAAAAATTAAACTAAAGTATGATAAAAGTCCGAAAGAGTCGTAAAATTTAAAGAGTGCAATTATCTCATTTTAAATATGAAAAATTATAAATATATCGGCGAAAGTAGGTTGCATCGACTTGAATCGTATGGTAAAGGACTGATGTGTATATTTTTTTATCAATACCAAAAACCTCATTTTTTGTTTCTTTTACACTAATCTCGTTCAGTGGATAAAAATACATGCGGAAAAACGAAAAAAAAATATATATATATTTTCCGAACTAAAAGTTACTTGACCGCCCGCTATAGTAAGTTTTTTTTTTAATTTTGTTATTTTGTTTTTTTCTCAATAAATTCGAACTTGTTGGAGCTCGATATGTTCCACCCATATTGTCGGATTCCCCAAGGTAAATGAGCACGCCGCAAGCCGGGAGCCAAAATTTGATAGCTTAATGGAGCCTGCTTTCTTTTTCTCGACACGCACTCTTTTTTTTTTTTTTTTTTTTTTTTTTTTATAAACGGCTCCGGTAGCCGACAAGATCGTTAAACCCTACGGGCTCGATCCCTCTTTACTTATCTCACGAACTACACGAAAACCTTCTACCACGCTATACACGAACAGATATATATAAATGATAAAATATAATTTATCTTGAGAATTCATCCGTCATATTTTCGTCACAGAAAACCATTACCGCTGTTGAAATTATTTTCTTGAATTATTAAATTTATAAAATACACATTGTTTTACCGAAGAAAAATTACTTATTTATACTTTATTCGTATCTCGTTATATAAATCATGTGTGATAAAAATTATATTTTTACATTTTTACACGCATATTTCGGAAAAATAAAAAAATTTACTTTCGCGTATAACATTTTTTTTTCCCACGAGCCCTAGTCTTTTACCTCGATGAGGTATGGGATCGCTGGTGAGATCCAACGATACGAATCGAAATTTTTATTTTTTAATATGCTGTGTCGCGGTAGGTACTCGAACGGGTCGTGCGTCCAATACATAAAAATTATTTTCCACACACTTTAACGAGAGATGTGGAGAAATAAAAAAAAACGAATTTTTCACATGTCCATTTAAAATGAAAACATTTTTATTACCATGACTCGGCGTCGAGGCATGTATTGATGAGTTGTTGTTTTTTTTTTTTATTGAAGTATTTACACAATGTGTAATTCGAGAAATAAAACTATACGAAGGGTTCTTGTCCTTTGCCTGAGGGACGATACTTTACTGAGTAAATATTTTTCGTAATTAAGAAATTTAGGATTGTATATTTTGCTATCAATTATGAAAATGTCGACTTCGTTAATTTATTTTTTTTTAATTTTTTTATTTTTTTAATTACAGCAAAGTGTGCAGAGGCTCTGCAATTCAGGATCGAGCCCCGGGACATTGTGGTGGAGCAAGGTGGATCGGCGAGGCTCGATTGTCAGGCAACGAGTGTCCTCGGCGAACCAACGATACAATGGAGAAGCGACGATGGTCAACCGATAAATTTTATCGGCGACAGCTATCGGTAAGCGATTAATCAAATTCACGACTCGAAAAGCCTGGATTAATTTTGGGCAATTTTAATTTTCATGCTGATTGACAACAGTCCTGTAAGCCTATCGTTTTAGAAATTTAAAAATTTCTTTACGAAATAATTTGACATTTTCTTTGTATCCTATGTAACATTTTTTTTCTAGTTAATTTATTTTCGGACATTTTTTTTTATCGATAAATATCGTAAGGACTAGACATTTTTTGTGCTTTAAATAAAATTTTCATTTTCGTGGGGGGGAAAAAAAAAATTGATCAGCGTGAGATAAACTCTGGAAAGTGTAAAAAATGATGAGTGACTTTGAATATAATGACAGAGTTAAAATTCTGGTTGAAAAATCAAATTTAAAAAAGAAATGTGCCAGCAAAGCAAAATTTCGTCGAGTATCTTCAAACGAGTTCCTCGATACAAAATTTAAGAAAAAAAATATATATATATTCAACGATGAAACGTCACACGGTAAAAAAAAATCTCACCATAAAACATAAATTTCCATTGTGACATCGATCGAGTGAGCCCACTTGAAGATCAGAAAAAAAAAAAAATAATGTCAAGTCAACTTCGTGACCGTTAGACCTGAACAATGACCGATTGGCGAGATCATTTTATTTTCATTTTACTCCGAGTAAAGACTTCTCATAACGATCTCGTGGTGAAATTTTATTAAAATATCAAAACATTTTGAAAAATATTTCTCCCAACGCCCCGAAATGAAATTCTTTAGAGTTCGTATTATAATTATATGGAATAATAATCATTAATATGAATATAAAATAAATGCTCTCGCAACACACGTGGGGATTTAAAAAAATATATATTAAATTAATATTAATTTTAAAAAAATGGTTAATGAAAATATCGATTTTATAGCTTCAAAGATATTTCTCATATCTCAAGCTTAAGTTTTTTTTTTTTTTATATTTTATATTATAATAATACGAAACAGTGACATAAATTACAATAATAAAATGAATTTAAAAAAATGGATATGGAATAAACTTTTTCACGACACGCATGCATATTTTAACACGCGGATATTATATTTTGCGATATGCTGTCGTGCGGAAAAAATAAATATAAAAAGTATACGCATATGTGTATTTAATGTTCCGTCGAGTTACCCCTGTAAAATCGATACGAAATTGGGACAGATGGATCGTTGTGCCAAATCGACAAAACTGCAATTTTCACGCGATTTTATAGCGAAAAATTATAATTCCTAAATATTAACAGATCGCAGCTGGCCAATGGCTCGTTGTACATAAGCAGCGTTTATTCCGGAAGTCCGGAGCTTACCGGTAGTTATCAATGTCTGGCAACAGTCGACAGCGTTGGCTCGATCGTATCGCGTCCAGCGTCGATTAAACTAGCCAGTACGTATCGAAAATATTGTCCATAAATTTATGAATGAATTTATTACCGATTCCGATGAACCTCAACATTTTTTTTTAAATCCGTTTCTTTTCGCCATTTTACTTTAAAAAAAAAAAAAAAATTTTTTCAACATTACCCTTTGCATCGCAAAAAGGTCTGCCGGGTTTCGACAAAGAGCCCCAAGACACGATGGTCTATCCTGGACAGATAGCATACTTGAGTTGCGCATTGCCAACTTCGTCCAGTTTGCTGAAGATTCAATGGCTGAAAAACGAGCATCCCCTGACGCTGGACGAAAGCCGTATGACCATAATGCCATCCGGTACGTGAGAGACGAAATTTTTTTTATCGATATTTTTCCCAAAAAGATACGAAAACAATAATCGAATCGAAAAGAACTCATTTGTTTTGTTTGTTCGTTGATTTTTTTTTTTTTTTTTTTTTTTTTGAAAATTGAAAAATTACTCACGAAAACTCAACGTGAAACAAAAATGTGGATATTCATACGTTTTCAGGTGCCCTGGAGATCGACGATGTGAGAACACACGACGTTGGCTCTTACAGATGCAATGCCAGTGGATTTGGACAATTCAGACTGAGCAACAAAGCTCAACTCGCCCTACTCACCACCGATATCGGTGAGTTATTTTTCTCTCTCTCTCTCTCCCTCTCGCAAACTGGCCTAATTTTCATCTGAGAACAGAAGAAAAAAAAAACCAGAAATCAATCGTCAATTCGAAGAAAAAAAAGTAAAACCTATTTTTTTTTTCCCTTGACTTGATTGATGTTGAAACGATTTTTTTTTTTCTTACAATATGACCTCGTTGACAGATCAAGGATCGACTGTGCCGGTTTTCATAGCGAGGCCCATGGGACAGGACGCGATCGAGGGCTCCTCGATAACGCTGGAGTGCGCGGCGAATGGAAATCCCAGACCGAGCATAACCTGGCTCAAGGATGGCGTTGCCGTGGATCTGACTGGACTGGACTCGAGGTAACGTAACGATTCAATTGAAAAATTTCCCCGATTCAAACTTTTCGTTTCCCGTACTCGTGTCTTATTTTTGTTTTTGTTTTTTATTCGATCGTTTTGTGCTTTTCGTCGATTCAAAGATATCGAAGAGTTGCCGCATCGAGTCTAATGATAACGGACGTCAGGGAAAAGGATCACGGTTCTTATCAGTGTCGCGCGGAAAATGATGAGGATACTCTTGATGCGGTTGCCGAGATCAACGTTCAAGGTTCGATAAAATTAAGATAAAAATTGAACAAAAAAATAAAAATAAAAATAAACAAAAGCTCCTTGCTTCATTAGCTGCGATAGTTTTGGATTTATTAATCGAAGTGAATGTTTCCGTTGATTGGATCATTGGGCTCGATTGTTTGTATTCAAAGGGCTGATTCGATAACTCAACAACATACAATTTGAATGATATTTCGTTTTTTTTTTTTTTACTCAATTATGCATGAATCGATTACTCGTGTTAATTATTTGACTCGCTCAATTCAAATAATTGACTCAATTCAATGATTTGACTCAAACGAATGAGTCTGATAATCATTGAACTTCGGATTATTTGTCTTAATTATCCGACGAATAATGAAATAAAATTAAAATTGAGTTGATAACTCAATTGTTTGAGTCAATTGTTCAAAAAAATTGAGTCTAGTAGTTGTTAGACTTGATTATGTGGCTGACTAAAGTCACATAATTGTGTGAAATAATAATCAGTCGATTATTTGGCTCGAACGATTGAGTCTAATTGTTATTAAACTTATTTATTTGGCTCACTCAAGTCAAACGATTGAGTCATTCAATAATTGTTCAATTGTTCGGCTCAAATTGTGTAAAATCGTTGAGTCAAACGATTTAATCTAATAATTACTAGATTTGATTATTTCGCTGACTCAAGTCAAATAGCCGAGTCGATTGTTTGACTCAAATAATTATTAGAATTCATTATTGGGCTCACCGGAGTTAAATAATTGATCCATCGAATAATTAAGTCAATCAATAATTGCTCAATTCTTCGGCTCCAATAGTTGAGTCTTATAATTATTAGACTTGATTAACAGACTGAATTAAGTCAAATAATTACATTGAACAATTGATTCTAATAACTGTTGGACTATATTTCGTCAAATAATTAACTGAAACAATTGTGTCTCATAATTATTTGTCTCAATTTTTCGATTCATTATTTAACTCAACAAAGTTTATCGACACGATAATTCGAATGTATTCAATTCAATTCAATTGTTCGACCGTGTTACTCGATTTAATGTTTTTTTTTTTTTTCGTCTCCTTTTACGTCGATCGCTGGGCAGTGCCTCCAAGATTCGTAAAACGTCCGGAAGACAAGATTGCCAGTGAAAATCAAGATTTGGAATTCGAATGCGAGATATATGGTAAACCGGAGCCCAAAGTAACGTGGCTGAAGAACGGTGAGAGAATAACGCTGAGTCAATACTGGCAACTCGTAAATAGGTGAGAATAAATCCTCCAACCGATAAAAGATTCATTGATTAATTCGATGATTCAATTGGAACTCATGTACTTTTTTTTTTTTTTTCATTCGTCATTCGTATTGTATTTTTCAAAATTAAAGCATCGATGAAATAATTATTCCAACCATTCGTTGCAGCAACAATTTGAGGATAAACGGTCTTCTGGCGATCGACGCCGGTATTTTCCAGTGTATCGGAAATAATCCAGCGGGAAACGTACAGGCTTCAGCGAGACTCACCATCAATCAACCGAGTGAGTTAAAAAAAAAAAAAAAAAAAAAAAAAAAATCAAACACTCATCGTCCGTATTTCTAAATTGATTTTCTTCATTTCATTTAACATTTATTTTTCTTTTCTATCATCATTATCATATCACTTCGTAAAAATGTTTATTAACCTCATGTTTTGCATAATTTTAATTTTTTTTTTTTTCCTTAAACTTTTTCTTTCGCTCAATTTTTTATTACATTTAGTTTTTTGTTTTTTTTGTTCTTTTTTTTTCTTTAATCCTTATAATCTCCCGACCGACTAACCGTGCCGCATGCTAACAATAAAAATACGACTCATCGGAATGGAAAAAAAAAAAATATTAAAAAAAAAAAAAAAAAAATTGCCCAACTCTGTTCGTGAATTAATCTCAAAGAAAAATTCCAATCCTCAAAATCGACGACGATGCGCTCGATGCAGAAGAAAAAATTATTTCCATCGCAGCGACAATTGTACAACAATACGTGGCAGCATCCTAGCACATTGCTGGGTCACACGTCGTCGGCATACACCCCGAATCCACCGTTGTCGATAAGCCCCTCCGACGATCCCGCGGATTTTCTCAGCACCGCTAACGATCCCAATTCCCTTTACGATCCGGAATCCCATTTTCTAGACGACACGGAGAGCCTGGAAACGAGCCTCGAGGGCGGCAATGTGCCATCGTCACCCAAGAATCTCAGCGTCGCGATCATAGCATCGAGATTCGTCACGCTGCGATGGCAAGAGCCGGAGAACTCGAACGGTGATTTTCTGACTTATTACGTGTACTACAAGCAAGAGGGATCACAGAGGTGAGAATTGCCATTTTATTTTTTTTTTAATACTTTTGATTATCCATGCGTTGATGAATTTTATTCGACCATTCAATTCACTCAATTGTTTGGCTCAATCATATTGCTCTCTTTTTCACTCAATTGATTGCCGCAATTACGCGACTCAATATTGGCACTCAATTCTTCGATTCAACCACACGACTCGTGCTTGCTCAATTATTTTCCGCCGTTGCACGATTCAATCTTCGTACTCAATTATTTTACTCAACCACATGACTCACTCGATTATTTTCCGCAATTCTGCAACTCAAACTTCGTACTTAATTGTTCGATCCATTCCCATAACTCTTGGTTACTCAATTTTTTGTCACGATCCAGTGACTCAAGCCCTGTACTCAATTGTTTGACTCAATCACATGACTCTTGTCTGCTCGATTTTTGCTGACTTCTTTTAACTCAATTATTCGCTGAAATCACATGACCCGCCCTCCGTACTCAATTTTTGGCCGCAATTACGCGACTCAATATTGGCACTAAATTCTTCGATTCAACCACACGACTCGTGCTTGCTCAATTATTTTCCGCCGTTGCACGATTCAATCTTCGTACTCAATTATTTTACTCAACCACATGACTCACTCGATTATTCTCCGCAATTTTGCAACCAAAACTTCGTACTTAATTGTTCGATCCATTCCCATAACTCTTGGTTACTCAATTTTTTGTCCCGATTCAGTGACTCAAGCCCTGTACTCAATTGTTTGACTCAATCACATGACTCTTGTCTGCTCGATTTTTGCTGCAATTGCACGATTACAATCTTCGTACGTAATCGCTTGAGTCAATCACATGACTCCTTTTAACTCAATTATTCACTGAAATTACATGACCCGCCTTCCGTACTCAATTTTTTGCCGCAATTACGCGACTCAATCTTTGCACTCAATTCTTCGACTCAACCACATGACTCGTGCTTGCTCAATTATTTTCCGCAGTTGCACGATTTAGTCTTCGTACTCAATTCTTTTACTCAACCACATGACTCACTCGATTATTTTCCTCAATTCTGCAACTCAAACTTCGTACTTAATTGTTCGATCTAATCCCATAACTCTTGGTTACTCAATTGTTTGACTCAATCACATGACTCTTGTCTGCTCGATTTTTGCTGACTCCTTTTAACTCAATTATTCGATCAAATCACATGACTCGCCCTCTGTACTCAATTGTTGACCGCAATACGCGACTCAATCTTGGCACTCAACTCTTTTACTCAGACACATGACTCGTGCTTGCTCAATTATTTTCCGCAGTTGCACGATTCAATCTTCGTACTCAATTATTTTACTCAACCACACGACTCACTCGATTCATTTTTCCGCAATTCTGCAACTCAAACTTCGTACTTAATTGTTCGATCCAATTCCATAACTCTTGGTTACACAATTGTTTGACTCAATCACACGACTCTTGTCTGCTCGATTTTTGCTGCAATTCCACGATTTTAATCTTCGTACGAAATCGCTCGAGTCAATCACGTGACTCCTTTTGACTCAACTATTCGCTGAAATTACACGAACAACCCCTCCGTACTCAATTGGTCGACTCAACCACATGACTCTTGCTTACTCAATAACTTTTCGCGGTTACACGATTCAGTATTCGTACTCAATTATTTTACTCAACCACGTGACTCCTTTTAACCGAATTGTTCGCCGCATTCACAAATATTTCATTCAACCGCATGACTCTTGTTTACCATATTATTTGCCGAAATTGCACGTGCATCATTTCTTCGTACGCAATCGTTTTCTTCAACCGCACGACTCATTCTTACTCAATTGTCTGCCGCAATTGCACGACTCAATATTCATACTCAATTCTTCGCCTCAGCCACATTACTCTTGCTTGCTCAATTGAATCGAATTCGTCGCATGTCTCTTGTTTACCCAACTGTTTGCCCATAATTGCACGATCAACTTTCGTACTCAATCGTTGCATTCAATTTCACGACTCAACGATTACCACGTCAATTGCCAAACTCAATCATTCGACTGAGTTATATCGGACTCGATTGTTCGACTCGACGAGACGTACAATTTACATAATATTACCGTTGCTCAACCGTCTCTGACTCGAGTGTCAAACCCCAAATTTATCGTCAATTTTCGGCTTCGGTCGTTCTAACATTTAAAATTCACAGAGAACGCGTGGTCAATACACTTCACAAGCAGCTCGAAGTCGTAGTTCGCGGCCTTCAGCCTGGTGTGACCTATCAGTTTCGCGTTGTAGCGCACAACTCAAGAGGCGCCGGAGTATCCAGCGAAACACTTCGCGTCACTACTCACTCTGAGGTTCGTCAAAGTATTTTATATAATTTATATATATACAACTCAATCACGTATATTTGCGGAGTTTCCCAATCGAATCTTGTTCTCGACACCGTTGGGCAGAAAATTTTCACAATAACAATCAAGAGCTCGGAGATTTTTGTATCGATCGGTTAAAAATTGTTTTAAGGCTGACGTGCCGGGACCTCCGCAAAATCTCGAAGGACACGCGACGAGCAGCGTCAGTGTAGCTCTTTCGTGGGACGAGCCACTGATCGTAAACGGCAGAGTCTCGAAATACGTGGTCACGTTCATGGAAGTCAGTACAATTGTATTGTTGATTCTTATTATTACTTTTTTTTTGTTTCTTTCTTTCTTTCTTTTCGCATTATTTTCGTATCATCGATGCGTGATATTTTCTCGTTCGAGACTCTGAATATTTTGTTCAACATCGTTTTTCGTTTCGTTTGTCAGGGTGACAGTGACGAGAAGACGCGTGAAACAACGAGCACGAATTACGAATTGATCGATTTGGTGCCTTACACCGATTACAGTATATGGCTACAGGCCGTGAACGAGAATGGTCCCGGTGCACCGACCGGTGAAATAACAGTGAGAACTCACAGCGCGCAGCCGTCACATCCACCGCACAACGTCACTCTCGAAGCCGCGAGTTCGACGGTGAGTTGGCAAAAACAAAACAAAAGAAAAAAGGAAAAAAAAGAAAGAAGAGAAAATTTTTTTTTTTTCGCAAGGAAAGAGTTGCTCCGAATTTTTGAAATTTCGACACATATTTATTTCATGCTTTTACTGTTCGAGGTGATTTTTTTTTTTTTTTCTACAAAATTACGGATGTACAAGCTCCTTTATATGGAGACATCGCGAAGTACGTTGTCGAGCGGTGGGTGCCGTTCGTTCCGATCCATATGAAATTAAAAAAAAAATAAAAATAAAAACCTTTTTTATTTCAAAAGTTAATGAAAAAAATCCGGTGATCGAACTGAAATAATCTGCAAAATGTTGATAACAGTGATTCTGTAATTTCAAATAATGGAAAGTATTCGTGAAAAGTTCGAACTCAATTTTCGAAAATTCGTCAACTTTTTAGATTTTTTTAAACCGTGTTGAGATCAATTCCAGGGTTTTTCTATTAACTTTTCAAATTTAAAAAAAAAAAGGTTTTTTTTTATCTCAGATTATTAAAACGAACGGCTAAGGCTACACACCGTGCCGACAAAGTATTTCACGACATCTCCAATTAGGAGTATGAATGAAATTTTTTTTTTTTTTCAATCATCGGGGCGCATAATGTAGAGTGAGTAAACATAATGAGGACGTATTTTTTTATTTTTCGTTAAAAATGACAGATGCACCTGTTATAGGCAATTTAATTTCACGGATTTTGATATATAGATATATATTGATATATAGATATAGCGTAACATGTGTGACGTCATAATGTTATATTTTTAAATTTGTTATATCAACGGCGATTTTGATTCAAATAAAAAAATAAAAAATACGTACTAAATATTTTTTCCTAGACTACCAGATTTTGAAATAAAAAAATTTCATTCATACTCCCAATTAGGAGTATGAATGAAATTTTTGTTTTTCAATCATTGGGGCGCATAATGTAGAGTGAGTAAAAATAATGAGGACGTATTTGTTTATTTTTCTTTAAAAAAGACAGATGTACCTGTTATAGGCAATTTAATTTCACGGATTTTGATATATATATCAAAATCCGTGAAATTAAATTACGTACGTATTTTTTATTTTTTTAAAAGTACGTATTTTTTATTTTTTTATTTGAATCAAAATTGCCGTTAGTATAACAAATTGATAAATATAACATTATGACGTCACACATGTTACGCTATATATATATATTGTTTATATATATATATATATAGCGTATATTGTTTATATATATGTATATTGTTTATATATATATATATATAGCGTAACATGTGTGACGTCATAATGTTATATTTATCAATTTGTTATATTAACGGCAATTTTGATTCAAATAAAAAAATAAAAAATACGTACTAAATATTTTTTTCCTAAATTACCAGATTTTGAAATTAAAAAATTTCATTTATACTCCCAATCGAATGAGCTGTACATCCCTCATTTTGTAGAAAAACAAAAAAAAAAGAAAAACAAAAACTGCTTCGAACAGTAAAAAGCACGAAATAAAATTGCGTCAAAATTTTAGAAAAAATATTCGAGCAACTTCTTTACGGAAAAAAAAAATTCCCGAAAATCGCCTAGCTTTAGGCCTTCCGATGTGTATTTATGAAAAAAAAAAATTAAAAATATCAATCTTTTTACGTTCTCAGAGTATAATAATCCGTTGGGAGCCACCGTTGGAGGGTCAAAACGGAATAATAACCGGCTACAAGATTCGTTATCGACGCCAGGAGAGACGTTTTCACACGAACACGGTGACGACCGAGGGCAATCAGCGTGACTATACACTGAGCGGTCTTGAGAAGCGTGGCGTTTATCACGTGAGAATGTGCGCCCTCAATGTCAATGGTACCGGACCATGGACCGAATGGATGAGCATCGAGACTTACGAGAACGATCTCGACGAGTCCATAGTACCAAATGCACCGAGCATTTTACGAAGTTTGTTGATTTTTTGTTGATTTTTTGTTTTTTTTTTTTTTTTTTTTCATAAAAAAGAACCCCCCCCTTTTCCCCAAATAAATAATTGTAATATATATTTTTTTTAATTACCAAAATCGCTTGACTCGAAGAGCATGAATCAGTGAATCATTTCATTGACTCGAGTACTTGAGTCATTGTGTTAACTGAAGTAATTGACTAATTTCGCTGGTCCAAGGACTCGGATAATTTTTATTTACCAAACGACTCGAATCTATCTATTGACTCAAGTGCTTGAATCATTGAATCAACTCGAGTATTTGAATAATTTCGCTAACTCAAGCAATTATAATATCACGGATGATTCATCTTTGAATTGTAAATTATTGCGAAAATTTGAACGTTTCTTTGTTTTATTTTTATTTTATTTTTTTTTTTTGCCAACAGCCAAAGCGAATTCGGACTCGATATCGGTCTGGTGGAATCCGCCCAAGGACGATGGGATCAAAGTTCGGGGTTATAAAATCGGCTGGGGCAAGGGTTTCCCTGACGTTTATACTCACGCGCTGGATGGCAAGCAACGGTACTTCTCCATCGATAATCTGGGTACGCAAAAAAAAAAATATATACCTTAGAGTTCGTTTTTATTGAAAATAAATTTTTTTTTTCGTGAGTCAATTTTTTATTCATAAAAAAAACTTATTTTCAAGAGTCAATGTTTATTTGAAAAACAAAAGTCTTTACACTTGGCTGATGATCATTTGATTGAGTCAAGTTTTTTTTTTCGTTTAATTTACTTAAGGGATTTGCATGCTTTAATCAAGTCAATGAATCATTTCATTGACTCGAGTACTCGAATCATTGTGTTAACTGAAGTAATTATAATTTCGCTGCCCCAAGAACTTGGATCATTTTTTTATTGGCTAAGCTACTTGAATAGATCTATTAACTCAAGTGCTTGAATGATTTTATTGACTCGAGTATTTGAATAACTTGACTAACTTCGTTCTGTATTTGGAGCATGAATTATTTTTTTTTTTATCGTGCATAAAGAAAACTCGAGGTGGGCATACGAATGAAAAACAAAACAAAAAAAAAAACAATTATTTCAGAACCACAGGCGGAATACGTGATATCGTTGAGCGCAACGAACGAGGCTGGTCAGGGTACCCCGGCTTACGCGAATGTTCGTACTATCGAAAAATCGGCACCCGAGTCGATCACACCTCTGACACCACCGATAGGCCTCAAGGCGATCGTTCTCTCGGCCAACACGGTCGTTCTGTACTGGACCGATATGTCACTGTCCAAGAGCCAGGTATTTTTTGTTTTTTTGTTCTTTTCCCCAGTTTTTAATCGAGAAAATACAAACGAGCGAAAAAAATCCCGAGCCAACTCATCTGTTCGAGGCAAAATCGATAGACCGATGAGTCGATTGACTTGACTTGTGTATGTATGAATCGATTTATTCGTTCGAGTTAAGAATAAATTTGACTCATTTTATCGCGATTTTATTGTATTGCATTTGGCTTGGACTGAGTTGGGTGAATTAAATTAATTAATCAAATTATATATTGACTCTTTACAATGATCCTTCGATCAGTCGGATAGCACGAGTGCTTGAATAATTTTTTTCAACCAAAGGAATTTGCATAATTCGTATTGAGTCAATGAGTAGAATGATTTCATTGACTCAGAGCACTCGAATAATTTTGCTGACTCGGGGTACTCGAATAATTTCATTGACTCAATGTCTTTGGCCATTTCATTGACTCGATTACTCGAAGCATCCAATCAACCCAACCACTTGAATCATTTTATTATGATTTCATTGACTCAAGCCCTTCGATCAGTCGGATAGCACGAGTGCTGGAATAATTTTTTTTAACCAAAGAAATTTGCATAATTCGTATTGAGTCAATGAGTAGAATGATTTCATTGACTCAGAGTACTCGAATAATTTTGCTGACTCGGGGTACTCGAATAATTTAATTGACTCAATGTCTTTGGCCATTTCATTGACTCGATTACTCGAAGCATCCAATCAACCCAATCACTTCAATCATTTTATTAAGATTTAATTGACTCAAGCCCTTCGATCAGTCAGATAGCACCGGTGCTTGAATAATTTTTTATTTAACCAATGACATTTGCACAATTTGCATCGAGTCAATGAGTCGAATGATTTCGCTGATTCGGGTACTCGCATAATTTCATTAACTCAATGTCTTTGGCCATTCAATTGACTCGATTACTCGAAGCATCCAATTAACCCAATCACTTCAATCATTTTATTAAGTTTTCATTGACTCAAGCCCTTCGATCAGTCGGATAGCACGAGTGCATGAATAATTTTTTTCAACCAAAGGAATTTGCATAATTCGTATTGAGTCAATGAGTAGAATGATTTCATTGACTCAGAGTACTCGAATAATTTTGCTGACTCGGGGTACTCGAATAATTTCATTGACTCAATGTCTTTGGCCACTTCATTGACTCGATTACTCGAAGCACCCAATTAACCCAATCACTTCAATCATTTTATTAAGTTTTCATTGACTCAAGCCCTTCGATCAGTCAGATAGCTCGAGTGCTTGAATAATTTTTTTTTTTAACCAATGACATTTGCACAATTTGCATTGAGTCAATGAGTCGAATGATTTCGCTGATTCGGGTACTCGCATAATTTCATTAACTCAATGTCTCTGACGATTCCATTGACTCGAGTACTTGAATCATTATGTTGACTGAAATAATTGAATAATTTCGTTACCCCAAGGACTTGGATGATTTTTATTGACTAAACGACCTGAATATATCTATTAACTCAAGTTTTTGAATCGTTTTATTAACTCGAGTATTTTGAATAACTTCGCTGACTCAAGCGCACCGATCGTTTAATTTGTTCAAATACTCGAATGATTTTTATTAAATCCAGCATTTGAATAATCTCGCAAACTCAAGCTCTTTGAATAATTTCATTGACTCGAGTACCTGGCTCATCTCATCGACTCAACTATCCTGTCTCGTTTAATCGGATATTTCACTCGATATTCATATTCGAATATGCGACTCGATGAACGAGTATGCACGAGTATTTGACTCGATTTTTTAACTCAAGTTTTCGACTCGTTGCATGAAATTTATTATACGTTTCGACGACTCCCAGCGCATCTGCCCCATCCTCATTATCATGCGAATTATATATTATGTATCCTGAAATTTTCATCGATATCCGAGCAGTACGTGAGCGACAGTCGTTACTACGTCGTACGTTACACGCCCTATTATTCGACCGTAAATCCGCGCTACAAGTACTTCAACGCGAGCGATTTGAACTGCATGATCGACGATCTCAGGCCGAACACTCAGTATGAATTTACCGTAAAAGTCGTTAAGGGACGTCGTGAATCGCCATGGAGCATGGTCGTGCTCAATCAGACGCAGGAAGCTGCACCTGCAACGGCGCCACGTGACTTGACGATACAGAGCAACGAGGAGAGGCCAACCGCTGTGATTCTTCGCTGGCAACCGCCGAAACAACCCAACGGACAGATAATCGGTAAGTCGAAAGAAAAAAAAAAAAAAAAAAAGAAAAAATGATCCCCCGGGCTCGAAAAGTCATGACAACGTTTTTAACGACATTTGAGTTTGAATCAACTTTTCGACTTGACTCTTCGAGGAAACTTTTTTTTTTTTCTTATAATGAGTCAGTTGTCGTTGGACTCATTAACATTTGCACAATTACTCGACTCACTTATTGATTGACTCAATTTTTTTTTATGCTTTTTTTTTAATATAAAAATAATAATAGTAATAATAATAACAATGGCACACTCGTTTCATCGTTGTCACGCTGTTTTGCGTTTCAGGCTACATCATATCGTATTCCACGGACAGTACGAAGCGCGACAGAGACTGGGTGGTCGATGGTATGCTCGGCAACAAAACCGAGTACGTCGTCAAGGGGCTCAGGCCAAGTACGACTTATTACTTCAAGATTCAAGCTCGAAACACCAAAGGTTACGGACCTTTTTCTTCCACGGTCACCTTCAAGACACTGCAGAGTGAGTAATATTGTTTTTTTTTTTTTTTTTTTTTTTTTCCTGGAGTAAAATGATAAAGTTTATCATTGTCGGGGGAGTAACGCTGAGACGTTATAATTTTCTTGAGCATTATATTTAGAAAGTAGATTTTGATCGTAACTATTTAGTCGCAACTTCTCATCAAAGCTGATGTATTTTTTTTTTTTTTTTTTTTTTTTTTAATTTTGTACGTATCTCGATTCATAAAATCGATGCAAGCTTTCGATGTTTCGTTTTTTTTTTCTATCGGTTATTTATTGTTTTTTTTTTTTTTTTTTTTTTCAAATTGTTCTTAAAGAATGTTTTCATTTTTTTGTAGAATGAAATTTTGTCGTTTACTCTCGTTTGATTTCGTATATTATCGCACATGAATGCCAATTATCGTAACATTATTATTTTTTTTGTTTTTGTTTTGTTTTCGTTTTCATTCGTGTTGAATCGACGCTAGGCAATGGCATGGATTTCTATGACGAAGTGCATGGCCGAGGTAAGAGTTCGTTTACAATTTCGCTCACCTCATGTCACACACCGATCCCATTGCTCGCATCTCGAATCTTGAAATCTCTTTTGTCACATTTTTTTTTTATTTTAAAGTGATTTTTTTTTTTTTTTTTTTTATGGGAAAAAAAAACTATTTGCCAAGGACTATTGATAATAATTCATTAATATTGAAAGAAAAGTGCTCCAACGAGCTTAGAACTATTGGCGATCGATAGTCAATGTTCTGAATAAAAATTATTCAAGCAGTTGACATTGCTTTCGGAAAATTAATACTGTTCCCGACGCTCAATGATAACTGTGTGGAAAAAAAAAATTATCCTAATACTTACTATTGCTCGCGGTAAGCTCGTACTATTCATGTTCAATATAACTATAAAAAATAATAAATATTCTGATAGTTATTATCAGACGATTAATTATTGACGATCGATAATAAATATTGGAAATAAAAATGATTCGAATCGTAACTATTTCCCTCGGTGAGTCAATACTATTGATGCAAGACTATTTGGAGTAAAAAAATATTACAATGATTTATTGTTCAATCGAAAATACATATATTCGAAGTAAAAATTGTTCGAACAATTGCTATTGCTATTGGTAATTCCTGTGATACTGACTTTTGATATAAATATTTTCAATAGTTACTTATTGCTCTCAGTAATTTTTTACAATTTTTTAAATATAACTATTTCGTAATAATAACTATTCCAATAGCTACTGTTGCTCTTAGTAATCTTGAACTATTTTTTTTTTTAATATAACTGTTCAGAATGATAATTATTTCACTGGTCACTATTGCTCTCAACAATCTTGTACTATTTTTTCAATACAACTATTCCAATAGCTACTATTGCTCTTGGCAATTTTGTGGAAAGAAAATTAAAAAAAACTATTCCAATACTGCCGATTTCTCTCAATAAACTCGCACTGTTCATATTCAATATAACTATTGAAAATATTAAATATTCTGATAGTTATTATCAGTTAACCAGTTACTGACCATCAATAATAAATATTCGAAATAAAAATGATTCAAATAGTAACTATTGACCTCAGTATGTCAATACAATTGATGTAAGACTATTTGGAGTAAAAAAAAATTCAAAAAATTCATGTTCAATCACATATACATATTCGAAGTAAAATCTATTCAAACAATTACTATTGCTATTGGTAATCCTGTGATACTGATTTTTGATATAACTATTTTCAATAGTTACTTATTGCTCTCAGTAATTTCGTAAAATTTTTCGATATAACTATTCCTATAGCTACTATTGCTCTTAGCAATTTTATGGAAAGAAAATAAAAAACTATTCCAATACTTACGATTTCTCTCAAGAAAACTCGCACTATTCATATTCAATATAACTATTCAAAATAATAAATATTCTGATAGTTGTTATCAGTTGACCAGTTACTGACCATCAATAATAAATATTCGAAATAAAAATGATTCAAATAGTAACTATTGCCCTCAGTATGTCAATACAATTGATGTAAGACTATTTGGAGTAAAAAAAATATTCTAATAATTCATGTTCAATCGAAAATACATATTCGAGGTCAAAACTGTTCTAACAATTACTTTTGCTATTGGTAATCCTGTAATACTGATTTTTGGTGTAACTATTTTCAATAGTTACTTATTGCTCTCAGTAATTTCGTAAAATTTTTCGATATAACTATTCCTATAGCTACTATTGCTCTTAGCGATTTTATGGAAAGAAAATAAAAAACTATTCCAATACTTACGGTTTCTCTCAAGAAAACTCGCACTATTCATATTCAATATAACTATTCAAAAAAATAAATATTCTGATAGTTATCAGTTGACCAGTTACTGACCATCAATAATAAATATTCGAAATAAAAATGATTCAAATAGTAACTATTGCCCTCAGTATGTCAATACAATTGATGTAAGACTATTTGGAGTAAAAAAAATATTCTAATAATTCATGTTCAATCGAAAATACATATTCGAGGTCAAAACTGTTCGAACAATTACTATTGCTATTGGTAATCCTGTAATACCGTTTTTTTTTTTTTTATAACTATTTCCAATAGTTACTTATTGCTCTCAGTAATTTTTCACAATTTTTTAAATACAACTATTCGTAATAATAACTATTCCAATAGCTACTGTTGCTCTTAGTAATCTTGAACTATTTTTTTTTAATATAACTGTTCAGAATGATAATTATTTCAATGGTCACTATTGCTCTCAACAATCTTGTACTATTTTTTCAATACAACTATTCCAATAGCTACTATCGCTCTTGGCAATTTTATGGAAAGAAAATAAAAAAAACTATTCCAATACTGCCGATTTCTCTCAATAAACTCGCACTATTCATAATCAATATAACTATTCAAAATAATAAATATTCTGATAGTTGTTATCAGTTAACCAGTTACTGACCATCAATAATAAATATTCGAAATAAAAATTATTCAAATAGTAACTATTGACCTCAGTATGTCAATACAATTGATGTAAGACTATTTGGAGTAAAAAAAAATTCAAAAAATTCATGTTCAATCACATATACATATTCGAAGTAAAATCTATTCAAACAATTACTATTGCTATTGGTAATCCTGTGATACTGATTTTTGATATAACTATTTTCAATAGTTACTTATTGCTCTCAGTAATTTCGTAAAATTTTTCGATATAACTATTCCTATAGCTACTATTGCTCTTAGCAATTTTATGGAAAGAAAATAAAAAACTATTCCAATACTTACGGTTTCTCTCAAGAAAACTCGCACTATTCATACTCAATATAACTATTCAAAAAAATAAATATTCTGATAGTTGTTATCAGTTGACCAGTTACTGACCATCAATAATAAATATTCGAAATAAAAATGATTCAAATAGTAACTATTGCCCTCAGTATGTCAATACAATTGATGTAAGACTATTTGGAGTAAAAAAAATATTCTAATAATTCATGTTCAATCGAAAATACATATTCGAGGTCAAAACTGTTCTAACAATTACTTTTGCTATTGGTAATCCTGTAATACCGTTTTTTTAAATATAACTATTTCCAATAGTTACTTATTGCTCTCAGTAATTTTTCACAATTTTTTAAATATAACTATTCGTCATAATAACTACTCCAATAGTTACTGTTCTTCTTAGTAATCTTGAACTATTTTTTTAATATAACTATTCAGCACAATAACTATTTCAATGGTCACTATTGCTCTCAATAATCCTGTACTACTTCTCAATACAACTATTCAGATAGCTACTATTGCTCTTAGTAATCTCATAAAATTTTTTAATACAACTCATCAGAATAACAACTATTCCAAAAGATTGCCCATTGCTCTGACAAAATTAGTATTATTCACGTTCAATAATAAATATTTCGTATAATAATATTCCTATATGCTTACTGTCACCATTCGTAACCTCGTAATATTTATGTTCAATATAAATATTAAATATAATAACTATTCTAGTAGTTACTATATCTACGAGAAATTTCGACGATTGACGATCAATAATCTATACTTCGAATAAATACTATTCCCATAGTTACTATTTCTCTCAGTAAACTCACACTTTTTTTATAGTTACTATATTACTACGAGTAAGTTAATACTATTGAAGATCAGTGATAAATATTTGAAATATAAAAGATTCCAATCATCGCCGATTGCTCCAAATAATTCAATAATATTAATTTTCAATACAACTATATTCACAATAAGAACTATCAATAATTACTATTAATCTCAGAAAATGATTACTATCGACTTTCATTGGTAACTACAATGGAAGAAAAACTACCACGACAGTCACTATGGCTCATCGATAAAAATCTCAAAAACCCAATAGTAATTATGCAAATTCAGAACAACTATTCGTCCGCCAACACTTTTTTTTTTTCGTAAGGATATCAAATCATATTGATCGTTCATTTTCGAGATATTAAAAAAAAAAAAATCATTGGCGTTTAATGCGTGAAAATTAATTTGAATTTAGATGGACGAGGATTATCGGGTATGCTTATCTACATAATCGTCGGATGCACAATTGTCCTCGTGACTGCAATAGCCGTGGTCGTTGTCGTAGTTTGCTGCCGAAGAAATCCAGATTCTCCGGAGCGAAAGAAAGGGTAATGAGGGGAAAAAAAAAAAATTTTCACTAATATCGACAGAGTTTAAATTAAAAATAATTACGTGCAGCTCTTTTCGCGAAACATTATTTTTTGGCCGAAAATGCATAGAAATTCAATCGTATCTAGATATTTCATTATTTTTCATACACTTATTTGTCCATCGAATGTTTTTTTTTTATCACAATTCGACGAAAATTGACAGAGTGAAAAAATGGAAATAATTTTTTTTTTGCATTTAAACTCTCGAAGCTTTATTTTTTGTAAAAAAAAAAGTTTAATTTGAATCTTCCCCCCCCCCCCCCCTTCCCCTGCCCCGGAAATAAAGATACATGAAAGAGTCGAGTCAAAAGACGAACATAAAGCCACCGGATCTGTGGATTCATCACGATCAGATGGAGCTCAAAGCACTGGAAAAATCGTCGATAAACGGCGAGGCCTCGACCAGCGGAGTCGTCAGCAACACACTGCCGAGATCCGGCAATCAGGATTACTCTCAGGACAGCGTGCCCGTCAATTCGAGCTCCCTGGACAAGCGAACATACGTGCCAAGTTACATGGGTGAGTTTTGCAAATTCGAGATTTAAAGAAAAAAGCAAAAAAAACGCAGAACGATTAAAATTTCTGTTCTTTGATTATTTTTTTTTTTTTTTTAATTACAAATTCTTTTAATCTTTTCGTTGCTTATAATTTTTCTTTCTTTATTTGTTTTCTCGTGTACGAAAAAAAAAAAACGAAAAAAAAAAAAAACAAAATGAAAAATATCTCGTCGCGAAAACAAAAAAATTTAGGTAACATGGACGAAAAGTGCTCGACCCTGACTCGACAGAACAGTCGAAGTGTTCACAGTAAGCCAAAGCTTATAGCACTTCCGGTGGACGGTGGTCAGTTGCATCAACGTGAGTAACGAGATTTTATTTTTATTTTTTTTTTCTTTATTTTTGTTTTTGTTTTTTTTTTTTCAATTTTATTCGTTCAGTTTTTCACATTTTCATAATTTTCATAATTCGATAATTATTATTTTGCAATTCGTGAAATATGCAATAATATTTTTTTGTTTCGAGAGCGAAACAGAGAATGAGAGAGAGAGAGATGAGAAAAAAATAATATAGTCCGAAGGATGTCGAATTATTTGCTGGAAAAAAAAAAAAAAAAATGTGTTATGAAAATTTTAATTTTTCTGATTTCACAGCAATCTCGAGTGCAACGCCAGTCGTCAATGGCAGTATGTCACAGCCGACGATTCACGGCTCTTGCAGTGACGTACCATCGGCAAGAACGAATTATCCACGCACCGTGGCTCAGTACAGCCTCAGCAGGGCTCATATAACCCTCGAGCCAACCCCAGAATCCAGTCCTGATTCTTGCTCAATTCCAAGCACTTACGAGCCACTCCAGAGTCAGGTAAGATTTATTCAAATTTTGTACAAAAAAAAAAAATTAAAAAATTTTAAATTAAAAAAAAAAAAAATTGTACCAGTATCCGAATGAAATGTAAAAAATATTTTCGATATTTTCATGGAGATTCTCGAGAAATTTCTACAAAAAAAAAAAAAAAAAAAGAAATCAAATTCAAAATTTTTAGAAAAAAAAAAAACAAAAAATCCGTATGTCGTGTCTTGTTTTTTTTTTTTTTTTTTTTTTTTTTTTAATAACATTTAATAAACTTTATTGTAGATTAATTACGGTCCAACGGGTCAGACTTATACGTCCAGCAGTCCGTATGCTCCGGGACATTACGTAAGCGGAAGTCAGTCGATAACGTCGAGCGGTCCTCTCGTCGAGGGTACCGGAAGTGGCAAGAGACTTCAGGGTCATCCGTTGAAGAGCTTCAGCGTTCCAGCTCCGCCGCCCCAATCCGCTCCATCGACACCGGCACAACAAAAACACGGTGGTAAAATCAAAGAAAATTTTTTCATCAAAGCGATATTCCTGTCATTTTATGACTTCACAAAATTGATTTGTGAAAATCTTCAAGCAGGATTTGCTAGTTTCTCGAAAAAAAAAATAAATAAATAAAAAAAACGAAAACGCGAAAATTATAAATGTGCACAATGATTTCTCCATTATTTTTTTTCTCACTTACCTCTTTCTATGAGCATTTGTATGTTTTTTTTTTTTTTTAATTTTTGGCTTATAGAGGAAGCTGCAAAATTTAAAAATTTTGCAAAATCTGAACCCTTTGAGAGATTCTCACCAAATTTAATTATACTTGTCCCTTGGTCTATCGGTATGAGAAGTTTTTGTTCGATAGCCTCAAATTTTCGAAACTTAGAGGGTGCACATACATTTTTTGAAAATTTCATAATTTAAAAAAATCTGAACCCTTTTACACATTCTCATCAAATTTAATACCAAGCATCTTTGTATCTTAGACTGTCGGTGTGAGAAGTTTTTATTCGATAGCCTCAATTTTTCGAAAGTTATAGGGTGCATATATATTTCTGGAAAATTTCAAAATTACGCAAAATCTAAACCCTTTAAGACATTCTCATAAAATTTAATACCAAACATTGTTGTCCCTTAGACTATCGGTTGAAGAAGTTTTGGTTCAATAGCCTCAAAATTTTCAAAAGTTACGAATTACTATGAAATTGCCATTCAGATGGCATAATTTATCGCAATTGTCCAGGATTGTGAATATTCGTTTCGATTTTTGTTCTTTATTTCAAAATTTCTTGACCATCGACCTATGCGTAGATTTTGAGTCAATTAACTTTCGATATTTTCACTGTAAATTTACCAGAGCGTACGAAGAATGATTAATATTGCTTTGGCCTACAGAAAAATTATACGCAAACAATTTTTTTTTAACATTTATAATTTTTCCAAAAAAAAAATTAGTTATTCTCCTCGATTGTCTTATCCATTTTATTGTCATTTTTTTCGTCTTCTTACGTATTTATTGCTCCTTCGCAGGTACTCAAGTTACAGTGAGACCAACGATTTCCGGTAGCCCTTACAAAAAAGTGCCAGGGCCAACGACCCAACTGACGAAAAATCGTCTCGCGTCTGTGACAAATCCTTCCCATACGGCCGAAGAAATTGAACGATTGAAGGTATTTTTTATTTTTTTTCCTTTCGTTAATTTCTCACTCTGGAAATATAAAAAAAAAAATTTTTTAATAAGAACCAAAATAAGAAATTCTTAATTTTTTTTTTTTCTTCAATTTCTCAGAGCTAAGGGAAAAATGGAAATTTCATTTTTTTTTATTATTACTGCCGTATTAATATTTTATATTTATTATTTCTATTATTATTATTATTATTATTATTGTTGTTGTTGTCGCGACAGTGGAGGCTCAAAAAAATATCGTTTAAGTATGAAAATCGAAAGTCTTTGACTTTACCGATATTGAAAAAAATATATATATATAATTACATTCAATGTTTCAGCCGTCTTACAGTACCGAGGAATTGAATCAGGAAATGGCGAATCTGGAGGGTCTGATGAAAGACCTGAACGCAATAACGGCGTCCGAATTCGAGTGCTAAAGAAAAAAAAAAAAAAAAAAAAACCATTTTCCTGATTTATTGACGAAACTTGGTCGAACTGTGCGTGTGTGCCATTTTTTTTTTTTTTTACTATGAAGAAAGTCGAAGATGTGGGCAATTGGGAGGGGAAGAAAAAATACTCAAATTCTACGACACCAGGAAGAACTCTGCGAGTACAAAATGCTCGAAATATCGAACCACAGACTGATTCAAACTCAATCCGTAAACTTGCCAATTTTAGATAGTAACAGTGAATTGAATGAAGTAAAAAAGAAAACGAAAAAAAAAGTATATATATATACATATTATATATATACATATATATATATATTAGGGTGGTCGTTAATTTTTTATATATATTTGCCACCCCTTGAATCGACAGATAATGATGAGAAAACAATGTGTGAATTATTTCAGATTTTTAGCTTGACCGGAAAGGGTGCCGAAATTGATTTAAAATTGAAAAAAAAGGTATTTACTGGAGAAATAAATCTGCCAAATTTCGATTTAAAAAAAAAAAAAGAACCACTTTTGAATCAATTTGATGGGGTTAGAAAAAATTACTTCTCCAAAAAATTCTATAAAACTTTTTCTGGAAAAAAAACTTTCTCAATTTTCGAGTAAAAAAAAAATGAAAACAATTTTTTTCATGATCGAATAAAATTAATTCAAAATTGATTCAATTTTCGAGTTGAAAAATGAAAACAATTTATTCATGGCCAAATCAAATTAATTCGAAATGAATTCAATCTTCGAATTAAAAAAAGTAAAAACTATTTTTTTTTCCTGACCAAATCGAATTGATTCAAGAATAGTTTTATTTTATTTTTGCTTTTTTTACTCCAAAGTTGAGAAATTTTTTTTTTTTTTTCCAGTACAACTTTTGTCTTCCACTTTTAAATCGATTTCGGCAACCTTTTCAATCAAGCTAAAAATTTAAAATAATTCAGACAGTGTTTTCTCATCATTATCCATCGATTTCAG
Source organism: Rhorus exstirpatorius (assembly GCA_963564615.1). Lineage (NCBI taxonomy): Eukaryota > Metazoa > Arthropoda > Insecta > Hymenoptera > Ichneumonidae > Rhorus > Rhorus exstirpatorius. The sequence continues at coordinate 21,563,181 of OY751318.1, forward strand.
AGGTGGCAAGTATTTAAAAATTAACAAAGACCCTAATATAATATAAATATAAATATATATATATATATATATATATATATATATATATATATATATATATATATATACGAGAAACCAATAGACATGATTGGTGTAGGGAAACAATATTTGAAAGAAAAGAAAAAAAAATCGTACGTAGCAAAGCTACAACGACTGCCATAGATAATAAATGAGAGCACCGAGAGTACTCTGTACATTTTTTATCGACGAACGAAATTGAAGAGAAGAAAGGACGAAATAACGAGGAAGAAGAAGAAGAAGAAGAAAAAAAAAAAGAAGAAATAGAAGAGGAATGAGAGACTCGAAGACACTTTCGTATTTTTTTTTCTTCTTTTTTTTCACACACACACGACAAGAAGAGGAAAAAAATCGTTAACTGAAAGAAAAAACAGAAAGTAAACGAAAAAAAGTTACGAGTCGTTTTATCAAATTTATCGAAATTACAAGTTTTGCTTTTTTATTTTTTTTTCTTTAAACTTCACAATACTCGAGATAATCGCGAAGGACGTAACGATGGGCCAACAAAAGGAAGTACCTTTTGTTTACCATTTTTTTCTTTTTTTTTTTTTATTTTTTTATTAAATCCGAGTCTTCTTTTAGCTGAGAGAAAATTTTGTAACGATATTCAATATTTATATCGAATGCAAACTCGAATATTCTATAAAGGAATTGAAAGTTTTTATATCGCACCTTTTGCTACTACGGCCTTGATGGAAAAAAAAACAAACAAACAAAAAAACAAGTAAAATAAATAAATAAGAATGGAAAAAATTGCACGTGAATAATCGTGTAAAGACGATCGCAATGAAAACGAAACAAACGAAAAAAAAAAAAAAAAAAAAAAAAAAACGCTTGAACGCCACGGCAGCTTAATTAGGAGACGAAAATTAAATTAAACAAAATAAAATCGAGAGTAAGTGGGGAAAATTTTGTTTTTTGTTTTTTTTTTTTTTTTAACAAAAATACATGCGCTTTGTTTGTAATGAAAAATTTTCTACGAATTATTCAAAGTAAAAGCCCTTGGAATCGACCTGAGAGTACGAGACAGATCCATTGGTACAAATGAAGCTTGCACGAGAAGTTGAAATGATATTTGCGAATGTATATTATTATATAAATCGTACTTCTGTCTACTTATACATATGAGTAAAAACATGAATTATCGGCCAAGTTTGGGCTTCAATATCGGGGGATCTTTTTGTAAGTTACACAGCTTGGTGTCTGTATTGAAAAACACGTGCCATAATTTTTTTCAGATTTTTTTCCTCCATTTTTTTAGCTCCCATTGGGCATCGAATTCCTTCATTTGAAACGTTTTTTTTTTTTTTATTTTTTTCATTTAACTTTGGCGGCTTGAATTTGGAAAAAAAATACCAATTGTATATTTTTTTTTTTTTTGTAAAAGAATCTCAACTTTCCGAAAAAAAAAAATATAGCCTAATTAATATACGCGTAGAAGACTCTCAAAATCAAGATTATAATCTGAAAAGTCGTTTCTTCGCCATTGCCCAAAGTTCAAAAAAAATTTCCATATTTTTTTCAGAAAGCTGAGAAAATTTTACATAACATCTGTCATTTTTAAGTTGGGATCTCTAAAAACACTCCTGGGATTAATAAAAATGTAAAATTAAAAAAAAACAAAACTCATTTATTCTAACAATTTTAATACTTTTTTTTTTTTTTTTTTTGAGTGGCTGTTGAAACGAACAACTGAAAATTTTTGTGTACTGTTATAAATACTGGGTTGTTGTTTTAATTATTTTACCATTACGACAACATACAATCATTCCAGTTGAAATAAATGTGCTAGAGAAAAGGTTTCCGAGTTCGACACAGGTTTGAGAATAACTGTTCCCGAAATTATTTGGTATAGGCGAAATTGAATGCAATTGACTGAGTACCTTTATACAGTCTTTGAACGCAAAGATCTTTGTTAAATTCCAGTCTTTGAATTCAGATATTCAATATTTTCAAAAAAATTCAAAATTGGTAAATTGGTAGCGCAAACAAGTTGCCAAATGTAACTTTTGAGTTTTTGGAAAATATTGAGTATCTGAATTAAAAGACTGAAATTGAACAAAGATCTTTGCATTCAAAGACTTTAAAAGGTACTCAATCATTGCATTCAATTTCGCCTGTACCAAATAATTTGAGAACAAGTATTCTCAAACCTGTGTCGAACTCGGAAACCTTTTCTCTGGCACATGTATTTCAACTGGAATGATTGTATGTCGTCATAATGGTAAAATAATCAAAACAATAACCCAGTATTTACACCAGTACACAACAATTATCAATTGTTCGTTTCAACAGCCACTCAAAAAATATATATATATATATATATATATATATATATATGTATTAAAATTGTTAGAATAAATGAGATTTATGTTTTTTTATTGCATTTTTATTAATCCCAGGAGTGCTTTTAGACATCCAAACTTAAAAATGATATGTTTTATGTAAAATTTTCTCAGCTTTCTGAAAAAAATATGAAAATTATTTTTGAACTTTGGGCAATGGCGAAGTAACGACTTTTCAGATTATAATCTTGATTTTGAGAGTCTTCTACGCGTTTAATACTTTGGCTATATTTTTTTTCGAAAGGTTGAGATTTTTTTATAAAAAAAAAAGTAAAGAATTGGTTTTTTTTTTAATTCAAGCCGTCAAAATTAAATGAAAAAAAAAAACAAAAAAGTTTCGAATTAAGGAATCGGATACCCAATGGTAGCTAAAAAAATGGAGGAAAAAATCTGAAAAAATTATGGCACGTGTTTTTCAACACAGACACCAAGCTGTGTAACTTACAAAAAGATCCCCGATAGTGAAACCCAAACTTGGCCGATAATTGATGTTTTTACTCATATATATATACATATATACATATATATATATTTATTTAAAAGTCAAAAACCTTAGTATTACGATCTCATTGGGGAAAATGATTATTTCCCAAGATTATTCGCGATTAATTCGTCATTGTTGACAATTATTATTAATTTTATTTTATTTTTTTTATTATAATGCACGAATGATGAAACGAGTGAATGTGTATATTACTATCGATAGGCCGCTTAAAACGAGAGAGAAAGAGGGGAAAAAAAAACAATATCGTGAAATCGATCGACCCGCCTGTTCCTCTCGAATTCATTCCTTCGATAAATTGTTTTTTTTTTTCTACTTTTTTTTTTATTTTTTTAACGTACAAAAATTTGTATTTATATTCTCGAATTTATTTCGTGAATAGAAAAAAAAAAAAAAGAAAACGTTCGAAAGTATTATCTTTGGAAAATAATAATTATGGATATCATGACCGAGAAGCACTAAATTTTTTTTTTATTTTTTTTTTTTTTTAAGTCATTGACATTTTTTGTCGTCATTCCATGGTTGAATTTTCCGATCGATATAATATCACAATTGACCGTAATGATAAAATCCAGTGAGAAAAGAAAAAAAAAAACAAGTAACACGTGTGAAGTACCACCAACTTTTTTTATTTGTTTTTTTTTTGTTTTTTTTTTCATGCGATGGGCAATGAAAATTTCGAGTCTATGTAACGGCCTATAGCGCTTGTGGACGAGGGCCTACCGAAAATATTTTCGATGACACGACAAAAAGTATAAATTTAGCCTAACTACGTACTGAAATATTATTATTATTATTATTATTATTACAAATAATATACAGGATATTTATACGAATATTATTATTGTATACAATTGATATTATTTATTGATTGTAACCGCAGAGCTGAAAAAAAAATGCGCGACGACGAATATCAAAAAAAAACAAAAACAAAACAAATGTAACAAAGCACAGCGAATGTGGCTCAAATGTTTTTTTTTTCCACCAAGTTTGTGAATTTTACAAAATAATTAATAATAATAGTATAATAGGACCATTGCTTATTGCTCGTCGATAAATTGCCATCGAAGATTCCACATAGTTGAAGGAAAAAAAAAAAAATATATAACAAATCGAAGTGAAAAAAATAAATAATGGAAAAATTATAATTCGCCTCGTTGTAATTCATGTGTAAATATTTCAAAGAAAACAAAAAAAAAAACAAAAAAAGCAACTATATACACACCAATCGAGATAATTATATTATATATACATATATATATATATATATATATATATATATCGATTAGTGCACGATTTTTGATATTATTGTTATTGATAATATAGTGAATTATGATTACGATAATATTTGTACGATACGAATATGATGTAACGCGGCCATCCTCTCACTCCCAACGACGTTAAACATTCGTAACAAGTGTGTGATAATATTTGTAAAACTTTTTATTACGCGTATGATATTTAAAAAAAAAAAAAAAATGCTATATTATACCTGTACTCTGTGTATATATGCATATCTCATAAAATTTAACCCTTTTTAAGTCAGCAATACATGACTATAGCATTTCTGTTTAGCGTGCGCAGACGCGCTGTCCCATCCGTATCGTCCCAAATCCCATTTCGTACAATTGATTTTCAAATTTTGAAAAAAGAAAATAAAGCTCAGTGACTTGAAAGACGTCGAGAATAATTGGTTTCAAATGTTGGATTGAAAAATAATGAAATAATTAGGAATATTCATAATATTATAATGATTTTTATGAATGTTTATTAATTATTAATAACCATCATTGTTATATTGTAAATATTTTGATCTACATCGTTCGCTTCGAATACAATATTTTCTACGAAATTTTTCTCGACGTTTTTTTAGACGAGAGTTTCTTTTTAATTTTCATGCAAATCATTGTGCCATGTTGGTAAAAAATTTCACGAGAAACTATAATGGAATAAACGTGGGAGAGGAAGTAAAAAAAATCATTGCTAACGAGTGCACTTTTTTTAAGTCTCGACAAGCCTCTGAAATGTAAAAAAAAAAATCATTGCAAATTGATAATGTCAATTATTCATAAAAATAATTAATAATGACATTCTTATATTAACATTAATATGTATATAAATTATTGATCATTTATTCATTTAATTATTATATAGCGCGCGCGGCTCTATTGGGGAATGGGAGAGCGAGAGAGTGAGAGAGAGAAGTAGGGGTACCGCGTCAGAGAGCGCGTCGCGGCGTAAGCTACAGCGTGGCGAGTAGTGGGGAGTGGGGGAAGGAGTAGAAGCGCCCGGACCGGGCGCGACGCGCGACGTTCATTCATTCAGTCTCGGGTCGCCCGTCGCCAGTGCCAGGCGTCGTGTCTCGCGCAATCTCCCGCGATACGTGAGCCACTATGGCGAAGTATTAAAATAAGAAAAAAATTAAAACGTTTAACACGCGATCGCTACATAATAAAGCGATCGTAACTAATTGAAAAAAAATTAATAATCAAATAATTATAAATTAATAATAATTAATGTGAATAATAATTAACGTTAATTATTTTAAAGTTCATCGAGCAGTAGTAGGGGCGAGAGAGAGAGAGAGAGGCGATAGTACGTACTGCGCAGTGCCGCGCAGTGACGCGTGGCGCGTAGTGACGTAGTACGTCGTAGTGCGTAGTGGTCGCAGAGCGTCACGTGTTGCTCGAAACTCGAACAATGCGTATTTTTCGCGTTTCCTCGATTTCACCAATTTCACGCAGTTTTTCTTTTACCTCTCAACATTTCGAGTGATCGCGTAAACAAAAGTGCGTTATTCTTCGAGAAAGTTTAATCCGCGAAGGACCGCCAGTCTCGTGCTTCGCCCTGACGAAATTTCCTCGTGAATCAACCACACGTCGAACATAACCTGCCAGACGTCTTTACTACTCGTGTCTTTTTTTCTCCCCACGATAAGCCGGATTATCATTGACAGCTCAAGGTAAGTGACTATCTCGTCTCCAAGACTCTTTTCGTTATCCTTATTATTTATTTATTAATTTATTTTAGAAAATATCTTTTTTTATTTTATTTTTTCTCTTAAATCGTACGGAATTTTTTTGGCTTTTACGCGTCCTCTCGATCCTCTCAATTTCCATATCAGATTAAACTTCTCGAGATTCCCTCGAAATTTTTCATTTGCCTTGTCTCTGCGTCTTTCACGCCGCTCTTTCCGCTTGTAGTCCCAGAGACGGAGATCATTCCTGTTACAATTTGGAGCGGGCTCGGTTTTTTATATTCACTTTTGCCGGGAAACTTTTTCGGACATTCCCAAGAATTTACAGAAATGACGGAAGCTCTTTTACCCTGCTAAACGCCTAATCTCCGGCTACTCCGTGACTAGTTTGTCGAACAAGAGCGATAGAAACTTCCTACGAGGCGAGATCCCAATGGATCTAATATTTTTTATTACGATTATCGAAAACCTGCTCGATGCCATCTACTGGCTTCTTCTGAATTTTTCTCATTAAAATTTTTTTTAATATTCAAGAAAATAAGAGAGTCAAATTTTATAAAAAAATTTCGGAATTTGCGAACACAGATTGGACAAACGGACACTCATATTTGATACTGAATTTGATCGGAGATAAACAAAATGTGGTCTAGGTTTTCCAGAATTTATGGATTTATTTTTATCTATTTTTTTTTTTTGTAACTAAAATTTGTGGATCTCATAAATTTGTAACTAAACGAGAGAGGTGCGGTAATGAGAAGGAAATTTTGAATTTGTACTATTTTAATTTATGATGGAATTATTTTGAATAATAATCATAAAAAATTAATTGATATCAATGAATTAATTATCATTCATTCAGATAATAATTGATTTAATTGTTCATGATTCTTCATTTTATTATGATCGATGGTTTTTAAAATTTTACAAAGCAGGTTCCAAATCGGCCACCTCCACGCGGTGGAACCTGGGAAATTCATGCTTCGACAATGTTTCATTGTAAAAGCATGAATTTGCTGACGGCTGAATTCGCGTTTGTAAAAATTGCGCCCGAAAGCGCCTGGTAATCATACCATTGAATAATTTCATTACGCGGCTCTCACGTGCTTGCTACTTTAAGATATATTTCGATCGATAGCAAGATCCACATTTTTTGTATCATTCGTACTCTGTTTTTAACATTTTTTATTTCAGACAAAGATGTGCTAGCACATTATCACGATTACGTATTTCTGTGCATTTTCTATGTTTTTTTATATTATAATGTGATTCTGTGCATTTTGCTAGATTATGCTTAACATGCGTTGATAATATCGATGGACTAATGCCAAAGAGGCGTATCGGTTGTGTATAAACATAGCTTATACGCTCTTATGGAATTTAACCATCGATATATATATATATATATATACAAATATATATCGTAGGTTTAACTTTCACTATTATCATCTCACATGTATTTCTCATGTTATAGGTTGTTTATATGTAATGTGCCCATTATTACAGGATGCACAAATTTTTTTCATGAATCATGTCCGTTGTTGAAACAAAATTTTTTAGGTTTTCAGAAATTCTCATTGCTCTAGGGACTTTTTCTTTGAACCAAGTTGAACCCTTGCGTATTAATGTTGAGAGATTCTCATCATAAGTTTAGCGGCTCTAGGAACTTTTTCTTAGATTTAAGTTAGCCCATTGCGCATTAATGTTAAGAGTTTTCTTCCCCAAGCTTAAGCTAACGTCAAGATTTCTAGCTGACTGATTACATATAATATTTTTATCCGGATATAGGCAGATATAAGAAATTTAATCAATGAAAATTTAATTTTTAATGATTGTTGATTTTATTAAGCTCGATGATTTTTTAAAATTTTGCGAAGCGGGTTCCAAATCAGCCACCTTCACGCGGTGGAACCTGGGGAATTCATGTTTCGACAATATTATTTTATTGTAAAAGCATGAATTTGCTAACGGCTGAATTCGCTTTTTTTTTTTTTAATTGTGCCTTAAAATGGCTGGTAATCATACCATTAAATAATTTCAATATCCGACTCTTGCATGCTTGCTACGGAAAAAACTCGATATTTTATATGTATATGTATATATGTTCAACGTAAATTTTTTGAATCGTTGGGGTAAATTTTCAAATGATTCCTTTTTTCAGATTATGTTTCACGCATTGTAGGTTAATTTTCACTATTACCATGTTGCATCTATTTCCTTAGGTTACAGGTTATTTGTGTCATGTTTTCACTATTATACGACGTATACAACATTTTTTCATCGATCATGTACTTCGGAACAAAACGTTTTAGGTTTTCACGTTTTTTCATTGCTCCAGGGACTCTTTCTTAGATCTAAGTCAGCCCGTTGTGCCTTAATGATAAAAGTTCGCTATCTAAGTTTGAGCTAACATTAAGATCTCTCGTTGATTGATTAAATATAATATTTCTATCCGGATATAGGCAGGTATAAGTATAAGGTTGCAACTTTTAATCGGTATAAAATACCAACCCCCTATATCTAAGTTAGTCCGTTGCATATTAAATTTAAGAATATCTCATCGCATTTTAAGCTAATATTAAGATTTCTAGAGAACTCAATATAATATTTTAATCCAGATATAGGCAGGTATATGTATAAGGTTGCGATTATCAATTGGTATAAAATACCAACCCCCTATATATAAGTTAGTCTTATTAAGTATTAAATTTAAGAATATCTCATTGCAATTTAAGCTAATATTAAGATTTCTAGTGAACTTAATATAATATTTTAATCCAGATATAGGCAGGCATAGGTATAAGGTTGCGATTATCAATTGGTATAAAATACCAACCCCCTATATCTAAGTTAGTCTTATTAAGTATTAAATTTAAGAATATCTCATTGCAATTTAAGCTAATATTAAAATTTCTAGAGAACTCAATATAATAATTTAATCCAGACATAGGCAGGTATAAGTATAAGGTTGCGATTCTCAGTTGGTATAAAATACCAACCCCCTATATCTAAGTTAGTCCATTACGTATTAAATTTAAGAATATCGCATCGCAATTTAAGCTAATATTAAGATTTCTAATTGACTTACTATAATATTGCTATACAGATATAGGCAGGTATAGATATAAGGTTAAGATATCTTAATATAAATACTAACCCCCTCTGTCGAAAGAGGGGATTGGTATTCAAACAAAGCGGAAGCTTTTTTTTTTTTTTGGTTAGTTTCTGTAGCACAATGACGAAGAGATTGTTCTGGACACTTGTTGCTTGAGATTGGGTCTAGCGCAGCTTCATAACGATTCTCTTTGACGTTGTTGGTATTTTCGTATTTTGGCGAAAATAGAAAATATCTTTGCTACCCTCAATTTCGCAATTATTTCCGCTTTGTTTTTTTTTTCTTATCCCGTTTAATTTTAGTTTCCGAAAATTAGGCAGATACAGGTAGCGACCGCGTTTCCATTGATGGAGTTGCTACAATTATATTGCTACAACCCCATCGGTGTAAATGTAGTCGGAGTGGATTAGGCCTACAGGGGATACCACTTAAAAAAAAACGCGCCCACGTTTGCTCTACCTCCGTGGTGGGTGTGGAAATGAGCAAGTCGCAACTTTCTCTAGCTCTATAGGGGTTTTGCAATTCCATGTATGAGAAATCAATTTATATAATAAGAATGTGAAATTATTAATAATGTAATATGTGTAATGATAAAGCATTTTTAATACAAAATTCGGTTTACATTTTTTGTCAATGGATTCGATGGATATACGCATTACTATAGCGATATACATATTTATATTCTGATGCATGAAGATTTCGGGCACAGGAAGAATGCTGATCGAACGAGACAGGTTTGATTCAATTAGAACAGCATATCATACATATTTTTTATCTCCTTTTTTCATAGTGATTGCTTTGTTCTGATATTAATGTATTTTATATTATGTGTAATACGTACTTCGTTAACTCTGTTGATAAAACATTCATAATTTATCGAAGTAAAATAAAATAACAGGTAGAGTTGTCAAATAAATTTAAAAAAAAAAACTTTCCGTTATCCCCCCCCCCCCCCCCATCCGACAATATCCTTTTACATATCCCCTCAGTCCTCTCAATTTCCATAATTCACTTGACTTCTCAGGATCCTCCATGAATTTTTAATTTGCCTCGTCTCCGTGTGTTCCGTGCCGCCCTTCCTGCTCGTAGTCTCGGAGACAGACACTGTCTTACAAATTTGAGCACGATCTTTATTTTGCCATTTTCTAAAAACTTTTCTCGACAATCCCCCCCCCAAGATTAACAGAAAGGACAAGGAGTCTTTAGTCATCCTAGACGCCTAATCTTGCGGCTAGAGGGTTACGGGTAATTTTTCCCAATGGTACGACTATGCTTCGAATAAGAATGATAGAAACGTCTTACAGGACAGTGACCCAACGGAGTTGTATCGTCTCGATTATCGAGATCCTACATGACGTCTCTACAAAGGTTTCCTCGAATTTTCATTCATTACCTTACATTCCGTTGTAGGAAAAAATAAGACAGCCAAATTATCCAAATTGGCGAACAAAGATTCTCTATTTTGTGGGCAAGGGGATGATCGTATTTTAAAAAACATCAGATCGCAATTACAAATAAGAGAATTAATTTTTTTTTCACAAAAGTTTGTTGACGAGCTTGTACATTTGCAACTATATGAGAGAGATGGGATGGCAATTTTGAATTTGCACGATTTTTTCGTTATGCAATATTAAAAATTAATTGATTAATAGTAAAAATCAATTGAATACAATTACTTTCAATGATAATTTAATATGTAATGATTGTTCATTTAATTATGCTTGATGATTTTTTTAATTTTTCGAAGCGGGTTCCAAATCAGCGACCTCCACGTGGTGGAACCTGGGGAATTCATGCTTCGACAATATTGGTTATTGTAAAAGGATGAATTTGCTAACAGCTGAATTCGCGTTTTTTTTTTTTAAATTGTGCCTTAAAATGGCTGGTAATCATACCATTAAATAATTTCAATATGCGACTCTTGTATGTTTGCTACGGAAAAAACTCGATATTTTATATGTATATGTATATATATTCGACGTGAATTTTTTGAATCGTTGGGGTTAATTTTCAAATGATTCTTTTTTTCAGGTTATGTTTCACGCATTGTAGGTTAATTTTCACTATTACCATGTTGCATCTATTCCCTTAGGTTACAGGTTATTCATGTCATGTTTTCACTATTATACGACGTATACAACATTTTTTCATCGATCATGTACTTCGGAACAAAACGTTTTAGGTTTTCGCACGTTTTTTCATTGCTCCAGGGACTCTTTCTTAGATCTAAGTCAGCCCGTTGTGCCGTAATGTTAAAAGTTCGCTATCTAAGTTTAAGCTAACATTAAGATTTCTCGTTGATTGATTAAATATAATATTTCTATCCGGATATAGGCAGGTATAGGTATAAGGTTGCGACTCTCAGTCGGTATCAAATACCAACCCCCTATATCTAAGTTGGTCCGTTGCGTATATTAAATTTAAGAAATTCTCATCGCAATTTAAGCTAATATTAAGATTTCTAGTGAACTCAATATAATATTTTAATCCAGATATAAGCAGGTATAGGTATAAGGTTGCGATTCTCAATTGGTATAAAATACCAACCCCCTATATATAAGTTAGTCTTATTACGTATTAAATTTAAGAATATCTCATCGCAATTTAAGCTAATATTAAGATTTCTAATTGACTTAATATAATACTGCTATCCAGACATAAGCAGGTTAAGATATCTTAATAAAAATACGAACCCCCTCTGTCGACAGAGGGGGTTGGTATTCAAACAAAGCGGAAGCTTTTTTTTTTTTTTTGGTTAGTTTCTGTAGCACAATGACGAAGAGATTGTTCTGGACCATTGAAGCTAAGATTGGGTTAGTTCCACCTTCATAACGATTCTCTTTGACATTGCTGGTATTTTCGTATTTTGGCGAAAATAGAAAATGCCTTTGCTACCCTCAATTTCGCAATTACTTCCGCTATGTTTTTTAATTGGCCTCAGGCTTTTAGGTATACGAAGGGTGGACTTAGGCCGATATGGGATACCACTTGAAAAAAAACACTCGCATTTTGTAGTTGACTTGATTCAATATATCTCCATGTCTAAATATTTAAGAAAATCTCATCGCAATTTAAGCTAATATTAAAATTTCTAGTTGAATTAATATAATATTGCTATCCAGATATAAGCAGGTATAAGATATAAGGTTAAGATATCTTAATAAAAATACGAACCCCCTCTGTCGACAGAGGGGGTTGGTATTCAAACAAAGCGGAAGCTTTTTTTTTTTTTTGGTTAGTTTCTGTAGCACAATGACGAAGAGATTGTTCTGGACCATTGAAGCTAAGATTGGGTTAGTTCCACCTTCGTAACGATTCTCTTTGACATTGCTGGTATTTTCGTATTTTGGCGAAAATAGAAAATGCCTTTGCTACCCTCAATTTCGCAATTACTTCCGCTATGTTTTTTAATTGGCCTCAGGCTTTTAGGTATACGAAGGGTGGACTTAGGCCGATATGGGATACCACTTGAAAAAAAACACTCGCATTTTATAGTTGACTTGATTCAATATATCTCCATGTCTAAATATAGGCAGGTATATGTATAAGGCTAAGAATTTAAATCGGTATAGAAATGAAATATCAACCCCTTAGTTCGTTGCGTATTAATGTTAAGAAAATCTCATCGCAATTTAAGCTAATATTAAGATTTCTAATTGACTTAATATAATATTGCTATCCAGATATAAGCAGGATTAAGATCAGGATATCTTAATATAAATACGAACCCCCTCTGTCGACAGAGAGGGTTGGTATTTAAACAAAGCGGAAGCTTTTTTTTAGTCTTTGCTGTATAGCACAATGACGAAGAGATTGTTCTGGACACTTGATCCTCGACTCTTTTGTTGGGGCGCAGCTCTATAACGAGACTCTTTGTCGTTGTCGGTATTCTATATTTCTCGAAAATGTAAAATGCCTTTGCTACTCTCAATTTCTTCATTATTTCCGCTTTGTTTTTGATTGGCCTCAGGCTTTAATAGGCAGGCAGAGTGGATTAGGCCTACAGGGGATACCACTTAAAAAAAAAACGCGCCCACGTTTGCTCTACCTCCGTGGTGGGTGTGGAAATGAGCAAGTCGCAACTTTCATTAGCTCTAGGGGTTTTGCATTTTCATGTATCAGAAACCAATTTATTAAATAAGAACGTGAAATTATTAGTAATTGAATCTGTATAGTAAGAAAGCATTTTTAATACAAAATTGTGTGCACATTTTTTTCAATGGATATATGCATGACTATAGCCATAAACATAGATAAATTTATCCTAATCCATGGACTTTTCAGGCACAGGAAGAACGCTGATCGAACTCGACAGGTTTGATTCAATTATTAGGTGTGTAAATAAGTTCGGTGGCTTTACAAAACAATGAAACGATGTTAAAAAGGCACCGAACTTACTTATACACCTAATAGAACAGCATATACTATATTAAAATATTTTTTAACTCTTTTTTTTTCATAGTGACTACTTTGTCGTGATATAAATATATTTTATATTATGCGCAGTACGTACATCGTTTTAAATCTGTTGATAAAACACCCATAATTTTTTGGAGTAAAATAAAATAAAATGAAACGTTGTCATAAATTCAAATCATCCAACTCACAGTTGCCAAGTACATCTGGCATTGTTATTGTTTATACTTTTTACTAACCCTTTGTAAGTTACAACGCCTGAAAATGTCTTGAAACGGGACTTGGGCACGCTACGGAAGGGGCAACGCGTACGCATACTAAACAAAAAAGCTAGAGCTATTGCTGACTTAAAAGGGTCAAATTTTATGTGAATATGTTAAACATAAATTCCATCCATTGCTCATAATCTAGCAATTTATTTTTTTGAAAAATTTTAATTGACAAAAAATTCGCATAAAAAAAAAAATCCGAAGTACTTGGTGAGTTACTATGCAAAGTGACTGTACGGTTAAAAAATAATCGATGGATTCTCCGTCACGAACTCGCTAAGTACTTCGTTCGATTTTTTTTTTTTTGTTCCTTATGCGAATTTTTGGCTAATGAGCCAAAAGTTTTTTTTTTTTACACAAATGAACTTTTAGTCACAATCCACGGTTGGTATTGAATTTGGTAAGAATCGATTGAGGGATACGGATTGTGGAAAATTTTTAAATTTTCAAAAAAAATATGAAATAGGTTTTGATAAAAAATGAAAATAGGGTAAATGAAAATATCTGCGATTTCGTTAAATTTAACTTTATTTGCACCTTTCCAAAAACCATTTTCTGTACAACTCTCGGAAACATATCATTTCGAGGATTCATTTCTTTTTTTTTTTTTTTTTTTTTTACGTCTCGTCTTTTCACTTCCGCACGTAACTATTTTACAACCGAGAATTGACATGAGATCAAATATAGAAATGTTTACAAGAACACGGAGAAAAATTTCCAACCGTGCTGTAATATTTCTGGCGTATGTATAATTTATACATACATATGTATATATATATATGCGATCGTGATAATTTAATTAAAATACAATTTACTATCATTCGAATGCAATTTGATAGTCGCACAGAAAGTATTTTCACTTTTGTTTTTTTTTTTACTTCCATTATCCTGACGATGAAAAATGTTATTTTTTTTTGTCCTCAGCTTAACTCGAGTTTCTTTTTTTTTTTTTAGCTTTTTTCCTAATTAAAATTCGTGCAATCTCGACTGAAAAATTTCAACATCGTAACTTTTCTTTTCTTTTTTTTTAATTTTCTCGATAAAAATGTTGAGCCGAGACGCATAAATAAGTGCATCGTACGAGAAAACAAAAGATTTGGACAATCATTTAATTATAAATATTTCTACCGAAGCCTTTATAATTCTACCGAACGATTGTTTGTTTTTTTTTTTTTTTTAATTTAATAAATTAGTAAAAGGCCAGTAGAGAATTTACCGTAAGCACGCCGGTGGATCATGGTATTTACTCATTTTATGCTTATTTCCTTTTATAATTTTTTTTTTTCTTCACTTTTTTCCCCATTGAATCCAGTCCGGAGTATAGGAACTGAGACTGTGGTATTATTTGCGAGTATGATACGAATGTTCATTAAAATCAATGAAAATGTCGATGCCGAAAATGCTTCGATCGATAATGATCGACAGGCTTGAAATTTCGGAGTATTCATATTAATTTGACTGATGTACGTAAAAAAAAAGGACATTAAAACAAATTTTTATTAATTCAATCGTCATTTTATGATTAAAAATGGTAAAATTTGTCTTTTATTTACAGATAGATATGTGTAAAAAAAAAAAAAAAGAAACACATACCGAACATTCTAAAAGCTCTGATCATGAACAATAATGCCAATTTTTTTTTCAATGAACTTATTAGAATTAAAAAAAAATCGACGAGTTCCTTTCGCATCTTAAGAACAAAGTTTACCGGCAATTCGTTAAACGGCTTTTTTTTTCTTTTTTTTTTAATATCAATCTCAACTTTTTGTATCATTATTATTATTCAAAATTGATGTTCCTAGGATCTTGAGTACGTTTGTTGATTTGTTAAGATTTTTTGTCGTAACGTAAAGTCGTGTCGTAAAGTAATCGAAATCAGAGTCGAATAAAACTTTTAGGTGGTGATATAGCAATCTTGACGCGAGTCTGCGTAATTAAGGCGGGAAAAAATTTAAAAATCTCGAAAACTCGATTCACGTCACTCTCTATTTTACAATCTTTTCAAACGATCGATGGTAAAGCAGCGGCAAAAAAAAATTCGGCTTCGCAATGTATATCTAAAAATTGAATAGATAAACTTATTTATATTTATACGTACATTAGACGTATGCGCTATGTACTATGGCTTCGTTATATATGAACGAAAATTCTATCGGGATGTTTTTACGTCGTTTTTTTTTTGTTTTCATCACATCAATTATTCATTTTTTTCAGCCAAATATTACAATTAGATTTGTAACGACAAATAAATTCATAAAAATTCTCTCGAGCCTCTGTTTTTTTTTCTTTCTTTCATCGACTCTTCGAATCGCTACTTTATTTCATGCTCTATCTTATAATCGAAAAACCCTACAGCTACAGCGCCAAGTTTTTTTTTTTTTTAATTTTTTTTTTCTGTTCTCTCGTAAATATGATATGTATAGTAAATTAACAGCTATGTATGGGATGATTCGTTTCTTTTAAATATAATAATATACAGTGCCACCTTTGAGTATTTTTTTTTGGTTAATTAATATGCCAGTTCTTGTTCGATATACATTTTATTTTGAGGCATTTTGATCCATTTGGTCACAATATCCAAATGCTCTGGTGCTTTTTTATTCTTCTCCCCCACTTAAAGAGGGGCCCAGTTACTTTTTTTCTCCTTTTTTTTTTCTTTTCATATGCATAATTTTATTTATTTATTTTATTTATTTACGAGTCGTGTTGATAGAATTGATATAAAAAAAAAGAGGCTCACTAATCATGATGGTAGGACGTATGTGCTTGCCGCTAATAATCCCTATCGTTAGTACTAATAGAACTTTGTCGCTTCCTTTTTTTCTTCTCTCTTCGCGCTCTCTTTCCTATCGTAAGAACATGAAATTTTCGTCTAATTGTACATTTAGCGCAGATCAAAAAAATTGATTACCATAATAACGCCTATGATGTTTCGGAAAATATTTGAAAATTCGTGGGGGGGATATGCTCGTAGAATTTTTGCATTCGTCATAAATACAAAAATTGTGAAAACGTGTCAGGAAAAAAAAAATATATATATATATATATATATATATATATATCGACGCTCGTGCCATTTTGCAAAGAAAATTTGAGAGCTTTTGTGATATTCGTCAAATTTTTGCCCCAATATGTGGGCAAAACTCTCTCGATCTAGTACAGCTTCGTTTATTCGTGTGCTATTGACGTAGAAATTCAGCCTAATCGTCCTAAAACGAATTCTATTCTCTAGAAAAAAAAAAAAAAAAATTCATTTTATTATTTTGGATTTTTTTCTCGAGCCACACGCGAGTTTTCATTTTTCGGTGACTCTTTTTTCTTGTTTTTTTTTTTTACTCGTTAAAAGTGAAATTCTTTCGTTTCGCAATCGTCCATACATGATAAAATTAAAATAACCTAAAAATATTTTTTAAAAAATAAAATAAAAATAGAGCATCGTTAATCGTTAATAATTGTTTTGATGCGTTCGAAATCCCTGGCTCAATATTTCGTGTACCGAATGATTCATACAAACATTAATTTTCATCGTTATATCGCGAATAACACGATTAAGACACTCATTCGGAGTCCCTTAAATTTTATTTACGCGAGCGATATAACCTATAAATCCTGAAAATTCTTCCCATTTTTCATCCAGCATTGACCAATCGCGATATATAAGTATAATTATGCTTTGTTATGGAACAATGAGACTCCCATGCGAGCGTAGCGGTCGAAATTTGAACTATTCAAGATAGCGGGTTCTTATCAAACTTCGAGGATGCACGTTAGCTAGAGGTTATTTTTCTATTTTTTCGAGCTGAAGCGACAAATGTTGCGAGTAAACAATTTTTTTCAATCGACAAGCGCCCGGCACATATTTCTCGAGTTATCATATGCAGGTATACATTTATCTGAGCATATGCCAGATGCACCGTTACCAACGATTCTGCATTTTGAGGTTATGTATGGCTTTTTTTTTTGTTATTTACAAAAATGTACTTCAATATCGATCGTTACTATTTCCCATCATTCTAGATACGTTATCTTATACTCGATAAAAAAAAAAAAAAAAACGTTGCTATACGTATTACTGTTTGTATTACGAAAAAAAGAGCTCATTTTCGAAAGTTCTCGTCAGGAAAAAAGAGCGTGAGTCAAATGAGCAACGAAATTTTCACTCATAAATCAACGAACATAATTTCCTATGCTATAATTTTGTTTTACTTTGCAGTGTATACCAAGCGTTATTTTTAGTCCTACTGGGACATGAAAATTCTTTCAGTCAGCATCTAAATATAGTGTACAATGACTCAGCAGTAGCTAACATACATCCTTAAGGGGGAAGCTCCTTTCCTAACAAAGGCAATATCTTATAAAACATTTTTCTCGCGAATGATTTAATTTAAAAAAATAAAAACAAATAGTCGCGGCTTCGTCGTCTATGAATCACGCAGACGGTCCCTTAAATTTTTTTTCATTTTTTTTTTAACTCCATTTTGCTTCACGACGGCCATTTTTGTCAAACAAGAACGCCACCTTCGGTATAATTCAGGCTTTAGGTTAGTTTGAAATTTCGCCACGAGATGGCTTAGCGTTTCTGACCTTCGTTATTGCATGTTCAGATTTTTATGCATAATAGGGCCTAGAATTATAGTTTTTTCGGAAATCTTTCGGGTTTTTTTTTTTTGCAATTTAAGGACCGAACAACGATTCTTCGAGAAAAAAATATTTGCGCAGGAATTTCATAGACTTTGATAGACTAGAGCACGAATTTAATATGAAAAGTAGCGATTATAGGAACTGCCAGGGAGCTTTTCGAGCAAAATCTGCACCAAGCGGACGTTACGTGTTACGAACGAAGTATAACGTTCGACCGATCATCGAAATTTGATGATGCGCATTTACTGGTTATTCAATCGTCCCAAAAATTGCAAACCGACTGTATCGAAAAAAAAAAAAAAAATTTACTTCCAAAGATTGTCTTGGCCATCGAGATCGTATATCTTGTCACAAAACTTTTTCTTTCAACAGGAAAAATCAAATATGAATCCAATGAATCCTCCAGTGACCCAATGGACATTTTTTTAATATCTCTCAGGGACTCAAACTTTATACCCCAAAAATCCGTATTTACGAAAAATTTTCATTATATCCGAGGCGATGGTAAATATTTTTTCATAGGTCGCTTGCTTTTCGTGACGAGTATTTTTTTTTTCTCTGACAAACAATCATCTCGATGGGCAAGACGATCTAAATAAATTTTTGTTCCTTTGGACCGCAAGCGCGTTCACCAATATCTCATAACGGAGAGATTTTACAGTCACGTTGAGAATTTAAACCCCCCAAAAGAGAGTTTTAATCGAAATTATGTGAGCACTTTGAGGTGAGATGAGAATTAAAAAAAAAAAAAAAAATCAACCACTTACCGAGGATAGTGAGAACATTCTTTGTGAATAAAAAAAATGCCAAAAACTTGTCGATAAACTGTTTGAAAGAAAACAAAAAAAAAAATTGTTCGAAAATTCTCCCCGTTAAACTTTTTTTCTTCACATTTTCCAAAGCCTGCACTTACGAAGTGGCTTCCCCAAGTCACAAGATAGAATCTTTCCATATTCAAATTCATTTTAAAGAGATTTTTTTTTTCTTCAAATAATGCACAAGTATTCAGTAAAGTCAGCCTCATTTTGTGAAAAATATATTTACCGAACATCTGATAAACGATTCCTTTTTTTTTTTTTTCTCTTTTTTTTTAAATTTATCAATAGCTCTTTGGCGTCGTTTATTTTTATTTTTTTCATTTGTGTCATTCTATCGGGTTTTTAAAACGCTTCTCCCTCTTTCCTCAATCACTTTCCTATAAATTGGTGCCCTTTGCTCTGGCATAATTATTATCCAGAATCAATGTTCCTAGGATCATAAATATGGTTGATTTTTTTTTTCCCCCACTTTATTTTCATAGCGCCGAAGTACTCATATTCCGATCGAACGAAACTTTTGGGTTTAGGAATTTAACGGGACATGGATCCTCAACGTTCCTCACCAAATACCTAAGTCGAGATATGATTTGGGCCAAAATCTACAAATATGTGGGTGTGTGTGTGTATTTTTTTTTGTATTCTATTTTTTTTTACCCAACCCAAAGACGAGGATTTGCCAAAGTTCAGTTGAAAAAAATTCGCAGCTCGAATCATATCGGCCGCCCAATATTATCGTAGATTCAATATTTCGATAATTCATAGTTCCCAATGGATATTTTTACGACAAATTTTATTTAAATTGCCGAGCTTCAGTCACTTTCGTTGCACAACCTGTGCGTTTAAGAAAAAAAAAAAAAAAAAAATTTCGTTCCTTCGATCCTTGGAGCGTGGCCGGAGAAGGATATGAAGAAAAAAAAATTTCAATTACTTTGCAAGTTCGAGGAAAAAAAGAAAAATCATCGCTATATATCGCGTTTAAGGGGCTCGTGCCATTCTGACCGTCTACGAAAGAAGCAAAAATTTGAGAATTGTTTCTCCTCAACTACCCGTGTACAATCAAGAGCATGTTGAGGTACATGTACCTCGAGGTAGCTCTCCTTTTTTTTAACATATTTTTGAAACTTTTTACACATATTAATTATGATGTTATATCTGAACATGCGTTAAATTTCAAAGAGATTTGTGACATTATATTCGAGATATTTACTTTTTAAATCAGCAAATTTTACATGTATCATTCATGCTGAACGCATGCCAATGCCCTGCTTTGTCCTGCAATTTTTAAACGATATTTAAGATTTTAACGAAACTCCGCAAATCGGTAGAAAATCACAACCCGGATATTCTAGGAAAGTTTCAGAATGATCTATCGTTCAGTATTTCGGAAATAATTAGTCAAAATTGCCCGCTATCCACGGGTATAGCGCGTGAACGGTCCGACTCTCTTTTGTTTCATGCGTGCCCCGCTCGCCGCACCAACGTTTCCGCTTATTCCCCGCTGCGGATCGCGCGACATATACCTTAAGGATTTTCCTCTGTTTTTTTTGCGGAACGAGTCGTCCGAGGGGGGTCCCTATGCTTATGCACAGACAGGGCAACGTCAAATTCTCACTCTTCTCGGCAAGTCGATTTATATTCTCGAAATCAGAATTAGAACTGTTGAGGTTTCGTTTGCAACGCTTTTTGATAGTAAATGGCATTGATAAAAACGTATAAAAAATTATAGCAATATACTCCTGTAAGTTTTTGAAATATTGACGTTTATGTTGCGAAAAAAAAAATCAAAATTCACGTTTTTCAAGCTTTAACTCAAAACGCTGTCCGAACTATTGAAGATAGAGAAAATTTCACACGAACAATTTTGTAGAGAATTAAATTTTCTATAAAAAAAGTCCCCGACAGGATGTATGAAAAGTCAATAGCGGATGAGTGAGAGGTGTCCGAAGTGGCGTGACGAGAAAGTGTGATTTTTGTGAAATCGCAGAACAGTAGACCCATTGGTTGTTAAATTACATATCACCGCGTTAGCGTTGAAACAAAAATGCATAAAAATTCATACGTCAACTGGACACAGCGAGAAAGCTACTACCGCCGAAAAAACTTTATTTATAACTAAATTCAACTAAAGCCACCTACTTGAAATGGTTTTTTTTTTAAATTATTTTTACAACTTTGAACGCCTCTCACGCCTCAATTATTAACTTCAGATATATCCCATCGCGGACTTTTTTTTGTAGAGAATTTAGTTACCTGGAAAATGATTTATAAGCAATTTTACTCTATTACGTATAGTTTGAGCAGCGTTTCGAGTTGAAGCGGAAAAAGTGCCAAATTTTCATTGTTTCGATTTTTTCCTTGCCAAAATGTAGAGAGGGGTAATAATGCACTTTTTTAAAGTTACAATTTATCCCGTTTACTGTGAAAAGACGCTAAAAAAACACTCCAAGATTTTATTCTGAAAAAGAAGCCTAATTGGACGAGTTGAGTTCGTCAATATTGTCCGTCGCTTCTGAAATCGACAGCGTACTCCTCTTTTTTCAGCATTTTTAAATACGTTACATTTAATTACTCAACGAAAATGCTCCCAATTAAGGTGAACTTTCGCGCACGGTTTTATTATACATAGAACTGGGTCATACGATTTTTTAAAGCTCCTGGCATTTAAAGTTCGTGAATTACAGAACGATTGAAACCTATTTTAACGCATTTTAAATGTTTTTTTTTTTTAACATTTAATATCTCGACAACGTGGCAGCCTAATCTCATTGAATCTTTGCGCGCACGTTTCGGGGATAAACACACCGATAGGCTGTAAAAATTTCCAAGTCGATGACACTGTATCGATACAACAGAGGAACATCCTTAAAGCTCCGTTTTAGCGAGTGTTTTGCTTGATAACGCAGTGCGAACGTTAATTCTTTCAGAACAATGCCATTCCCGAACGATGAAACCGAATGATTTGAATCTCGAATGGGTAATTTTCTGGGTGACCTCTGCGCGGAGTCTGATTGGCCGAAAAATGTAAAAATTCAATGCAAAAATTTAAACTTTCCAGCCTTAAATTCGCAGATCCAAATCTTCCTTGACCAGTTTTCAGTTTTCCGGCGATTTTCATGAATTTTCGAGACGCCTATAACCGTAAAATTAAGAGCCCGATACCCGTTATCGGAAAAAAAAAAAAATCACTTCCGAATATTCCAAAAGTTTCAATATTTTCCATTATACCGAGTTTCTCATCGCTCTTCGCACGATCTTATATTCAAAGGGGTCCTTGCAATTACATTTATATTTTCCATTCAAGGGCTCTATTTATAAGCGCCCGTCTTGGCTTTTCGGGGGGGCTTTGAGACTTTCCTCAATCACCGGGCATCACACTTTTTCTGTTCATTTTCGGAAATCTTAGTTTCCCTTTGTTCACTTGGCAACGTCTTCAACACTGTCTCAATTTTTTTTTAGAAGGGAGGGGAGGGGGATGAACCTAACACAATTGTCAAGGTGAATCCCGAACCGCTAAGATGAGCAGGAAAAAATAACTAAAAAAAAAAAATTACACGCTTGCCCCTGTTCCAAGCGCTCTGTTCTACACAATTAATAACTACGAGCCGGTAAATTTTTCACGGTCATACTACCGGGCAGTCTGGAATTAAAAAGTGAAATATTTTCTTGTATTAATTTTTGTTTTTGTTTTTGTTTTTTTTTTTTCTATTTTTTAATTTGTCTCGTTCCAACGAGTTTTCACGAATATTTCCTCTTTCCTCGATCACTGGCACCATTTTCATACTCACCGAGTGGGTCGCGAAGAAAAAAAAAAAAAATAAAGAAAAAAACCAAGACTAGAATTCGCGCTTGTTTCGGAGACGGTCAGGAATGGTGGAATCCCTCTAAAAAAAAATTAAAAAAAAAAAAAAAATTGCTACGACATGATTTTCATTTGTCCCCGCCGGGTCGACATCTACGAAGGATTGAATTGTTTCACATTTATACTTCGTCGATCTCTCGGCGTTAAAATCACTCCGAAGAACCGAGAAAACGCGCTCGACTCTCATCCTTGCCGCGATCATGACTAATCTTTTCAACAAATGGTCTTTTCTTTCTTTTTCCCTATTTTTTTTTCGTCGTTTCTTTAAAAAAAATTGCGAATTTTTATTTAAAAAAAAAAAGAAAAAATTCCGGAAGTCATTCTGTAATTCTCGGTTTTTCGGAGCTGTTTTTTTTTTTTTTTTTTTTTTTCCCCCCCTTCGTATCACCCCTCGCAATCGATTATATTACTCGCGATGAATAATCGTGAGATAAAGTACAGATTGTCCGTTCATCAATATCATGACGACACATCGAGTTTCCAAAAAGAAAAAAGAAAAAAAAAGGTCTCGACAGTCGATTATTCGACGAAAAATCATCGAGATCGTACCTTTGGGGCCTTTTTTTCCTCTCTCTCTCTCTCTCTCTCTCTCTCTCCCAGTTGCCTCGCAATGAGCCAGCATTCGTTCGGAGACAAAAAAAAAAGAGAGAGAGAGAGAGAGAGCAGCAGCAGCAGCTTGCTCGCTGATCGATCAAAGCTCGTCGATCGGCTTACAAAAAGACCGTGTGCGTGTGCGGTAGCTTGAGTGTCGCCAGGCTGGCGATAAGAAGAGCCGAGGCGGTCAGCAATGCCGGAGCAATGAGCGGAGCACCGACGAGAGTCTGATAGGTCGCCGTTCCGATGAGACCGGACAGTCGAATACCAGCAGCCATGAGACCAAAGCCGGTACACCTCGAGGATGAAAATAAATTGAAGAAAAAAAAAATAAAATAAAATAAAATTAATTAATCCTTATTAAATTTTGAATTTCGGGAATTTGCCGAATCTTGATCGGGTCGCCGCGTGTTTCGTGTGTGACTTACCTCAGATGAGTGGGGAAGCTCTCGATCGTAACAAGAGTAAGGGAGGTCCATGCGACGGCGAATATCGCGATGAAACCACCCTCGAAGCCGAGAACCGCCCCGCTGTTGACGTTTACGAGCATCAGACAGAGGGCGGCTACGGAGGATAAGAAAAGCGACAGGCCTGCGGAATTCGAGAGATTCGATGTCATTATGATTGCAATAAACAGGAGAAAAAAAAAAAAAAAAAAACAAAGTCATAGGGATCGTAAAATTTCTTTGTAAAGTTCGATCGCGGACAGAAAGTTTCGACAAATTTTATCGCATCGCAACGCGATTAGCCGGACCGTGAAGCCTGAAGCTAAGGGGACCGTAACCTTTGGGCGAAAGGGTAAAAAAAAAAAAACGTGATACACGAAAACAGCGAAAATTTTTCAGTCCTAGGATCAGTGGGCTCCGATGGTGGGCTGCGAAGTTGAGGCGAAGCGAAGCCACTGCGAGGTTGCGGGCCAAAAGCAAATTAGATTTTCGTACGTCCGTTTGTCGGGCATGAAAATCTAATTTGGTTTGCTTTGCTTTTTTTTACCGAAATATCAACGGGATCTCGGAGAAAACGGGGAAAGGTATTTGTTAACGAAATGAGGTCAGCGTAGAGAAATATTAATGCGAACTATACAGATGAATTTATCGTTATTTCTTAGGGTATTTCGTTTGTCTCAACATTGCCCAGATTTCGTGTCATTGACTCCTTATCTGTGCATGACGCGGATAATTAGCGCAAAAATATAAAATGTGTCCACGGTGTGTGCACGACGGCGTGCATGCGTCATGACGAAAAAAATGATGAAAACTGGCTGCTAATATCGCGATTTGAATAAAATTTGGTTTCCCGTTGTTTTTGGGGTTGCTGAATCCAAATGTGATACTGAACTTTGAAAATACAAAATGGCGGATCTAATATGGTACTCCGAAAAAGCAAAATTTATTCTATTTGCACGAAACCGCATATCCAAGGGTTTTCGGGGTCACCGGATGCGAATCCGATCTTAAATTTTCGAAATAAAAACAGGCAACCGATATGCCGGATCTTATCGGCGAGATTTTGAAAATTCAAAATGATAGATCCAATATGGCGGACCAAAGTGCAAAATGTTATTCTATTTGGACGAAATCTTGCACTCGGGGGTTTTTGGGGTCGCTTAATCCAAATCTGTTACTGAATTTTGAAAATACAAAATGGCAGATCTAATATGGTACTCTGTAAAAGCAAAATTTATTCTATTTGCACGAAACCGCATACCGAGGGGTTTTCGGGGTCACCGGATGCGAATCCGATCTTAGATTTTCAAAATTAAAATAGGCAACCGATATACCGGATCTTAGCGGCGAGATTTTGAAAATTAAAAATGATAGATCCAATATGGCGGACAAAAATGCAAAATGTTATTCTATTTGGACGAAATCTTGCACTCGGGGGTTTTTGGGGTCGCTTAATCCAAATCTGTTACTGAATTTTGAAAATACAAAATGGCGGATCTAATATGGTACTCCAAAAAATCAAAATTTATTCTATTTGCACGAAACCGCATACCGAGGGGTTTTCGGGGTCACCGGATGCGAATCCGATCTTAGATTTTCAAAATTAAAACAGGCAACCGATATACCGGATCTTAGCGGCGAGATTTTGAAAATTCAAAATGATAGATCCAATATGGCGGACCAAAATACAAAATGTTATTCTATTTGGACGAAATCTTGCACTCGGGGATTTTTGGGGTCGCTGAATCCAAATCTGTTACTGAATTTTGAAAATACAAAATGGCGGATCTAATATGGTACTCCGTAAAAGCAAAATTTATTCTATTTGCACGAAACCGCATACCGAGGGGTTTTCGGGGTCACCGGATGCGAATCCGATCTTAGATTTTCAAAATTAAAATAGGCAACCGATATACCGGATCTTAGCGGCGAGATTTTGAAAATTAAAAATGATAGATCCAACATGCAGATCAAAATTCAAAATGATAGATCCAACCAAAATGCAAAATTTTATTCTATTCGGACGGAATCTTGCACTCGGGGGTTTTTAAGGTCGCTGAATCCAAATCTGTTACTGAATTTTGAAAATACAAAATTGCGGATCCATTATGGCGGACCGAATATGCAAAAATTTATTTCATCCAAGTGGACGTTGGTAATCGGGAGGTTTGCGTTGGTTACGTCAAAAAATACGAAAAAAAAAAAAAAAAAGTGGGCATCATCCGAACTTACGAAAATTATTACACGTAATTATGAATTTAGCGATATTGAACGATATTTAAAAAAATTCAAACAACAAAATGAGAAAAAGATACGGAATTAATCGAAAAATCTGTCATTTAAAGTCCACGAAACTGCCAATCCTGGCGCATCGCCCCACTTTCTCTCCAATTTCTCACATTACCCTTTTTAATTCTCAAAATTGCCGTCTACTCTCGCGACCCCGCTGTCCCAGCGTTCGATCTCCCTCGCTCCGTGCTTTTCGCGCGCCCCGGAAAAAATTTTGAGCTTTTCAATATTGTTCCTTAATTTTTTTTTTTTTTCCCTCTCATCGCCAGCTTTCATTTTCATTATCTCCCGTGCTGGCTCGAGTTTTCCGTGGATCTTACCGATCATCTTTGGCCGCTGTAGAACAGAGAGCGCCAGACCGGCAAGCGCGGCTGCGGGAACAAACGCCAGCTGAGCGACCAAATGGCCATGAAGAGCTTCCTCGATATAAATATTGTAATCGAGATCGAGGGTCGGGCATGGACCGCTCAGGCTCAGCTCCGTATTATTCTCGAGCTTGCATCTCGTGAATACCTGAGCGGACAGATCGGTGTCGACAAATCTGCAATTTGCGCGGTTTTAAATATGTGATTATTATTATTCTTGATGCGATTTTTTTTTTTTTTTTTTCTTTTACGAGCTGGTAATTCTGTCGTTACGTGAAAATAACTAAAGGAATCTCGCTCACGATTCTCTACGAGTATAGCTTGTGAAAATTTTCCTTGGGGTAGGGGAAAAAAAGAAAAAAAACAAAAAAAAAACACTTGAGAAAATACCTGGGAAAAAATAATTCTTAAAGAAAAAAGCCAAGTCTGATTAATGATTCCCCCTTTCCCCCCCCCCCCCCCCCCCAGTGCAGTTAAGAGCAATCGACCGGCAAATCACTGTATGCTCACTTCGAGTCGAAGATAATGCTGTCGGTGAAATGAGTCTTGCTGGACCTTATGCTAGTAAAATCTACGGATTGGAAGGTACAGTTGTCGAAATTCACATGGCTAAACACCATCGTGGTGAATCTGAAATAAATATATATAAATAAATAAATAAATAAATATAAATATATATATATAAATAGCAATCATGCAGCTAGTAAAACACAAAGATCTAAATTTTTATGAGGGAACCACCAAAAGCGCAAATAAACTACAGTATGAAGCAAGTTAAAACAAAAAAAAAGAGATAGGACGAAAGGCGTACGATTATTTGGGAATTAAATGCTTTAATGAACTGCCGGTAAACCTCAGGGTAAGATGGAAAAGCAAGAACTTTAAAAAGCTGCTGACAGGTTACTTGCTCTCGTAAACAAGATTAAAAAGGGGAATAATATATATATATAGAAAATAAAATAGATTGAAAGGGGGAAAAATGTATGTGTATATATATATATATATATATATATATATAATAGTAAAAATATTTTGAATGCTGCTGCTTCTAAATTAAAAACTCATAAAATGATTAAGTTTCTCGGTTTTTATTGTAATAAGCAAAATGTTACAATATAATAAATAAGGATATTATCGTAGGGTATAAGTAGCTTAAGGGGGGGGTATCGTTTATTCGGTGAAAAAAGACCCTTTTTTTAACAAGATACAGGCAATGTATTTTAAATTAACCGATTACGGTATTGTAGAGTAACATTTCAAGAATATTTTCTGAAAATTTTAATGGAAAATATTAAAAATTAAGCCGTTGGTCGTAAATCTCCCGGAGACGTCTCGAAAAAAAAAAAAAAAAACGTTGTTTTGCGGTGACGTTTGTAACTCATTACCAGATCATCCGAAATCAAAAAATCAAATTGATTTTATTAGTTTATGATTTTTCCCAGGTAACGCTGTCGAGTTTTTTTCTTCTATTTGTTGTTATTTTTTATTTTACAATATCATATTTGCCGATTTTTTTAAGCAAAAATCGCGTTTTTTGACTTTCAAGTGTTACCAAAAGTTGAAAAATCAATAAAAAAAAAAAACTCGACAGCGTTACCCGGGGATGATCCAGTAATGAGTTACAACCGTCACCGCGAAACAACTTTTTTTTTCGAGACGACTCCGGAGATTTGCTGCCAACGGCTTAGCTTTTAGTATTTTCCACGGAAATTTTCAGAAAATATTCTTGAAATGTTACTCTACAATACTGTAATCAGTTAATTTAACATACATTGACTGTATCTTGTAAAAAAAATGTTTGAAAAAGTGTCTTTTTTTTCACCGAATTAACGATACCCCCCCCCCCCCCCCCCCCCTTAAGTAAGATACAAGGATAGGTGCAAGCTCTACAAGGGCTTTTACGACCCGCGGAGGTCGTAGAGGTCAGAAGCAAAGATAAAAATTAAATACTGTTAAGACTGTTTTCTTTTAACTGTGATGTAAATTAAACTGAATATAAACCTCTAGGGCAAAAGTATCCATTAAATAAATTTAAAAAAATTTTTTTTTAAGTATACATGAGTAAAAACATCAATTATGGGCCAATTTTTACTATCGGGGATCTTTTTGTAAGTTACGCAGCTTGGTGTCTGAAAATCGACAAAAACCGTGTTTTTAAGGAAAAAAAAAAAATCTATTCGACGCGAAATAACCCATATAAAAGTCAAAAAAATAGTATTATCAATTTTTTTTTTTTCATGTAGCTGCATCAATGTAGATGAAGTTTTCAAAATTTAAATTTTTTTTCGGCTAAAAAATATTCGTGCTATCGAATTTTATGCGGCAAATCCTAAAAACCGCAATGTTATTCTTATGGGAAACTTTGACCTCGCTGGCCAGGCTCAATCATCAAAATAAAGATCTGAAAAAATTTAGGGATTTTTTTTTTTTTATTTATTTGCAACCGATTTGCGGGGGAGGGGGGGGGGAGATTAGACCTGTTTAAATTTGAAAAAAGCCTAAATAAGGATCACCCTAATATATATATATATATATATATTCTTTTTTTTCCAAGACATTAAAAAATTCATGAAATTTTCTCATCTCAATCCACGCAGCACGTGCATTCCCGCATTGATACTAAAATTGACTTTTAACGAACTCACTTGCAATTTACGAATTTCGAATCTCTGTACTGGCGATTTTCGAGTGAACCGGTAAATGTACGATTCTTGTATTCCTCGTCGATGAGATGTACGGTCTGCGATTCGTATTCCCTCGCGCGAATCAGCTTCAAATATTCCGGACACCAAACCATGAGCCCGTAAAGTCTTATCGATGGAGAGAAAGAAAAAAAAAAAAACAAAACAAACAAACAAACAAAAAATTGGCATTAAAGTCGAAGAAATGCAAAAAAAATTTTATTCGGAAAAGTAGGGAAAAAAAAAAAAAAAAAAACGTGGTCTCACCCAAACGCTACGGCCGACCAGATGATCAGAAGGACCACGGTAACTCGAAGATAAGGCATGGAAAACAACTCGAGAAACGAGTTCCAGAACTACAAAAAACGAGGATAAAATTAATGAAGAAGACAAAAAAAAAAAAAAAAAATCATTCAATGCGATAATATCGTGAAAAATATAAGAAAAATTACCATTTCAATGGAGTACATTATATCGGCGAGTACGCTCGTATGATTAGCAGGAGACGGCGGAGCGAGACCTCTCGGTCTTTTGCTCGGCAATTCGAGCTCCGACAATTGATACTGCGCTCCGGCAATTCCCTTTCTCGCATTGTTTCTCTTGTATATCCTCTGAAATTAACGCCAATACGATATTTTACCGTGCAATTTTTTGCCGTATAAATTCAATATTTCGCTATGCCCAATGGAACAAGGTCGCGAGTGCCATTATACGACTTTTTTTTTTCCCATCGCCCAAAATCAGAAGGTCGTGTGCGTATACATTTTTTTACGTATTTACGCGAATCACGTAAAAACAAAAAACGTTAAAGATGAAATTTGACCATTAAAAAAACCGGAAGCTCGTAAATTCTGGCGTATAATCGCGTCAATTAATTTAAAAAGGTCGTTGAGCGACATTATACGACTTGCTGGCATTGGTAAAAGTAAAAAGTAAAAAGTAAAAAGTAAAAAAAAAAAAAAAAAACGTACGTTTTGGTTTCGAAAATGAGTTAACGGCAGAGATACGACCTTGCGATTAATAATTTGAGATATTAAATACGAAAGATTTCGTGGATAGATTTGAAAAAAAAATGAAAAGAATTGCGATGATAAGAGAAACGAACCTGATAGACCATCATGGCTTCGACGTCGTGACCCGCCTCGACGAGATATCTCGGGCTTTCGGGTAAAAAAATAAGACCGACGGTGGCGCAAAGAGCCGGCAAACAGCAGAGCAGGAGAAAACGATGCCAGGCGCTGAAGTGTTCCTTGTTCTCGAGAACGACCATTTCACCGGTCGTCGGTACGACCGCCCAGGCTAAAAGTGCGGCGTAAACGCCACCGAGTGCTCCCGCACCAACGAGAATTCCCGTCCAACGGCCGCGACTTCCGCGCGGACAACATTCGGCCAAATACGGAAACGCAAGTGGCACAGTTCCGCCGACGCTGCGAAAAATTTTATCGTATCATTCAATCAATGACGAATCGTTCGCGTGGTTGAGAGATTGCGTTTTTTTTCCCGCCCTTTTTTATTTTTAATTTTTTTTTCATTCGGCGGGGGAAAAAAAAAAAAAAGTACTTACCCAATAGCGGAGCAAAATCTCGCGGTCATGAAAGTACCGTAGGTAGGCATGAAGGTCGCTACGCCGCTGAAAAGTGCGTGGACCGACATAGCCGAGAGCAGGGCTCTTCGTCTACCGAGTCTGTCGCCCAATCCGCCCCAGCCCAATCCTCCGAGGGCCAGACCCACAAGTGTTATGTTGCCAAGCCAGCCTTTCTCGTTATCCTCGATGCAGAGTTCGACCTCGGCGCTTGGCAGTATGTACGGTACTACGAAAAATTCTACGGTATCCGCTGCGAGACTGAGACCCGCGCATAGCGCTGCCAGTAGCTGAAAGTAGCCGACTCCTGCCTGGCAATTGGGAAAAAAAAAAAAAAAAAAAAGATAGCGAGAAAATATTAGGGTGGAACGGGTCGGAGCACTTGCGTTTTTTTTCGAAAAATAAAGAATTTTTTTTTTTTTTTTTAATCCGAAGCCCTCGAGGAATTCTTGCCAAATTCAATTCAAATCTGTCCTGCGGACAATTTATATGCGGTATCGGACTTTGCGACAGTATATATTATACAGTAGAGCCTCGATTATCCGAACCCGTCGGGACCGGGCCTAGTTCGGATTATCGAAAGTTCGGATAATAGAAATGCGTTGTCGTAGATAGCGGTCTTACATATTGCATATGGGAAAAATAAGAAAAACGGGCAGATATTTTGAGCAATTTAACGTTATGCTTGTGTATTTCAATTATATATTTAAAACAAAACAGTAATATATGCCTTCATAAAAATTTAGTGTTTAATTTCAGGCTTTTTTTTATCATAAATTGCTGAATCTTTGGCTGCCGTATGGAAGCTACGCGTTTTTTCGCGGTTTATTCGTTCAAAAAGAAATTGATATTACGGACGTACAACAAATTATCTCGGAATCATGTTTATTTTATTTTTTCTTCAACCAATCTAAAATATATATTTTTTCATACGTTTGTAACGCTCTCGGGTAATATTCGTAGTATTAACTTTTTAACGACAAAGTCGCTCGGATAAATTATTATTGAACAGAAGGAAAAAAAAAACAAGAATCAGAAGTCTTGCATGGAACACGACGATGCCATTGTATTTATCTCTAATAGCAAATTTTTATAAATTATTCAGCCAAGTTTTATTCCGTGTGAATTAAAAATTTTATCAACGATACGTATCTTTGTAGCAATTCTTAATGACCCCTTGCGAAATTAATTTGTCTTCGAGCATAACGAAGCTCGTTTTTTTTTTTCGTTTGAGAGTACTTCTGTCGAGCGAACGTCGAAAACATCGGACGAGCAGCATTTCGAACGAAAAACAAACAAAAAAAGGCATTTTTATTGTAAAAAAAAAAAAAAAAAAAAAAAAATCGCGCCATGGTTCGGATAAAGCAAGGATACGTTCGGATAACGGAGGGTTCGGATAGTGGGAGTTCGGATAATCGAGGTTCTACTGTATAGTGCTAGCTTTTGCCCGCAACTTCGTCTGCGTAGAATTAGTACTTCGAGAAGCCTATTTTTTTTTTTTTTTCTCCGAGATTTTGACGTGAAAAGGTAATATCTATGTAGCAAAATGTAAGTGAATAGGTCAATGAATGAGATGTAATTCTTTATAACTGTAGGTAATAATTTAATTCAACGTATTTTCGTAAACTACGTTTTTGGTTTTCTCGTCCCCTTTGCTAAAACATGAAGATTGCGGTGGGCTCGAGAGACTCGCGAGCACGCCACTTGAGAAATTCCCCATACAAACTTCCAGCCCCTTTTCACCTCCTTGAGGGATGATTTCCGGAATAAAAAAGTATCCTATGTCCTTCCTAGGGTCTCAACTATCTTCATACCGAATTTAATCTAAATCGATTCAGCGGATTGAGCGCGAAAAGATAACGGACAGAGTTACTTTTGCATTTATAATATTATAAGGATGTAAGCGTATACCTAATCACAGACGAGTAATAAAGTAACCCCCTCGGGTCGAAGCACCGTGTCGCCATGTGACCCCACCGACGCACCAAGAGCTTTAGTGTTTATTAGTTTATTAGTTTATTATTTTGTATGTTAGAACTAGGCACATAATCCTACTGCGCTTTCTCTCTTTTTTTGAGTAAAAAAAAAAAAAAAGGAAAACTAAAGTCTCTGGTCACTTCGGGGCACCCCCAAGAGGGATGCTTCCGACGAGATATAAACGGGCGACCGGAGGAAAGAGAAGAAGTCGTCGGACGGACGGTGGACAGTAAAGACGCTTGAATGTACGCGCTCTATTGACCATTTTCATTATTTTATGCCACTTTTATATCTATTTTTATAACAATAATACTCGTCTCGTGCATTTCTTTGTTGCAAAACCTTAAATCACTCGCCCTTCCTTCCAATTCCGATACCACATTTGTGTAAAAATTTTTGGCTCGACAGCGTCTCAAATTTGCGAAAGTTAAAGCGCGCGCGAGCGCATACATTTTTCGAAAATTTAAAACTTTTTTTTCAAATTCGAAGCCCTCAAGGCATTTTTGCCAAATTCAATTCGAATAATTTTCGTCGTACGGGGACTGTCGTGTGAAAATTTTGGGTTCGATGGCGTCAAATTTGCGAAAGTGAAAGCGCGCGCGCAGACATTTTTCGAAAATTTCAAAATTTTTTTAAATCCGTAGACCTCAAGGAATTCTTGCCAAATTCAATTTTGGGCTCGATGGGCTTTAAATTGACGAAAGTTGAAGCGCGCGCATACATTTTTCGAAAATTTCAAATTAAAAAGAGCTTTTTTCCCTGCGAGCATATTGTTCAATATCATAGATCGCAGTTTTGTCAGTCTTCCATTTGAATTTCGTCTCTACGCCAATTTTCAAGGCAGCTTTTGCAAGAATCCATTATTCATCGATCATCCGAGTTAGTCGGGTCGTCATCAATGTCGTGAACATTGAATGAGAAATATTGTAACAGAAATTACTAAAAAAAAAATGTGGATTCTCGTTCGTTTTGTAAGAAAATTCTCTCTGGGGGCCCTTCCCAATTCTTGAATCGTTTTCATGAATCTCGCATACGAAATTCAATGCTTTTAGAATGGAAAGTCATGTACGAGAATCATTAAGATGAGACTCAAGAATACCGCCCAAAATTTATAACTATAAGACTAAAAAAAACTATAAATCTATAGCGATAAGGATATATCCATTTGAAACTCTTGTACGAAAGTTGCGTAACAAATTTTGATGAAATATTACGACACGATGAAAAATTCACTACAAAAGTGACAATATGAAAAAGATAATATGAAAAACTTTAACTCTTGTATTCTTCGAGCAGTATCGCTTACAATTATTTGAAAATTGACACAAGTATGCGCACGAAGTTTTTTTTTTTTTTTCCATGAATTTTAAGCAGCTCGAAGCACTTGCAAAGTTATAAAAAAATTTTCGAATGCGAATGCCCTGGCCAACGGATTTTTTAAGCCGAGAAAAAAATTTGTCGAGCATTGTCGAAGTGAAAATGTTATCGAAATGCGTTTACATCGTGAAATGTGCGTGAGCTTAACCTAAAAATATGTGATGGGAATAACTGTCAAAAAAAAAATAAAAATATTTACAGGAAAATCTTTCAGATAACCAGGCAATTCCCTCGGCGTGTATTTCAGTTTGACGATCGAATTGTCCAGTACTTCGTCCATGATGAAAATTTTACAATTGAAAAAGCTCGTAATGAGATATAAATATAAAATAATAAAAGATAAAAAATAAAATAAAAAACAGTGCAACGTGAACACAAAGCAAATCCCCCCCCCCCCCCGCCCTCCGGCCGCCGGGACGCGTCGTTTTGGTTGTTTCACATCGATGACGCAACTTGCCTAGCAACCAATCGTATAAGGAGGCTGCGAGGTTAAAAACCGCAGACAATGGCGGAGGGGAAAGTGATAAGATTCAAATCTTTAGAAATTCGATCGCGATAATTTTTTCTTTTCCTCCAAGTTACATAAAGTGAATTCGATTGATCTGAACTTTTAAGGATTTACGTGCCACATAATTCCAGTCGAAAAAATTTTTGCTGAGAATTTCGAGTATAGCTTCTCGCGTTGAAGCAAAAATTTGAAAAAAATCAACCATATTGAAGATGATAATGTAATATCAATCTCCAATCATAACAATGCCGAAAAACTATCAAAAAATTGTTTACACAATAAATTTTTGCAGAAATTTCCCGTAAAAAATGTTTTTCGATTATACGTAACAAATTCCTCGATTCTTCTGAATAAATGTGAATTTTTCAAGAATTTTCTTATGGTTTTTAATTTGTTCTTTAGAATTTTTAAAAACTGTACTCATAAAAGTCTTCGTTTGATGATCCGGATACTTCGTGAAGTTGATATAGAACTCGAGAACACATCCGAAATTCACCACTTT
Organism: Rhorus exstirpatorius; assembly: GCA_963564615.1. Taxonomy (NCBI): domain Eukaryota; kingdom Metazoa; phylum Arthropoda; class Insecta; order Hymenoptera; family Ichneumonidae; genus Rhorus; species Rhorus exstirpatorius. The sequence continues at coordinate 21,598,498 of OY751318.1, forward strand.
TCATGCAATTTTTAAAATTAAAAATTTTCAAAAACAAAACAGTCTTGTTTATAATATTCTGATACATTGCTGCTCTTCGCACCACATTATCTTTTTCATCGTCCAATTTACGAAGGTAGGAAAATATATATATATATATATATATATATATTGAATGTTCATTCGGTCAGAAGAGCAAAACTTTTTAAAACTTTTGTATTCATCCCTATGTCACTTGGATAACTTTGTTTTATCGTATGCATTATTGTCATGTCAGAAAACATAAAAAATATTTGTGAATATATTCGTGTGGCCCTCTAACTCATGCAAATTTTTGGATATCGAGCCAATCGTCCTTACTCTAATACTGTAGGGGCTAAAGATGTTTGGTATCAAATTTGGCGAAAATATCTCAAGGGGTTAAAGATTTTGCAAAATTTTGAAATTTTCGAAAAATATAACGTGCGCCCTCTGACTCATTAAAATTTGGGACTTTCGAGCCAAAACTCCTTGCTCTCATCGTTTATGGGGATAAGGATATGTTTGGTATCAAATTTTGCAAAATTTTGAAAATTCCGAAAAATTATGCGCACCCTTTATCTTTTGCAAATTTGAAGCTATCGAGCCACAAACGTTTTACCCTGTCCAGGCGAAAATGGAAAAATCGTGCAAATTAAAAGAATTTGCGCATTGCTTCCTCATTATTTTATTTCACTCGCAAAGCTCCCTCTGTGAGAGAGCCAAAATTGAAAAACCTTGCTGATGCTTGGCCAATTTTGGGGTAGGATCGCGCTGGGGTTGATGTTGGATAAATTCTGAATTTCGAAACATGTATGAGGATTTTTCAAAATCCGTATGAGGGTTTTTTCGAAATGGGTTTTTGTTTGAATGGAATACAATCATCAATTACCATTACTGTACATTTAGACGAATTCCTAATTTTCATGCAACGGGGCCCATCGAATCGTAAAACATCATTTTTCTTTTTTCATTTTTTTTTCTTCTTATTTATCTTGTTTCGAACCTGCTTGATGGCATCTTCGTGAAATTGAGCAAGTAGCGTTGTGTCAGCGGTCGAATCAATGAGATCGTGCTCCGCCGAATCGGTCGATGCCGTACCCACACCGGCCGCGGCTGCAGCCTCGTTCGGTTGGGTGGTCATTTCCTCGGTGTAGAGGACACCTCTAGTAATCCCCGATCGTTCTCCGGCTCCGGGGTTCCGCGAACCTCCGGGAGTCACTGAAGTACCCCCCCCGCTGCCTACAAGCCACTGGCTTTCCTCCTCCGACGGGGGCATCACTGCCACCAACCATCTGGAAATTTATGAATCCTCCTTGTGACTCAATACTATGTCGTTGGGAGAATGTAATTGTTGCGTTATTTAAAAAAAAAAAAAAAAAAAAAACCCTTTACTTGCAAAAAAGCAGTATCGCAAGAGCTGCAAGTTCTATTAAAAGCAAGAAAAAAACTATTGGATGCAATGAGGGTTGGAGCCAAGCTGGGCTTTGCTCTAGGTGCGAGAAGCAAACTGATGCCTTTTTTGCCCAATTCTGGCAAATTCGTATTGTAGTAAATTATAGAGGCTCTTATGGAAAAACATCCATTCTATGCAAGTTTTTATAATTATTAAACAAAACCAGAGAACTTTAGCATAGTTTTAGCCCTGGCAGACTGCCCTTACAAACAAACAAAAAGTCTTGATTTTTGAGGGTATATATTCTCAAAACTTGGCGTTAACACTGAATGTTCAGGACTTCACACTGAATTTTGGGTCACAATTTTTGGCGTAGATTCCCAAAATTGAGCGTTAATCTGCAATTTTTCTAATCTTAACCCTTAACACTACAAAAACCTTCAATCATTGCGTGTCGACACTCACAAGAAACCCTAGGTAGGCGTCCCCCTTCAATTTTGATCTAATTCATATATGTTGTAGTACATATCGTAAACTATATATGAGAGACACGTATTTTTTTTATCGGCACCAGTTTAACCCAACCCACTCAGGATAGAGAATGATTTTTTGCGAAATTTTAATCATAAATACAATAAAATGAAGAAGCAGAACAAAAGGTCGTTTTCAAACACTGACGAATGCGGATAACCGTTTTGAGGTTATATATGAGTTCGTTTCAGCCTATTTATCCCTATGCATTACCTTATTAACTCTGCTTGAGCAAAATTATAAACGACGTAACTTTCCAAATTCAATGTATCATAATCATTTCACAGATATACAGATAAACAGTCCCCGGAGGACCCAAAACCCTAACGGTTAGTATACAAGTTCGCGAGATTTCGCCACTGCGAGCGCTGGCTGTCGATCTCTCGGCACAGACAGTCACGCACGTCGAGAATATATTCTATATTTTTTTTTAATACCAAATTGACTGTGAAGATTATGCATATTCTAACTGTATCGTAGGATGATCAGTGTCCTATATATCAAAAAATATATTTCTGCATATCAATTTTTAGTCGATCATTGAGCGAACAAAAATAATTCATCATGCCAGTCCAATAAGCCCAACATAACCTCTCAATTTTTTTCGTATCTACGTCAATGACGTCATACAACGGTTGACATTTAAACAGCTGTTACGATTGGGATTACTTGTTGGGCACGTGGCGTCGCGAGCAGCGAACCAATGTTTAGATTGAATTGATTGAAATGTAACTGCGCAAAAAATAAAAAAAATGTAGGAATGGAAACGTGTTGCGACGCGGGGGCTCCAGGCGGTTTGAGAATAAAAATACCTATAGGTATATTGAGAGATGTAAAACAAAATAAACATAGTAGACACTATCTCTGTTCTACGTGGTGGAGAAAATAAAAAAAAAAAGACAATATGGATAAATGAAGAGGTGGCTCTAATTCTCGTGAGCTCGGAGGGGATTAATTGGTGGGAATTAATGCCGCGGTGTGTCATCGCGGTCGTGTCACGACCGCAACGTTAATACCTATACGTAAGCGCATCAAGTGCCGGTGTCCCGGTGTGTGTTTCGCGTGTCCTTACATACTAATTCATCGATCTCCGCCCGTTGAAAAAATAAAGAATATATGTAGCAGAAGTCTACGCTGGTTCGAGGCCCCCGCGACGCTGCGCCTTTCCATAATCGTAAAATCTAACATGCCCTTCCCTCGTTTTTTATTTTCTTCTTTCGTTGGACTTGAGACGAAGCAAAAACTTTTGTTTCGCTGATTATCGTCTTACGTTTTCATTTATCATTAATAACGATATTTCTCTGATACGAAATTGCCTATAGTCTCTCATCCGGAACGAACGAGAAAAAAAAACGAAGACTACGATGTATATGCGATATAGTGAGATATTTCGACGTGGAAAACAGATAATGTCGTTGTAATTTACGACATCGCACACACTATAGAACACGGTGACCCAAGTGTGTGTGCGTGTGTTTTTAAAATTTAAATACACGTATGCTACTTCCGCTATTGTAAATTATAGCTCCAAATGATGTTTGACGAATGACTGCTATGAATTTTGTGTCGACACACATTTATAAAACTTCCTATCGCAATGAAATTTTTCTTTCAACTTTATGCATCAAAGTTTAACTCACGACTTCAGGGTTTCCAGGATTATCATTATCTTCTTGAGATACAAAAAAAAAATCTTTTATTAAAAATAAACCGAATCTTCGATTACGAATATTGGGGGAATCCCCGCATAGTCCCCGTTCCTTTCGTCGTTTTTCACTATCGATAACACACGGAACACACGCGGAATTATTGTACAAAATTCACGTTTTGGCGGGACTCGAAGCTTGGTTTTGAAAAGTCAGAAAGAAATTGAAAAAAAAAAATACACACACACACACGCAGTTACGAACGAAAGAGTCCCATGAAATTCGCGGGGAAAAAAATACCGTGAGACAACATCCAGCAGGAGTTGGACAACACACGCGGGCAAAAAGCGATGTCTCTCGTCGAGCAGATAGGAGAGACATTCGCGTCGGAATCAGATATGGTCGCCCCCGGGACTCCCGCAAATATTGAACGAACGCCACGATAAAGCGACTTTTAGCAAAGCTCGTTGTCGTCGTCGTCGTCGTCGTCGTATTGCTCACGAGACGATAGCATATTCGAGTAGTATGTATATACAGCCTGTGAGTCGTTTTATATTGAAATACAAAGTCGATTAGGACTTTGAAGAGTGTACAATGTATGTACGAGGCATATTTCGTGCGATTTCGAATTCCCGCCAAAAGTGTCCCCGAGACATTCGAAAACAAACAAAAAAATGTTTACTCAACAAAAATTTGCATTGCACTAATTTATTGGATTCAATTTTTTTTTTTCAGCCAAATAGATTTTTAAATCTAGTCGTATAAAGGAGAAAAAAATCGAGGAGTGCCCCGTATGGATACTATAAGAGAAATCTGGGGATAGTTATCGCAACTATGAAAATTTATTACAAGCAAATATTTATCTAGTAATATCAACAATTTTATTGTTACCCGGAACTAAATAAATCCATTGTGGTGACCTTTTTCATTCGGACCTTTGGCAATTGTAGCCATAAGAAAATATTGAACGCTTTACTGTTACGAGAATTATGAGTTTTTGATTCGGTTAGTTCCGACAGCGGCCGCTATGCCGCGCATCCGCTCGAGATCGCTCTCGCAAGCAAAGGCAGTCCAGCGGTAGTATGTAAAGCGAGCAAGCGAACCAGAATTGTATTACTCTGGCTCCGGATAGAAATAAAATTTTGACATAACCGGGAAGTTCTGAGAACTATTTTTGATACGTCTCGCTCCTCTACGAGATAGTTGCTTCATAGCTTCGATATTGGCAACAGAAGGCTCACTTTAGGGGGGGGGGGGTGTCAAGGAACTATGTATATTATAGTTATATCTTTTGTAGTCCATCATGACATCAAGCAAATTTACACAATCTTATAGAATATGGTTAAGGGGACCACAATCGCCTAGTTGATCCAACTGAGAACTCGATTTTTTTAACACTGACTTTGCTAAAAATATATCGTTAGTATGATTATGGTCATACTCAAGTATAAATAGTTGATCGAATAAATAACGATATTGCTGAAACATTATTAACGAGTTGCCGTAACTGTATACAATTTGTTTTGGCAATTCAAAAAATAAAGTTGAAGTTTTTTTAAACCATAAATTTATGGTTCCCATTGTCATTTTTTTTCTCTCTCAATGCATGACTTCAGTTTATAACTGAAAGGACTATACCTGATAGCGGGGATTTTATCTTTGAAAGGCTACGATAGATCATAAAATCATAAAAAATTAGATTCTTAATCAGTATTGACGAACTCTGGTGAGCCGAGGAAACACACGAGTGTTTTAAAGCAAACTTTAATGTTCGCAGTTGCTTATTTGATCGGTCTGCATCGTTAGATTTCGCGTAAAAGCAGCCTGGCGTCACATTTATAATTAAAACGGTACAACCATTATTTTGCAGTAAAAAAAAGTTCTCAAAATAAAATTAATCACAGCAATTCCAAATTATTTTAACTATCATTGTTATTAATTGCTGCTTGGGGTGTAACATTTTTCTTAATTTCGGATATTAATAAATGAAAAGTGAACTATTGAGCACTCAATGAATCAGATAACTCGGCGGATGGGTGTCTGTATTCGCTACGTGCAACGGTACAATCAGCGCCACGAGTGGGCAGCTTGACAAGTTCGAGAGGACAAGATAGCATAGCGTCTTACGGGCCGAGTCATTAAATCTTAATTCAACGAATTCACCCTGCAATGGTTTGCCAAAGCACTTTTTTCAATCTTTTTAACACAAAGAAAACTTATTTAGAAAAAAAATTGCTCAGTGCAAAATTTTTTAGTATTCATAAATAAAAAATAAAAAGTATTCACCGATCGACCTAGCAGACGACACGATGTCTAACGTCGGCCAATAGCAGACTCGCTGACGCCAGCTATAACCAATAGTAGCATTTGTGGACATTCCATAACAGTTATTTTTTTTCACCACTGCAAGCGCTGGCTGTAAGAGCTAAGTGAGAACTAAAGTGGTTCACACGGTTCACGCGGAGCTAGCATGCGCGGCAAATGTAAGTATAAAATATTTGAAAAAAAAAAATCTAAGTTCCAAAAATGGATTCTGCCTAATGGTGGTAACTCCTTAATTAAGAAAATTATTTTTTTCTATATATGAATTTATCTGTTTCTCGAAGAGGATGAGAAAGAATGAAGAAGCATAATGAAAATTTTTAATCTACAAAGCTAATATGTAAGCTAATAATTTATTACAAACTATCGAAATAATATGCGTACAATTATGATGTCATTGCATTGTTGAACGTAACGTTTGAATATTTATTTTGATTGAGTTTACATTGATAGTGATTGCGGCCTTGGTAGGGTTCGTGTCACAGGATGTCCTCGAAAACAATCGGAGTTGCGTGTAGGTTCGAGCGCTGAGTGAAGAGAGGCGGACGTGTATGGGCCTCGCGACCCGGTATGCCACTCGGTCGGTAATACAGATCGCTCTAAGACTCTCGAATTCTCTCTTATCTCGGATCAGCCTTGGGGGAGGGGGAGAATAATTTGTGTGCGTGTACTTATGTGTTTTTTTTAATGCCTGTTCACCGGGTGGGGGTGTCGAGGTCATTCGTGGCACACGTGTGTCGAAGTGCTATATGTACAATCCGCTGGAACACGAGTTGTAACCACGGGTTATTGTGTTACCAAAGCGCTTTGCCACTCAATTCAATTTTCTTTCTTCAATCGCTCTTTCGCAAGTCCATCAATGTCATTCGGGAGCTTTTTTTCTTATCTCTTATGCCGTAACACCCGCGGGCACATATTTTTTTTCACCCCATTCGCCTTCTCTCCTATAATCCGACAGGCGCAGATTCAATCGCTTGATGATGACATACAAAAAAAATGCGCTTAATCGTCAACAAAGACAAAATGAATTCTAGTTTTTTTTTTCTTCTCTCTCAAATTACAAAACGCTAATTCCTCAAGGCAGAGGCACACATGTATCACACGTGACATATATTAAGTACGAGAGAGATATAGCTGTACATTTTTAACGGTATGCTTTCTATCAAACGGCACAACTGATTGGGATTAAATTTACTCGGCCACCTTTTGCCATCTTGCTGCAGTGGCTAAGCTAATTTCAGCCCGATCGATTTGTGTCATTTCGGAGAAAGTATAGTTTGCATTTTTGAGGTGATCGCGGAGCATCCGTGATACATCGCATCGAGGCGCAGGCGCACTGTACCACGTGACATATGAATTCGAGAGAGAGAGAGAGAGAGAGATAGCTGCAAATTCTTAACGGTGATTTCTTCCAAACGGCACAACTGATTGTGATAAAATTTACTTGGCCACTTTTTGCCATCATACTGCAGTGGCTAAGCTAATTTCAGCCCGATCGATTGTGTCATTTCGGAGAAAGTATAGTTCGCGTTTTCGAGGTGGACGGGGAGAGTGTGATACATCGCCTTGAGGGATGCACGTTACCTGGGTAATTTGCTACTTTTTCGGGTTGTAATGCGTTTCATGTCACGAATTAAGGTATATAACATTTTTTTCAAGGCTTAAAAAAACCCCACGTGGACTATTAGATATAAGAAGTTAAAGTTGTTTATTTATCTGGAGTCCAAAACGGTGTATAAATTAAAATTTCTCTTAAATTTGAATATTTCACAATTAAAAAGTAAAATACCAGACACTCGATGACCCGGGAGTCCCCGGATGCTTAACCCTCCGTTTGAAGACTGCTTTATTTTTAGAGACACGGTGTGGACACTGGATCTTTAAGGGAACTGTCAAGTTTTTGGAGTTTTCTAAGCTTTGAAAAAATCTTCAAAAATTCTGGGTTACATCTTGAAGTGTCTGCTACATGGCCCAGAAATTGTTTAAGTTAAAAGTTTAAACCCGTTGTTAATAAAAATTCAAGAAAAGTCGAAAAAGTGGAAAAAAATTTAAGTTTCGAATTTCGACTGTTCCTTAAAAGAACCAAGTGTTCACACGAGGGGTTTTAAATATGCACGGAGTCCTGACCTAACCAACTTGCACCTTTATCTCTGTATAACGGTTCGATAACTCCAAGAATCGCTGGGAATCTTGAACCATCTTTCCGTTCATTTTTTTTTTTCGATCTTTTTGCCTTATTTCTTGGCAAATTCAAATAGATTCCCGGAGAGACGCATCCTTTTTTTTTTCAAGAAAAAAAAAACATTACATTGCGTCACGAAAAATGAATTTTGACGCAATATATGTAACGTATTAATCTAGACGTCCACTTAAAATTGTTCATTTTGCAGCGCGATTTTTTTCTTCAACTTATCGACTCTTAAAGTTTATCAAAATTCTCAATTGGTTACAGATGAGCCCCATAAAAACAGTAAATACCGAGCTTCGTACCGCGAAAGCACCAAAAAATCTCAATTTTAAGAGATCGAAGTTTCATCCAACTTTGTCGTGTGCCTAACTTCTCAATTTTACCATGAAAAGATTCTACCGGTAATATAGTTTGCTTAAATTTTGGAAATAGTTATTGTACAAACAGTTTTTGTGAAAAAAAAAAAACAAAGAAAACAAAAAATTCTGCCGAATTATAATCGAACCTCCCATTTAACTCAATCTTAAGCTCGTATACCTTTTAAGCATCCACGTGGAAAAAGGTTATTTTGTTTTTTATCTCAAAAAATTTTCTGTACAGTTTAGTTGCCGTAACGATACTCGCAACGGTAACATTTTTTTTTTTTCTTCCGTACTCCACACTAACCTGGTTGACTTGTTAACGCTGGGAACGAGATGACCGAACAATTTCGATTTCCGTTTCCGGAAATCGCGAGATATCACCAAACTTTCACCAATCAAATTGTAGCGATGTAGTTTTTTTTTTCCCCACAAACAAAATAAACACGATTCACATTTTAGAGTCTGCCGATAAAGACTCTTGGGCTCGGTCGATAAGAATGTTTCATCACCGCAAGCAACAGAGAACAATCTCGCAAAAAAAAAGTCTCTCGTACGTATGAGAATCGATGCAAATAACAAAAACACGAATTAATCAACGATCATATCCAACGAATTATAATTTTTTTTTTTTCTTTCTTCCAGCTCTCGAAACTCAACGATCATGTATTTAACTCGTTTCATTAATATATTTATCACGCTTTATAAACTCGTAACGTAAAAAGGAGGAAGATGTATTTCTATGTATTTCATGGAAACTACGTCGGAAAATCAATTATATTTTTTTGTTTTTTTCATCTCCCAAGTTCACACTGTTCAATCGAGAATCCAATTTAATGGCAAAATAAGTTTTTTTTCTCATCGCATATGCCGAAAAGCTTGTTTTTCTTCCGATTGATCGTACCACGGAATATTTCCTTGGTCGCCGCACTTTCGTCATGACGATTTTGAGAAAAAGGGAACGCAAAGCCCTCTCTTTTGCGAAGCACAAAACGTAAAAGTACAACGAACGTAACTGACGCTTTTTTGTTTTGTTTTTTGTTTCACGGATGATTCATCACCGGGAGAAATATCCCTCTTTTTGTGTAATATCGTGATGAAAATTTAGATATATGTGGATTTTTTATTTTATTTTTTCACTGAACATGTCAGTGCACTTGTGCGGGGAGTAACATCGCGTGTATCGATTCTGGAAACGCTGGGGGTTTACTATCCCGCAGTCGCACGTCGACCCCTGGACCCCTGCCGAGTGTCTCTCGCGACGTTTATATATCCCTGTTCGTACCCTTTAGCCCCCACCTGACTGCTCATCGTCCTTCCTACACACGATATATATATATATATATATATATATATATATGTTTGTTTGGTATAACGGCGCAATACACCAGCGCAGAATTGACGATTGTTTCCCACCCGTTAGTACACATTTCGTGGATTTACCGGTAGTATCTTGGCTGTTCTCTCATCAATTCCCTCAAAAAAATCTACACCACGCGTAAAGACGAGAAAAAAAAAATAGTAATTCCTCCGGATGATAATCGAAGGGGGCAAATTGAAACAAAAAAAAAGTCAAAACGTACAAATTGAAACTTTCTTATCATCCGTGGTATCCCCATTCGCAAATCACCCTCTGCAGTGTGATTTTGCAATTTTGTCACTTCCTCACAGAGGGCGAGCTCTGTGTACGCACAAATCACACACACACACACACACACCCACACGAGTTGGAGAAAATTTTAATATAGAGAAAAAAAAAACATTGAAAATTACTAATCTTCGTGAAAAATTAATTACAATCCACCGGCTGTAATTTCAATTAATTTTCATCTCGATACCGGGAATCGTTGCAATAAAAGCAAAGAAACGAAAATGTATTTTTTAAAAAGTTGCAACTTTTTTTGTCATCTCAACGCCCTCTATCGCGCGTCAAAGCAAATGATAGGTGCGCGGTCACGTGCGATGAGCTTGTAGAAAAGATTTTTGCATTTAAAAAAAAACGACTCTGTTTTAACTTCTTTTTTGTTTTGTTTTAACAACGCGATACCCAATATCGAACATTTCCAGCTGTCCGCGAGTCTCGTTTTCAATTCCCCCATCGTTATCTATATACATGACCTTATATCGCGAGGGTCGCGATCGACTCGAATTATAATGACTTAATGTAATTTATAAATTCGTCCCGCAAGTTTGACCGATTGCCTCCCGTTCGGTTTGTCATTAGATCTGGATTAACGTACCCGGCACATACACACACACTGTCAATTATCGTAAATGGCATCGCAATTTCTAAAAAAAAAAAAAAAATTGAGGCAAATTGTTATTTGGAGTGAAAGAAAAAAATCAAAATAATGGGACAACAATTTTTCTCTCTCCTTCCCACGAATTAAACGATAAATTTTTTATTTTCGCCCTAAAATTTGCAGAGTTCGATTCAATGCGAATTCGCGAGATAAATCATCAGAAAAACGGAAACTCAAATTCTTACGTCAATTTATCGCGAAATGATTCATTTTTTTTCTTCTTTTTTTTTCTTTCTTAAGATTTTAACCAAAACTTGGCGAAAAAGGCTCACAAAGAAGAGTGCGCGACTCGAAGAATCGTGCACACGTTCCCCAGGCGTTATAGCAATGAACTACTATAAACATACGTCCGGTAATGAGCGTTCGAGTTTAGCGGGGGGATCGCGATATGTGTGTTATATTTAGAATCGGAGATGCGGGACTCAAGGCCCCGGGGGGGTTACGGTACGTGTGGTGAAACGAAGCGCGTGCTCCCCTGCTCTCTTTGCCACAGAGTCCCTCGCTATATGCGGATGGTCCGTTGTCATAAGAGCGCAACGAAAATCTTCGATTATTCATAAACGGAGCAGACAATCTTTTCAATTTTTTTTTCCCCCAATCTTTGCTATCGACAAGCCTAATCTAACTTACAATTTTCGCACGTCCGTCATTTTTTCAACTAGCCGATAACAAAGGATTTCTCACGTCGTGAACGGTCGATGCCTCAAGAGCCCATGCATTCGGGGATACGTTTATGATTTTTTTATCTCGGAAAGTAGTCAGTGAATCTCGTTGAAATTTTTCACTCGCACGTATCGTATCTTTGCGAGCATGCCGTTAAAATTTTAAGCCGCTGTCAATTTTTTTTAGTTTCGAGCAGAACCTCCCTATAATCGCCTGCTATCGTTCAAGCATCACTCCGCACTCTCTCTCTCTCTCTGTCTCTCTCTCGCACACACACACACTTCTTATCCACGCTCGTTCGTCCGTCCTCGCCTACGATCAAACGAATTAGTCCAAAGTCTTTCGGGCTACATGCGTTCGTGTAGCAGGGACTCTGTCACGGCGGAAAGGGACGGAGAGAGAGAGGGGGGGGGGGGAGGGGGGAAGAATAATATTTCAGAGCGTTATAACAAAGGACAAATGCATTTGGTAAATTACACACACGCGAGAGAGGTTGATGGGGGAGGAAAATTGAATGTAAAACTGACACACGGCGTTTGACCCAAAGAACAAAGAGTGCATGCGTAGTTATGCGGCGAAGAAAAAAAAAAAAAAAAAAAAAAACGTGAGACTGGACAATGTTTCATTATATCGTTATAATATTAGTCCATTCGTGTGTTTCCTGATCGAAAGATAGAGAGAGAAAGAGAGAGAGAGAGAGAGAGAGATAGAGAGGGAGAACGATCGTTCGAATCTCATTAAGATAACATTATTGATTATTTGATAAATTTATTACTTTATATTATTTCTCATGATATCTTATCGATCGCGAACTTTCGTGCATCCTCGTGATGAAGAAATTCAACTAATTGGGGGGAAAAAAAAAAAAAAAACAAAAACAAAAGAATTTCTCAAATCCGTGAATTTCCATAACTCCGGATGGAATTAAAATGGGGGTCATGCGTTTCGGTTAGCGGGAAAATATACATGACTCGCGACGCCGATTAACAAATGAAAAAATAAATCAATGTCCCTCAAGATTCAATGATCAATTTTCAATGACCAATGATCAATACATATCGGCTAAATAATACACAATACCCCAAGGCCAAATAATTAATATTAATCAATAAAACTCAATGGTTAACGCTCCGATGCTCAATATACCAATATCAAATACTCAATAATTAGAAGCAATACCTAATACTCATTACTCAATGGCTGATACTAAATGCTTAACCGCCCAATCCCCCAATATGCGCCACTTAATACCCCAATACTCAATATCCAATATTCAATACCAAAATCCTCAAAACGAATACCTAATAGGTAATACTCAATACCCGAATACACAATACATAACGCCTAATCCCCCAATATGCGCCACTTAATACCCCGATACTTAATATCCAATACTTAATACCTTATACTCAATATCCAATACTTAATACTCAATATCCAATATTCATTACCAAATACTCAAAAACAATACCTAATATTCAATACTCAATACCCCAATACACGATAATTAACGTCTAATCCCCCAATATGCGCCACTCAATACCCCAATACTTAATATTCAATACTCAAAACCAATACCTAATACTCAATTTCCAATTATCAATATCAAATACTCAAAACAAATATCTAATACTCAATACCCCAATACGCAATACTTAACGCCCGATCCCCCAATACTCAATACCTAATGCCCAATACTTAAAACTCAATATCCAATAATAAATATCAAATACTCAAAACCAATACCCAATACTCAATACTCCATAGCCCGCCAATACACAATACCTAACGCCCAATCCCCCAATATGCACCACTTAATACCCTAATTCTTAATATAGAATGGTCAATAAATAATACCTAATATTCACTACTCAATACTCAAAATCTAATCCTCAATGCTCAATATCCCAATACTTAATACTCAATATCCAATGCTCAATAAATAATACTTAATATCCAATACTTAATAAATAATGCCCAATACTCAATATCCCAATACCTAATACTCAATATCCAGTATTCAATAACAAATACTCAAAACCAATACCATATACTCAATACTGAATGCTTAATCACCCAATTTTCACCACTCAATAACCAATATTCAACAATACTTAATATCCAATAGTCAATAACTAATATTCAATATCCAATACTCAAAACCAATACCATATACTCAATACTAAATACTAAATGCCTAATCACCAAATTTTCACCATTTAATAACCAATATTCAACACCAATACCCAATACTCAATACCCCAACACTCAATACTACTAAATACTTAATGCCTAATCACCCAATATCCATCAATTGATGCACCAATACTTAATATCCAATAATCAAAACCAATATCCAATACTCAATACTAAATACTAATCACCCAATTTTCACCACTCAATAACCAATATTCAACAATACTTAATATCCAATAGTCAATAACCGAAATTCAATATACGATACTCAAAACCAATACCTAATACTCAATGCCCCAACACTCATTACTAAATACTTAATGCCTAATCACCCAATATCCACCGCTTGATGCACCAATGTACTCAATATGCCCCAATACTAAATATCTAATACTTAATACCCAATACTCAGTATCCAATACTCAATATCCAGCGCTCATTATTCCGCTGCTTGAATGTTTATACGCGCATGTGTTTACGCACCAAATCATATGATGCTTCAATTGTCGAAATCACAAAAGCGTAACCGGACGAGTTCTATTCAATAACATTCAATACCCAATAAACTACAGTGCTCGATACTTTTACATGCTCAATATCCAAAGAACACTATCGATGCTACTCAAAACTTCTCACGTTATTACTCCATACTCAATTTTTACCGGAAAATATCCCAAATATCTAATCGATATTGGATGCCGAGTTGTTTGGTCTGGTTCGAGTTATACTTTTGCGCTATTTGGGACTCTCGATTTTATAAAAAAAATCGCCCAAAGTTTGAGCGCAAAAATTTTTTTGCCACAATCAATGCGTGTGAAACTTTCCTGGATTGCAAAGAACGCGATGCTGTTTATAATGCAAAAAAGAAAAGAAAAAAAAAAAACTTTCTCGCGCTCTCTTTGCCTATCGTAATTCCGAAACTCGCTCAAATCTCGCAGACACGATTGCTGCTCAATCGACTTTGGTTTTTTTTTTTTTCTCTTTCCCCTTGTTAATTCAACGTTAAGGATCCATATTTATTCTTGCAATCCTTACAACAACAACATTGCGTAACGTTATTCTTACGCCTAGTCTCCCTCGTCGTCATCGTCCTCGTTGCGCTCGGCATCTTCGGCGATGGCCATTTTTTCACTCTCCAATTTCGCTCTTGCGATAAGTTCCTTGGCCGGATTGAATACGCCATTTGTCTGCGCTGTGCAGATGAAGCATCTCGTGCTCTTTTTATAGTGCTCGAGGGCGCATCTTTCACAGAAGTAATGCTTACATCTGAATAATGAGAAACGATAAAAGCGCTAAAGAAAACGAATTCGGAATTTGAAGATTTCATACGTAAATATGGAATTTGAGTGTGGATTGAGATTTGTAAAAAAAAAAAATATATCAGTTTTTGCGATCGCCGAGCTGAGACGTTTTTTTTTTTTTTCATTCAACTTTTTTCTCAAATTTTGAGCCCATAATTGGAATATCCCAAAGCGGGGCAGATAAATCGAGCTGATTCGAAGAAATGTAACTCACTTTGTGATTATGGGATCGGTGAAACTCTCGCGGCATATGTAACACTTGAATGGCAAATTGTCCTCGTCACTGTCGATCTCGTACTTCTTGTCGTCCTCGTCGCCGCTGTTGTCGTACTCACCGGTACCCGCTTCCCTCTCCAACTGCCAACCGAGCTTATAATCGGATCGATCGTGAAGAAATTTGCAACTGTCTGTGTGGGGGGAGGGGAAAAATAATAATTATTATTATTGTTATCGATTAAAATTTATGAAGGCCTTGAGCTCGGAGGAACAGTCTATATTGACAACGATTCTGGCAATTGTCGAGTCAGTGTTGGAATTTTTATTTTTTTTTTCTTCTTTACTTCCTCGTAAAGGAAGCTTTGTTTGCATGAAAATATATATATTTTTTATATTTTCATGTCAGATCGCTTCAAATGTTCCAAATAGTCATAAAATCACAATTATTTATGTATATTTTTTTGTGCAAGTATGCATGTGCTGGCATTGAAAAATTCAAAAGTTCATAGCTCGAGAAGGCTTTGTGAGCAATCGCGCTCAAATTTTGCAAATCAAGATCGTTCGAAAGTTTTAGATTTTACGGAATTTTGAATTTTCACAAAAAAAAATGTCTGCGCGGTCATTGATTTTCGTAAATTTTCAGCCATCGGGTCGAAACTTTTTACATAAATATAGGCCAGGGAAACGAAGCTGTTTGGTATTGAATTTTTCGCAAACCGATGGAAGAATTTTACGAACTTTTCAATTTTTTCGTGAGAAAATTATATGTTCGCACAAACTTTCGGGAAATTTACACATAAATAATGCTGGGGAACAACAATTTTCGTTATTAAGTTTGAAAAAAATCGCTAAAGAGTTTCAAATTTTAAAGAAATTTGAATTTTTTCATATTTCGAATGTGATGATGCTTGCTCTGATTTTCATAAATTTGCTAATATCGTGCGGGCACTTGCTGAAAAAAATGAGCTAAGGGACACTAATTCTCGGTAATTAGTTAATTAGTTAGAACACTAATTCTCCGTAATTAGTAATTAGTTAGCCAAAAGTTAGCCAAAAAGTGACGGGCAAATTTCTTGCAATTTTGAAATTGAAAACATGAAATTACTTCGAAGCAATGTTGAAAATTTCGTATTATCGAAATCGAATTCGGGAAAAAAGCGTGCAAATTAGAAACTCGTCATTATTTTATCTCGATCACGTAGCTTCCTCTGCGAGGTGGCAACAAAAATCGAAAAACCGACTTCCTCGTAAAGAGAGCTTTGCGGTAGAGAAAAAAAAAAAAAAAAAAAAAAAAAAAACGAGGAAGTTATGCGCAATTTTTTGCTTTGCACCGTTTTTTTTTTTTTTTCTTATAAAATTATAAAATTCGTACCGCCAAAACCGCAAAAACCAGTTTCCTTGTAATCCTTGCAAATATCCGGCTGATAATCCCATCTGACTGTTGCGCGAAGATTCGCAGGCGCTCTGATCGGTCCTTTTCTAACCATTCCGCTCGAGGCATTACCGGCGGCCGTATCCTTTTTCTTGTAATACTGGGCATAATTGTTGAGACCGCGATATATCTTGTCGTCTTCTTTGCCCTCCAATTCCTCGTTTATCTTCTGAGCTTTTTCGAATATAGCCTGAGCGTCCTTGTCGACCTCCGTCTCGGTCTCCAGAATCGCAGTTGCGCCCTGATCGCTCGGACCCGCCGGCATCGGTGTTCTCTTGCTTTTGTAGGACACCGATATACCCTCCTCCTCGCTCGTACCATCATCTTCGGTCGATTTTACCTTGCGCAGCTTTGCGCTCGTCTACGCCGTAATTTTGTATGTCAGTGCGCAGGGGAAAAAAAAAAAAAAGATTCACGCTCCGCGGAGAATTCCTACTTTCGATTTATTATTTTTGTTTTTTGTTTTTGTTTTGTTTTCGATGTAATTGACGACGATAACTCATATCTCGTTGACATTGAACCGGGCTCTTCATTTTTGCGAGCTTTTTTTTTTTTCTCATGTCATCTTCAAAAACTCGGGTCCTAAAGTTGGGATTTTTTCCGCTAATCTCGCAACTCGCTAGGTATTGAAAAATTTCATCGGAAAAAAAGTTTCCAAGGCTTTCATACGACCCTGACATCGCAGGAGGGATGAAAGTTTACTTTGCCATGTACAAAGATTTCAAGATATTTCGACAAAGGATTTTTTAGGAAATTTTTTCAAATATAATAGACTACCAGCTGACCCGACAGACGTTGTCCTGTCCAAATTTCAATAAATTTGTTTGAGATAAAACGACGAAACTTGATTAATTTCATGAAACGATTGCGATGAACTTACAACGGAATCATAATTTAACGGAAAATACACGACTGAATAAAATTTTCGTCACAATGTAACCGAATGGCTTGATTCACGATATTTGCGCACGTAGCGAAATAAATTGGAGTGGAAATAAAATGACTATATTTGTTGGACGGATCGCGAAACGACACAAAAGTAAAAACAAATGTAATTTTATTTTAATCAAGGCTGAAATGCGTTTTTCCAGATTTTTCTCCAGATTTTCCGGATTTTTTTTTTTTCAATTGAAGACATTCAATTGAGTTATTTCCATCACGGGAGCATAATGAACAAAACAGAAAGAGAATCAACCAAATATGTCGTTCCTATCGTCAGTTATGATCGAGATTGCATACAAAAATTATGATTTTTACAGTTTGTCCGAATTTTCCGACTTTTCTTTGTAATTGTCCCGAATTTTTTTTTTTCCCCGAAAACTTTTCCATGACCATAACGAACAAAACAAAAAAATAATTACGCATATCCATCGTTCGAATCGTGAGATTCGTCAAATTATTATTCGTCATATTATATTTTGACGATTCGTGAGAATCGTTAAAATATTCTGAGATTTCAATATTTTTATCCAAAATCTTAAATTATTATTGTTATTGATATTAATTTAATAGTTTTTTTTTTCGCAAAATTTTAAAATATTTCAACAAAATTTTCGTTTGAGATGTAAAAGTCGTTTGTACGGTCGATGACAAAAGTAAAATCATCGCTTCAATTGATTATTGCACAAGTTCGATAGTCAAGAAGGTCAATTTTTTTCTTTCCGATGTTCCAACATGCATACTTGATCAATGTAATAATAGAAATTTATATTTTATTGTCGAATTTTTAATTGTAGGATCTTTTGTGGCTAGAAATTTTTTTTCTTTTTTGTTTTTTTTTTTTTTTTTCGTTTTGTCAGTAAACCTAAAAATACACATCCATCGAAAAGTTATAGAATAATGAGGATCGTAGGTCTGATCGACCTTCATGCGTGTTGGCTTAAGGATCGAAAAAAAAAAAAAAAAAAAAACGTGCGACGGGTTAATTTTGATATATTATCGTAGAAAAAAAAAAATTTCGAGATTTCCATGCCAACGTGTTCAAAATTTCCTAAAACGTCGAGAAAACACATTTCGAAAAAGTTTCCAGATGTGTGCGTGCGCGTGTTTTACGCACTCTAACTTTCTTAAATTCGAAGTTATCGAACTGAAACTTTTTACATAAATAGTCTACGGGACAAGGACGATCGGTATTGAATTCGGTTGGAATCTCTCGAGGGATTCAAATTGTAGAAATTTTTTTTAAATTTTCAAAAATTGAATTAATTGATCCAACTTTTGTAAATTTGAAGCTATCGAACCCAATTTTTTAACAAAAATATTCTAGGGAACAATGATCATTGTTATTGAATTTGACGAGAATTCCTTGAGGGGTTAAGATTTTCATAAAATTTCGAAAACTTTCAAAAATGAAGGTAAGTGCTCTAACTTTTGTAAATTGGAAGCTATCGAGCCAAAATTTTTTACACAAATAGTCTAGGGGACAATGATGATTGGTATTGAATTTGGTAAGAATCCCCCCCCGTAAGGCTTGATACTTTATAAAATTTTTCAAATTTCCAAAAATTGAGGTAATTGCTCGAACTTTTGGAAATTTGAATCTGCCGGGACGAATTTTTTCATACGAATTTTCCAAGAAACGAGGATAATTAGTATGAAATTTGGAAAAAATTCCTTGAGTGGTTGAGATTTTATAAATTTTTGAAAATTTTCAAAAATGGAGGTGTATTTTACGAAAAAAAAAAAAAAAAAAAAAAAAACACATCAATTTTTATCGAATAAAATAATGAACAAATGTAAGTAAATAAAAATAGCGTGCTAATCAGAAACTTGAGCATTGCTTCATCATTATTTTATCTCGCTCACAAAGCTTTCTCTATGAGGAAGCCAAATTGAAAAAACCCGTTTGATCATAGAGGGAGCTTTGTGAGCTGGATAAAATAATGCGAAAGGAACGTGCAAGTTTTTTTTCAAAATTTAATATACGATAATTTTGTAAGTATGAAAATTTTTAACAAAAAAAAAACTCACGCTTTGCCTCAGGGGATTTTTGTTGTTGACTCTCTTTTCCTTCTTGACAACCGTTGTCTCATCTTCGCTGCTTCCTACGACGCAGAAAATACGTAACAAATTGAAACAAATTCCTATCGAAAAACTCACGGATTGTTTGTTGCGTACATTCAAAACCTCCAAAACAGTGCAAAAAAAAAAAAAATACACAGGATCGCATAACCTCAAAGCAAGTTAATCAAATTTGTTTAACGAAATTATGGAAATACGGGAGATTGATCGAGGCGAAAGTTCGAGCGGTCTCTTGTTTGCACTGTACTCACCGTTCTCGGTGTCTTCGTCGCGTCTCTTTCTCGTCGAATTGTTGCGAATTTTACGTTTCTTGAATAAAAACGTACAGCTTTTCTTGTCCGATTGCGTCTCACTGTCGGCCATATTTGTTTTGGTCTCTCCGCGGAAACATCTGACATCGGGACTTCTCGGCACTCCGCACTCCGCGGCGTCTCTTTAAACAAGACCGACGTCTCGACATTTTTTTTTTTTTAAACATTATTGTGAAAATATTGTCGAGCTTTTTTTCGATATTCGCGTTAATATTGCTCGAATACTTTTCCGTCATCCTGATATATTCTCGTTCTTATCGGTGGTGAGTGAATTTTTTCTCGTTTTTTTTTTTTTTTCGCCTTCTGCTCTAACGTAAATTCATCCCACTAAGGTTATGTTCGCTCGAAAAGGTTCTTTTTTTTTTTATATTTTTCATAGCTGCTTTTCCCATTCCCCTTGGCGAAATACAATGATTTATCAAAGCATCGAGTATAATGGAAATATTTCCTATACTCGCGCGATTTCATTAATATCCTTTTTAAATATCACGACCGGTCGAACATAACCAAACTTTTTCGAGAAGCCAACGCGAATCTCCGACACGGGTGTTATTGATTTTTTTTTTTCTTTCATATCTTTCCTTTTCTTAAAAAATGAAAATTCGCCGTCGCTCCCGAGAGTCGATGAGAGAGAAAAAAAATTTGTCCGTTCGCAGGTTGAAAAAAAAAAAAAAAAAAATTTACCAATCATGAGCAAGAAGAAGAATATGGCGATAGACTTTCAGGACAACATGATACTCCTGACGAGAAAATATCTCAAGCGCAAGATCATGTGTCCTGAGACAAAATTCAGGCATCACATCAAGGAACGTCTTCACGTTCTTGAATTGCTCAAGCGTACCGTCGAGTCGGGCGAGAGCAATTCCGCGCTGCTCATTGGTCCAAGAGGCAGCGGCAAGACAACGGTGAGACTTTTCTTTCATCATTTATAACTTGTGCTTCCCCATGGAATAAACTTTTTTTTCGTGAAAAAAAAAAAAAAAAAACATTCCGTATTTTCAATGTCAAAGTATTCGAAATGTTCTAAAAAAAAATCGAAAAAAAGCACATTTAGTAAAATTGTATGCGAGCGACAAGCTCGAAAAATTGAAATTATCGTATCTCGTAAATGACCCAACCGATCTGGTTTAAACTTTTGGCGCACATTTAGAACATCGATCTCCCTTTCTTTCCCCCCGATCGTCGTTTAAATTGCCTCAGGTGTTTTGCATTCGACGAGACTCTGAAATTATCGAAAAAAAAAAAAAAAAAAAAAACGTACGCTTTCGTAATCTTTGGGCTATCTCGTTAAAACTTTTTGCGTCAATGCTCCAGATTATGAGGATATTTGGCATTAAATTTAGCGCGAATACCTCGAACGGTTCGGATTTTAGAAAATTTTGAAATTTTCGAAAAATGTCTAGCCCCGCGTGCCTCCTGAATTCAATCGCGGCGATGCTTAGCGGACAACGGCATCTTTGACTATACAGTGGCACAAATTAGTAAAATTCGCCATCCCTTTCGTAGCTTATTCTCATGACGCATGTACCTCGCGGTTGCCGGGCTTTGCCGACAGAGCGCAGCACCCGAGCCACGCTTTAAACTTTTCCATGCAAAATTTCTTTTTTTTTTTTTTTTCTTTCAAGTATGAACGACACTTTTAATTCCTCGTTATATCTATCTCATTCATTATATCTATCCTCATTAGGGTGGTCCTTATTTAGGGCTCGGACGAATTTTTAATCAAACGCCCCCCAAATCGGCTCCAAATAATTAAAAAAAAAATACCCTAATTTTTTTTAGATTTTTATCTGGACTCTAACCCCTCGCACCCGAGGGTGAATTTCCCCATTTGAAATACACGTGTTTCGGCCAAATTCTCAGGATATATTTTATTCTAAGAGGTAATAATTTTTTAAAAAATCTGTAACCGCGAGATTTTAGTGTTAATTGGTGCTACTGCATGAAAAAAAAATCTCATTATCATACGGATCAATTTAGACAAATTGCACACCCTACCGAGGTGGTAAACCACGTTACAAGCTCGGATTTCTTGAATTTTTCAAATTTATTGACTTTTCAACGTATTCAGATCCGGTTTTTTGCACTTTTCAGTTACTTTAGTGATGAAAGAACATAAATATACAGTCTAATTGGCATAATTGTTTATAATATAAGATTTATAAATAAAGAAGCTGAAAAAATGACGTTTTTGTTTTCGGAAAAATTCATTCTTGAAGAATCTATCCAAGGTGATAACTTGAAATTAAGGCCGTGTTCGGAAATTGGCTGACAGTACTGTCAGTACTGGAAAATGTACGGTAGATTTTCGGCCTTATAGTGAGAGGGGG
The DNA here is from genome assembly GCA_963564615.1 of Rhorus exstirpatorius. Lineage (NCBI taxonomy): Eukaryota > Metazoa > Arthropoda > Insecta > Hymenoptera > Ichneumonidae > Rhorus > Rhorus exstirpatorius. Next base: position 21,620,710 of record OY751318.1, read on the forward strand.
TTTTCGGGGTCACCGATTTACGAATCCGCTATCAGATCTGCAAAATTCAAGATGGTCGACTCCGAAATTTAAATATTGAATTTGAAAAATCTGACATCGGATTCGTAATCAGTGACCCCAAAAACTCACTCTCACTGAATTTCAAGTTATTATCTTGGATAGATTCTTAAAGAGTGAATTTTTCCGAAAAAAAAAAACGTCATTTTTTTAGCTCGTTTATTCATAAATCTTATATTACAAACAATTATACCAATTAGACTGTATATTTATGTTCTGTCATCACCAAAGTAACTGAAAAGTGCAAAAAACCGGATCTGAATACGTTAAAAAAGTAAATAAATTAGAAAAATTCAAGAATATCGAGGTGGTAACGTGGGTCACCGGCATGTTTCAAAGTTAAAGGGTGTGCAATTTGTCTAAATTAATCCGTATGATAATGTCATTTTTTTTTCATATAGCAGCACCAATGAACACTAAAATCTCGCAGTTACAGATTTTAAAAAAAATTATTACTCTTAAAATAAAATATATCCTAAGAATTTGGCCGAAACGCGTGTATTTCAAATCGGTAAATTCACCCTCGGGTGCGAGGGGTTAGAGTCTAGATAAAAATTCGAAAAAATTAAGGTATTGTTTTTTTGAATTATTTGGAGCCGATTTGGGGGGGGGGGGGGGGGGGGTCGTTTGATTAAAAATTCGAAGGGGTAAAAATTGAAAATCAAAACCTCGCCGATACGACATCCTCGAGTTTCGATCTACGACGGCGTAATCGTTGCTTCGATTAAAAAAAAAAAAAAAAAAACATTCGCCCGTACGCTTGTCCCATATTTTCAGTTGGTAAACAGCGTTCTCAAGGAGCTGTCGGCCTCGAAGAATTTCAAGGAAAACGCGCTGATCGTGAATCTTCACGGTCTCGTTCATACGGACGATCGTTTGGCGCTAAAAGACGCCACGAGGCAGATGCAACTGGAGAATGTCGTCGGTGATAAAGTATTCGGTACATTTGCCGAAAATTTGTCATTTTTGCTCGAATGCCTCAAAACGGGCGACAAAAAACGCACAAAACCATGCATATTCATACTCGACGAATTCGATCTTTTTTGCTCACATCAGAATCAAACGTTGCTTTATAATTTGTTCGACGTTGCCCAAACCGCCCAATCGCCTATATGCGTTCTCGGTATAACCTGTCGTCTCGATGTTATCGAATTATTGGAAAAACGGGTAAAATCGCGTTTCTCGCATCGTCAAATATTTTTATTTCCCGGCGATGGTATCGTAACCGAGCAGCAGCAAAAACCTACCACCGCATTCGACGATAGAATCGAATTGTTTCGTCATTTGTTGTCGATACCCGACGACGAGAATGTCAATAAAATTGAGCAGCAGTACGATGATTTCACGATCGATCCGCAATTCGGTACAATGTGGAACGAGTATATCGACGGTCTCGTTGGCAATGTCACGATGATAAATTTGCTCAAGAGAATGTATCAGCTGGACGTAAGCGAGAGAAGCTTTAGAAATTTTCTCGCCGTCGCCGTATCGACCCTCGATGAGAAGCATCAGAAGCTCGAGGTCAATGACTTCGTCGAGGCGAGCAAAATTTTCTCACCCGACGACAAGGTTCTCATGCTCGAGGGCCTCTCCGTTCTCGAACTCAGCCTGGTTAGTTCGTTGAGTCTTTTTTTTTTATTTTTAGTTTTGCAAAAAAAACGAAAAAGAAGGAAAAACATCGAATCATTTTTTTTTTTGCTTCGGTGGTATCGAAAGAGGCTTCGCTAAAATCCTTTTTTTTTTTTTCACGCATCTTTTTTATATTTTTTATGTATTTTATTATTTTAATTTATATATTTTTCGTTTATAATTATTGAATAATTAGCCTGATGATAATTTTTGAAAATCGCCAATGAAACTCATCTTCGCTGCGCATTTTTGCTTTTTTTTTTTTTGTTTTCACTGGAAAATTTTTCAGTCGCGCATCATTGTTTTTTTTTTGTTTTTTTTTTAACAAAAATAATTCGTATCGTGATAAATCGACCGTTCGTTATTGTGGGATAATTCGTTGTTTCAGATAATAGCTATGAAACACGAGACCGAGATCTACGACGGTGAGCCGCTCAATTTCGAGACTGTTCTCAATCGTTACGTAAAATTTGCGAATCAAACCTCGGCCGTGCAGACCGTACAGAGGCCGGTTATAATGAAAGCCTTCGAGCACATCAAGGTATGGCGTATTATCTTTCTCCTTGGGAGGGATCTTTCCCCGTCTCGGTAATCGTAATTTTCTTTTTTTTTTTTTTTTTCATAATTTTTTATTTTACAAAAAGTATTGAGCATTTTCGTACGCGGGGAAAAGGTAAAAACGAAATAATATTCTTGGATTTGTACGAGCATAAATTTAAAAAAAAAAAAATGAATCGATTTATTTCCTCTGTGAGGAAGCCAAAATTGTGAGCTCAATGCAACACTTGCAATTTCATGAAATTTTATGAAATTTTATGAAATTTTATGAAATTTTATGAAATTTTATGAAATTTTATGAAATTTTATGAAATTTTATGAAATTTTATTGTTCAACCTGAAAATTCGATTTTCAGGCTTGGAATAGTTATTTTATTTTTTAATATATCGGTCTATGGGTTACTCGTAACTGGTAAAATGACAAGGTATCCTTGTTGAAAAAAAAAAAAAAAATGGATTTTTCCAATGTACTTCTCTTCGGTTGTGTGAGAGATGAATAAGAAAAAAAAAAAAAAAAAAAAACATATGCGTGGTAAGCACGCGCGTAGGAAGTGAAACTTCTTATATTGAGTGCGTAATACGTATAGAGAGAGAGAGAGAGAAAGAATGACAGAGAGAGTCACGTATCTAGTGGAATTTTTTTTCTCGTGATAACTTTTTTTTCTCCACTCAAATACGTACTCCATGGTTCTTTATTCTTTTGCTGAAATAGAAAATCATTAGTCTCGGGGAAGATAGCGTATAAGCAAATTTATTCGGCTTTAACCATTTTTCCGCTATGACTAAGCAAAAAAAACCGCAAAATGTCATTTATTCATTTATTTTCGGTAAATATTGATGCCAACGACGCCTTTTTTACACGTGGCATATACGTCTTTCGGTGGAAATCAGCGACTAAAAGTATTAATTTCGCTTGATCTCTGTCCTTGGTTAATAATTAATTAAATTCTCTACTTTCCATTCAGCAACTTTACAACTTTTTGATCTTGATCATTTGATCATTCGATGATCAATCCTTTTGATCATTGAAGATTCTTTTTATTTGAAATACAATCCCCCCCATGATCTCAAATTTTTCCTTCCAAAAAATTCGTCGCAGACGTTGATTGGCCGTTATAATTAGTAACGTCCAATGAACGGCAGCTTCCGGTTAAGCTACGGGGCCTTCCTCTTCGCGAGGACGTTTTTTTTCCCATCAAAACTCGAGTTTCGAAGGATGGGAGCATGAAAAATCAAAAACTTTCTTTTTTGAAACACCCTAATATACGATATTTTCAAAATCGGTCCATCAATGACTGAAACTTTTCATGTTTAATGCGGAGTTCGGGTTATCGAAACGCAAGAAACTCAAAGCCTTTTTCGGAGTTCTTTTTTTTTTTTTTTTTTGCCGATAAATCTTCAAGGAAGCGCAGAAGAATTTTTTTTTTTTGATCCCTCGGTTGGCAAATTGTTTCGTAGAATTTGGAGCTGATGTCACCGGTCGGCGGTACGAATTCACGAACCGAGAAGGATTATCAGTACTACAAATTCCTGCTGACGCCCCAGCAGGTCCTCGAAGCGGTAAAAAATTATCCAGGTTTGCCAACGGAAGTGGCTCAATGGGCTACGAACAGCTTGCAATAAATCGACACCGATCTCTCGCTCCTTTTAATCCGGGCTCACAATTTCCATGATGGAACGTAAAATTCGTGGATTTCCAGCCGATTGAACGGGAGCGGAAGCGATTGAAAAAAAAAAAAAAGAAGAAGAAAAGATGGTAAGCGAGTCAATATTTATCAATCGATGGATTCAACGGAGCTGCGAAAAATGTGCCATTTTACATAATTAGCTCAGAGAGAGAGAGAGAAAGAGAGAGAGAGAGAGAGAGAGAGCAAAGAAGTAAATTATTATTATTAAACGCTGTTTTAATTTTAGTCAGCCAAAGATTTCAAAAAAGCCCGAGTAAAAGTCGGAATTTAGAAGAAAAAAAGAGAAGTAAAAGAGAAACGCGATGCGCGTGTGATGCAACGAACGATTTAGATGAAATTATTTGTTGCAGTTTAGTTTTTTTTTTTTTTTTTTCCCCCTTTTTTTTCCTTGTCACGTTTTTTTCCTTGTCTTGTGACTTTTCCTCGAGTCGATCGATGCTTCCCTCGTCAGCGTCGTTAATCGCTGTTTCATGCATAAGTGGATTCAATTGAAAAAAAAAAGTACACATATATAGATATAAATTTTAAAAAATTAAGTTTTTAGATTTTCATGATTAGAAATGAGGAAGAGGGGGAAAAAAAAAAAATAATAATAATGGAAATCGACATATTGTCGATTTACGCGGCGATTTTGCGTGTTCATCACCTTACGAAAAGTTCAAGTCCACGGATCAGTATAGTCATTATGGAATCATCGAAATTTCTGCAATAGCGACGATTCCTGCGACCCCCACCAAATTTCATTGCTCCAATATTTTCCGATTGTTTTTTTTTTTTTAATTTTTTATCTTCTCATTGTTATTAATTTTTCTCTAGGCCGTTGAAAAATTAATTCCAACTAAAACGTGCATTTATACGTAGCTTAGGTGACGATTGTTATACGATCACATATCGATAATAATCATTGGCATTTTTGACGATATTTTATAACGTATCCGTATAAATCGTCGATCGTGCCCGCGTGCACGTATGCGTGCCCGAAGTAGCCCTATTATTATTAATATTTAATTATTTATTTAATCAATTGGAGAAGAGGATTGGAGAAAAAAATAATCTCATCGATGATTTTTTTCTCAATGCAAGGAATGTGAGCAATTATTTATCGAAAGACGAGGAGTGAAAATTGTGAGGAAGAAAAAAAAAATGGAACTCGCGCGATCGTTGGAAGTTTGTACGGTCGAATCATTTTTTTTTTTCTTTTTTCAAGATTCAAGGAATTTTTAGCGTAGAAGCACTCGGAGCGATCTCTCTGTTTAGAATTTTCGATACAATATTCTTTTCTCGCAAATTGAGTCATAAAATTTTTTTCTTTTCACGAATTAGAAAAGAATTTTTTTTTTTTTACCACGAATTAAAAAAGATTTTTTTCACGCACGAGGAAAAAAAAAAAGAAATTCCTTTCACAAATTAAAAAGGGAAAAAAAAAAACTTTTTTCCCCGCTTCTTTTGTTCGAATAATTCGGTACATGACGAACGAAGATAACGAGATTTCCATGAGTCTTGACGCGTCAGTGTATTTTTTGGTAACGTGAAATTCAACATTTCGTAGGAAATGAAAATAAAAAAAAAAATTAAATTAAATAAAATTAAATTAAAAAAACAGCAAGGAAAAGGAGTAAAAAAATGATGTTACGTCCAAGGAAATTCGTCCTCGTAAATAATAGTAATAATTATAATAATAATAATGAATTAATTAATTAATTCTACAAAGACTTTCGTATAATCGTAATTTCTCAACAGCATTATTATGAATTTTTGTGAGAAAGAGAGAGAGAGAGAGAGAGAGAGATGGTCCTCGAGCGAGAAGATGTAATAAACGTAATATTCATCGATTAATAATGCAATAGAACTGTGAGAGATGTATTTGTTTTGAAAATTATTATTATTCGGCGTGGGTTAATTTGCGATTGAGAATTTCGTCGATTTTGGATTTGCGAATATAGGACAAAGTGAACCGAGATCAAGGTATAACGAAAAAGAGAGAAAAAGAAAAAAAAAAAATTAACGTTCTCGCGTATCTGTTTTTCTAAATAAATGCATTTCCATCAAATGCGTCCTCCGAGTGATCGAGTAATCTGTCTGTCGTATGAAAATAAATTGAAAAAAAAAAATCCTTTTCGAGCTTGGTTTTTTTTTTTTCTTACTTTTCTTTTCGAAAATTCTCATTATTCAACCGTTTATTAATTCTCTGTTCCCCCCCCCCCCCCCCCCCCCCAAAAAAAGATTTCAATTTTTCTGTCACGTCGAAATTGATGTTTTTTTTTTTCGTGTCCGATCGAATTCAAACAAATTTTCAGTCTATCCAAGCCAAATGTGGATAATCTTTGTTCCGTATCGTTGGTGAATCTTCGCCAATCTCGCGGATCTTCGTGTCGTTTGAAAATTTTCTCTTTTCCATACGACTCATCATTTTTGCGATATTTTGCATTTTTTTCGCTCTCTTGTACTTGACGATGAAGGATTCGTGACCTTCAGAAACGAGAATAATGATTTTTGTTAAAAATTTTTAGGATTATTTCGTTTTTCGTTTGTTTGTTTGTTTGTTTTTTCTTTTTTTTTTTTTTTTTTTTTTTCATCAGTCGAATCGTGTTTAACTTGCCTGGATTTATTCCGACTGCTGTGATCCCGTGCAGCATACTTTCCCTCGAGAATGGACGAAGCGCTGACATTGCTCTACTCACCCCGACCTGAGTATCGAATCACAAGGTAACAATATTCATCGTATACGTATCGAGGCAAAGACTGAATTATTTTATAAAGGAAAAAACAAAAAAAAACACGTTTTTTTTTTTGGTTTAATTGATTAATCAATTAAGGATGTTCCTCTGTTATGTCGAAATAGTGTCATCGACTTGAAATTTTTACAGCCTATCGGTGTGTTTATCCCCATAACGTTAAATGTTTAAAAAAACATTTAACGTTTTTATGGCTACACATGAAAAATAGATTTTGATCGTTCTGTAATTCACGAACTTGAAATGCCAGGAGCTTTAAAAAATCGTATGACCCAGTTCTATGTACAATAAAATCGTGTGCGAAAGCTCATCTTAATTGGGAGCATTTTCGTTGAGTAATTAAATTTAACGTATTTAAAAATGCTGAAAAAAAGAGGAGTACGCTGTCGATTTCAGACGCGACGGACAATATTGTCGAACTCAACTCGTCCAATTAGGCTTCTTTTTCAGAATAAAATCTTGGAGTGTTTTTTTTTTGGCGTCTTTTCACAGTAAACGGGATAAATTGTAACTTTAAAAAGGTGCATTATTGTTCCTCTCTACATTTTGGCAAGGGAAAAATCGAAAAAATGAAAATTTGGCACTTTTTGCGCTTCAACTTGAAAAGTTGCTCAAACTATACGTAATAGAGTAAAATTGCTCATAAATCATTTTCCAGGTAACTAAATTCTTTACAAAAAAGTCCGCGATGGGATGTATCTGAAGTTAATAATTGTGGCGTGAGAGGCGTTCAAAGTTGTAAAAATAATAAAAAAAAAAAAAAAAAACCATTTCAAGTAGGTGGCTTTAGTTGAATTTAGTTATAAATAAAGTTTTTTCGGCGGTAGTAGCTTTCTCGCTGTGTCCAGTTGACGTATGAATTTTTATGCATTTTTGTTTCAACGCTAACGCGGTGATATGTAATTTAACAACTAATGGGTCTACTGTTCTGCGATTTCACAAAAATCACACTTTCTCGTCACGCCACTTCGGACACCTCTCACTCATCCGCTATTGACTTTTCATACATGCTGTCGGGGACTTTTTTGTAGAAAATTTAATTCTCTACAAAATTGTTTCACGTGCAATTTTCTCTATCTTCAATAGTTCGGACAGCGTTTGGAGTTGAAGCTCGGAAAACGTGAATTTCGAATTTTTTTTTTGCAACATAAACGTTAATATTTCTAAAGCTTACAGGAGTATATTGCTATAATTTTTATACGTTTTTATCAATCCCATTTACTATCGAATAGCGTTGAAAGCGAAACCTCTCAATTCTAATTCGGATTTCGAGAACATAAATTGGAAAATAAAATGGAACATAGACTGGCCGAGATGAGTGAAGATTTGACATTGCCCTGACTATTTATAAGCATAAGCCCTCGAACGAATCGTCCCGTAAAAAAAAAAAAAAAAAAAACAGAGGAACATCCTTAAGATACATCGTTGTACCTGTGTATGCCGGATTCTATGCTCGGTCAAATCAGCACCGAGCAATTCATCGTGAGAGTCCATTCTGATTGGTATAATTTTATTCACGAACTGTAGAATGGAAAGAAATTAAAAAAAAAGAAGAATATTCTTCCAGGCAAAATTTATATTTATCCTTACTCACCCAGAGTAACAATAATGATGAGAAAAAGCTCCAGGAAGCTAGACAAACAGCGGTCAAGGCCTGAACGCCAAGTAATTGCCAGCCTCCTCCTTTGAAATTCAGGCATTGAAAAAAAAATTAATTTCTTCAGGAAAGAAGTAACGATTTTTCGCAAAAAATTGAAGAATTTGCGTTATTCTGTGCGAAGAAGTGCATTATTCTTGCAAAAATTTCAGAGTCATCGACTGATCGGTTTCACATAAATATGTCTTCCTGAAAATCTCGAAAATGTTCCATTTACATAATTTTTTTTTCAAGCACACGAGTTATTTAACGAAAATAATTAAAACTGTTGAAAATTAATCAAAATTGAAGAATCTCACTGCAGCATGGAACAAATTAAAATATTTATCTCACGGAGAAATTGAATTTTTGTTTTTTTTTTCTTCAATTATTAACATACAAACGATTGAGGTAAATTCGTGGGAAAAATTGTTTGCAATTAAAAAAAAACGATATATGACAATTCATGAAAAAGAATAATAATTTTTCGCATTTTTACAGAACTTTTTTTTAAATTTGTTATTAATAACTTTTTAATATTATTATTGTTGAAGTGCAATGTACTTGGCGTCTTCGATGTCGTTGATTTTTTGTTTTTCTTTGAATTTTCAACTCATCGGGATCTACTACAATTCACTATAATTTTTTTTAAATTTACTTTTGAATGAGAACGTAAGTGCAAAAGATGCTAAAAAATTTTGAATTGTCAATTTACAGTCGCACACTTGATTGATCGTTTGCAATGTCTACCTTTGAACAATCCGCTTCGTCCGCTCGTAGTATCGAGAGGATAGGGATTGTCGGCGAAAAATCCGACCGCGAGAATTCCCCAAATTCCGCTGGCACCTCAATCATTTCCAAGTTTCGTGATTATTAATTATTCAAACGCCAATAAGAGACAATAAAGATGTAAGAAGCAATGGGAAAATGATATTACTGCAATATTATTCATAGAAATATTTCCCTTGCAATCCTATCGAAGAACTCACTATCCCTTGTTTCTTGTGATTCGAGTTTAAATTTTCATATTACCCGCCAAAACAATCGATACATCTCGAAGTACGACAGCCAATCCAGAATATGGGCACAGAGTACAAGGATTTCGATATTTTCGATATATTTATCGCGAAGTTCGAGATATTTGAATGGTGTACCGGATGTTTTTTATTCGTTTGTTATTTTTTCTTTTGGTTTTTTTGTTTTGTTTTGTTTTGTTTTTTTAATTATTTACCATGAGTTGCCGATGCACCGACAGGATCGTCGATGTAAGCTCTGTCGAGTGCTGGCATGACAAAGCAAGTTATGAAACCACCGATCATTCCCACTAACATCGCTTCCCAAGCACGATATAGAAAGCAGCCACCTTTCCAATAAAAGAAAAATAAATTTAAAAAAAACTATCGCCAATAATAAAAAATGCCGAGATTTTTTTCTTTTCTTTGCTGCTCGCTCGCTCACCGGTTATGGAGACGAGAGCACCGAGAATTCCATTTATCTGACTCAGAATATCTATACCGTTGGGATTGGTGAGGGAAAATCCAAGGCCCACTAGGCCACCACCCATGCTGCCCATCATCGTGGAAACAGCGGCTCTGGCAGCGTATTGCCAACGCTGACCGCTTATACCATAAGTGCTACCACTGTTGAAGGCCAGCCATCCCCACCTTTTTTTTTTTTTTTTTTTTTGTTCAAATATCAATCTCAGATTTGAAAGAAAAGCAGAGAAAAAAGGTTCTTGTATAACCGGTAATCGGGGGAAAAAAGATTCGAAATGCGACGCCTGGTGGCCTAATCAAGAACCGAACAAAATGGCGGCTGTTAAAAAAAGTTCATAGTTGTGAGATATTGGTTGAACGAACGTTCAAAAGTACAGCTCAAAATGGGTGAAAAATGCATTTGAAAAACGGCAAATTACCCAAACACCGTAAGTTGTACATGTTCAATTTTCCTTTAACGTATATCTCGAGAAAAAAAAAAACAGACGAATATCGTTGGTTAACCTCCAAATTTGAATTCTCAAAAGCATCCATGACACACCCGGCGACGACAGCGCTGTTATCGGCAATCCGTTTCCCCGTTACCGATCCAAACAGATACCCATTTCTCCAATAATCATTGAGATTAAATTTTTAAAATTACCACAAAACAAAGAGTCCCATTATGGCGTTAACGGGACAACCAAGGGGAAGAGGATCGAAACCTTTGTCGTATCTTCCGAGTCTCGGGCCGAGCATAATCGCGCATGCAAGAGCTGATAAAAAAATAAAAACAAAAATCCAGACAAAGAAAACAAAATCGCAACGCATCGAATAGCCATGGTTTACTTTATTTTCTACCTGATCCACCACCGACCAGATGAACAGTACCCGAACCCGCTATATCCACAGCCCCAAGATGATTCAGGAATCCATGATCGCCCCAAACCCAGCCTGCTGGTACGCAGTATACGATCGTGTTTAAAAATGAAAATAAACAGTAAGCCCTGAAATTACATCTGTTGAACAAAAAATGAATCCGTATTATCCTCCGGAGCTCATGTTTCACGATTAATTTTCGTTATAAAATCACTTTTAACATTGAGAATTTCTAATTTGTTTCGTATTTCATATTTTATATTTCGTGGGATCGTTCGAAAGAATTATTTTATTGTTCACGTCACTTGCACAATAGAATCTTCACCCTCGTTGAGATCCGTGCAAAAATATTGACTACCAGCTTGACATTTTCGAATATCAAGTTTGCGTGATCAATATTTTGTGCAAATGAATTTTGGATGGCCGATTCAAGACACGGATCCAGATGAGCCAAATATGATGAGACATTTCGACGCGTTCGATGTTTCCTTACTTCGTAATACAATTTTTCGCACGAGTATGTTTTTACAAGTGGAAATGTATGAAAATCATATTGAGATTGAAGGACTCGCGTGTTGTTGCTTTTTTTTTTACCTTTCTGCCATTGCGCCACTGACGATGGTCGTCGATGTCGTGGCAAAACTCAATTGAAAGATAAAAGCTGCGCAACCAGGTCCCATGAATTCGTCACCAATATCCGGATCTATGAAGAAACCGCTAGTACCCACGAACCAATTGGTCGGTTCACCCCAACCGAAGCTCATACCAAAACCAAAAGCCCAATAAGTCAAACCACCAAGAACAATGTCAACTACATTTTTCATCATTATGTTGACCTCGTTCTTCAGCGACACACAGCCGGATTCCAACATTCCAAAACCTATTGAAAACAAAAATATTGAGCATTTCAAGACCGTGGTGCGCAGTGAAATTGGCAAGTAGAAAAAATGACCGTTTTTGAAGATTCGAATTCGAGAATATTAACGAGATCAAATATTTCATAAACGATAATGAGTCAAACGGTATGGAAATAATCAATCGTTTTTTCTAATCAAAATCGTATACAATACGTCTCACGGGTCAATGTTTTTGCCCTATAAACGTTTTTCTTTTCAAAAAGAGTTAACGTTCAAATTTAAACCATCAAACGCCGCCATATGACTGATGCGATGACAGCGCCAATATAGGGATCCGCACTGCCAAACTCAGCCGCGTGGCGGCAGTGTCATAGATTGTGCCTTTTAGCAGAATTTTTGAATCGTTTTTATCGAAACAAACATTTTTATTGACTAAGAAGCTTTAATTAACAAAAAATATTACGAAATCAATTAAAAATAATACACAGATCAAATATTTTTACTCATTTGCGTGATTTACATGTGATTGGGTAAAATAAAATTAAACGATATGCATATGTAACACGTTAGGTTAGGTGAGGTTTGAGTGAAAGAACTCGGCGCGTACTTAAATTAAAACACTATAGTGGATAATTAAATCGAATTAACCCATTTATGCGTAATTTTTGTGTTCCGCTGTGGTAAAGGAGAGGAATTTTTTTTTAACGATTGGCATGCTCTTACTATAGCATCGACGTCGTGCGGGGCATCTGATAATTGAAAATTATCATTCGCATCGTAGAAGAACAATTTAAAGGAAATTCATTTTCTTCTAATTTCTTCTAATAATAATTCTTCTTCTAATAATAAGTAAATTTCATTATTCTTCTGAAAATTTTTGTTATGCTATTTTTGAGGTTATGTACTTTTATTTATGTATCAAAAATGATATTTTTAATATTTCGTACCTTTTTATCAAATCATTATTATTATTATTTTTTTTATTATAGCTCCCCGTTTTTTCAATTCTGCTTGCAATTGTGGCACTGTCCACGATAAATATTTCTCATTTCGATCCATCCTATTCTAATCACACTTTATGTCATCTAAAAAATTCACGAAAAGGCGCAATCGATGATGCTGCCATCTGAGCTGAGCTTCTCATATGCGGTGTGCTCAAAAGTTGGGAAAAATGTATTTTGCTTGATTATTTTGTCAAGAAAAGTCATTACGAAAATCCCAACTGCTTCATTGTTCAAAATATTTTTCCGGTCATGTAAAAAAAAAAAAAAATACTTCGAAAAATACATAAAGAATTCTGAGAAAAGTCCCATTTTATAAATACTTGTTTTTACTTTGGAAAAAAAAAAAATTTAATCTCTTCCTACATTTTTTGGTTTCGGAGAACCAGATATTTTTAACCGAGTCGTGGTGCACCTCAGTGTTGTAAAAAAAATTTCTGTCTCGCTATTTTAAATTGTAAAAAAAAAAAATTTCGAATAAAAACGATCATTTATCAATTTCATTCAATAAAAAGTCTGCTATTGTTGAAATAAATAAAAATCTGAGGATTGTACGAGTGGCAAATTCTTACCGGTTTGCATGGTGAAAATTATAAATGAATTGGTGATGATCCAATTGCTGTCCTCTTTGTTCAAATTGAAAATAGGATTAACGTAAACAAACGACTTGTTCGTCACGTTTGCCTCAATAATTCCAGAACTTTGATTTTCCATCATTCACGTTTTACAATTTATTTCCTTCCGAGACAAGGATACTCTGAGAAATGAAGAAAAATATTTTCTTCTCGACGTTTTACCTAGAATTAAATTATTCTTCAGTTTTTTTTTTTTTTTCTCCGTTGCAAGTGCAACGAAATGTTTCATCGTTCGTCGACCAATCGATCGATCATTCTCGTGATTGATCGCTCGCATTCACGTCAAAATAATTAAATATTCAAGTACCTTCGGCCGCGTTTTGTACAATCACAGAGGGAATAATAAAATAAACAATCGTTTGTGTCCACCCGCGATGTAAAAATAAAATCTGTTTTTCCCCAAAGTTCAGGTCAACGAGAAGTCAATATTGGCTGAATTTTCAGGATGTTCGAGCTGCTTGAAAAATAGTAGTACGAGTGTGCAATAGCGCAGATCATCAAATCATCAAAAGTTTATGAGTTTTTTTTATTAAAATTTCAATTATATCATATATTGTTCGTGTGGAAAAATTGAGAAATCGTAATGAAATAATACGATAAAATTTATGCAACATTTCTGTCATATAATTTTATAATTTTGTAAAATTTTAACAACGAGGGGTGTCTGCATAATCCGTTTCAGTTTGCTGAAAAAAAAAAAAAAACAACAACAACAACAAATCATATCGCGATAAATAATTACGAAAAAAGTATTCTCCACTGATATGAATAATTTTTAAGAAAAAATAAAAGGACAAACGCAAAATGTTCTTTTTAAAGGTAAGAAAAATTTGACAAGTTTGAAAAACATTGATGATACAAATAATTAAAATAATCCAAGAACGAAAGAACGCAGAGATGTAATCTTGATTATCGTCGCATTGAATGCGGGCCTGTTATATATTTTTTTTTTTTTCTTTTTTAACGATTAGATACGTCGAGAGGTAAAGAAACTCAGAGAAAAGGATACAATTTATCATCAGCGATGCAGGGTCACTTTGAATAAAAAAATAAAAAAAAATACACATCATTCCTATTTTTTTCTTTGATCGTCTCGATATAAACCGTAGAAAGAAAAATCAATCCAAGCACATTTTTCTTATCTGCTGGGATATTTGTGCGAATGAGAAATCAGAATTTTTTTGAAAAACAAATAAATTTATTATCAAAAAATTCATTAACAATACAATTCAAGTATCTTGCGGCGGACCAGGCAATAAATAAATTATCAGCAATGTAATAAATTGAATCATTTCCTTCCGTTGCAGAAAAATATAAATATTAGGACAAGTGAATTTGTTTATTTCTCTCTCTCTCTCTCTCTCTCTCTCTCTCTCTCTCTCTCTCTCTCTTGAATATTCGAATTTATTTTTAATAAATTTTTTAAAATTGATGCACGAGAGACATCGATACAATATTCAACGGAAAAAAAAATCTCATTATTCCCGCAATTTAATGTCTTATAATGATAATAATTATAATAATCGGATTGGAAAAGCACGGACGCGCTTATCTGAATGCGCGACTCGTTGCACGTAACTCGATATTTTCGATAAAAGAAGAAACGCTGAAGTCGTTTTAATCGCGATTCAACAGATTCGAGTGGAGTCCTCTGATTAGCCGTATTGTTATCTTGATAATTTTTATACAGTTCCTGGTAAAAATAAATGTCTCGCGTGAAAACAAAGCTGCCCAAGTACGTATTGCTAATGAGCAGGTCGAACGAAACATTAATTTTTTATAGGCTATTGCGTATGTATAGATACTATGGGGAGAGATACCATTGGGTAGAGACATAATGCTATCCGGTACATAAAGAAGAAGCTATTGGGAAAATCAGAGAATCTCTACCCATATATTGGTGAGATGCTGTTGGGGGCATCGGTGGTATTAAGAGGTTATACTATTGGGTAGAAATACAATTGTGTATCGATGTTATTGGGTGAAGATACTATTGGGTATATCACTATTTTATTGGGTAAAGATGGTTTCAGGTAGAGATGCTATTAGATGGAGTTACCATTGGGTAGAGATGCTATTGGGTTGAGATGGTATTTGGCTTCTGTCAAACTCAATAATGTCTCTATGCTATTGGGTAGAGATGCTCGTTGGTAAAGATACAATTGGGTAGAGATGCTATCCGGTATAGATCCCATTCGGTAAAGATATTATTGTGTGGAGATGCTATTGGTTAAATCACGATCTTATTTTGGGTAATGATGGTTTTATAGGAAGAGATGCTATTAGGTAGAGCTACTATTGGGTAGAGATGTTATTTGGTAGAGATGCTGTTGGGTAGAGATGTAATGCTGTTGGGTAGAGACGCTATTAAGTAGAGATGCTATCAAGTATAGATCCCATTGGATAACGATGTTATTGGGTGGAGATGCTATTGGGTAAATCACGATCTTATTGGGTAAAAATAATTTTAGGTAGAGATGCTATATTAAAAGTAGAGATGTTCGTTAGCAGAGATACAATTGGGAAGAGAATAAGCTATCGGGTATAGAGATTATTCCATTGGGTAAAGATGTTATTGGGGGGAGATGCTATACTGCATGGGTACACGGAAAAAAAAATTTCTGTGAATTCTAGTCATGTTTCCGTCATGTTTTACAGTTTTGTTAATAGAGAATGCCTCTCGGGAGGAAAACTTCGGAAATTCTTTAGAATTTGAAATAAAAAGCATCAAGTGATAGAATGAACTTTTACAGCATAAAAGTGTAAATAGAGTTTACCACTGTGACAAATTGTACAAATTGTGAAATCAATTATAATATAAAATAGCGCATCTTTTTGGGTTTAATGTTTGAGAAATTGCAATGTGAACTGTAAAAAAATAAAAGTTTAGAAGATTTTGAAAAGCGCGGGTCGAATTAGCATAATAAATGTAGTTTATTATCTATAAATTAGCAATTAAATCGATGAACGAATTTAAAACTGATGTTCCATTATCTTTGAAAATACTGTGAATTTTGCAAAAAAAAAAAAAAATCGTCATTGACCGGGATTCGAACCCGCGATCCTCCGCAGTAAACGAATTCAACACTTTTGATCCTAAAATAATCATTTAAAAAAAAAATTAAAGATTTGGAGATTTTTTTTTTACGAGTGTTTCCGGCTTGGTGGTCCGGACGTTTTTCCGTAGAAATTAATTTTGAGCCTATTGGATAGTATAGTCGCTAGCCCTAAGAAGAGTATGTACACTTACATAATGTACATAGAAGACGAAGGGTTCAAAAACAAATCGACGCGGGGAAACCCATGGTAATCATAAAAATAAATAGCCGACTCTATACCTGGCATAGGCAAAGAACGTACCATCGTACCAAAAGAGTTCTTTCTCCTTTGGTGACAATATTCTTTAGAGTCACAATAAGTCTTTAGTCTCGTAGAAATATTTGAACAGAACAGACGGTCCTTCCTTATGAGAAAATAAAGAGTTGAATAATCAAACTATATTGTATTTTACATTATTTATATTCCCATTTCCAATAGAGCCTACCTGAGATTTTATCTGAGACCTACCCAACGACCGACACTCTATACCACTACGCTATGGATTTTATGAACGCTTCTTGATCCTTATGAATTTCTTGTTTGCGTCGTATTTTCCATACACATTTTAAAACTGTAATTTTTCCATCATTTTCACAGTTGAATTCGACGAAAGCGTGCTACAATTTTTCTTTATTTCAATTTCTGTTTTTCATAGAAAATTTAGTATTTTTTGTTATGTCTTACATTCGTATAAAAATACGCTCTCTATACAGTTCATTTTAATGCGTCAGTTTTAAAAATTTTCTTGTACTAATCTATTGGTTTTTCATTTTATCTATAGCAAAATTCATTGCGAGCATTTTCAATTTTGACAGTGTCACTTTTTTTAAGTGGAAATAGTTTTTTTTTACAGTTTAAACCAACAAATATGATTATACAGATAGTACAGAAGTATATTCCGCACATTACTTTTTGATCAAAACACTGTAAAGAGATTAATTTACTGTGTTAAACTGCATTTTTTCTCTTTGTCGTTGTATTTTTTAAATTTCAGTTATTATTTTTTGAAATGTCTTTTTTTCCGTGTAATGATCCTATTTGGTGTAGTAGTTATTGGTCACAGATGTTATTTGGGACAGATATAATTGTGTAGAGATGGTCCTAGGTTAAAATGGTGGCCAGGGGGGGGGGGGATGTTATTGAGTAGAGATGCAATTTGGCAGAGATATGTTATCGAACAGAGATGCTATAGTGTCAAGATGCTATTCGATAGAGATGTCATTGGGCAGAGATTCTGATAAGTTAGATTTTCTTACGTCACGTTGGATCGATTTCAGATTCCTATATACATGACCAAAGTGACTATCTACATACGTGCCAAAAAAAAAAAAAAAAACCCCCAGCTACAGTAAAACGCTGTTGCTCATCGGCTGAAGCTATCCATTACAATATGCTCGCCGTCAAAAACCTGGATGATCTATGGGTAATATTGGGTCGATCGCGTGCGATAAGTGCTAATATTATCGGTTATCCGGCGTAAAACATATTTTTCCCAATCGTTTTTCTTTCGGCGCGAGTTCATCTTTTCCGTTCTACACCTCTATATTGCTGGCTGACTGCTTTTCGATTTATGGTGGAATAAATTTCTCGAAGGCATAAAAATATATTTTTATGCACCGCCATGCAATACACAGTGTATATACTCATACACGCAGCATTTGCATAGTCACATGAATCATATACGAATGTATATATACATACATCGTACATGTATTATACACCTAACAATGCATCTCTATCGTTGGGGATTTCCCGCGCAGTCCATTGATGCTTCATATATATATATATAATATATATGTTGGTTTCTTCTGTGCATTCTTCGTGAAACGAAATAATTTTTTTTTATCGCTAAATATTCCAATTACGTAGCCAATTATACTGAAAAGCTGGCAGGCTCATACAAACGCATTCGTTTTATTTATTTATTTATTTCTGTACTGCGTATGCGATAAAAGGATACAAGCAAAGTGGTAAAAACTCAGCATCCGCCTTAATGTTTTTTTGCCTATGTCGCATACAACATTTTATTTGCGTGTCAATTTTATGCTCGCAAATTTAAATTCACAATCCTCGATCACGTTGGGATCGATTATAATCCTGTTGACGATAATACAAATTTTGCTGATTGTACGAAATATTTTTTTTTTTTTTCGTGGTAGGAATAACAATAAAATTCTAACGCTTGGCATTATATACGGAAGAGAATAATGAAAATGAATAACGAGGAAAAAAAAAACGTTTTCACCAATTATAGGATATACGGATATATGCCAGAAATAGCAGCGACAATACGTTATAGCCAGTCGTTCAACCACAAGTTAGGGACGTCCCAGCATATTATCTTGTCTTTTTTTTTAATGCTCTTCGGACTTATGGGAGGAACACGTATACATATATATATATATATATATATAATAAATGTATGTATAAGATTCCAGGGAATCGTGGAGGGGAGATGGTGAAAAGTCTCATTCTAGTAAATCGATTATATTCAGTCGTGTCGATTCTCTGCGCGCTGAAAACAACTCGTCGTGTAGAGCGCGATTCGTTCGATCGTAAATCGATCGATATGCAAACTCGCTCAATCGCTGACAATAATTTTACCTTATTTTATTTCGTTATTTTTCCCTTCAATTGATAAAAAAAAATAAAAGATAAACGAAGATTTTTAGATAACGCGAGCAGTATAATTATCGTAAAACGTGTTTTATTATATAGTCATAAAAGTGCTCGCCCTCGTTTCGTAACTTTTTGCTACGTTAAAATTTTTTTTTTTCATTCTTTCTTTCTAATATTCTTGGTACTCGAGATGCGTGACAGTAAAAGATAGTATTTTATTTTCCTCATTTTCCGGTTCTGCGATATTTATTTTTTCTCGGATTACCGCAATCACGGTGAGCAAAAAGAAAAAGTATAACTTATTTTTCACAACATCTGTTCGTTAATCGCGTCCCGGCTATATATTCGCGGAATTTATTTTTTAATTTCGATCGATCAACGATCGACGAGGTTAACGTTAACAATGATTTCTCATATCTCGTCTCTGCTTCACTAAATTTTACTTTTTTTTTTCTCGCTCACGGATCCTCTCATAGTCTCGTAAATATGAATTAATCCAGAATGCATTTGAAAATTAAAATTTTGAAATATCCTCAAACGAGAGAGGTGTGAGTTGGGACGACAACGGTTTGAATAAATGTTTTTTAAAAAAAATTAAGACATAAAATTTTCCGTTACTTCTCATCGATTCTAACCTAAAAAAACGTGTGAGTTGGCGTTGGAACTCACGAAATTTGATGTGTAAACATTTGAGCTCGCGTCAGTTTGGTGTGGGAAAATTGAGGTCGTGCATTGGTTAAGGAGGTACGACTAGTATGAAGAATCCAACTGACGGACTTGAATTTTTTATATGTTTTTGCCGAATACTTTATGCGCCTATTGCCAAAATTTGAGCTATATTAACCGTTTAGTTTATTCGTAATAAAATTGCAAAGTCGAGCAGTTTGAGTTACTAAAGCACGTCGTCTTATGGAGACGGTTAACCGGAAGTGCTGTGATCACGGTTTTGCTGCTCACGTATCCAACTACACCCGTTGAAAAACTGAAACTTGATAGATTAGATATAATAGATATTGTAAAAAATTGAAAAATTACTCTTCACCGTGTAGTTCTGGCACTACATCATAAAAAAGTTTCAATTTCCGGTTGTAAATGTTCAGAACGATCAAATAGCACCCACAGACTTAGCAACGTCGCGAGTAACAGCTGATGGGTTTCGGCGAACATAACCTAGCTTTGTTTTGATATTAGCAACGAAGATAGAGTCATCTTCGTTGGTCACGTATACCAACTTATAGCATCGCCAATGCGACGTTGCCAAGTGTTTACTTCAAATTCCATCATGTTATTTATGGAGTTTTATTATTTATCACGTATCAATTATATGTATAATTATCATTCTACCGATCGTATTAATTCCACTGAGGTAATTCAAGTCTATTTTAATAGGTTTTCGGCTGATTTTAAAAAATGTTTTTTAGTCCGTTTTTGTGGTAGACATGTCATTATTATTATGATGGAGACTACTATCGAGTCGTTGACAATCTAATTTTTCAGTTTTTATTAGTTCATGCGCAATAAATTAATCATTTACCACAAAATTTTTCACATTATAATCGATAATATGAATAATCAACGCAAATAAACATAAATCAGAACAACTGTGGGTAAAATAAATTTAGACTTTTTTTTGACTCCAAAGAACTAGTCGCACCTCCTTATAGCGCTTTCCACTGGTGCACCGAGTGCGCACCGACTCAAGTTTTTCGTATGAGAGTAAGTGAGACACATATGTACTCAGTGCATCTCTGTCTCACTCACTCGCATGTAAAAATCTGCACTGAGTTCCCCAGTGGAAAGCGCTATTAATCTTAGCCCGTACCATCAGCTATCAGCTGTCGAAACACACACATTCACGGGCTCTCACACGGCCACGGTGCGCGCTGTACGCTGCTCACGCCTGCGCGGGGCCGATGTCCTATACATAGAAGTGTTGGTTAGCCCCCACCGTGTGGCGCTCTCACACACACATTCACGCGCTCACATAGACACGGATCTTACGCTGACGGTCGAAGTTTTACATCTGACGCTCGAAGTCCCAGCTAGCCCCTACCGTAGACCGAGCGCTAAGATGTTTACACATCAAAAAAATACACTATAAACCGCGCGATTTTCTTGCGAATTCTTGAATTATCGTTGACCAATTAACTGGACTTTATTTTCTTCGCGTTTTCAAAATTTTTACTTTGAAACCGAAAATTTCTCAACGCGACTAGTGTTTTCATTTCTCTTCTGCTCTTGCACATATACCACATATATATATATAGTATATATATGTGTATATAACGCACTTGTGATTTGTGCTGTTGTGCAACAATCATTTTTATTTTTCCTCGAAATTCATTACATTAATCACTGTTACGATGGTGAATGATGATTAGCAGTGCACAAGGAAAAAAAAACTAAACAATAAAATTGCGTTGATTACTTTTTTTTCGTTTTTTCATAGAAAGTTTCGAACATTGTGTTTTCTTCCATTGTCTCAATTAGAATCTCATCGTCTAACCTCAAAATCCAGGATTGACAATTCATCTATATGGTATTGTAAAACACGAAATTTAAAAAATTTTCTTTTGTTTCTTTTACTTGATACACACGTTGATATAGTAATTACGATAATTATGAGTCATTATAGCGTTTAATACCTTTTTCTGAGTTTTTCTTAATTCACGATGTGTCAGCGTACACTGGCATTTGTTACTTTTTTTAACATGGAAATTTATGGAGCATAAACGAGAGGAAATATTTGAAAAATATTGCATTGAAACTTGTTTGTTTATCTTTATTATCTGTCCTGTCGGACTTTGATCAGGATCGAGTCATTGAAAAAAATCCAAAATAAACAAAAAAAAATTGTCAATTACATGAAAAATAATTGGTACAGCGACGAACAAACGTTACAAAAAAAGAAAAAAAAATAACGCCAAATTGATTCCTCCAGACCAGCCAGTTATTTAGCCAGAGAGATATTTTCTTGGATTCATAGGGGATTTTTGTTACCGAAACTTGCCGGAAATCAGAGTTATTGCAGTATTTATGTGGAAATGTTCATTTTTACTAAGCATTATTCAAATAATACAATTTTCGTTTAAGATTTCGTTGGCTTATGACTGAATTTAAAAAAAAAATAATTATACCGAAAGAACCGATGCAAGTTCCCTGTAATATTCATTGCGGAGGACTCTGCGAAAGATCTTAAATTTATCAGAACGAGGGTTTAATGGAAATAGGCATCTCTCATTCATTTTTTTCAGCAATTACATTGATATCGTCGATTAACAAAAAATTCATACATTTACGAATACTTGAACCCATTTGTATAATCGAATATTTCTTAAAAAATTATAATTTTATCGTTTAAACTAAAATTTCGTAGAATTAATAATTGTTTCTACCAAATTTCACTCGGGTCAAGCACTTTTTCTCCGCCTCGCCATAGTTCAGCCTGCCAAAACTTTTTTCAAAGTAATAATTTTCAAGTATAAATTAATTTTTCTTTTCTCTATTCCTGAATTGAAAAAAAAAAAAAAATCGATTTTTGCCCCCTTGAGCAAATAAGTTTGGCGAAATAGGCGGTCAAAGCTGTAAAACTATCGCCCGATTACTCTACTGAAAATATTGAGATGATATCTGATAAAAGATCTCAGATGAATTCCGATGTGAGTCTAGGCGAGATCTCATGTCGGCACAAATGAGATCTCGCTAACGAATTTGAACTGGGACGTGGTCATGAAATCTCATGCGCGATATCTTGCTGCGGATCTCATATCGCATCTTGAATGAGATATTGCGTCGTGATTTTAAATTAGATTTTCAATCGAAAATCGAAGAAAATCTTAGGCAATTTGGAAATCGTTATTTGTTTTCAATGCGGGAACGGTAAAATACAAAATTTTGTAAAAATTATCACCAGATCTGGGATAGAATCGTAGATAAGATGCGATATGAGATCTCGGATGAGATTCTATGGAATATCTCATTTGAGATACGATATGAGGGATCTGCCGCAAGATCGCGCATGAGATTTTATGAGCACGTCCCAGTTCAAAGTCGTCAGTGAGATCTTAAGGTGAGATCTCATTTGTGCCAACACGAGATATCGCGTAGACTCGCGTCAAATTCATCTTAGATCTTTTATCAGTTCTCATCTAAATTATTGCAGTAGGGTACACGGAAAAAATAAATTTTGTTGACAAGGATGAACAAAATCAAATTTCTTAATTCAAATTAAATTGAACACTAACCGAAACGAATATATTATTATAATTTTTTTTTATCATTCTGTATATTTTAAGATTTTATAATTCTTTTGAATCGATATGGGGATGATGCCTCTAAATAATACCAATAACGATCGTTACGTTTCACCGCGCTCGTTAAATTTTGTTCGCATTAAATAATTGAGTTAATTACAAAAGGAATACATTTCAGTAGATTAATTAATTTCGAGTAGAGAGACCGATACAGTTTATACTGGCTCTTTTACGTTCGTACAAGCGTGTCGTATTTTTTGTGTTTGGTATTTCCATTGATCTCAATAAGATAAAATTTCTTATTTCGGTAAGAGAATAAGAAACCATTAAATACGTAGTTTGAGTCAAGAAAAAAAATTATAAAAAAAAAAAAAAATTTCACCAGATACGAATTACTTATGAAAATCTATAAAGAGTTTTCAATCGCAAAATTATTGTTATGAATAAAATCGATCTAAATTTTTATTTAGAACACGATGGTGTCAGACAAAGCGGTTAAACTTAAAATTATTTAGAATTTTTTATAAAAAATTAGAAATTAGGAATAAAAAAAAATTGTTTAATGAAATTTTTTTTTTCTCAATTCGAAATACAATCCTCATGGTCTCAAATTTTTCCTTCCAAAAATTTCGTCATAGACGTTGATTGGCTGTTATAATTAGAAACGTCCGATGAGCGGCGACTTTCACTTAAGCTACAGAGCTCCATCTTCGCGAGGAAGTTTTTGTCTATCGAAACTCAAATTTTGAGAGGTTGGAACATGAAAAATCCAATATATTTTTTTTTTAACACCCTAATATATATATATATATATATATATATTCCATGGGGGGAAATAATCAATTATATTTTGGAGTAAAGAGACAGCATATAGAGTTGAAAATCCTCCGAGCCAGTTTCGATAATATAAATAAATAATATACATCGAAAGCATGAACAGAGAATAAAAAATTACGAAGCTTTCAAATATTTTTCTTGTTTTTCATAACTCGAATACATTTGCAATCGGTTGAACGATATATTTTTTTTTTTTTTGCTCATTCTGTTAGCAGAATCGAGCTGAGGAGTCGTTATGGCAAGTAGCGGCGATGGTACGAATAGCGGTGTGTCCAACGGTGACGGTATGCCAGAAACATCGTCAGGCATACCGCACAGGCGGATGCAAGAGATGCAATCTCAGAGCAATCAGAAGCTCACGGAATCGTCGTCGCTGTCGCCAAATTCCAATCAGACTTATTTCGCCGAAGAGAAGATCCCAATACCGGAGATAGAAGGCGTGAGTCCGATGTTGGATCGTGTAAAAATAATTTTCCCCAATTAAGTATGTCGAAATAAATAACAAAGAAACAAAACAAAAAAAAAACCCCCCCACGATCATTAATCGTAGAATTCGCAAATTCGAAATTTTTCTAAATTTTGCGATTTTTTTTTTTTTTTCTTAATCCACAGACGGCATTTAGTTTTAGAAAATTATGGGCATTCACAGGACCGGGTTTCTTAATGTCCATAGCTTATCTCGATCCTGGTAACATCGAGTCGGATCTTCAATCTGGATCTATAGCGAAATACAAGGTGGGGGATATTTTTCGCATCGTACTAATTTTTTGATATGCGATAGTTTGTAACTTTGATACACTCCGAGAATATGTAATTTCATATTTCCAAGAATACGGCATTGTCATACCGTATTCTGTCCTTGTTATTATTGTTTATAATTGTTTTTTTTTTTTTTCCATTCTAAAGCAAAATTAACCGAACAAACACGATTATTCATTGAGTATTGCTCCGTTAGGGTCATCCATTCTATTCGAGAGGTCTTGTGTGTTTGTGATTTAAAAAAAATAAATACGCATTCATAAAGTTTCCAGATCTTCGATATTTTTTTTTTTTTTTTTACTATGATTTCACACTGTGATTTCTGAGCTCGCGGTTGGCGCGTGTCATAGTTCAAATTTCGATGAAAACGACAGCGCTGATAAGATAAATTCATGAAATAATAGGATTATCGTGAAGTTTGACGATATAATTATGATATTTTCAGTTGCTATGGGTTTTATTGAGCGCAACTGTACTCGGTCTGGTGATGCAGAGGCTGAGCGCTCGTTTGGGCGTCGTGAGCGGATTGCATTTAGCCGAAATGTGTTACAGGCAGTACAAAACGATTCCGCGAATTTTTTTATGGATCATGATAGAAATTGCGATTATAGGAAGCGATATGCAGGAGGTCATAGGAACTGCCACTGCCATTTATCTCTTGTCGAATCGAGCGTGAGTAATCCGAGATGGTGAGACTTACGAACGATACGGTTGGGAGAGTCGAATAAAAAAAAAAAAAAAAATAAGAATCGACTGTGCAAACATAAAAGTCATTTATTCGCATATTCCTTTTTTTTTCCCCGGCTCGATGATCAACTTTGCCAACATTTGTTTTTTTTTTACGAACGGAATTCCTTTTTGCCTTCGCGCTTGAAAATAGAAGAAGAAAAAAAAAATCGAAATATACCGGCAAATGTGAGAGTATTGTTGGTATTTATATTTAAAAAAAAATTTTTTTCTTTCATTCGTTTTAGGGTTCCTCTGTGGGGAGGCGTTCTTATTACGATAGTCGACACGTTTACCTTTTTATTTCTCGACAAGTATGGTCTACGAAAGCTCGAATTTTTATTCGGCTTTCTCATCACCGTGATGGCTGTGACTTTTGGATACGAGGTAATATATTTATTGTAGAAACGATTGGAATATTTGATTACTTTTTTTTTTAATTTTGATTTTTTTTTTTTTCGTCTCAAAACAGGAAATAATCGTTTCGCTATAATTTTCGTGAGCATCGTTCTCTCATTGCGCGGAGATATAATGAATGAAATAATAATTTTTTAGTTATGCGCATCGGGAAGTGGGCGATAAAAGCATATTTTGAAAGGGTACAGAGTAGATATTGCAAGATGGCACTGGGTTGTGGATGGAGCAACACGAATTTACGTTATGGAGAGGAGAATTGGAAGTGCCTGGTATGGGATATTTGATAAAGAGCTTTGAGGTAACATTGGAGAGGTGATAAGAATGGAGGAGATAAGATTGACAAAAATTTGTTTGCTGGAAGATACGAGGGCGATCGCGAACGGTGAAGCGTCAAAATGGGGCAAGAATTTAGTTAAAGTTCCAAAAGATAAATGGAGAAATGGGAAGACACAGTAACGATGATAAGGGAACGAAGAGATGTGGTAAGAATGGACAAAAGTATAAAAGAGGGGCTAGAAAAGTTGAAAAAAAAAAAAGGAAATTTGACAAAAACAGAGAGAGAGAGAGATCCTGCGTGGGAAAAATAACAAAAGGGATGTGTGATTGTTATAGGGAAATAGAGGAAGTTTGTAAAAAAAAAATGAGTTAACCCTCGAACGCTAACGTTGGGGTCATTCGTGTCCGGGCCAAAATGCAAAATGCGGGGAAAAATGCCTGCACGTCTCCATATTTTGCATGAAATTGTTATTAAAAAAAAAAAAAAATTTCCGGGTGGGACAAATTATTATCATTTAGTTAAGGATTCGAAGAAGGCCCATGAATTTTTTCAGCTTTTTCTTTTTTCAAAGTTTCAAAATTGTGAAATGAGCTAAAGACACGAACGACCGGTCGTTAGCTTTAACGATTTCACAAAAGATCGTTAGCTGATGACGAGGATTAAGAGATAAATGTTTGATAGCACGATGTGTATTTCAAGAATATCGTTAGAAAATAAGTACAGGAATATATACATGCTATTTTACGTTATATTATTTTGTAAAAAAAAACTTGACAAAGTTATGAAAATACAGACTACTACGGCTAATAATAATAATAATTTTTAGTTCATTAAACTTTAATTTCTCATCGACGTCTTGGATTCGCGTAATTAAAAAAAAAAAAAAAAATCATTTCAAAATCCTATAAGCACACACTGTGCCTACCATTTTATTCATTGTGCATCATTCATTATTTTTTTTTTTATTTTTCATAATCAGAATTATTAAAAAAAATTATCGGTAAACATTGTTCAAATTTATATTTGAATCGTGTTTTGTTTTGATCAATCGCAGTACATTGTCTCAGCGCCGCCGCAGTTAGAGGTCATAACGGGAATGTTTGTGCCGATGTGTGAAAATTGCGACAGGGCGGTATTGCTGCAAGCGGTCGGAGTTATCGGCGCTGTTATAATGCCCCACAATTTGTATCTACACAGTGCCCTCGTAAAGGTACATTTTGCAACATTAAAAAAAAAAAAAAAAAAAAAAAAAAAAAAACGAAAATCTCACTCTTTAAAATTAATTTTATTTATGGCTTGCTTTTTTTTTTTTTATTATCGATGGAAAGAAAGTATTGACCTTTGTTCCGATTGATTACAGTCGAGGGACGTCGATCGAAGAGATTCGTCGAAGGTCAAGGAAGCTAACAAATATTACTTCATCGAGGCATCCGTAGCTCTGTTCGTTTCTTTTCTCATAAACGTATTCGTCGTTGCTGTTTTTGCTCACGGTTTGTTCGAAAAGACAGACACCGACGTGGTGAGTGTTCAATGAATTATTTTAAAATTAAAAAAAAAAAAAAAATTTATCAATTTCCGCAGATTGACGGTTAAAACTGAAAATTCCTCGTCACCCATGAGAGTCGTCCTTAATATTTTTGTTTCTCTCAAAATTAGTACTTACATCCGTTACAAGTGTTGCAACGAAAAATCTCGAAAACCATTTGTTCTATTTTTTTTTTTTTTATGTCGTTGTTGAAAGACTGGTATTGGATTTTTTTTTTTTTTCATACGATAACTCATTCGTTTGTTATGGATTTTGGTAACTATTTTTTGAGGTAAAAAAAATTAATGCCGATTTTTACCACTGCTCTAATTCGTACGATAATTTTTTTGTTTTATTTTCTTAATCCATGTGTCGTACATATTTTATGAAAGAACAAGGAACGTCGTAGGTTGTTTTTTTTTTCGAAGTTGAAACTTTGCTATTTTTCAATATTTTTGTACAATTATTTATATTTGTACAAATATTTATCCAACGTGTGCATCGATATGTGCTTTGAGCGTAAGTAATAGAGAAAAGAAAATTCCATTTCAGTTTCGTAAAAAAAAAAAAAAAAAAAAAAAAAAAATCGTCCAATTCGACTTTTTAAATATATGCAAAATCTCAAAATGCATGATTTTTTTTTTTAAGTGAAATAAGTCATTTTTACATGCTTCTTGCTTCTCGATTTTTTTTTTCAAATATTTACGTTTATTAAAAAAAAAAAACCCCCCCAAATCTTGCACATATTGTAAAATGTTGGAAGTATCATTCGGTAATTTTTTCTTTATCATAAACGATAAATCGTTTTGGTGTGGCAATCGTTCGACGAAGCGTGATCTTTGCGATTCAAAAGTTTCACCGAATGAACGCGTTCAATGCTCAGAAAATCTTGGGGCCCCATTTGTGCGCAACGATCCCGGAATAATATTTCTCTGCTTTTGTTCGTTTGGATTTTTAGCTCGAAGTCTGCATCGCATCGAATAATACACTGGGAATGGAGACATTCACGGTGAGTTATTCTTGACAATGAGGATAAATAATTATAAAATAATTCGTGGAAATAAAAAAAAAAACAAGTTTCTCCAATTCGTTCGATGTCTTTTTAATTGTTTAAAAAAAAAAAAAAAAAAAAAAAAAAAACAATAAATAAACGAGAGATCGTTCGAAATTCTTCTCGCGGTAAAAAAAGAAAAATCTTTTCAACCCAATTTCCGGAGCATCTCGAACGATTCGCATGGAATTTTTGATAATTAATTTGTTTTTTTTTTTTCTTCAAAAATGCGTTATTTTTTCGTTTGTTTTCGTTTCTTCCTAAAAAAATCGCAATAAAATTTTAAAGAACGGCAGCGAACTCTTCAAAGCCGATCTTTACAAAGGTGGAATTTATCTCGGCTGCCAATTCGGGGCCGCCGCTATGTTCATATGGGCGGTTGGAATTTTGGCAGCGGGACAGTCGTCGACGATGACCGGCACTTACGCCGGTCAGTTCGCGATGGAGGGATTTTTGAATCTTCAGTGGGTCCGCTGGAGGCGGGTTTTGTTCACGCGAACTATCGCGATTGTTCCAACGTTTCTCGTTGCTATACTCGCCGATATGGAACATCTAAGCGGCATGAATGACATTCTGAATGCCGTTATGAGCCTTCAGTTGCCATTCGCGACGCTACCGGTCATCGCTTTCACGAGCAGCGTACACATAATGGGCGAATTCAAGAACGGATTGTAAGCCCAAATGATTTTTTTCCCCAATTTTTTAATTCAAAATTTAAAAAAAAAACAAACATATTAATTCAACGACTATGCATACCCGTAAAGTAAGAAAAACAACAAAAACAGCAAGCAAGCGGACACTTATAAAAATTTCTTGCCGCAAATGATCTAAAAATAATTAAGAAAAAAAAAAGTTTACGGATAATGCATTATAATTTTAGATTATTATTTTTGACTGTTGCATTTGAATTTCATATGCACTTGCATTGGACACGAAAACTTTGTCACTCAAACGAAAAATCATCGCACAGAAACTCAGACAGCGCGCTCCGGCTGACACTCAAACGGATCTATAGCCATCGGCGTCACAGATCTTCGAGGGTAAAAAAAAAAAAACATTAATCCGAGAAGAAAAAGAAAAAGAGAGAAAAAAAAACGTGTCTTTGGGAAGAATTGTCTCTCGGAGCGATGGATAAATGCGGCATTGAATTTTTCGATAATTTATTTTTCACTGGTTCGCGCGAGATTTGCTGAGTGCGCAATTAGCGCAACTTGTGGCAAATCGACGAGCTTTCTTTTTTTTTTTTCATCAGCCTTGGTCGTTGAATAATTATATTCAACTAATCAGTCGTCCCCGTCCAAAGATACGACGAACCCTTTTTTTTTTAATCTTTATACTCAGTTTATCGAGGAAAAAAAAAAAGAATTGCGCAGTACAAAATGATTTTGAATTGAGTAATGAAAATCAAAGAGCGCCATTCACCGATTGGCCCAGCGAACGACGTGACGCAAGGCACAGCCAATGGGAGCGCTGCTGACGCCAGCAACGCCCAATAGCATTCCTCGCGATATTCCATGAGTTTCTCATTTCCGCCACGGCGAGCGCTGATTGTAAAAGCTGCTTCGCGCACGGAGAGGCAATTCACGGCGTATTTTGTCGAAAAAAAAAATTTTAGCTCCGTCTATCGGAAGCTTTTATAATAATTTGCTGGATTCGTCGCTTTCTTTCTTTTTTTTTTAACGCTCTCGATTACCAAAATAAGTTACAATGACAAGAAAATATATGATGGTTCTTAGCCTACGAATGACGTCACGATTTCAGACGAATCTCCGAGTATATTTGAAGTCACCGAGATTGGTTAATAAAATCGTCAACGAGAATTCGCAACGCATAATCCATTATACACAAACAAACAACACCCAAGCAATATACTCACACACTTAAAACGTAATGACTGACGCATTATTTTTTTTTAAATTTCCGTTATTTTGCTTCGTTCTCGATAAAAATTTATTCAATTATTATTATTATTATTATTATAATCATGGTTTTTTTTTCCAGCTTCACGAACATCGTAGCAACGGCGTTATCGGTACTCGTGATATGCATAAACATTTACTTCGTCGTCGACACGATCGACGAGCACGGCATTGGCAAAGACAATTGGACGATACTGTTCGCCATCGCGGCTTACGCCTTTTTCTATCTCGCATTTTGCGCATATTTCACGATACACATGGCAATATCAATGGGTGCTACTTATCTGACCAATAACAGGGTTTGTCAAATATCAGTACATTTTTTCTTTTTTTTTTCTTTTTTTAATCAAAAATTTATCCAAATATCGTTTGTTTGTGTTATTATTATTATTTTTTTTCTTTCCTTTCGACGATAATGATTTTTGTTTACATTTTTGTTTTCCAGTTTATCGCGAAATACATCGGTGGACCGGTAATCACGAATTTCAGTCTAACGAATCCTGCTGCTTATTCGAGGTGAGGAAACGAGCGTTGGCGAATACTTTTTTTTTTACGATGGAAGCAATATTATCAAAAATTCGAGTATTTTTGTTGGTTTTTTCTTATTATTATTATTATTTTTTTTTTTTTTTATCAGTACGTCATTTATATTTTTGAACTTAAAAAATTCTACCAAAGAGTTACTTTTTTTGATTCATTCATTTTGCAGCAATCTCTAATGATCGTTTTAACCGTTGATATTTTTCAGTTACTCGTAATTGTGTTTTTTTTTTTTTTTCGCAATTGCTGGTGAAGGTGATGGGTCATTAACGTAAAGCTGTATTTATTCTTTTTTTTTTTTTTTTGCATTTCAATATCTCAGTAATTCTGGCTGAATCATTCGCTCGCACGATGAAGAAAAATTTCTTCAGAAAAATGAATAAAAATTTAGCCGATAGGAATTCACTCGTTGAAACATCGAATTATCCGACGTTTCAGTCTCATTTTTGGTTAAACTTCAGGGAAAAAAATTTTCAATTCCCCAAGCTCACGTTCATTCGAGCGCGAAACATTTGCATTTATTTATTTTTTTTTTCTTTTTTTTTCCACGGGTCCTTTTATCATTCATCATTATGATCGTGTATATTTGATAATTTGACGATATTACGATTCTCATAATTCAACTTTTTCAACATAAATCACATAAAAGCAATGTATGTTCCCACTTCCGGAGCGTGCGCAGCTCTTGAAGTTTGCGGGTTTCTTTTTTTTTGTTATTTCTTAACGATTTTTTTCCATTATAATGAGAATTTTACTCGTATGATTTGTCCTACAAGAATTTGAGTACGTGAAGCAATTTGTATAATACTCATAAATGGGGGGAGGGATTGATGCGGAAATTCTTCTGTTACGAGGAAAATTTTTATCTCAGCGCCATTTTTCTCGGCGTTGAAACAACGAACAAAATGGCGGAACGACAATATAACCTTAAATATATTCGCATTAAAAATTAGATAAGTAAAATCAGCCAAAAGATATAAGATATCGAAGGAAGATCGTACCGTCAGTCCGAAGCTTTTGTAAATTTTCCATTTAATCGGTATATGACATTGAAACTTTAATTGAAGTTGAGAAAATGGCGGTACGATTTCTTCGAAAGAAAATGAAAAAAAGGAAAAAAAAGAGAGAATGGCAATGTCTCGAAAGTGAATTTTCCTTCGAAGATTTAAAAAAAAAAACGATAATTGGTATAATTAAAACGAGTCTATAGGACTATCGACGAAATGAGAATCAAAATGATGGCTGGTAAGTATGCAAAGTATGAAAAAAAAAAATAATCGAAAAATTAACTCAACAAAGAGAAAGAAAAGGAAGTCGAATGAGCTAATTATAATTCAGATTTCTCATTATAATTCGTCACACCCGTAATGCATGAAAAATATGAATAATAATTTTTCGTAATTAACATTTGCGTAATAAAAATTAACATTTTATTTTTTGTCACCCGTATCGCGTTGTCAACAACTGTGTGTGTGCCTTATAATGTGCATGTTACTCAACGAGAGTTTTAACGAATTGTCGTGTGGATAAAGAAAAAAAAAAAAAAAAAAAAACTCGGATAAAAATCTAAACCGGTGTTATCGTTATTGTTTTATTCGTCTATGCTCTTGAGATTATCGTCCCTTTGTCCTTTCGTCCTCGTCACATATTGCGAGATCTAAGAGATATTTTCTATGGAAAAGCATATATACATTTTTGCCACAAAAACGTATTTCATGTATTTAATATAAATTAAGTAGGTTCCCAATAAGAACAAACGTATAAATTTAGGAAGAATGTCCGCCTAGAAAACGTTCATTATACGTATATACGTATAATAAACGTTTTATATTATATTTATATTATATTATATTATATTATATTTATATATTATATTATATTATATTATATTATATTATAATATTATATTATATAATATAATATTATATATTATATTTATATTATATTTATATTATATATATTATACGTATATACGTATAATAAACGTTTTCTAGGCGGACATTCTTCCTGAATTTATACGTTTGTTGTTATACCCGCAACCCCCAGGGGAGTACCTTGATGAGTTATTTATATTTTTTTAAAATTTATTTGTATCAAGAGCCAAGTTTCATTACTTTTGCCTCGCTCAGCTACGACTATAAGCCCCATCAAAGTTTATTTTACAACCAAAGTCTCAATGTAGTCAATGCACAAAACACGATGTGCTCGCCGACCCGATTAAATAGCCCTCCGAGAGCTAGTTCGCTTGCGGGAGAGATCTGTGCGCGACGCGTCGCGGCCATTGGCTGAACTATGGCCCTCGCAGTGAGAACAAAGTCTCATTGGAATAACGCATGGAGACACATTGGACACGAGAGTAAAAATCGTAGAAAAGCCACGTTTAGATGATTAAGGAGAAAAAAAAATAGTTAAGCAAAGTTTACGAACAATTGTAATACGATAAGCAGGATGCTTCCTCGTTCGTCAAAGCCTCCATAGAGGAAAAAGTAAGTTAGAGAGGTTAGAATTCCCTGTTCGTATATTCGGCTATATCCTCTCCATTTTTGAGACTCTCATATTATTTCACTTTTTGCTCATCAATACATACGGAATTAAGTATAACATGGTCACCGGAAAATATAATTAATAATAATAATAATATTCGTCGTAGAAATTGGAACGGCTATATAATTATTGTTGGCGTTTTTTTTTACTCCAAAGTAACATAGCGTCGTATCTCCTCATTATCGAGACTATTGAATCGGCTTGACGCAATTCGAGAGATAACAAAAATGAATGCATCAATTGGCAATAATGAGAACGATGCTGAGCGATTTGATCAGCCAGATAATCTGTATAAATCTATAATATATACTATACATTTTTTTAAATAAAGAAAATTCCATCGAATAAATTTTATCGCATATATGCATCGTGGATCAATCTGACAGAGGTGTCTCAAGTTCGGGGTTAAATGTTTTTTTTACCCCTCTTCCCTAGCGGTAAAAGCAACCGGTTGTCTCGTGTAAAACAACCCTACAAGCAACCGGGCAGACAACGGTTGCTTTGTGCAAAAAAGCAACCGCAAAAGATGCAGTTGCTTGCGGTTGCTAGTTGCTGGTAGTTGCTCGTGCAGTTGTTAGTGGTTGTCTTAATCGATTGGGTCACACGTTTTTCTCTCGCAAATATTTTTGCATAAACGTAAGCAATTTGAGGGTTTTCGATGTCGCTGATTACGAATTCAAAGTAAAAAATACAAAATTCAAGATGGCGGATCCAATATGGCGGAACCAATTTTTAAAATTTAACGGATTAGCGTGAAACGTGTTCCAAGGGGTTTTTGGGGTCGCTGAATTCGAAGTGAAAAATGCTAAATTCAAAATGGCGGATCCAATATGGCGGAACCAATTTTTAAAAATTAACGAATTATCGTGAAATATGTTCTAGGGGGTTTTTGGGGTCGCTGATTACCAATTCGAAGTGAAAAATACCAAATCCGAAATGGCGTAACCAATTTTCAAAAATTAACGAATTATCGTGAAACATGTTCTTTAAGGGTTTTTGGGGTCACCGATATGACCCTGAAGATATCTGCATACCTGCACATTGGAAGTTTGGCAATTTGTAGCTTTTAAACTATGACTTTTTGAGAGATATCTGTACAGCATCTTTATTGTTATTTTTTCGATTCTCTAAAAACGGATTTTTTAATATTTTTTTTAAGCCGCATATAAAGCGCGTTTGGGTTCAGTTTCATTCTTTGGCACGCGCCCCCGCCTCACCTGTTCATCCGAGAGATGACCGTACGGGAACTTTTTTGTCCCTTTTTTGATCATCTAAAATCAGATTTTTTTACTTTTTTAATCCGCATATAAAGCGCGTTTGGGTGCAGTTTTATTCTTTGACACGCGCCCGCGCCTTACCCGTTCATCCAAGAGATTGTTGTACAGGAACTTTTTTGTCCCTTTTTTGATTCTCTAAAATCGGATTTTTTTACTTTTTTTTTAAACTGCAATGCCCGTTTGGGATTCTATTTTATCACACCCGAACATATGAGAACCTTACATTATATTCATTTATTACTTTGTTACAGCTGTAAAATTTAGGTTCAAAAACATGTTATAAAATTAACTATCTTGGTCGTCAAGGATGTATCGGACGTACCTTCCCAACCAAAAGTGACTTTCGTCGACAATATTGCCTACTTCATGATAAGAAAAAAATCGGAAAAAATTCAACTACAATAAAGACGATTTACAACTACAATAAAGACTTTTTAATAATAATAATGCTCAAAAGTTATCAATAATTTGTTTCAACAAAACATTGCTTAAAAAATTTTTAGGGAATGTTTCTTTTTGTCATGTGAAATGAATTCATTGATTTTTCTGACTACACGTGAATTTCTTTTAAATTTTCTTATCATTTTGAAATTTCAGGTTTCGGAAATTTGTAAAGGTTGTATTTACGAAACTATTCGTTCAATGCCCTGGAAACTTCTAAATTGTAAAATATACAACGTTTTTACTAAAACATATCCAAAATTCATGATTCTTCCTTCATTTTTCAAAATTAAAAAATTTTCGAAAACCGAAATTTCAAAATGATAAGAAAATTTTTAAAAAACTCATGTGTAGTCAGAAAAATCAACGAATTCATTTCACGTGTCAAAAAGGAAACTTTCCCTAAAAATTTGGTAAACAATGTTTTGTTTAAACAATTTATTGATAACTTTTTGGCTCTATTATTGTTCAAAATTAATCTTCTATCGTCTTTATTGTGGTTGAATTTTTTCCGATTTTTATCTTATCACAAAGTATGCAATATTGTCGCGACGAAAGTCAATTTTGGTTGGGAAGGTACGTCCAATACATCCTTAATGGGTTAAATCCAAACTCCTGGATATTGTATTTTTTCTAAAATTACGGTTTTTCTTATGAAGTATTTAGCAACTTTCTATCTTAACAGAGGAGGACTACGTAATACTACACGTATGATACAATAAATAACGTCTCCGATTACCTTAATCGATCCCGGCATATTCAGCGGACTTTGGAAAAGAACAACAACCGCATGATCGGTCGATCGCGATTGTATGAACTTAAAGCAACCATCAACAACTGCATTAGCAACCACCAGCAACTAGCAACCGCAAGCAACCGCATCTTTTGCGGTTGCTTTTTTGCACAAAGCAACCGGTTGTCTGCGCGGTTGCTTGGGTGGTTGTTTTTCCCGCTAGGGTTGTCTCGTTCTCAGTTTCGAAAACAGCTCGGAAACATCGCTAGACTCGTAGTGAGGAACCGGAAAACGATCCGCGTGCCTGCACTGTCGTTATATACCCTATAACCACCATCTCTCACCATCACTCTGCTCTACCGTTTGTTCTCCAATGATAAAAAGAGAAAAAAAAAAAAAAAATCATCCCATCGAGACGTGCAATGTGCTTTGACAAACAAAAATGTTCCGTGTATATCGTCAGCATGACTTTTATCATCGCGTGGTATGTATTCACATGGATCTTGTGTGCTGTGTTTTCCGAAAACGTCGTTCGCGCGCTGCTTCGTGCTCTCTTGCATTGGAAATTTTCTCAACATAACCTCGCTTCGTAATTTTTTTTTGCTCATCTCCCCCCCCCCCCTCTCTTTCCGCTCTGCCGTAACTGCCTGGCCAATCCCGTATCATTTATTCTCCCCCACTCTGGACACCGATGCGTTCTCATTGGTCCGCAGCGTCGATGCGCGTGCGCAGTACACGCAATACGTTGCTTCGGAGTGGGGACTGGAAATTTTTTTTTTTTAATCGTCAAATTATAAGAGCTTTGACTGTACTTTTTTTTTCTTTAATTGTTTTTCTTTTATGTTCTCGCTTTATGATTTTCTTTGATTGCACAATATGTGAAAGACTAAATTTAACATTGATCGTTTGACTGATCTCACTTTCGTTGCATGCGCAAATTTCTTCTCTCTATCTCCACTTCTTCCTCGTCTTGAATCGATGAACAAACAAACACAAAAAGTATGGCATTACGATCGAGAGGTACGACGTTAGAGATCCAATCTAATAATTTCATTATGTTTAAGGTAAGAGGATTTGCTTCGTAAATCATTTATCCCAATTTCCAATATAAAAAATAAAAACAAAAAAAAACAGTTTGATACTTCAATTCGTTTTTTCTTTTTTTTTTTCGTTGTTATATTGATTTTTTTTCCGTCCTTGTCATGACATTGTGCGATTATTAATTGAAGGTATTCTCGATCAATGACTCCGAGTAATCACTCTTTGTTTTACACGTTTGCTATATTGCACTTATTTGCACGTCATCACCCTATTTTCTATTTGAAAAAAAAAAAAAAAAAAAAAATGTCCCAAGACACTACTTGATTTCCTGTTCGATGTTTTCTCGTATGAGCTCGTTACTAATTGGACGACTAATTATGTACGTGATTTGGTTTAATAAAAATATTTACTAACCTGAATCGTTTTACTGTTTTTTTAAATTATAACAGTAACGAATTATTCATTCATTAATTATCATTCACAAGGTTTATTGAGCTTTTATAAATATACGCTTTTATTTGTTTATTTTTTTTTTTTTAGTAACATCACCGAAGAACTCTACAGAATTAATCCAGCATTCTCGATTCAAGAAAATCTCGACGGAAATTCTTCAACGTTGGGCGAATCTTGAAGGTTTATTTATTTTTTTTATTACTCGGAGAAATGAACGGCAATTTATTCGATAAAATTGACGGCAATGAAAACAAAAAAAAATTCAGTAAAATTTTTACTTTCAATACGATAATTCGATCCAATATATTCGTCGAAAGTTTTAATAGATAAAATAAAAGTGCTCAACCATGAATATTCGAAGAAAAAAAGCAATCTTGCCCCGATACGTTATGTAAATAAATATATATGTGTATATTTTTTATTTATTCAACATAAAATTAAATATTAGCGAATAAAAAAAAATTTGTTCAATTTTAAAATACTTCTTTTTTTCATGTACAAAA
Organism: Rhorus exstirpatorius; assembly: GCA_963564615.1. Lineage (NCBI taxonomy): Eukaryota > Metazoa > Arthropoda > Insecta > Hymenoptera > Ichneumonidae > Rhorus > Rhorus exstirpatorius. The sequence continues at coordinate 21,658,874 of OY751318.1, forward strand.
ATGTCATCGTTATCTTTGGACGAGGGTTTGCAAGGTTCGAAAAAAAAAATTGTAATTTTTATTATGCACAAAAAGATCTTTATTCTTTCGATTTCAAAATAACAACTTTTAAATACTAAATCACAATGATTCATTTTCCTCCATCAATGCGGAATGAATATTAGTATTGAGAGAGAGAGAGAGAGAGAGAGAGAGAGAGAGAGAGAGAGAGAGAGACATTCTATATTAGGTATACAAAAAGAAAAAAAATCGACAGGACCGCGACTCTTCGGGAATCAGTTGAAAATTTATTCACACCGTCAATTTTTTTCAGCCAAAAAATAAGCACACCGAGGAGTTGTGTTTTTTCAATTCCCAAAAAAGATTTGAAAAATATACGCAGGCTTTTATATTTTTTCGATTTTTTTTTTTTCATTTCTAAAAATTCTCAAAAATCTAGAACCAAGCGAGGGATGTGATCAAATTTTTTTTTTTATATCTGTCACAGGATTTATTGCAAATTTTTGTCAATTTTTTTTGCAAATTATGTTCAACCTTTTGAATCTTGTATTTTTTAAAAGAATAACTATAAAATAAGGGCTGGATAAAAAGTAATTATAAAAAATGCATTTATTTTGAGGGTTGCAACAATTCCCAGAGGTTGAGGGACCTGTCGATTTGGCTTTACAAGTTATTACGTTTGTCTTGACGTCCATGATGTGTGGGTATTAGGGTGTTACAAAAAATAAAAAAATTTTAATTTTTCATGCTTCCACCCCTCAAAACTTGAGTTTTGATGAAAAAAAAAACATCCTCGCTAAGAGGGAGCTCTGTAGCTTAAGTAGAAGCCATTTTACGTTTTTTTTTTTTTGCATAAAGTCATAGCGGAAAAATTACTAAAGGTGAATAAATTTGCTTATATATTATCTTCTCTGAGACTAATGATTTTCTATTTCAGCAAGAGAATAAAGAACCATGGAGTACGTATTTGAGTTGGTAAACAAAAAATTATCGCAAAAAAAAAAAATTTCACCAGATACGAATTACTTATGAAAATTTATAATGAATTTTCAATCGCAAAATTATTGTTATGAATAAAATCGATCAAAATTTTTATTTAGAACGCGCTGGTGTCTTTTCAACTTAAAATTATTTAGAATTTTTTTTATAAAAAATTAGAAATTAGGAATAAACAAAGTTTCATTCAAGGAATTAATTTTTTTTTTACAATTCGAAATACAATCCTCATGGTCTCAAATTTTTTCTTCCAAAAAGTTCGTCATAGACGTTAATTGGCTGTTATAATTAGAAACGTCCAATGAGCGGCGGCTTCCACTTTAGCTACAGAGCTCCCTCTTCACAAGGATGGTTTTTTTTCTGTCAAAACTCAAGTTTTGAGGGGTGGGAGCATGGAAAATTGAAAAAAATTTTTTTTTCTCAAACACCCTAGTGTGTATAATATATATACATGCTCTGTAAATTGAATTCAGATTTCGTAATTACAAAATTATCGACATTAATGGCGATATACTTTTTTCGTTCTCTTTCAGACCACCTTATTTCAATCACTCAAATTTCTTTCTCTTCGAACTTACCATTTATTCTCAAACTTATATTACTTCGTCTTGGGCACAAAAAAAAAAAGACAAGATCGCAATAATAATTTGTATTTTTTTTTTCCCCCTATCAGAATTTAGATCTCTATTTTCGTTTTTATCATAGCCTCTCTGTGTTCGTTGATGAGCAATCTTGTGTAATGTTACGCATGACTAAATATCGAAGAATCATAGAGTATCCCAGGTAAATTACACGAAAGGTCCTTTCAACCATTTTCTTTTTTAATATAAATATATTTTCATTTCTTTGGATTTTTTTTTAAGCGAGACTGAAAAAAGATGGGACAACGAATTTATTCGTATTCCGTCGTTTCGTGAATATGATAATTTTTTTTTTATCAATTCGGATTTCTAGAGCCAGAAGATAAGTCATAATAGACTGGTTCGAAGAAACGAAAATGTGGTTGAAGTAAAAAAAAAATTATAGGGATACATTTTTGTACATGAATTATTTTAAAAATTAAAGTAAAATGGGTTAGAAAAAAAAAAATGGTTTGACGATTTTTAGCAAATTTTTTTCTTTCATTACCATGTCTTTTTCCTGTCTCGAGTCATTGTAATTTTTTCTCTAGTGAATTATGCAAAATAAATAATTGCGAGCAAATTGTCCATAATTTTGTTTGCTCTTTAGAAAAAAATAAAAATAAATAAAAAGAATGACCAGTCTCGATGATGAAACGAATTCTGCAATGATTTTTCGCAAATTTTTAATCATTGCATATCTGTATTTTCTTTTTCATTTTTTTTTTTTTTTAAATCGGATCTGTCGATAGTCGCAAATAATACTGGCTATTTTCACGTCTGTGTTGGGAATATATGAAACCAAAGATCAACAGTATCAGTGAGACTAGGAAGAGCACCGACCACGAGAGAATCGCTGAAACATTAAAAAAAAGAAAACGGAATAAAAATTAAACAAAGAATTAAAGTTCGATTTTCAACCTGGAGAAAAGAAAAACAATTCACAGAATTGCTTGGATAGAAAGAGAATCCATGAACGAAAAAATTAACAAATTTCTTTTATTAAAAAAGTTCGGTAATTTATTTGACAACATAGTGTCGAATGGAAAAAAAAAATCGAATTCAACCAGACTCACCGATTATGGCTGAATTACTGACATTGTAACCGTACACCGAAGCATCCATCAGGCACTCTCTGTCCCAATTTTCCGGTATAACGGATTTCGTGAGTTTTACAAAATCTTGCAAGGGACAAGCAGCGAGACATCCGGGAATTGTTAAAATTCTTGGTTCATCGGTCGAATTTTTGTAAGAGACCTGAAAGACATTTTTGTTTTTTTTTTTTTTCCCCCACGTAATATCATTTTTGTAAGTATAAATTGAATTATAATCACAACTTTTGTTCTTATTCTAACAAAAAAAAAATGACAATCGTATTATCGCAGTTCATTTGAAGTTACCGAAAGAACTTTTTTTTTCTTCAAAGTCTTTAATTAAACAATAATTATAATTTTTGACATATAATTATTGTAAGGAAAAGAAAAAACCTTACAGTGACAACGTGCTGTCCTTTAGAATTTTTTCGGAGTTCAACGAGAATCGTGGCAGCGTAAGGTGGACAGTGAGCGTCAAAAACGTCAAGGGTCATCAGAAAATTGGCCAAAGTTTCGTCATGAGCGCTGTAGATCCAAACTTTACGATCCGGCACCAGGGCATTCTTCGATTTTTTTTTCATATGATCGATCATTTCATGAAGAAGAGGGCCTGAAAATTTTCAAATTCGCTGCGATACAGTAAGAACAAATCTAATTGATATTTCAATTGCTATATTGCCCTTGTCGAATAACGTCAGGGCGATTTTTCTGTCGCTTTTCTCGCGCGTTAGATTGGAAATTTTGTATTTCGCGCCAAAAACGTTTCGATATATCGAACAGTAACCAGGACAGCGAATCAAAATGCCGGAGTTATGGCTCGAATTCGATATATTCGTCCGATATTTCGAGATTTTTGAATTACCATTGGAGTTGATATCAAATGGACCTTACATTTATTCGGGAATAATGTTTTTTTTTTTTTTAATCTCAAGCTCACCGATTTTCAATCTCTGGAGTATTTTGTTGTATGCCGGAAGTTTGAAACTAAGGCTAGCCAGTGGCGCCAGTTTTTCCGGATACACGGATTTCGTCCACTCTGGTAGGGTCTTGTTATAGAGCGTCTGAACGAGCGTTATAAATTATTTTCAAATTAAGACAATAATATATTTCGAATTTCAACGATTTGAAATGTTAAAATATTCTTCGGCAACGTATCATAGACATCAATTTGTTTTTCAAACCCAATTTAACGTTAAAGTTTTTATTTCATCTGTCCAGAATATAATCATTGACAATTTTTTTAAAATAATCAATATTGAAACAAAACAAAAAATGATCTGGTATACCTCGATGTAGAGTGTATTGAAGAGATACTCGATATTCTGGAGATCGTCGATTTTACGTCCACAATTCTTCGATAAGTAATCGAATAATTCAGCGTTATCCTCTATTATGCGTTTGATGTTGGGTGACTGCAGGACTTTCGTCATTTCGTAATCGTATCGGGGACAAAATTTTTTGCCAGCTAGAACGTAATCCTCCGTCTCGGTTAACGTGTGCACCGGTATTGGCATCCATCTTATCGTATCCCATATTTGTTTGTCACGCGGTGGATATAGACCAGCGAGATTCGCCTCGGCTGACATTAACGTACGATCGTAATCGGTACTTCTCACGTAAATATCGTACAGCGAATAAGTTTCTGGCAAAAGATGATCGTAACGATTTCTCAGCCAACGACCGAGTATCAGATGCTCGTGTTGTCCCAACTATTTGTTTTGTTTTCGACGATGCAAAATGGCGAAGAAAAAAAAAAATCAGGAGCTACGTTAGCAGCGGATGGGCGCGCGGTTAAGAGTGATATTTAACGGGGTCAACAGTTGGATAGGTGACCGTTCAGCTGTTCACTGGTTTGCGCGCAAACTTCTGAAGCTTCTAGCGATAAATAATATACCGACTGAATCTCAGTCAGTGAAACAAAGACAACTATACCGGCCAGGTTTTTTGCACTTTCCCTGTGCCCTCGTGCAAATGCGATACAGTAGTGCATTATTGCGTCTTGCAATAATGCACAATTTGAAAAATTGCTTTCTTTTTTGGGCATGTTCAAGTTAATTTCGAATTATCGCAGTAATTTTCAAGTTTCACGAACCCAAATACGATCTTTTTTTTTTCAGAATTCAATTTTTGGCAAGAAAAAAAGGTTTTTTTTTTTTACAATTAATCGTTTCCCCGAGCTCAGATAAGATAGAGACTAAAATTTTCTCATAAATTTATTAAAAATCAAAATTTATCATAAAATTATTTTTAAAAATAAATGAAAAATTATCGCTGGAAAAACGAAAGCTTCTATTTTTTCCCCTCCCCATCACTTCAATTTGTAGTCTGATAAAATAAAATCTAAAAATAGCCCACACCGAGTCTTTGTATTATTCCAGCCAACTGAGTTAACAATGAGAGATAACGAATATACCCTCTGCTATCGTATACGTCGAAATGAAGCTCGTACAACTTTTTGTTATATCCTGAAATTGTAATTTCGACAACGCAATAAAATTTCATGCAATTTTCGCTCTCGACGAAAATTGAAATAAACAATTAATTTCGAACGATAATTTTTTATTATCGGAACATTTTTTCATAATTTGTCGCGATAAATTGAGGAATAAATTGTACGTAAATATACATATATATATGGGGCATTCCAAGTGAAGTCGAGGAGTCATTTTCCTCAAGTCATCGGATCCTTGCATAACTTTTTTTTTTTGGCTTTCATTCCACTTCAACAGGAGCCTTATTTTTTAAAATAATTTTTCTGCTACTCTTTCAGGTGGCGCGACGATCGCTTTTGTGTAAAAAACGATAAACTAGAAAAACACAATTTTTTGAATTCTGAAAATTTTTCCACAGATTCTGGATCATAAATAAGTAATATCTATCATGATTAGGGAGTGGGATGCGGCTGCCTTATATTTATTATTATTATTATTAATTTATAAAATTAAAACAAAACTTAATTTCTAATGGTGCTTAGAGGAGTGAAAAAAAAAGAAAAATAAAACATCTTTTGGAAATTTTTTTTTACTCTAAGCACCATTAGAAATCAATTTTTGTTTAATTTTGTAAATTAAAAAAATAATAATAATAATAATAATAATAAATATAAGGCAGCCGCATCCCACTCCTTAATCATGATAGATATTACTTATTTATGATCCAGAATCTGTGGAAAAATTTTCAGCATTTTAATGAGGGTGTTTTTATAGTTTTTCCTTTTTTTACGCAAAAAACGATCGTCGCGCCACCTGAAAGAGTAGCGGGAAAATTCTTTTAAAAAATTTGGCTCTTTTGAAGTGGAATGTAAGCAAAAAAAAAAAATTATGCAAGGATCTGATGACCTGAGGAAAATGACTCCTCGATTTCACTTGGAATGCCCCATATAAATATATATTTTTTTTTCCGACCAATTAATCATCGAATTCAAATGTCAACATCTTGTCACGATAATACACGAGAGACGACTTTTTATTCCTCTTTTTTTTTCTCTCTCCTCGTGGACCGTTATCAGTGTCTGTACATGCACTTGAAAAAATAAAACGAAGAAAAAAAAAAATTTGCCTTCGGCGACGTCATTAAGAATGAATAATTGTTTCACGTGTAATCTTGGTATTAATTTTTATTGCCATAAAATTGCGCGTATTTTCCGAGAGCATCGGGGAAACATACAAAATAGATGAGAACGTATTCGATTACGATATATAGAATTTAAATGTGCATCAAATTTTCAAATATTTGAAGAAAAAAAATTCTCCTTACAGTAGCAATTTATTTGCTTATTATTTTATCTTTACTCACGGTCGTTAGCTGGCCAAAAGGTACGGGCCACAGGGACTCGTCGTTGTATGGATCGTTTGGATATGGTTGAACCGGTGTCCGATCCCCATGTCTGAATAACTGAAAAAGAAGCGGGAAATAACAGTTTTTTTTTCAAATATTTGAAAATATCAACAGACGAAATATAATATACAGCTAAAATACAATTTGCATGTGCTTGATTAAAAATAATTATAATTGAATAAGAATTTATTGCTGAAGCAGGACAATTATAAACTAATAACGTATATTTTTTACACCCGACAAAGTTTTACTGTATTTGACTGATTTTCGCCAAACACAATAGCAATCATACTTCAATGATACCCTGGTCACGTAAGAAAAATTTATATTTCGATATCTCAGATTTCGAGGAATATCGATCACAGATATTTTTGGATAAATTCGGAGAAAGAAACAAATAAAATTTTTTAAACTAATGAACTTTTTGTGTCCTTTGAAATATTCGTTTTAGTAAGCGCCACCTGTGTCATTTAAAAGTAAACGGTCCAGCTTTCTTATCAGCTGAGCGTTGTTCATTCTGCGTACTTATCTGATCACTTATATATTGCGGTAATCGCTTGTATACTTTTGATTATATTTAATCGAAAATTATAAGTATCATTGTCTCATTAAAATCGAGATGATTTCATAATTCGACAGCAACGTTACCATGAGAACTTGTTCATATATATTTTTTTACTACGGTCGTCCCCAGTCAAAAATCACTGCTTTACCCTTGGAGCACAATTTATTTCTCTTCCGGTTTCTCGCGCCACCGTTACTACGCACATCAAGATGGCCGACGTAACCGCCATACGCCATTTGGTCTCGGGTACCCGCGTTTTGCCGGCTTTTCGTCATTCTGTTTTTTTTTCTTTGCATTATATTAGTAGGAAAAAAAATATTTACTTTCGTTTATCGCGATATGCATACGTCCCGTCGCGCGAATCTGGTTTCAAGTTTCACATGTGCTTTTATCTTTTCGAAAATGACGCTCGAGCGTTTGTTCATTTATACAGTTACAAAGTGAGAGCGACTCGCAAGAAAACAAAAGAGAAAAGCTGTTTACACGTTACACATTCAGGCACGTATTATTTTCATTTTTTACATACGAATGTGCAGTTACTTTTGCTTTTTCGTATGAAATTTGTCTCTTCAGTGTGATTCCAAGCAAAATATGCGATGATTTTAAAAATAATATTAGTCCGCAAAACGGGTGTGTTTTGTGGTTAAAATTTTATGACCGGTATTTTTTTTTTTTTACAATGATCTTTGTTTCTTTTATTTTTTCTCGTAAACTTGGCACGAAAAGTTTTGTGTAGTTCTTTTGGTTTTTCTTATCTGTTGAAAAAAAAAATTTTGAGCTGCGTTTCGAAATACCCGATAGTATATTATACGAGTCGAATATTCAACAAAAAAAAAAGTATAGCTCTGCGTTCTTTGGCATAAAAAGAAACAAAACTGTACTGTACGTACAAATAAACACATTTGCACAGATTCTTCTAGTTTCGTTATCTCCAAAACGAAGTTTTGTTTAAAAATTATTATTGTCCTTATCGAAAAATTCATTATTCTTTATTGTTTAATGATAGTGCGCAAGACGAGGGAAAAAAAAAAAACGTATGTGCAGAAATTTATTCGATATATCGAACTTTTCATCGATTATATGTAACAAAAAAAATATCACAAGAGTATCTTAGATATATATATATATGTTTTTCTTGAAGATATTTTGTGCACATGTGTGTATATACATATATTAGGGTGTGTCGAAAATGAACTTTTTTTTTTTTCTTCCCTCCTACCACTCAAAACTTTATAGGTTTAGACATTAAAGAGGTCCTCGTTCAAGGAGGGCACTGTAGCTTGAAGTTTAGAGGTCTCTCAACGAGGATTTAGGTTTCCCATCTGATTAACACGTAAAAAATATTGTTTTTCATTAAAAATGATGTCAGGTAACCGAAAAAATTGGCGATGCCTGTGTTTCTTGGCTTATTTGAAGGCACGACTCATCCCCTAAACGATGATACGTCGTCTTTCTACTTACCTTGTTCCAATTTTTTTTTTATGCCACTTTTCGACCACTATAGTCACTTTTTCAAGCTTACAAAGTCTCCAAGGTATCAATGAGTTCAAAATGAATTGCTACAAGTATTGATTGATCATTATTTATATTCGAATCAACACTCAATACTTGTAGCAATTCATTTTGGACTCATTTTGGACCTTAGAGACTTTGTAAACTTGAAAAAGTGAGTATAGTGGTCGAAAAGTGGCGTAAAAAAAAAAAAATTGGAACAAGGTAAGTCGAAAAATTACCTATCATCGTTTAGGGGATGGGTCATGCTTTCAAATAAGCCAAGAAACACAGACATCGACAATTTTTTCGGTTGCCTGACATAATTTTGAATGAAAAACAATATTTTGTTACGTTTTAATTAGATGGGAAACCGAAAATCCTCGTTGAGCGACCTCTAAACTTCAAGCTATAGCGCCCTCCTTGAACGAGGACCTCTTTAATGTCTAAACCTAAAGTTTTGAGCGGTAGGAGCGAAGAAAAAAAAAAAAGTTCATTTTCGACACACCCTAGTGTGTCTGTAGTAGTTTAATATACCTATCTATATTATATATAATATATTATGTATAATATTTTTTTATATATATTATATATATAATATTATATATATAATTTAATAATAATAATAATAATATAAAACATGTATACATGTTTAATATATCCAAGATATAAATGGCTCATTTCACCAATTCTCGCAGAGCAATCTGGCATTGAAAATTTCATTTATCTTGCATTATCACATTTTATCGAATTTTATGAGAATTAATGCTGCAACAAATTACAGCGTTTAACTCTATAGCTTTGCAAGGATAAAAAGATTTATTTATTTCCGCGTGTATAGCAAGACACTAGGCCTATGATTTTTTTCTGTTCTACTGGTAATACAAAAAGAAAAAAAAAAAAAACAGTCCATATCCTTTACCGCATAGAAAAGTACAAATTTTCTGAAAAAAATAAAAAATAAAAAAAAGTTACTCAAGGCTCAAGGCTAGGTGAAAGTAACGCGTGACAAACGGCCGGGAGAGCTTCTCTGTTAAAGCTGGGTTTCCTTATTTTTTTTATTTTTTTGTTTCAAAAACTATTGATATTTTGCCCAAAAGCAAAAATTAAGTTTTGATACATCCAATTATCGTGTATGAAAACCTCATTTACTCTTCTCCCAAATATCAAAAGTCTTGAAAATAAAAATAGGGAAAACATTTTTTTACAGATTATACTTTACGCATTGCCTTAAGCCCATGGGGTTGGTATTTACCCCTTGATGACCGAAATTGAAAAAAGAAAAAAAAATTCATCTTCTCATGGTTTACCCGGTATGAAAATTGGTAATTTTTTTTTTCCCCTTTGTTAGGGCACGTTTTTTTTTAAAACAGAAATTGAATTTTAGAATGAAATTTGAATGAGATAACAATTAGATCGGTTAATTAATTTTTGCATTTTATCTTTCAATATCGTTTTGAAATTTGAGATTAGAGTCGTGTCAACGTTGATCTCTCCTTGAAGCTCTTTATATAAATAATTTCACGTGTTTTTCGTACTCGTTTTACTCGTTTCTGACGCTCGAACATGTCCTCGACACAGATGTATATTCGTTTGAAAATTGCATTGGAAACAATGAAACTGGAATCTTGACAAACCTGGCCTTGCCTCGCTGATCTCAGATGTATTAAAAATAACATCGAGTGCACGAAGAGATTATAATCTTTTTTTTTTCACCATCAACTTGCACCTGTTCTTTGTCTCATTATGCGTTTTCAAAGACGAACAAAAAGTTTAAAGAATGCTCATAATTTGCATATTTAGACTGAAGAAGAGAATTGTCAAAATTTCTCATTTTTTTTTTTTCCCCTGATTTATTTATCGTCTTATTTTGCCATGGCTCATTTTCGTCTCAACTGCCTGCTGGATAATGACAAATTTAGGGACAATTGCGGGCTTGAAAATATAATTTCCCATGAAAATTCAATATTTCCAAAAAAAAAACTCCTTCATCGACATTTCGCTAAATCCAATACCAAAAATCGTCCCCCGGTCTTGTGTAAAAAATTTTCTATACGATAGTCGAAAATTCATGAAATTTAGCAGTGCAACTAGAAAAATAAAAATAAAAAAAATAATAAAAATTCACAATTCCATAAAATCTGAAAATTTGGAGCAATTTTGATAAAAATTGCGATAAACGATGGGGCTGTGTTTGTGTGCAGATTTTATGGGGCACGATTGCTCAATACGTTCTCGAGATAAAAATAAAAAAAATAAATAAAAATTTTTACTAAAAAAAAAAAAAACTCACAAACGTGATTTACTGACTATTCGGTGGGGTTTCCCAAGCAAGCTGGCACGAAAATCGTGAATTTTATTCATGTTATTTGAAAAAAAAAAAAAAAAAAAAAAACGAAGCTTGCTGCATGAGAAGGCAAAATTTGAGCTTGAAAGCTTCTCAGGTGTCGCGACGTTTTCATTTCGCGAAGACCCGGCACTGTTCTCTGCACAATTTCCTGTTGTCTACACAATTTCCCTGTGTAGACAACAGAAATTTGCTCCTGACATGTTTTTTCGAACTTTCGATTGAGAATAAGTTGCGGAAAAAAAAAAAAATTGCTTGTCAGGCAGCTTCGGCAATCCTCGATCGGAACGCAGAATAGTTTAGTAAGTATGCGCATTAAAGTCCAAATCTCATGTCGCCCCAGTTCCAAAAGTCATCCCCTTTTATATTACTCTCGCGTGTCACTGCTTCCCACGCATTTCTCTCCAACAGCCTATTTTTTTGGGGGCTGTAAGAGCCGATTGGTTCGCACATTTCGCGTATATGCTAACTGAATAAAACGACAACCCGTATCTATGGGGAGCATAACGAATAGACCAAAAAAAAGAGGGCAACTATAGTGACGAAGCAAGAAAAAAGAAAAATATAAAAATCGTCAATCGAAAGCTTTTAATTAAAAAAAAATCCTACAGTCATAAAAAGCCTTTGAGTTAAGATTCAAAGAATTACATAACTTGGAAAAATCGTAATTTTAAAAGTCTTCGAAACATCTGTTCTCCCTCAGAGGAGCCAGAGATTGGCTCGCAGTTGAGAGTGAAAGTATATACGCAAAGGCAGACGGCTCGAGGGGTTAAGATGTCTTTCGTTCATACTCGTATATAATATGTCGTCGAAAAGTGCCAGGAATAAAAAAGCTACCGACTTTTGGCAATTTGACAAATCCTTTTTCTCTCTCTGTCGTGAATCCGAAATGAAAATCTTAATGGTACTTACGACATTTGCGAATACAACAGTGCCAAGATCAATATGTTCGGCAGAAAGGTTGCCCGAGGTTGATAGCACCGCGATGAGAACCCCCACAAACCGAAAATCCATTTCCCTCACTCGTCGGTTTGCCTTTGTTTTGTTTTTTTTTTTTGGTCTCTCTTTCTCTCTCTCTCTCTCTCTCTCTCTCTCGCTCTTATTCCGGGCACTCCGCGATTCACTCGACGATGGTGCGGGGACCCCCAATTCTATTTTGTCAGTTTCTTAGATTTTTTTTTCTTCTTTTTTTTGTTTGTTTCAACGCACTATTCGCGACTCGTTGATTTCGTGAGTCGCGAATAGACGCGTCAGACGAACATAACAAGCGAGCATCGACGATGAGCTGTCTCTGATACAGCGAGAGTTCCACAACCTGTGGAATACTGCGGCCTGGAAGAGAGAAAAACGTTCTTGTATCCTTATTGACACTCTCGACAGCTGCTGCCTCGCAGCACAGACATTTGGAACGTAAATGTTTCCATTGGATCACCGAATAGTCACGAAAACTCCCGAACACGCTTGAATTATATTATACCGGTATATATATATATATATATATATATTATAATATCCATTGACAATGTAGTCCGAATGAATTAGAATCCCATAAATTTCCTGCTTGAGATGAACAACTTGATTATCCGGAGAAATTTAGAGAAAAAGTTTCGTGCAGAATCGAAGATATCGCATTTGTTGAAAAAAAAAAAAAAATATGAAAATCCTGTAATTGTGTAGTTGGAAAAATTTAATTTTTTTTTTTTTACTCCAAGACTGGACCTTGGCACATTTTTCGTTGTGATTGTTTTTTATTATTCGAAATGAATGAACGCGCTTCTCAGGTTGGAGCTAGTTGTAAAAAGTCTGTTTTTCGAAATTTCGAAAAATTCATAAAACCATTAATAGAGGTGGCCTGATCGAAGAACGGTTGACTACGCATGTTCACTTTTTTTTTGGTAGTAAAAGTGAGAAAAAAATTTGTCCAAAGATCTCGGCTTCGGTGACCTTTACGGATTAGGTGAAATTGCATTGAGCATATTTCCGGAATATTATTCCACGTCAAGCCAGCCAGTGGTTGACCTTCCCCCGTTAAAATAGTTTTTTTTTCTTTTCTTGTTCGATTGTCCCACCTGCGAAAGCGTGAAAATAATTTTAAAAAATTTTACCAACATGCTAATAATTAGCTATGGGGATTGGAACAGCTTAAAATTGGAAAAAAATACTTCAAAAATTAGAAATCTGAAAGTAATTTTAAAAATTCACATTTTATGCCAGATTTGTGGAAAACAAATTTCATGATGGTATCTTTTGATTTTTGACGGTTTTTGACGGTTTTGAGTATTTTTAAAGTCCTATAATAGAGATGTGTATTCAATCTCGAAAGAAAAAAATTTTTGAAAGAAATTTTTTTTTTTATTCATTCTAATTGTTTATAAAAAAAATGGTAAACAATTTTTAAGTTGTGAATTTTTTTTCTTTCAATATCGATCGATTAGATAAACGATGTCCGTGAAAATTAAAAAAAAAAAAACAAAGTCAATTATGTTTACCTTCAAATTGGTAGACTCGGAAAAACGGAGCACAAAAAATAATAATTAGTCATTTACGCGGTATGTTGTAACTAAAAATCATTTTCGAAGCCATAAAAAGTCATTTTTTGGTTCTGTTTATTATTGTAAAACTTGGCTCGAAATTTTAACGCTGCGAAACACGTCAGGAGCAAATGAGTTTCGACACAAATAATTGTTTCTTATTTTTTTGCCCGATAAAACAAGTATTTTGAAGAAAAGTTGATCGTAAAGCCTTGGTAACTTTCCGCGCCATAAACAATATTGAAAAAAAAAATTTTACAACGTAAAGCTTGTTCATAATTTTTTACAAACAGTTTGAATTGATGAATATAGAAAAAAACAAATTTCCGTAGAAAACTTTTTCTTTCCTTTTGTCTCATAATTTTCCACTAACGCTAAAAGTAATTGAGGATGGCTATTATAGGGCTTGAAAAAATTTTAAAAACCGTCAAAAAATCATAGAAAATGAAAAGATACCATCGTGAAATTTGTTTTTCATAAATCTCGCATAAAATATGAATTTTTAAAATAATTTTCAGTTTTTTTAAATTTCGGAGTACTTTTTTTAAATTTTGAGCTGTTCCAACCCCCATAATTAATTAGCATGGTAGCAAATTTTTTTTTGTTTTAATTGTTTTGATGTTTGCTCAGGTGGGACAATCGAACGAAAAAAAATTTAATGGTGAGGGTCAACCCTTGGCTGGTTTGGCGTGGAATACTCCATATACAGACCAGCCCTATAGTTAAATCAGTGCTAAATTTGTAAAATCGTTTGTACCAATATTTGTGGGATATTTTTGAATTGCCAATAACTCGTTAAAAAAATATTAACTGCGCCAGATTTTCAAGACTATCGACTATTTAAGGTAAATTATCGTTCAGTTTTTGTCCAAAAAAATAATCCAAATTTTTTCTTTCAATTTCAACGATTCAGGACTTTTTTTTGTTGTTCTTTTGGAAGATTATTTGTATCAGTAGTCACTTCACTATCTGTATCGGTAGTTATACATTTGATAATACAATATTTTATTCTGTGCCCAGTGATAGAGAATAGCTTGTAAAATTCTTTTCATCAAATTGCTCGAATTTCGAAGGCTGTGAGAACGTTTTTTTGTTTTTTGTTCGTTTTTGCAACTTCAATCCTCCATATTTCTCAAACTAACGATCAGAGATTAATGAAAAAAAAAAAAAAAAAAATGTGAACTCGTAGAAAATTTTGTTCTCCATTCCTATTCGATGTATCGGCGCGAAAGCGGTGTCTTCTTTTTCGTCATCCGACCCAATTACATGGACAACAAAGTTCTGGGACTTTAAATTGAAAAGTCGAAAGAAATGTCAGTCCTGTAAAAGTTTAAATCGTATTTGGAATGGTTTAGCAGCAAATTACGAACGAAAAATAATGTAAAATTATCCCGGAGAAATCAAGGGGGGAGAATTTACAAAAAATCGATTCCTCTCCATAAAACGTTAGAATAACATCCACTCCAGTACTCCGTCAATTTATTAAAAATTTTAGTAAAAAAAATTGAGAACATTCTTGAAAGTGTATATTTTTAACTGAAAAAAATACCACGGTCCGATCATTCCAATAGTTTGCCTGAAAAAAATTCCCAAAATTTACCTTTTTTTTTTCGTTTCTACGGGTATATTCCCCCTTAAGGATGTTACTCTGTTTGTTTGCGGGACGAGTCGTACGAGGGGGATTTCTATGCTTATACACAGGCCAGGGCTCAGTGGTTCCAACGTTAAATCCTCACTCATCTCGGGCAGTTAATTTATGTTCTCGAAATCAGAATTATAACTGTGAGGTTTCGTTTCAATGCTATTCGATAGTAAATGGCAATGATAACAACGTATAAAAATTATAGCAATATACTCCTGTAAGTTTTTGAAATATCAACGTTTATGTTACAAAAAAAAATTCAAAATTCACGTTTTCCGAGCTTCAACTCCAAACGCTGTCCGAACTATTCAAGATAGAGAAAATTGCACGTGAAACAATTTTGTAGAAAATTAAATTTTCTATAAAAAAGTCCCCGACAACATGTATGAACAATAGCAGATGAGTGAGAGGTGTCCGAAGTGGCGGGACGAGGAAGTATGATTTTTGTGAAATCGCAGAACAGTAGACCCATTAGTTGCTAAATTACATATCACCGCGTTAGCGTTGAATAAAAAATGCATAAAAATTCATACGTCAACTGGACACAGCGAGAAAGCTACTACCGCCTAAATAACTTTATTTATAACTAAATTCAAATAAAGCCACCTACTTGAAATGGTTTTTTTTTATATTTATTTTTAAAACTTTGGACGCCTCCCACGCCACAATTATTAACTTCAGATATACGCCATCGTAGACTTTTTTGTAGAGAATTTAGTTACCTAGAAAATGATTTATGAGCAATTTTACTCTATTACGTATAGTTTGAGCAGCGTTTCGAGTTGATGCACAAAACGTGTCAAATTTTCGCTGTTTCGATTTTTTCCTTGCCGAAACGTAGAGAGGGATAATAATGGACATTTTATGAGTTATTATTTATGCCATTTACTATGAAAAGACGCTAAAAAATACTCAAAAATTTTATTCCGAAAAAGAAGCCTAATTGGACGAGTTGAGTTCGACAATATTGTCCGTCGCTTTTTTCAGTATTTTTAAATACCTTAAATTTAATTACTCAACGAAAATGCTCCCAATTAAGGTGAGCTTTTGCACACGGTTTTATTATATATAGAACTGGGTCATACGATTTTTTTAAGGTCCTGGAATTTCAAGTTTGTGAATTACAGAACGATTGAAACCTATTTTTCATGTGTGTCCATAAGAACGCAGGTTAAATAATGTTTATTTAAACATTTAATATCTCGACAACATGGCAGCCTAATTTCATTGAATCTTTGCGAGCACATTTTGGGGATAATTACACTAATAAGCTGTAAAAATTTCAAGTTAATGACACTATATCGATTATAACAGAGGAACATCCTTAATCCGAAGATACAAAATATGGATTATTTTCTTCGGTCGAGATGTTAGAGGTGTAAGAATGACAATGACAACAATAACGATAGTTCGTGTAACAATTGACATCTATTTCCTAAACCAATAACGAACGATATACATGAATACAAAAATTCTGGTTTTTCCCACGTAAATACTAATAATATACTACGTGTACACATAGGACTATATTACAATTATATCGTTTGCACATTTGATAAAAACTTTTTTTTTACAATACAACGTGCGATGTTTATCGTAAAAAATCAATCGCAATCCTCATTATATATATATATATTTCGTAAATATACAGTCGAACCCTAGGCACTGTGACTCGTGACACTGTTATACACCCTAAGCGTTGTGAATATCCGTTCTCCAGGCACTGTAAATTCAGCCAGGAACGCCCTGGACCCCCGTACGTTAAAAAAAAAAAGAACAAAAATTGGTCATTTTTGAGTCATATTTTTGTTTTGTCGATATGAGAATACGAAATTTTCGCGTTTTCTTAGATGAACACCGGGGTGCGGAAAATCACCACCGCACAGCAGCTCTAAAATATTTAAAATTCACAAAATTCAACCGATGATTAGTTTAAAAAATTTTTTTTATTACATTTGGCACGGCTTCGTTTTTACGTTTCAGTTGACACGCATAATACTTCAAAGTTACGTAAATATTAACTAATATACGTGAGATTAATTATTTTTTTTTCTCTCGTTCTTGGGTCAAAATTTATGAATTATTTTTTCCATCCGAAGTGTGAGGCTACCCCCTGGTGCGATTATGCAGAGAGCAGAATTTCGAGGCTGGAAATATATTTGAAATATATTATTGTAAATAAAATTGCCTCTGTTCGATGTCTCTACACTTATAATTAATCATTAATATCGAGGCATGAGATATTATCATGGCTATATGAACCGGTGAAAAAAAATATTAGCCCGAGTGAAAATTTCGTCTTGATTCGTCTTTCTGGTCAATACGAAAAGAACACTTTGTGTTTTTTTTTTAAATATGTACGGCAATGGTGCTCGGCTCTCATTGGGCCCCCGATAGGCGGAGAATTGGGGAACTAACGGCGCGCGTGGGGAGCTTTGAAACTCACAGTAGTGATCAGTGACCAGGGTTCGACTGTACGATAATTTTTTAATTTTAAACCTATCGCAATTTCCCCGTGACACTGAGGATATTTTAATCAACATCTGTTCTCTGGAACACGCTTATTTTTTTTGTTCATTGCTCATTCGTATTCTCATACCAGCCATTTCTTAACGAAACGAAAAGAAAAGGAAAAAAACTAAAATCACTCGTTTCATTTGCTTTGATGGGCTTAATTTCTGCCGGTGTTGATTTGGAATGTGCTGCTGAAGAAATAAAGTGATTATATTCATTAGTGCTTTTGCAAGAATTTCGAGCACCTTTAGTCGATTAAATATAATTTTTTTTTTCTTTTAGTGACTCACAGTCATTGTTTATCAAATATGTGACGAAACTTCACTTTTTTTTTTTTAATCGTTCTCGTCTCGTGATTATATCTAAAAATTTTGTTATCTGGAAATTTCGATGAAAATTTTTTCCGCACCGAATGGTTCTTTGTTAGTTTTTTTTTACCATTATACTTCGCAGATTCGAATTTTTTTTGAAAAAAAAATTTACAATGCATCGAACACGATGGAGTTTTCAAATTTTCACACTCGGATGTGGAAATCTTTATATCCGCTCTCCTATCGTGTATACTCTCAGTGAATATTGAGACGATATTGATAAAATTCCAAGCAAAGTTAATATATTCGCTCTTTGTCTAGGAATAAATTTAAAATAATTTTCTTTTCCATATATTACGGGTATTGAGCTTGGCATAATTTTTTTTTTTTTTTAATTCGTACCTTTGATTCATGAATAGCACGATGTAGGTTTTTTCTTTTTTTCCTGGGAATCAAGCATCGCGTTGGTTAAAAAGTGTTATAAATTGTGATTTTTTTTTTTTTTTTTTTTTTACATAAAAAAGGGATCGACGATAAATCCAGAGAGACAGAGAGAATAAAAATTTAGGCTTTCGAGCGGACACGTTTTACGTGAATGACTTTAAGTCGTTGATTAAAAAGAGAAAGAGAGAGAGAGAGAGAGAGAGAAAAAAATCACAGATGACGTTGACGTCGGCGTTGCACGTAGGACATGATAACCTGAACGATGAAAGGCCAGACAATCATTAGAGCAAAAATCCTTGGGGAACACTCGGGCAGCAGTGACCATCCAGGCTTAATTCGTTTTTCCGAACGTTCCTGCTCGAGTTTAACAAAAAAAGAATATGCATATAAATACATAAATGCATATTATGCTCGGATATATCGTTAGGAATAACTCATTGTTCGAATATAGGGCAAGTACGAGTATCGTTTCTCGATCCAGACAGTGCCGAAATAATTAAAAAGAAAAAAATTGCACGTTTTTTTTTCGGTTTAATTACGCGTTCTATGATATTATTAAATTAATAAAATTCATCAAGCTTAGTTTCAAGGAAATGTTCAAATGACGTTTAGGGGGTAGTACCGTGTGACAAGTCCCAAAAATTATCCACGACATGCAGGCTAGACTGGGGCTAGTTGTCACGATGTTGAAATTTGCATCGTTGTAATGCAACGAGCGTAGGTTTGAAAAAAAAAAAAAAAATTATCTTCCAGTATTGTCTCGGAAGTCAAAGCTCGTTTGAACCTTTTTTTCGCGACCTGGGGCCATTAAATATGCCCGAGAAAAGCGTCAGCAATACTGGAATTAATTATTTTTTTTTTTTTAATAAATAAAAACCTATTTTCGTTGAATCACAACGATGCAAATTTCAGCATAATCTAGTTGTCGCACATTTTCTTTGAAGATTATTGTATTTTTCGAATTTAATATTTGAGAAGGATTCGATACGCCGAAGTTTCGAGCAAATCCCTGGCTGCAATTGAACAGTATCGGATTTCGTTCAATCGTGACGCTATGATTGTTAGTTAACAATTTATAAGACAGGGTCACCCGTGCCCAACTTGGCCCGTGACCGGGGCACAAGTCATCGCACCACATTTCGTTGCATGAAAATGATATCTAAACTTGATTGAGCAAAAATATTAGTTCAATGTAGTGCGCCGCGGTGTAAGAATGTTATCACAAATTTATATTTATTCGATTATACCAAAGTAAACTAATATCTCAAAAAAATCTCATCATTTTGCCTAAAAGTACTTCTTGCGCAGGTATTTATCGTCAATTTCAAGGAGTTGGGATAATTTTTACTCATTAATCGTGAATTTATAATAAAATTTCAATCGATTCGCAAACTATCGATGAAATAGTCATTATATTGGAATTCTGTGAGCTGCGGCAGCTTGCCCCGTGACAAATTTGGGAAAACTTGCCCCAGCGTAGTTTTTTTTTTTTTTTACTTCAATATCTGTTACGCGAAGGCTATAAGAGAATAAAATTTTACCTATCGTAGAAGAAAATGTTCAATTAGATCTCTGGTCAAGGCAGCTTATTCGATCACAGAGCACGCTCAGCGCGAAAAGAATTGACACACGCAAGCACGTCTGATATGTGACCGGTGCTGCGCTCCGGTGAATACTTTTCTCAATAGAGCCACTGTGACAAGTTGCCCCGGTCTATCCTACATTTTTTGAGCCAATGCCCATATCTCTAATTTTCCACGTACAGGGACGAAAATATGCTCGTTGGATAGGCTTTTCATCCGTCTAGAGCCTAATGGCCAGATTTTTTTCGAAATTAAGCTATATGATAATTGTTAAATCCATTTCTGCTTCAGACTTCTAGGATTTTAGCCAAAAATTTACATGTCTATATTGAATTCTTACATCCTCTGGCCATCAGACTCTGGATAGAGGACTCCAAAATAATCTGTTTGAATTTCATATAATTTGGTTTCATGGTGTTTGGGAATGGTGTTGTCCAAAAAAAAAAAAAAATTAGGATGCACTCCGCTTCATCGTCAGAGTCGCTAAAAAAAAGAGCTTTAAGATACTCTTATGTCGGCAGTGCGACCATTATGGTAATATTTATAAGAATTATTGTTAAAACCATTAACTACTATAGTTATTGGTTATAACTTTATATAACTATATTATATAATTATAACTATAGTTAGGTTATAACTATAGTTAATGAATCATTGTTAAAACCATTAACTACTATAGTTAATGGTTTTAACAATGATTCTTATAAATATTACCATAACGGTCACACTGCCGACATTGCAATATACTAATATTTATATGCCGATAGTAATATTTATAAGAATCATTGTTATAGTTGTTAAAACCATTAACTACTATAGTTAATGGTTTTAACAATGATTCTTATAAATATTACCATAATGGTCGCACTGCCGACATAAGAGCATCTTAAAGCTCTTTTTTTTAGCGACTCTAACGATGAAGCGGAGTGTGTCTTAATTTTTTTTTTTTCCGCAAGGAATAAACAAATTTAGTTTCGAACTCTCGAGCTTACAGAATTTTCAAAATCCATTTTTTTCCGAAACTTGGATGCGTCAGATCCCCTTGAGCTTTGATGGATCATACTATTTTTCTGAGTCTTTCAAAGAAAATATTCGCCCAAGATAGACAGATTTTTGTGTTTCCCCTAAAATAAAATGCCTCGTAATATTTTTATTTATTTATTTATTTTTTCTTTTTCATTTAGTCTCTTGGAAAAATACAAAAAAATCTATAAATATAATGAATCAATTTGCCTCAATTAATGGAAAATTCGATTGTATTATTTGATAATAATTAATTTGATAATTGTAAATTTTATAAATTGAAATCACTGACCGGTAGAGGAGCAAAAGCCTTGAGGGCCTGTCCCTCGAGGCATCGAACCCTTCCGGTTATCCTGTCCAAGTCCCTCTGAAGATTTTGCACCGTCGTCGATATTTGATTGAAAAACTCGTCGCTGCCACCGTTCTCGTCCCGCTTCTCTCGCGTTCGTCCTCTCTCCTGATGCTTGACCTCCGGCAAAATTTCCTCGATCACCTCTCCGTTCGTTGGATCGTGATAACCGTTCGTTAAATTCGTCGATTCATTTAATTTCGAGCTTCTCGTGCTCGTTCTACCGTGCGATTGCTTGTCGGCTTGAAAACTTTTCGATGTGCATGATGCCTGCGGCAAACCGATGGAAGACTTTGCGGATTCTTTTGGTGATTGTTCGGGCGCTGTCTGTATGAAAAAAATAAAAGTTTCTCGTCAATTTAAGATGATTCAAGATTAATTCAGTCGTTCTGAGGGTCTAATATAGAGAGAGAGAGAGAGAGAGATTGATTGGAAAATTTCATTTATATAAAAAATATTTAATTCATTGAATTTTATTTTTTTGTTTCCTCGGATACCTCGACGGTATCTTTGAATTCTTCTTCCTCGCCGTCGGTGTCCGGTGGCAGCGGACTCGCGCTGTGACTCGTCGCAGGGCTCGTTTCTAGGCTGCTG
Organism: Rhorus exstirpatorius; assembly: GCA_963564615.1. Classification (NCBI taxonomy): domain Eukaryota; kingdom Metazoa; phylum Arthropoda; class Insecta; order Hymenoptera; family Ichneumonidae; genus Rhorus; species Rhorus exstirpatorius. The sequence goes on from OY751318.1 coordinate 21,680,815, forward strand.
GTTATTCGTCTCGACGTGTTGTCGCTATTGCTTTTTACTCTGTGCGGTGAGGTCTCTCTCGAACCTGATGTTTTGTAATTTAAAAGGGGAAAAAAAAAACAAAAAAACTGTTTAAACTTTAAAATGAAAAGGATACCAGGAAAAAAATTTACAATTTTTTTTTGCATGCAAAGAAATAATTTTTAGTCTTGAATCTGTGGGATTATTCTTAAAGATTCGAATAGAAAATTTGAAAAGATTCGTGTTACAAATAAAGCAGACCTAGAGGCGAGCCGGATAACGGTGAGCCAGGCTGCGATCGAATTCTCTCCAAAACCGGACCAACCAAAAGCTCCAAATCTTCGGCGGGTACATTTTCATAAAACGAATCCAGACTAACGAGAAAACTCTCGACGTTGTCCGTATAAGACATTGTCTCGACTATCTGTCAGGATAAAAACATACAGAATCAATACGAAAAAAAAAAAAAAAAAAAAAAAAATACGTGCAACATAAAAAAAAATCACCGAATAACTCTAAAGGACATTTTTTTATCTCTCGAAATTTCATAAATTATTATTCCATCGTTATTTAATCTCAAAAAAAACGACCATCCATGTCTCTCGATAAAATTTAAAAATAATTTTTTGCATCGAACCATATATACACAAGGAGGTATGCGGAGGAGGCTTTATAAATTATTCATCCGGTGAGCAAAAATTTCGAATCTTAAATATTCAATAACCTTCTTTAATTCCTCGACGTAATTTTCCATCGCTTCGTTACGGCTCATGTTGCCCAAGCGATTCCACGCGTCCCACTTTGCCTTTTTAACGACTTCCCAAAATGCTGGTTTTGGCTTTTGACACGGTCCTTCGGTCGCTTGTTTGTAATAAGAATAAAAGCGCAAGGAAAGCTCGGTGCTCGGTTGGTATGCCCCTGAAACGAGAGGGCGCATCGATAAATTTTTTTGGCTTTCATCAATTAAATATTTATTTTTCACTTTGAGCAATAAAATTCGAGAAAAAAAAACAAACGTGTTTTCTTATTTTTTTTTTTCGACGAAAAATAAAAAAAGTATGAAAAATCCTTAAAAAAAAAAAATATTAAGGCGAAACTAGAGAGGTTTAAAAATTTTCTTTTTCTTTCGTAGAGATCTTCGTTACGGCATAAAATAAAAAAAAATTATGTATTACATTTTTATTAACAGCATTAATGAGAATTACAATTTCGAGAGCCGATTATGAAAAGTAAAAGGGTCAATTTTTTAATCGCAAGAACGATATCAGTTTCTCTTTTCGATTTTTATAACAATGTTTCACCGCAAATCTCACAGTGAGATTCATCCGATGGACTTCAATTGGAAAATTCTAAAGAAATATGTAATAAGATTTCTCAGAGAATAGTCATTCATTCACGATTAATCAATTATTCAAAATTATTAATTTTCATAATCAGCAATGATTCTTCAAAATTTTTTTTTATTTTTGTTTATAATTATAATAATGGTTTCCAGCGTGACATTTCAATTCAGTATCATCTCCGTTAACGTGATATTACTTCCTCAAATGTTCGGTGACTCTGCACTTCTTTATTTTTAGCAGAACAAAAATCCATAATATATTAACGAATGCGTTATGCTTTTTCTTTTTTCTCCATGATCCAGTCCTTCTAGCCGTTTTTTTTTTTTTGCAATCTTCTATATAATTGATTTTGCTTTTCGAAAAAGGTTCAGGGGTGTTCCTTGAGTACTTACAGTACTTTGTACTTTATACTTGAAGTATACTTTCTGGTACTTTTCCCAGCTCTGGTACTAATTATTGACCTAAATACGCGATTCGATGCTGCGATCACAAGTGCCCCCATTTAGTACACTCATGGTATCAATGTCGATTTTTAATTTCTCTATTTAATAAACGATAACCGAGCTTGATATATCCCTAACAAGAGAGTCGATACTAAAGCTTCTTCGGCATATTAAAAATTGAAGCATCTCGCTTCGAAACGCTTTCACGAGAGGATTATCTTAATTATATCTGGAATTGAAGAAAAAAAAAACAAATTGTTACAATTTTATAATAACTGATGACTTGAATTTTCCGAAATATTTTTTAATTCTGTTTTTCTCGTTTTTTTTTTTTTTTTCAATTTTTCAGGTATAATCTGTAGATGGACGCGCAACACAAGCGGATATATCCCTGGGATTTTCCAGAGTCTTTATCCGTTCGATCGGAATCGTGGTAAAATCGAATTTTCTTATTTTATAATGTTGCAACGTTGATCCATAAAAAAAAAAAAAAAAAAGAAAAAGAAAAAAAATATTTTATCGCGGTCTCGTTATCAACGATTAGAATTCAAGCCAATATTTTGAAATTCTAAACCTCTCTAGTAGCCTTAAAATCGATGCATAACGAATTTTAAGAGTAGTACTTTTTTCGAAGTTTCTTTTACTTTGAAAAATGTTTCTTAATTTTTTTTTTTTTTTCATAGTTCTAGGAATAAAAATTCCAACGATCCTTCGTTTTTATTTTTTTTTTATTTTTCGATACGACTTTTTCGGTATTTCGCGAAAGAACTTAAGGTAGTGTAGTCTGTTAACTTGAGCCGATTTTCATGTCTTTTTTGGAGGGCATTTTTTTGTAGGAAAATAAAAATGAATCGTTTTGGATATTTAGGATATTTTTATTTACATATTAAAGATACAAAAAAAAAATTTTCTGAAAAAATTTAACAGTTTATTATTATTATTATTATTGATCGAAGTTGGCAACTCGAAAAAAGCGCGTGGGTGGCCCCGATGATTTTGGCTCTTGATGTTATCTGAAATAAAAAATTCTTGATAATTCTTAATCTATAGACATGTCATTCTCGTCGGAACTACCGAGAAATTTTTTCGACCCTAACTTTTTATTTTACAACCCCTTCTTTGCTAAAATAAAAGGACTTTTTTTTTTTTTTTTTCAAAGTCCGCCATTTTGTTATTGATCCATGAAATTTAACTTCAGTAGTTCCGACGAGAATGACATGTCTATAGATTAAGAATTATCAAGAATTTTTTATCTCAGATAACATCAAGAGCCAAAATCATCGGGGCCACCCACGCGCTTTTTTTTTTTTCGAGGTGCCAAAACTTCGATCAATAATAATAATAAACTATTAGAATTTTTTCAAAAATTTTTTTTTTCGTATCATTAATAGGCACTAAATAAAAACATCCTAAATATCCAAAACGATTCATTTTTATTTTCCTACAAAAAAAAAAAAAGCCCTCCAAAAAAAAAAGACACGAAAATCGGCTCAAGTTACCAGACTACTACCTCAAAGCTACTTCCTCAAGAATTATGGTTTCGCGAGCACTCTGTAATTTCTCAATATTTCTCGAGATTCAAAAAGAGCTTATGACATTTTTCCAACGATCAAAAACGCACACTTCTCTATTGAAAAGAAAAAAAAAAATTTTTTTAAATGCGTTTTTTCTTCTCTTCGGTCTGATTGAAACTTCGTTAAACGGGACTAGATTTTGTGTTTGGATTATCGCATGAATTATATTCGCTTTCCAATTTCAATCGGCAAGTAAAACGTACGTGACGTTTGTGAAAGTTTTCAGTGTTGAGAGATGAGATTAAATGAGCCTCTCGTGAGAATAGTAAAATTGGATATGTGGAAGTTTGGAAAAAATGATGAGCGGTCTGGGAGGTGAAAATTTGATGAATAAAAATAGAAAAAAAATAGAAAAAATTTGCCATTGAAGATGGGAGGAAACGAAAAAAAAAACAATTTGCCTTTTTAACGAATCAACGAAAAATGAGAAAGGCAAAAGGGGGGATGTGATCTGATGGAAAGTGGATTTCGCATCTCCGATGATGCCAAGATGTATAGTATATCGGCGTGTATAGTATATCGGTATATAAAGTAGTCCGTCGTCGGAAAGTGAAATTGCCCGGGGAACATTATCGAGTGTCGGGAGAAGAGAGTGGAAGATTCGACGTGTGTGCGTGTGAGAATCTTCCACCGATTCTCATATTGTTTGGTTTCCATGTGATTTTTAATATTTCGAAAAAAAATTATTCGAACCCTCGCGAATTGGGAGTATAAATGAAATTTTATTTCAAAATCTGGTAGTTTAGAAAAAAAATACTTAGTACGTATTTTTTTATTTTTTTATTTGAATCAAAATTGCCGTTAATATAACAAATTGAAAAATATAACATTATAACGTCACACATGTTACGCTACATCTATATATATATATATATGAAAATCCGTGAAATTAAATTGCCTATAACAGGTGCATCTGTCATTTTTAACGAAAAATAAACAAATACGTCCCCTCATTATTTTTACTTACTCTGGATTATGCGCCCCAATGATTGAAAAAAAAAAAAAAAAAATTCATTCATACTCCTAATTCAAGGAAAATTGGACTTTCGAGTGAAAGAGATGGAAAAAGAAAATTATATAAATCGAAATTGATCCATCGATAATTTATGATAATTTTTAAGTAATTTACGTTTTTTTTTTAGAATTCCAACAAAATTTATTCCATAAACAAGAAAAAATGGCAAAATAAAATTCGCTGATAAGCTGCCTCATGAGTTACGATGAGTGACAAAAATTCCTCAGTGACAAACTTGAAATTGAAAAAAAAAAAGCTCCAAGTTGAAATTTTCAAATTTCTTCTTCCAAATTTCGCACAATGCTCAACGCGCGCCATACCTTTGTATGAGGAACTTTCTCAATTTTGGGCTTTCTCGTAGAGGAAGGCTTTGAGTACTGTGCGAGATTTGGATGAAGCGATTGACAAAATTTGAAACTTGCAGCTTCATTTTTTGCTTCAATTTTTTCGTAGTTTCATTTCTTTTTTTTTTTTTTTATTCAAGTTGTCAATAATTTTTCAAGATATTCAATGTTTCGCGGGATGAACGCTTTTTTGTGCCTTTAAAAAAAAATTCCGCATCCTCAATATTTGGGAAATTTGAGCTATCAATTGGCTGATTTTTTGGAAATTTTAAATTTTCATAAAATCTTAACCATTCGAGCGATTCTCACGAAATTCAACACCAATCTTCCTTGGATGATAATCCAATCGTGGAAAAAAAAATTAACCAGATATCTCAAAATTTGGAGAAACTACAGCTGTCGGAAACATTTTTTTTTTCATTCAAAATTTCACAAAATCCGAATCCTTTCACCGATTCCTGCGAAATTTGATACTAATCTTTCGCTAATATTGCTTTATTAATGGAAAAAGAAATTAGCACGATAGCTCAAAATTTGGGGAAATCAGAGAGGTCAATGACTTTTTTTGAAAAATTCAAAATTTTATCAAACGCGAATCTTTCAAGCGATTTTCGTCAAATTCAATATCAACCGTCCTTCAATGATACTCCATTCAGGTATTAAAAAGAAATTATGATGCCTCAAAATTAACGAAAGTTCGAGCGATCACAGACATTTTTCGAAAATTTCAAAGTTTCGTAAAATTCCGATCCCTCGAGCAATTCTAACGAAAGTTGCAGCAAACAAAAATGGTTTATTGCTCGAAGTGTACGAGAAGTTTCAGCGAGATCGGTCATATCGTTCTTCGAGATATATAGCGGTTTGAATTTTTGTGATTTTTGGTCGTTTTGGCACATTTTGAACACATTGGCAATGATAGTTGGACATTTTTTTTTTTCCCCCGTCACAATTAAAGCTTCCTCCATGAGGAAAAAATATTACTCGTTCATGTTGTTTAAAAATTATGAGGCAGAAACGCAAAAATTTAATTTTCATGATTTTTATTTTCCTTAATTAATACCAAATACTTGAAACAACAGGTATCATTCTCGCATAAATTCGAACAAAAAATTATCTTTTCAAAATATAAAATCGTGAATGTAAATTGTACGGATAATTTTATTTTTTTCCTTATTATTTTTTCATTCTTATAATCGTGCGTCCTTGATCTCTCGGACATTCACTGGCATGGAACAAGATTGAAAACAATCACAAGCCCTCGAGCATCGATCTGGTAATTTTTGTTTGGTCGTGGAAGATGTAAAAAAAAAAAAAAAACTCGCACATTGCTTCCTCGTAATTTTCGAAATTTTTATGATGCTTCTTTTATCTCGCTCATGAAGCTCTCCCTCTGTATCTTCATGAGCCAGATGAAAAAAAGCCTTATAAAATTTCGAAAATTACGAGGAATTTGCAACAGTTTTTTTTTTTTTTTCTTTTTCAATTACGTATGTAACGTATCCGCGTGTATTCTGTTTGTGTGAAAATTTTCAGCCTGGATATCTCGAAATCTGGGGAACGTAGAATTGTTACATAAATTTTTTGAAAACTTTAAAGTTTCATAAAATTAGGGAACCCTCTCATCTATCTTGCCGAATTCATTGTATCTTGCCGAATTCAAATCATCGTTCAATTTAAAATTTCATAAAATCTGAAATTTCTTCAAGTCTGATTGCAGAGGGACGATTTGGATGATGTAAAAAAAATTTAGCACGATATCTCAAAATTTGCAAAAGTTGGAGCGAGTACAAACATTTTTTGAAAAATTAAAAATTTCATAAAATCTGAACCCCTCGATCGATCTTCGTCAAATTAAATACCAGCCGTCCTTCAATGATAATCTATTTATATAAAAAAAAAAAAAAATTAGCACGATAATTCAAAATTTGGGAAAGTTGAAGCGATTAAAGACATTTTTCGGAAATTTAAAAATTTCATAAAATCTGAACACTTGGATCGATTTTCGCCAAATTCGGTGCTAAATTTCATTGAATGCTGACCTATTGATGTAAAAAAAAAAAAAATTTAGCAAGATATCTCGAAATTTGCAAAAGTTAGAGCGAATACGACCATTTTTTGAAAAATCGAAAATGACAAAATCTGATTCACTGTATGAATTTTTATAAAAAAAAAAAACAGAGTAAATAAAAAGGGTTATCCATGCTTTGCTTGACTGCAAAATTGCAGCGCTGTAGCTCAGTCGGTTATTGAGTTACGGACGATTCAATTTTCCATAGTAGTTACACACATTTTTTCTAAATATGATTTCTCGACGTTTTGTGCACATTTTTAAACGCATTATTGGCACTTGAAACTGAAAAAAAAAATTAAAAAAATTCCACCAAAGCAAAGTTTCCTCCATGAGAAAGCAAAAAAAAAAAGAAAGAAAAGATGGGACCAAGAAACGAAACAATGACCCATAAATTGAGGATCGAAAGGGAACAAATGAGATGCGAATATTTCGAAAATGCGTTTAAAAATGCATTACGATGCAAATGCATATCGAAAGAGTTGACAAAATGGCGACTGCCGTATAATTCTTGCATGTTACATACCCACTGACCGCATATGATACGAATCATAAGAACCAACGTATCTTGTCAATAATTACATGGTCATATTTTTTCGAAAAAATGTTTTATCAATACTTTTTTCATAAAGCATTTTTTAATATTTTTATCACAGAAAAGATAACGGTTATCGATAACTGTTATGGCAAAAGTATGGGATAACCTTATCGAATGTATGGAAAAAATAAATTATGAACTCTGTGAGAGCAATGAAAATGTTTATCGATGAGCTTTAGTACGAAATATGGAAAATTTTAGCCCTCAAAATATATATATATTCAGTATATTTTTCGCATGTATATATGATTGCACATAATATTTTTTAATTTTTATACGTAAAACACAATGTCACTGTGATAAAATCATACTTGACATATAAAAAATATGACATGTGCATCTCGTGCAAAAATCTTCTGTACATTTTCATGCATATTCTTTGTATATATATATATATATCTCAATTTCATTTTCCCTCGTGGTAAAACAAAAAAAAAGAATTATTCATGTCACGCACGTAAAAATATGCATTTATTTACGTATGACTTATTGTGCATTTCGGAAAAATCGTTTCAAGTGCAAACGACATACACACATGTTACGATGACGTTTCGTCATCGCTATTATATCGCTGGCACCCGGACTTTGGAACATCAAAGTCCTGTCGTTCTGAAGCGCAAAGAAAAAAAAAAAAAAAAAAAAAAAAACGTTTACGAAATTTTTTCGCCAAGTCGCACGATTATCGATCACTACGCGCGATTACGTATTCACTCGTGTACGTGAATTCTTCATTATATATATATATATATAGTTAGTGCTAAATTTTTTATCGCAACCACTGGTCAATTTTCATAAAAGAAATTTTCGATAACAAAAAAAAATTAGATTCTCTCTAGGAATTCCTGTGAATAATATTAATTTTCGAGGAAACAAAAATTCGTTCAACATTATCTCATGCTGAATGGTTCTCGTAACCCCCTCCCCCACTCTCACTCGTCATTACCATCTTTCGGAAGATTCTTAATTACGTTGACAGCAGCCTCGAACTTTTCCTTGGTCGTCATTATCCTGTTGACGACGACTTCTCGTCTCCTCTGTTTCTTTCCCCCCTCCACCTTTTCGCCCTTTATTCCACACTGTGTCACGCCACAATTCACCAACGGTTATTATTCCTTTCTGCTCGCAAAAATTCGACGAACCCTCGTGCTTTCGTCTGTCGCGCACACGTGAACAAGAATGAAATTGAGAGAGAGAGAGAGAGAGAGAGGAGATAATAGAAGAAAACAACGGATTGGCCCGAACAGGTATATTATAGTTACGTGAGAATAGGACTTTGTGTACAAAGAAAATAAATTTTAAAAAAACAACAACAATGTGCCAGCTTTTAGCTGCTGGGTTAACGCGTCCCGATTATACCGCTGATAGGGATTATACGATAGCGAGTTTATCGGACAAACAACTACAAGAGAACTGACTATCCGTCCCAGACCCAGACTGGTCTGAGCAACACACCGCTACACACTCCAGGTTCTGTGTAGGGATTTCTTTCTCTTTCTATTCACCGATATATATATCTCGTTTCGGTACGTCCCGCGCCCCCTGTGCAACGCGAACAGAGTTACGGACGTGGTCTTGCCGTTATATATATATATATATATACACATGCATGTTCCTATCTCCGTGGGTGCGAGCTGCGAGCACACAGTGTTAATCTCGATTGCTCTATAAGTTAATGATGAACTTGTGTATACGAAGCTAGAAATGGCAGTGTTGGGATCGTTAAGCATGCGTGCGTGTGTGTGTGTGTGTGTGTGCAAATGTGAATGGCGATTGGCGTATTTGCTGCTGATTGGTTATCTCCAACAGTACGTGATGTACATGAGTAAACAAAAAAAAAGTTAGATAGAAGGCTGTATGATGTATCGAGATCGAGTCTTGACACTGCGCCGTGACTCCGCGGAATTAATGTGCGATTATTATGTTTTTTTTTTTAATGTTGCTTTAACCCGTTTGTAATATTTTACGATAATATATCGAGAGCCGCTTGCGCAGGCGCGAAATATCAGTGTAAAGCATTTCGCCAGTAGCACAATATATATGCATCATCGTATGATTAACCTCAAAATACATGTGCGTGGCTGCTGAATCAGCAGCTGCTGTTATATTATAACGAAAAAAAAAAAAAAAACATTGAGAATTCATGATATCGCAATTGGGTCAAATATATTAGACGAGGAAACTTGTTGAGAAGGGGATATCGTGTGTTTACGATAATATCGCTATTTACGCAATGTAGGTTGACCATACAGAAGTATCGGTAAATCTGAGTAACTTTGTTTCAACTGTATAGATACCCAGGCAGCACAAAAGTCAGAAAGACGTCTTAAAGACTTCTTAAAGTCATCAGGGACAACTTTAAGACGTCTGTAAGACGTCGTCGGACATTTTGTGCTACCTGGGTACTGTGGTAGGTGGCATTAGTTCATGGCTAAACTCCAATTTACGCGCATCGAATTAATCTCAAATTACGATAATTACTACGGAGAGCTAAACCCGGTGACTCTGCGTTAGGTTCATGCAGCGAGATATTTTTGTCAATATTTTTGCTGTTTGCGCATGTCCTATACTCAATTTCTATATTCTCAATATTCCTATCCCAGGCAACACTAATGTCTAATCGGCAACTAAAAAGTTATCGTTTCTTTGTTACCGTTCGGATATCACTTAAAGATAACTAGAAGACACCGTTAAAATGGCATCAATTTTAAGTTATCTCAATAATGGTTTTTTTTATGGCTAGCGAAACGACAGGTCAAAATGTTGTCGAAACATAATCATTTTATTTAACCCAATCGATGGCCGTTTTAAGGAATTGGAAAGTTGTCACTTTATCGTCAACCAACGCATCGCGTATAAAAGTTGTCCAAATTATATCTTTTGGCAGCACTCTGTTTCTTCCAGTTACAAATTTGATCTATTAGTTGTCATAATAAGCACGATGGTCTACATAGGCCGTAACCGCCGTATCCGTAACCGTAACTTTTAGAAGTTAGGAGGCCGTGTACCGTGTTCAACCGTCTACAATGCCGTCACCGTAGAAACCGTAACCGTAGAAGTTGCCAAATTTCGACTTCTATGGATACGATTTTACGTACGGTCACGGCTACACGGCCTCCCAACTTAAAGTTACGGTTACGGATACGGTTACGGCCTATGTAGACCATGCTATATTGTGGCCACAATTACTGAAGTTGCCAATATGTTATCCAGAAGTAAGCCCTTTTCGGCGGGAACGGAACAACAGAGGTTATCCAAAAGTCATCGAATGGGTGCCATTGAGCTGTGAACCCCATTAAGCGAAAACGGCAAACGTAAAATATTTTATACCGGAAAACCTCAGTCACACAGTTACTCAGTCACATAAACAAATCATAATAAAAAAAAGGATATATTATAATAAATAAAGTGTCATTAATAAAGTGTCCTAGTACACACGTAAGTATATATATATATATATACATTTTTTTATTACTAGGTATCAATACGTTCCGAAAATGCATGATGCTCACGAGTATTATTTTTTTAGGTTATACACGACAAAAAAGTACTTTTTTCGTTATCTTAGCGGACTAAGCTGTCACATCTCCTAATATCGCACTCATAATATGCATTCATTAACTTTTTCATGTATCGAACGTGATGCATTCGAGAATACCACAATTAAAACCGTGGAAGATCGGTTCACCGATTGGCTTCACACCGTGGAGGCGACGGAATTAAATCGGCCACGGAGGCTGCGAGCAAACGTAGGGAACGGGAGCAGCAATAGCATCTTTGCATTCACTTCATAATACAATGATCGTAGAATTCAATACTACAAAAAAAAGTATTAATATAAAAATGTTTCGTAAAAACTAAATTGATACGCGCAATTTTCAGAAATACTCATGAATATGTGTTATTTAAAAAAGTCTGCGATCTGAAATATGGATGTATATGATATAGTTGATTGTTGAAACGGCTTAAAATTGTAATTAGTAATCAACTAATCGTATTATATGCATCCGTATTTCAGATAACAAATTTTTTTGACGTTTTACCTGTGTCCCATCACCCTATAAATAAGATATCTCTTGGATGTCCCATCATGGCGTCATTAAGATGTCGTCTTGTCAACTTTTTTTAGATGCCTATAAGATACATTTAAAGCGTCATTTAGATTTGGATTCGCGAATGCTATGAATTCGTCTAATTTATGCCTTTTAAACGATATATTTCGGCTGTGGCAATTCGACAACGTTATGTCTCCGTATTGGCAGCCGATAAGCGATGGCCATTTGTTGGCATTTTATCAACCGCTATAGCTTCCTTACAGTTATCATTTAGAAAACTTTTTCTGAACTTTTTCATTTAGAAAACATTCTTAACTTTTTCTGTGGGTGTCTTTCGGACATCTTGTAGATAACATATAACTATACCTGGGTATATACTCAATGTATATTCAAGTGCCCCCAACGGATAGCAACATTAGAATATTACAGATATGCGAGATGGTATAATGTAACCGCATTTACCGAACACAGAGCTGATAAAGGCTCAACGATTGTCATACGTAGAAGCTTATCGAGTAGATTCGTTCTAGGATAAATCCCGGATGAATTTACAGCATTGCCCATTCGTCGCAGTAAAGTTGATGACGCACAAGAAACTTGCATTTATCGTTTTACGAAACACTTTAGGTGCGAGCTCGATTGTGACCGGTCATTTTTTGGTCCTGTGGCCGTCATTTGACCGTTATAAATGACCAAACGGTCACAAAAGCTTAAGTAAATATTTGAAAAAAAGCGACTGATGAAGAAGATACTGCTATAAAACATGGACGAAACATGTTAAAATCATGATTATCAAATACATGAATACAAGTTGATTATTTGTATTGCAAATCTGAATTGAGTGGCTGGTTAAATTTCCCGCGGCCAGCCCAAGGCGAATGCAGCCTTTTTGCTATACTCGAAGGAGGTGGAACATCGTCGTTGTTCCTCGTTCCCCTGTTCTCCTGCTTCGAAAACATCACTTTCGACCCTTTCCGTTATCGGTTTCGTGTCTGGCCCCGGGGTGTCGTTTCCTCGACATTATATTCGTTTATCGAGGCCAATCTCGTTCGATTTATTCATTCGGCTGCTCTCTTGCCGTTTCAACTTAGGGTGCGCTCCCACTGCGCGCGTCGTGCGTCGCGCGCAGTGGGAACGCACCCTTAACTTTCTGAACTTTTCTAGGGGATTTTAAGCTACCAACCAATCGGAGTCTACTTATTTAGGGGGATGCAGAAAGTGTAGGCAACGATATTTTTTTCTCTTTTTTTAAATCACTCGCGCCTCGCTTATACAACTCCTAATATATATATATATATATATATATATATATATATATATTTGAATCCACGAGTTATGTCACCTCCTTGCATGAAATGTTCGCCGGTTCGGAATTCATGATTTTCGTCCCTTTCGGACGCAACCCAAATAACGCAGAAGCAGAGTAGTCGCCAAAACCCGAAAGAAGTGACACAGACGACAACAATAACACGCGAGAAGAGAAAGAAGATGAACGGGGGTAGGAAGATTTTTTAACGCGTTGGTAAAACAGGGAAATCCCGCTAACACACCCGGGTAAATCTCCTGTCGCGTTCTGTTTGCCGGATACGAAATCCCGTATTTCGACACAATTCTGTCATCTGAAACGTCAAAATGGAGGAAGCGGGTGGTGTTGCGGTGCTGATTCTCGTCTCATTCGTGGCTAAATCCTCGTTTGTAGAACGACACGCATCGCCAACAAGCCACCTTTGTCCTCCGGAAATATCGACCATGTGAATTTAGGGATCGATGAAATCGGAAAAAGAATTCATCCGTTATTCATTATGTATATATATATATATCTTACGAATATTGCGTCATTCAAATTTGATCACACTAACCTCCACTGATCTCATGTTCTCCTAATACCAAAGCAACCATTTTTGAGTCATCCCGCCACCGTACGACCACGATAACGACCACGGAACAGACCAAAACGTATCATTCGTTAGTTCGCCTATAGGTGGCAGTGGTGCACATGGCACGAAGATTGATGAAATTTGAATTTTTTTTTCATTTTTCGAATAAATTGGAAAAGGGGTGAATATTTTATAATATTCGGCGAGTTGTAGCGGTATATTATGAATAATTCTACCCCGTCGAAATTCATTCCAAGAAAACGATTCAAGAGATTGGTTTATGAAAAAAAAAAAACCATTTCATACTCAGGATCTTGCATATGAATTTTCTATCGGGAATATAAAATTTTCATTGTTTACGCGTGGGGAATTTTCAAAAGGGCAAAGATCAGCAGGCTTGAAGAGGAGATTGCTGTTGATGCGCAGGCGATAGTCAAGAGTGGGATGTTGTACGGGGTGGAAATTTGAGAATGGAAGAGAAGAGAGCGAATAGAAAAGTTGCAGGCACGGTATGTAAAAATGGCTATGGCCTTACATATATGGAAAAAAGCAGCACGATGTATGAAGGATTTTGTAAAAATGAGCGATGAAAGATGGCGAAAAAAGTGGTCAAAAGAAGAAATTGGAGGAATCAGGAACGGGAATGCAACAAAATGGGGAAAAGAGTCGGAGGCAGCCATGGCAGAAGTGGGGAAAGAAGAAATGTGGAAAATAATAAGGAATGGCAATGTAAGGATTTGGAGATTTGGAGAAAAGAATTGAACGAGGAGTCAAAATCAAGAAGGATCAAGGAATCCAGAATGATTGGAATATAATTATTAAATTCAGATACCGTGCGGAATACAAGGATAGGAAGAGGGACATAGTTATGGAAAAATATTGGGAAAATGGTCAGATAAGTATTAGAGAAAGAAAGGAAGTGTGAGCAAGATTAAGATGTGGTAGCGTGGGGAAAAGATAAAAAAAAAAAGGTTTCAAAGACTCAAGATGCAGACGCTGCTGGCTCCAAGAGGAGACAGCGGAGTGCATTATCACGTGCGAAGTAGGAAAAAACAAAGCTAGGGAAAGGATAAGAGAGGAGGTGGAGGAATGGATAGGGGAAAGTACAGGTGAATTGAGAAGAAAAAATAGACAGTGCCCCGCAAGGAGAAGAACCTATAATTTGTTTATGTGATTTTATTTTAGAAATGGAAAAGATTATAAAGAAAGAAGTGAATGGAAAAATATAAGCTATTCGCTGTGTGCAGAAAGCCAAGTGGCGCCGCGGCCGGCTGTACTCCGCAAATTTTGCTGGACTAGCTCTAATTTATTTACATAGACGAAACCTTGTTGGATTAATTTTAATGAACGAACGTTTATATTCGTGCTGCATAGAGTTTTTTGAGGTGAGCTTGACTATAACTGCGTTGAGAAAAAAATATATCGGCGTATTACGATGTAATGAAAATAGGTTTACGGCTACTTTTCCTTCTCAGTTTGAGGCTAAGCATGAACCTTGTCGGTCTTGTCATACGAACCGACAAGGCTCGTATCGAGAACAAGAAAGACGTAACTCGGACTTGATTGTAAATGAACGATTAGCCACGAAGTGCTCACTGCATATTCGGGTAGCCAATCATGAGAGCTACTAAAAAGGAAAAAAAAAATCAATTTATTTGTATTATAATATCCTGACATTAATTTTTCATACCAGACAATATATGCGCGTTTAACCTCAAGAATTTTACTTTCTTTGTTTTTTGCACCCAACGAATATAGTTTATGCGCTTCTCAACTTTATAAATTGCTGTCGGAAACGCGTAAAACTTAATTTCCAAAGTTGTGTAGCGGAAAAAATTCTTATATAACTTCACACAACAGTTTAAATTTCCTTTCCGCGACTTCTCTATCATATTGCCCTCAATTGCACTCTACGTGACTCCAGCAAAACATGTGCATTCTCGCCACCATGAGCGCTTCGAGTCCTTCTCAGCCGCTGTAGTATGGCACTGCACACAGCGAATAAAGAAAGAAGTGAATGGCAAAATATAAACTGTAGAGAAGAGAGTAAGGGGGATGTATAAATGTAAAAACCCTTAGGGGCATACGTGGAATGAACTAACCAACCTTTTCATACTTTTACTATAAATTATTTCGATTTTCGTCGATTTTGGTGAGAAATAATGTTTTTTTTTTGTAACCTTTTGGTTTTTTTTTTTCATTCGTCAATAACATTGTCGATTTTATTACTGGTACAAGAGCCGCCCGTCTTATCGTCATCATTTAATTACATTATGCCCGCGATTTATATAATAATAAAATTGCGCGTTAGTATGTACAATAGAAATACATGTTTACGAAAACCATTTTTTCCCCCTGTATATATATATATATAATCGGGTTACTCCTTTTTTAGCACACATCTTAATTTTTTCTTTGTCACTTTTTGTTCGCAATTTTTTTTGTTTCCTCGGATTTTTAATTAATCGCAGTCTTATTCGCCATAAAAATTTCGCTAGGTGGTTTAAAAATTTTAAGCGAGCCCCGCGTATCGCTATCGATCGTACACTATTTTGCGGATATCCGATATAAGGCAATATATATATATGTATATATATAATCGGTATATTAAAAAAAGTACAGAAAACAATGAGAATAATAATTACGCTGCACTCGCTCGAATTCTGTAAAAAAAAAAAATTAATCCGAGGAAGCTTCGAACGAAAAATAT
The DNA here is from genome assembly GCA_963564615.1 of Rhorus exstirpatorius. Classification (NCBI taxonomy): domain Eukaryota; kingdom Metazoa; phylum Arthropoda; class Insecta; order Hymenoptera; family Ichneumonidae; genus Rhorus; species Rhorus exstirpatorius. The sequence goes on from OY751318.1 coordinate 21,696,839, forward strand.
CGCAATATCTCATTTTAGTTCAAGCGATTTCCATCCCGGAAATGAAAGGAAACGAAAAGAAGAGGGAGAGAGAGAAGGAGAGAGAAAAAAAAAACTTAAACTGATTAATCGTGATCTTTTTTTTTTGTCGTATCGAGCGGATATTTTTAGTCGAATACCAAAGAGTTTCACACTTTTGCTGAGAATGAAATTTATTGAGGCTCATTGGAGAATTAGCGCGATTAGGGTTGGAACAGGAAGTCAGACACTCGGAGAATTCGCGGTATCTCAGTTAAAATGTGTTATTGAAACAAAAACAAACAAAAAAAATACCAAAATTGATCAAAATTTTGGGACTTTGACGAAAAAAAATTAGCGTCGCGCGTGATAAAAATGACGAGTCACAGAAAGATGTTGAACGATTAAAAAAAGTTTATTTCGTATAACCGTCCCCCCTCCCGGAGAGCCATTCAGTATTGTTCAGCACGCAAAAACAATATTTATCAGAGAGCGGTCGGTTTCATCGGACCGTTTGAAAAAGACTGCATTGTTCTTTTTTTTTTTTTTTTTTTGAATCTTCAAACTTCCACAAAATCATTCGACGGGGAAAAAAAAAACAATAATTGTATACTAAAATTTTTGATAAAGCTTTCTCAAGCACGAATGAAAGGGACGGGTAGAAAAAAAAACAGCTTTAAATTATACAATATAGATTGCTCGAAAAAAAAAAAAATAAAAAACGATTTTTCTTCAGGGAAACCAAAAAGTTCGAGGCTGAAAAGTTTTCGTTTTTTTTTTTTTTTTGTGCAATTAATCGAAACAATAATCATCGTCGTGTCACACGTCTAGATCGCGTTTCGAATTAGTCTTGCCGGTATCATCCCCCATTCTTCTCCCTTAAGGATGTTCCTCTGTTACATCGATAAAGTGTCATCGACTCGAAATTTTTACAGCCTATCGGTGTTTTTATCCCCAAAACGTGCGTGCAAAGATTCAACGAGATTAGGCTGCCTCGTTGTCGAGATATTAAATGTTTAAAAAAAAAACATTTAAAATGCGTTTTTATGGCCACACATGAAAAAAAGGCTTCAATCGTTCTGTAATTCACGAACTTGAAATTCCAGGACCTTTAAAAAAATCGTATGACCCAGTTCTGTATATAATAAAATCGTATGCGAAAGCTCATCTTAATTAGGAGCATTTTCATTGAGTAATTAAATGTTAACATATATAAAAATGCTGGAAAAAAGGCTTACGCTGTCGATTTCAGACGCGACGGACAATATTGCCGAACTCAACCGATCGAATTAGGCTTCTTTTTCAGAATAAAATCCTGGAGTTTTTTTTTTAGCGTCTTTTCATAGTAAATGACATAAATAATAACTTATAAAATGTCCATTATTATCCCTCTCTACGTTTCGGCAAGGAAAACATCGAAACAACGAAAATTTGGCACTTTTTGTGCTTCAACTCGAAACGCTGCTCAAACTATACGTAATAGAGTAAAATTGCTCATAAATAATTTTCTAGGTAACTGAATTCTGTACAAAAAAGTCCCCGATGGCGTATATCTGAAGTTAATAATTTAGGCACGAGAGGCGTCCAAAGTTGTAAAAATAATTTAAAAAAAACCCATTTCAAGTGGGTGGCTTTATTTGAATTTAGTTATAAATAAAGTTATTTAGGCGGTAGTAGCTTTCTCGCTGTGTCCAGTAGACGTATGAAATTTTATGCATTTTTATTTCAACGCTAACGCGGTGATATGTAATTTAACAACTAATGGGTCTGCAATTCTGCGATTTCACGAAAATCACGCTTCCTCGTCACGCCACTTCGGACACCTACCACTCATCCGCTATTGACTTTTCATACATGCTGTACGGGACTTTTTTATAAAAAATTTAATTTTCTACAAAATTGTTTCACGTGCAATTTTCTCTATCTTGAATAGTTCGGACAGCGTTTGGAGTTGAAGCTCGAAAAACGTGAGTTTTGAATTTTTTGTTTTTCGCAACATAAACGTTAATATTTCAAAAATTTACAGGAGTATATTGCTATAATTTTTTATACGTTGTCATCAATGCCATTTACTATCGAACAGCGTTGAAATGTAACCTTACAGTTTTAATTCTGATTTCGAGAACATAAATTGACTGGCCGAGATGAGTGAGGATTTGACGTTGCCTTGCCTGTGTATAAGCATAGGGACCCCCCCTCGGATGACTCGTCCCGCAAACAAGCAGAGGAACATCCTCAAGCATTATGGTAAATAAAAAATGTATATTTACAACGAAAAAAAAAAAATCAACCGGTCATCATTGGGAGATTTTAGAATAATGAAAAATCAATGAGAACCGTCAAATTTGGGGTCACACAATTTTCGTGTCTTGTGAGGTCTTATCGACCAGAGAAAGAGAGAGAGAGAGAGAGAGAGAGAGAAGAAGGAAGATTGAACATAACCGGAAACGGCAATTCCAATAGCGCACTTAAATTATCTGAAACGATCGCAATTTTTGTGAAAATGCATCGATTATGAGAGATTGGCATGCGATCGTGTTAACCGTCGAGGTCAGTAAAAATCGGAATCCGAACTGTGCTGCGAGTCACCGCCTCCGCCCTCGCATCTCCCGTTCAAATAAACTTCAGAAGTTTGCTGTATTGACGGTGATTGCTGCGCCGTTTCACCGTTGTTTCCTGCGAGAATTAAACAACAACAACAACAACAATAATAATCATTTTTTACGAAAATTCGGTCCGAATTAAGGATGCTTTACTTATACATTTCCCAAATAATCCTAAAAAGTTATTTAAAATTTCGTCAAATGAAATTGCTTGACAAATAATATACTAATGTTTCTTTTCTTTGCCATATAAAATGAATTTGTTGTCGTTTTCTTTTTCCATTTTTTTTTCAATTTCGAGAAGTGGATGGAAAGTCTTATATTTTGGATATGTTCTCGTGCAAGAGTGCAAAAGTTTCCGCGTCTCATAAATATGCAGCCTTTGAAAAATTCGAAAATAGGAATCTCAAAAAATTAAAGGAAATAATTTAAAAAATAATGCACACGTATTCAAGAAAATCAACGAATTCATTGGATCCAAAAAAGAAAAAAAAATGTCCCATGATTCGTTCGATCTTCATTTTTTCAAACCAATTTGTCAATAACTTTTTATCATTATTATTATTACTATTATCAATGAGAATCAAGATTTTAACGAGCACCTAAATGGACTGATTTTTTTTCTTGAGACTTTTATTCCATCGCGGAGTGCTCAAAATTCTCATCGAATCTCACCTTTCGTTGGGAATGCACGGATGAAAAATCTTTAATCAAATTCAAAGGTCGTACGGAGCAAATGAATCAATGAATATTTCAATGGAATGGAATTAAGGGGTCCGTCCTTGGACGTTTCCGAAACGAGCAAAAACAAAAAGCCTAGCCCCCCCATATAGTAGGGTAGACCGGGGCCGATTGTCACATATTTTCTTTGAAGATTTTTGTACTTTTCGAATTTAATATTCGAGAAGGTTGCGACACGCCAAAGTTTCGAGCAAACCCCTGGCTACAATTGAACAGTATCGGATTTCGTTCAATCGTAACGCTATGATTGTTAATTAACAATTTATAAGACAAGATCACACGTGCCCAACTTGGCCCGTGACCGGGGCAAGTTATCGCATCACATTTCGTTGCATGAAAGTGATATCCAAACTTGATTGAGCAAAAATATTAGTTCAATCTAGCGCGCCGCGGCGTAAGAAAGTTATCACAAATTTATATTTATCAAATTACCAAAGTAAACTAATATCTCAAAAAAATCTCATTATATTTTGCCTAAAAGTACTTCTTGCGTAAGTATTTATCGTCAAGTTCGAGGAGTTGTGATAATTTTAGCTCATTACACAATTTCAATCGATTCGCAAACTATCCATGAAATATCCATTATATTGGAATTCTGGGAGCTGCAACCCCGTGAAGTTTAGGGCAACTTGCCCCAGCGTCATTTTTTTTTTTTTTTCATTTCCAACAGGCTCACGGCCGCCATTGTTTCGAGATATTTATTTTGTCAACTGTGCCATGTATTTTGTAAAAGTACGCACCCTTCAAGACAATGCTCTGTTGCGTTGTAAAAAAAAAGCGCTCAATGTCCATCACGGGAAGACTAATAGAACAAAATTTTACTTATCGTAGAAGAAAATGTTCAACTCGATCTCTGATCGGCGCAACCAATTCGATCGCAGAGCACGCTCGAAGCAAAAAGAATTGCCATGCGCAGACAAGTCCGATATGTGATCGGCGCTGCGCATCGGTGAATACTTTTCTTTAACAGAGCCGCTGTGACAATTTGCTCCGGTTTATCCTACAATTAATTTATATTCAAGGCGCTCTATCATGGGCAATTTTAACTACGACGAGTCTCGTAAAACAAAATCGGAAAGTTCATGCAAGAATTTTTCTTTTGTTTTTGTTTTTGTTTTTGTTTTTTTTCAATTTCAAATGTGTGTCTGTGTTTTTTTCGTAATTTTTGGGGTATTTATTTTGGAAGATGAATCGACAAATGGGAAAATCGAACGAGGAGGATAAAAATTTTTAGAAACGAATTTACCGTGAGCTGCTAAAATTGTAGCGAGGCATCTCGCAACGGCTGGATTCGGTGCGCAAGCGAGTGCCGGTGTAAGGCCCTCGGAATCCGCAAGAACGACACTCGCACCCAGTTGCAAGAGTCTTCTCGTCACCTGGCGAATCGTAAAGAAAAAAAAAATCAATACAAACGAAAAAAATCGTTGAATTTGCAGAAAAAACGAAAAAAAAAAAAAACCAAAAATTGCATCGCAAGCTTTTTTCGATTCGTTTTTTGGTTTTTTGGTTTTTTTTTTTCTCTTTCGTTAACGATAAATACTGACCGTAACGAGACCGTTACTAGCGGCCAAATGAAGGGCCGTGCGCTGCTGTTTGTTGACCATATTTATTATCTGGGCTCGATGATTCTGAGCCTTTTGTGTATTTACACTCGAGCTTCCCAGGCTCTCGATGTGATCGAGAAGAAGCGAGGCAGCTGACGAGTGTCTTCTCTGGCATGCGAGATGCAGCGCCGTATTGTTCGACGAATCGATCGCTCGAACGTCCGCTTTACACTCGAGCAATAATTCTGAGATATCCAAGCGAATAAACGAAAATTCGTTGATCATACTAATCAAATTTTTACAGAGTCACACGCAGTGAAGTTCAATGAGGAATGAAAATAGTTGGAAGTTCTTCGCAACGTTAATGCAATTAAGTCTACGAAACACATCAACTTTCCGATTTTTTTTTTCTCAAAAACGGTACTGCCAAAAATTCTGAAATTTTCACAGAATATCCAGGCAATTCCTCTCAAAATATATTTATTTTTTGAGCTCGGTGGTAAAATTTTCATAGCAGATATAACTTGCATACTGCAAAATAGTTGGAAGTTCTTCGCAACGGTAATGCAATTAAGTCTACGAAACACATCAACTTTCCGATTTTTTTCTTCTCAAAAACGGTACTGCCAAAAATTCTTAAATTTTTACAGAATATCCAGGCAATTCCTCTCAAAATATATTTATTTTTTGAGCTCGGTGGTAAAATTTTCATAGCAGATATAACTTGCATACTGCAAAATGGTCGGAAGTTCTTCGCAACGGTAATGCAATTAAGTCTACGAAACACGTCAACTTTGCGATTTTTTTTCTCAAAAACGTTACTGCCAAAAATTCTTAAATTTTTACAGAATATCCAGGCAATTCCTCTCAAAATATATTTATTTTTTGAGCTCGGTGGTAAAATTTTCTTAGCAGATATAACTTGCATACTGCAAAATAGTTGGAAGTTCTTCGCAACGGTAATGCAATTAAGTCTACGAAACACGTCAACTTTCCGATTTTTTTTTTCTCAAAAACGTTACTGCCAAAAATTCTTGAATTTTTACAGAATATCCAGGCAATTCCTCTCAAAATATATTTATTTTTTGAGCTCGGTGGTAAAATTTTCATAGCAGATATAACTTGCATACTGCAAAATAGTCGGAAGTTCTTCGCAACAATTAAGTCTACGCAACACATCAACTTTGCGAGTTTTTTTTTTAAAAAGATACTGTGAATCTTAGCCAAGTTTTGCGGAAAGCTAGACAGAGGGATGACGATATAAATTGTGAAAAAGTTTGTTCCGAATGGTAAAATTTTTAAAGATCAGCGCAACAAGTTTAATTCTGAGAGAGAGAGAGAGAGAGCGATTAATCGCTGTACTCACCGATCGCGCTCGATTGGCCAGTTATAGCGGCGTGAAGCAACGGCGTACGTCCGGCATAGTCCTGAGCTTCGATCCCAGCGAGCTCGGGACCGACCGCGCTTATTATCAATCTCGCACAATCAACGGATCCCGCGGCAGCTGCAACGTGCAACGGAAGCCTTCCCCGCGGCGTGTCGCGGGGCGCAGCGACCGCTTGACCGCCAAACTTGTTGATCAACAATTCGAGACAATGCGCAGAGCCCTGATGAACGGCGCAGTGAACCGCTGAAAAAGGATTGCCTGTAACATCGTGAAGAATTGTGATTTTCTTTTTTTTTTCAATTTTTTTACAATGTAAATACCGAAAAAATTGTTGTTTTTTTTCGGTGTTCGACTTCGAAAGGTGTTAATTTCGAGGACAAAAAAAAAAAAGAATATCTCGTGAGAGGGGATATTCCTTGCGAGTCGAAATTTTTTTTACTTCCAGCGGGTTGAGAATTGAAAGAAAAAAAAAAAATCCAAAACATTAATACGACGTTTGATTACCTTCTAACGATTCAACGACGTTCTGCTCGAGCAAGTACTCAACGCAGTTTGAATTCCCATTGTAGCAGGCCCAATGAAGAACGGTGCATCCCTGATCGTCTTTGAGAACAGCCGCGCTCGTGTCTGCATTCACCAGAGCCGCGAGAGCTTTTAATCTATGGGGAAAAAAAAAAAAAAAAAAAAAAAAACCAGGAAGAAAGAAACAAACGAAAGATAAGAGAGCGAGAAATTTGATGAATTGAAATCGATATGCCAATTATATCTTCGAGTAACGTTTCGAAAAAAGTTTTTGCGAATTATTTGAAATTGCGAAACCATTGAAATTCGAAAAAGCCATTATTTCAAATAATTACTAACAATTATAATTAAATATTATTATATTTTTACCGATTGTTACATTATCATCATGAATATTTTATCGATTTATCATTCTTCGAGTTCTGGATTCGTTTTTTTTTTTTTAATTTCTCAAAAAATTCATCGCCAATACTTCGAGTATAAAGAAGAAGAAGAAAACAAAAAAAAAACGAACAAAACTAACCTTCCGCAAGCCGCCGCCAAATGCAATGGAGTTTTTCCATTGGAGTCTTGGGCAGTGACCTGCGCGCCGTGCTCGAGCAACAGCTCGACAATTTGATGATCCCTCTCGTGTATAACGGCGCGAAATATCGGCGTGTGCTTGTTATCGTCCGGTATGTTGCAGTCTGCCTTCCATTTGAGCAAAACACGAGCGCACTCCAGATGGCTGTTGGCCACGGCGAGCGCGAGCGACGTGCGCTGCTTGGCGTCGCAGCAATCAATCACCGAACGATCCTCGGTATTTTTCAAAAGAAGCTTTAGACACTCTTTGTGACCCGTCGCTGCGGCACAGTGAACAGGTGTTCGTTTCGTAACGTTGTCCTGTTTTTTTTTTTTTTTTTTCCCCCGTTTCATTCATAAAAACGACAAAATTTTAGCAATTTATTTTACGATTGATTGGAAAATATGTTAACGTTTTTTTTTTTTTTTTTCTTCTTTTTTAATTTCTTTTTTTCCCTTACTTGAACCGAAACGAATGCGGCGGAGCGCAGGAGCAGCCTGACGCATTGTTCATGGCCTCGATACGAAGCGAGATCGAGCGGTGTCTTTCCCGTATCTTCCCTGACGTTTGTGCTCGGCGAGAGCGGCAGTAGTAGCTTTAAAATTTTTCCATGCCCATGATAAGCCTGAGGGTCGAAGAGAGAGAGAGAAAAAACAAAAAAAGACACCGGATCAGACGAAAGACCATCTTACGAACACGCGAAAGCTTCGCTTTATCAACTCTGGCGGTACGACGTTTTTTTTTTGTTTTTTTTTTCAACGTCATTTCCAAAATATCGAGACGAATGCTTTAATATAATTGGCCAAGTATTCGCGGGGATCTCTGTCTGAAGTCTAGCTGCGAGAGAGAATGTGAAGATACCAGCGTTGGGCAGATTTGTAATTAATTAATTAATTACAGATTCAAAATTACAATTGTAATTGACATCCTTTTACGAATGAATTACAAATTAAAATTGCAATTGACATCTCTTTTCGAATCAATTACGAATTAACAATGTAATTGACATCCTTTTTCGAATCAATTACAAATTATAAATGTAATTGACATCTTTTTTTTCGAATATACTGCAATTTCAAAGGTGTCAATTACCTCTGTAATTTGTAATTGATTCGATAAAAAGGTGTCAATTACATTTGTAATTTGTAATTGATTCGAAAAAAGGTGTCGATTACTTTTGTAATTTGTAATTGATTCGAGAAAAAGTGTCGATTAATTTTTTAATATGTAATTGGTTCGAAAAAAGGTGTCAATTACATTCAAAAATTGTAATTGATTCGAAAAAAAAGTGTTAAATACTTTTATAATTTGTAATTTATTCAAAGAAAAGCGTTGACTTACTTTCGTAATTTGTAATTGATTCGAGAAAAAGTGTCAATTACTTTTTTTTTAAATTTGTAATCGATTCGAAAAAGGTGTCAATTATTATTTTTTTTTTAATTTGTAATTGATTCGAAAAAAGATGTCAATTACTTTTGTAATTTGTAATTGATTCGAGAAAAAGTGTCAATTACTTTTGTAAATTGTAATTGATTCGAAAAAAGATTTAAATTACTTTTGTAATTTGTAATTTTTTTTTTTCAATTAAAAATTACGCCTGTAATTGATAATTTGAATGTAATTAATTACAAATATTAATTGGATGTTGCCCAACGCTAATGTCTTACAACGCCATCGGAGCTTCTCATTTGTCTTTCAATATGTTCTTAAATTCTACGATTCAATCGATCCCCTTCTGTCGACACGAAATTAGCGTTTTTTTTTTTTAAATAATTTTAACTCTTACGGCAAGATGAAGAGGTGTGATGGCCGGTGTTGGGGGATCCTGTCGTGTCGAAGGCGAGGCCGGTGCTGTTATCGCGTTTATCGCTGAATTACCGAGCACCGTGTCGTGAAGAAGCGTCTCGAGGACAGGCTCGTTGCCACCGGCGACCGCGTAATGAACCGATGTGAAGCCTCGCTTGTCGCGAATCTGAGGATCGGCCCGGTGCGCCAATAAATATTTCACGCATCTGCGGAAACGAAAAGTGATCGTCGATCGGATGAAATTTTTGTTTTTTTGAGGAAACAGCGCACGAATGAAATTATCGATTGTCGCGAAGACTCACTTGCCACCGTCCTCGGATCGATTTGGCGCCGCAGCTGCCAGATGAAGTGACGTTGCACCGTTTATGTCCCGAGCATTGGGATCGCTGCCGTAACCGACGAGGGTGAATACGCACAAATAACGTCCCTGACTCGCCGCGTAATGCAGCGCAAGCCTGTTGTCGTTGTCGGATAGACGAAAATTTGCACCGCTCGACAATAAAAGATCCAGACAACCTACGGAGCCCTGGAAAAAATTAAAATAAAAAAAAAACAAAAAAACAAAAAAAATTAATGAAATTAACGCAAAAAGATTGAACGTCAATTGTTTGAGGGCTTTTATTGCGAAAATGGCAGCCAGCGGAAGAGAAAAAAGTTCGATTTTTAAGAATTGAAATTTTTTTTTTCCTTTCCGCATGCAGTCATTTACGCAATTTTCGAAAAAATCGTCCGGTTATTCCATATCTTTATTATCATATCAGAAAAAAAAAAGAAAAAAAGTTACGGGACTTGAACGGAAAGCAAAACTTTCGACTCTAAACAACAGGTAGTCTCTATTCTAAATAAAAGTGGTAAAAAAAAAAAACTTCCAAAATTTTGGAAATTTTTTCATATTTTTCCTCCACCCGAGATCCACCTCGAGCTGCGGAGTAAATTTCACGAATCTTCCGGATAAATAAATTCATTATCCACTTCGGGATTGCAAATTGATACGAGATATTTCAACGAACAAACTGAGCTATCGAAAGAAAGAAAAAAAAAAGCATTGCTCTCCCTGATTAATATAAATGGATTAGGTAAGAATGATTGAACAAATTTGAGAGAACGTGAAAGCTTTTTTTCCGTCAATTTATGTCAAAGTATAATAAAATTTTCAAGAAGGTCCGTTTTTTTCTTTCCTTATGAAAAAAAAATCACCAAAAATCACGTTTTTTTAGGCCTCTACACCGGACGACTGCCTTAATAATTATTGTATGGCTTGATTCTGAAAAAATCTGGCCATCAGGCTCTGGACGGATGAAAATTCTATTTATCGAGCATTTTTTTTGTTCCTGTACGTGGAAAATTATATAAATGGCATTGTCCAAAAAATTTAAGATTTATCGTGAATATATTTGCTGTGCAAGTAGTTCGCAAATGTTCCACCGACGCTTGAGCGCCAAATTTTCATTTTTCAGACGATTTTTGAGTTTTCTAGCTGCTAACTGTTAAATTAAGAACCAAATACCGAAAAATCTGGCCATCAGGCTTTGGACGGATAAAAGTGCTATTTATCGAGCATTTTTTTGTTCCTGTACGTGGAAAATTATACAAATGGCATTGTCCAAAAAATTTACGTTTTATCGTGAATATATTTGCTGTGCAAGTAGTTCGCAAATATCCCACCGACGTTTGAGCGCCAAATTTTCATTTTTCAGACGATTTTTGAGTTTTCTAGCTGCTAACTGTTAAATTAAGAACCAAATACCGAAAAATCTGGCCATCAGGCTTTGGACGGATAAAAGTGCTATTTATCGAGCATTTTTTTGTTCCTGTACGTGGAAAATTATACAAATGGCATTGTCCAAAAAATTTACGTTTTATCGTGAATATATTTGCTGTGCAAGTAGTTCGCAAATATCCCACCGACGCTTGAGCGCCAAATTTTCATTTTTCAGACGATTTTTGAGTTTTCTAGCTGCTAACTGTTAAATCAGGAACCAAACACCAAAGAACATCTAGAAAAATTGTTGTAAAATATGGTAATTCGCGAATTTCATGCGATTGCCCCGGTTCGAAAAATTTCAATATTTCCTGATACAGCGACGCCGCCGGAGCTTCTCATCGCTTTTAGCATGATCTTGAGCCATAGAAATTCGTGTATCGTAAACAAACAAAAAAAAAAAAACGCTTACGATACCAATTTTTCCCACTGACTCAGAAAAGTGTATTTAAGAAAAGAAAAAAAAAAAAAAAATGTAATATTCGTTACGTTAAATGCGGCGGAATGTAGGGGAGTTCGTCCACCGATGTCACGCGAGTCGATCTTCCGACTGTCGACCTGCAACAATTTCCGGCAAACTTCTATGTGTCCGGCGAGACAACTGAGATGAAGCGGAGTTCGCTGCTCTGCGTTCCTGGCGGCTGGCGATGCCCCGCACTCGAGGAGCGTCGTAGTCAGACATTCCTGGCCGAACCTTTGGAATATTCACGAAAAAAAAAAGAAAAAAAAAAAAAAAAGAAGAAACGAAGAAGAAATCTTTATCATCAATTTTTCTCGTTATTCTCGTTAATTGGAATTTTGACGAATAGCTCAGTCTCGTTGTTCGTAAAAATCTTTCTCATTCGATATATTTGAGTTTCGGGAGAGAAATTTCATACCAAGCCGCAACGTGAAGAGCCGTGTTTCCATTTTTGTCACGGGTGTCCGGTGATGCTCCGGCATCGAGCAAGCTCTTCGATCTCGTGAAACGCCCGTGTATTGCGGTCATGTGAAGCGGCGTTCTTCCATCCTCGGATTGAACATTTATGCAGGCGCCGGCTCGCAGCAGAGACTCGAGACAATCGACACCTTGGCTACTCGCTGCGGCAACGTGAAGCGGTGTCTGGCCCCGATAATTAACGGCCTCTGAGACCCAAAAAAGAGAAAAAAAAAAACAAGGACCATCGACAAAAAGAATTAAATTTACCATTATCTTGCCGCCGTTTATACAAACACCTACAAAGAATATGAAATTGCTTTGATAATTTTTTTTTTTTCGCTTAAAAATTTTCTATTTTATCGTAAAATCGTTTCGTACATTCTTTGGCGTATTTGTAAATCCGTAAATTCGTACGCTCTTTTCAGAAATTACGAATAAATTTCCGTAAACTTTAACGATTTCGAGATAAAACAAAATTTTCAATGGCAAAAAAAGAAAAATCTCAAGCAATGACTCTGGGGGTTTTTTTTTTTTTTTTTCTTTTTCTCCTAGGAGCCCCGGAAAATCCATCGTAGTTTAATCAACTCTGGATATTGTCGCTACGATTCGTTCGATTTATATCAAATGTTTAAGAATTTAGAAAAAATCGTCAACGCACCGATGTTACCCTCGTGACGTATGAGTTCGGCCACCGCCTCCACGTGACCGTTCAAGCACGCAATGTGCAACGGCGTATTACCATAAACGTTTTTCGCCTCGATATCCGCACCGGCTTCAATCAGCATTCGTATACAGTCGAGACGACCCGAGGCAACAGCCGCATGGAGCGGCGTGTACAGATCTCGATCCTTTCGTCGAATAAGAAGAAAAAAAGAAAAGGAAGAAGAAAAATTAAAAAGAAAAAGAAGAAAAGGAAGAAGAAAGAAAAAAGAAGAAAAAAGAAAAGGAAGAAGAAATAAAAAAGAAGAAAAAAGAAAAGGAAGAAGAAAAATTTTAAAGAAAAAGAAGAAAAAGGAAGAAAAGAAAGAAGAAGGATAAAGAAGAAGAAAGAAAAAGAAGAAAAAATAAAAATATATATATATATATTGCGTTAAACCGACGTGATTCGAATGAATGGCTCGTTGACTCGAAGCGATCGAGTAATTATTTGAAAAGCATGAAAATAAAAAATTCTTCAAAGCAATGGGCGATTATGAAAATTGCGAAGAGCTCCGTATCGAAACGACACGAAATACTTTCATACGGTTGGTACAATTTTTTGGTTTTTTTTTTTTTGTTTTTAGCACAATCAAATTGATCTTTTACGAACATAAACGAACTTTTGCATACGCTCAAATTGCCAATAATGTTTTATTTTCACGAATCTCTCCGGGACGACACGAACTGCATAACGACGAGTCCTCGTGGCTGACGGGACTCGGAGAAATTTGACTCGACAAAACGAACGTACTTTGACATCAACGTCTGCGGCTTTGTCCATCAGAGCTTTGAGTACCGCGTCGTGTCCCATGTGAGCGGCAAAGTGCAAGGCGCGTCGATCTTTCTTGTCGCGCGCATTAACGACGCAGCCCGGCTGCGCCAAAAGTAATTCCGTCATTTCCAAATGACCGTTGTAAGCCGCATGATGCAAACTCGTTCTTCCCCCTCTGCGATTATAATCAACGCGATTAGACGCTTATCGGAGCATTTTTACTTTCTCGCAGGGGAAGCTTTTTTTTTGTCTTCGTGTGACATTGGTATTTTTTTTTTTTTTTTTTTTTCGTGTTTTTCATGTCAGAGTATTCGAAAATTTTCAAATCGTTTGAAAATAATATTTAGAAAAAATGTCTAGGTGTGTGTGTGTGTGTGTGTGTGTGCGTGCGCTGGGCTTGAAAAATTCAAACACTTGCAATAATTCTCGCGAATGCCTCGAATTATCAGGTCAAAATTTCGGACATGAGTAGAACGGCAATTGTTTGGTTCATTCTTTTCTTAAAATTATTCGACAATTTTGATTTTTTTTAATGAAATTTTGAATTAGAAAAAGCCCGCGGACGCTCTGACTTTTGTAAATTACGAGCCATCGGGTCGATTATTCTTGCGCAAAGAGGCCAGGGGAGACAGGAATATTTGGAATCGAATTTGGGAATAATCATCAAAGGGATTCGGATTGTATGAAATATATTGAATTTTTTCAAAATATCTGTAAAATGGCGCATTTGCTCGAATTTTCGTGAATTTATGACTAATCCAAGCTGCTGGTACTTGCCGCTCAAATAGGCTGAGGGACTCAGCTCGGTTCGGTATTGAGTTTGAAAAAATCCGTAGATAGGGGAGTTCAGATTTTTGGAATTTAACTTTTTTTTTTTAATTATAAAAAAACTAAATTAAAACAAGACAAATTAGAAATTTTCACATTGCTTTCTCATTTTTTCTTTCTTTTCAAATTTATGATCACGTTTTTCTTTTCTTACTCATGAGCGAGCTTTGCGGGCGAGATGAAATAATAAAAAAAAAAATTTTTTTAAATGCGGAAGCAGTGTGAAAATTTTTGATTTTTTTTCAGCCTCCGTTGGACATTAGAAGTCCGATGCTCGAAGAATACGAAAATTCCGTTTTATAAATTTTTCAAGCCACGTTGCGATATGTAAAATTGAAAATTCGAGAATGACTCTTGCCTGTCCGTAACGTTTATATTGAAGAGCCAAGGTATGAGGTACTCGGCGCATTGAACGGCGTTGTTGGCAGCGGCGACGTGCAAAGGGCTCTGCCAGTTTCGATCTCTCACGTCTACGTGAGCGCCGTACTTGAATAAAACCTCGAGGGCCCGATGATTGCACGAACGGCATGCTCTGTGCACCGCGGTCAGCCATTCCTTGTCCTTATTGTTTACTTCGGCTCCGCAGAGCAGGAGGGTTTCTATTATCGTTGGATCACCTCTGCGCGCCCAATAAAAATACACATTTTCCAATAACTAAAGTACATTTTAGCCATAGCGACAGAGCGTTGGAACGCAGAGAAGCTAATTATACCTGTAGGCGGCTGCGTGTAAAAGAGTTCGCTGCTCCGAATCCTGCCAATGCACATCGGCAAGATCGGTCAGGAGCGTACGAACCTCGTCTACGCTCCCGCGAAATATAGCTTGGAGCAGAGGTGGCTATAGCGACAAAAATAAATACTTAAAGAAGCGCGAACTCGCAAAATTAGAGGAGAGTATCCCGCTGATCGGTTATTTTCGTTTCATTTGCTTGGTATGAAATATAAAAAAAAATTTATTAATTTCCCTGCGTTTGATCGCGACAGGCTCCCCCGCCGGGCCCGTGAATATTACGGGTCGATCGTAAAAATCGACGAAAAATCGAGTAAAATTGCAATTCTGCAAACGAAAAAAAAATTTGTTAAGCCAAATCAAGTATTTTTCATATGTATTTTGATGCGCTGAATTCAAATCCGAAGTCGGTTTGGCTTGTACACCCTTCAACTTTAAATACCAAACCGACTTCGGATTTGAATTCAGCGCATCAAAATACAAAAGAAAAATACTTGATTTAGCTTAACAAATTTTTTTTTCGTTCGCATAATTGCAATTTTTCACGATTTTTTAGCAATTTTCAGCGGTTATTCACAATTTACTCTAACATCGGAGGGTCTACCAGCTAAATCAACTTGTGATTTGAATTCAGCCTATCGAAATACACAAAAAAAAATACTTGATCTAGTTCGAGAAAATTTTTTTCGTTTGCATAACTTCAATTTTTACACGATTTTTAGCGATTTTCAGCGGTTTTTTTGCAATTTACTCACAATTTTGAAGGGTTTACGAGCTAAATCAACTTCAGATTCGGATTCAGCGCATCGAAATACATAATAAATATTGATCTAGTTCGTAAAAAAATTTCTCGCTTGCATTACTGCATTTTTTTTTTGCTATTTTTAGCGATTTTTAGCGGTTTTTTGCAATTTACTCAAAATTTTTAGCGATTTTTAGCGGTTTTTTGCAATTTACTCAAAATTTTGAGGGTGCACGGGTTAAACCGAACTCAAATTCGGATTCAGCGCATCGAAATACATAACTCTAGATGGGTCTGGTCAAAAGTACAGACCACTTTTTTTTTTTTTGTGTGCCGGGTGTTATTATTGTTTGCTATGATTATTATTTATTTATTAAATCAGATTTATGAATAATTCGAGGACCTCTTTGCTACGAAAAAATACTATAAGCAAAAAGTTGTCCGTACGAATTTTCAAGATGGTCAGATTGCCTAAAACTTGAAACTTTGTAGAAAAAAAGATGCAACTCGAAGACCATCCGAATAATACAATATTATCAGAATTGACGCAATCATTTTTTACAACTCTAAGCAAGGTAGTTCAGGCCGCGGCTATAAATCAAATTTTATCCGCAAGATCTCATCCTCTTGGTATGAATTTTCTAGAAATTTCCATTCGAAACTCTTGGGCTCAGCGTTATACTCGCTTTTGTGATAAATTTAAAGCTAAACTACTAAGAAGAAACACAATCCGTTTGTCCAACAATTTTCTTACAACTCGGATACGAAAAGATATCTTGGATGCGGAAAAAATGCTCAAGGACTTTTGCAATCCGTTTATTCGATTGAGTTGGCTATAGAAGTATCGTATGTAAGTTTGTTCCAACAAACATCGAACTTGTGTATCGTAATCGATAAATTTCAAATTGAAAAATTATTTTCGAGCTTTTGGAGTAATATTTTTCACAGAGTTCCGAGACTTCTTGTTTCACTTAATGGGAATATACTTACCATAATATGAAGTAAGAATAACACGGAAACAGGATCGGATAGTTATGCACAAAAACGTGAAAGACGCATAAATTTAGGAATGCAAAAGAACAAAGAGGGAACAAAAAAATCGTGATTTTGAAAAAAAAAAAAAAATTTCAATTGCATAATGAAATTTTTAATTGATCAATTTATTGCACGAGAGAACGAAAAAATTTAGTGACCGGTAAATTTGTATCTTGAACATACGCGGACATAATTTTTTTCTCGTCTTTTTATAATTATGAATATTCGAGACCGTGTCACACACACCGGATAGGTTGGACTGTCAAACGAACATAACCTATGCGAAAACAAAAGTGCTCCAAATCCCCGGGAACAATGAAACCGTAAATTATTGAAACTTCGAACAATGAAAAATGTACTCACCTCATCCGTTATTTCCCTAATATTCATGTTTTATTGTTTTTTCGTGAATCTTTCGGCACGCGCATCGAGGTGAAAATTTATGAATTTCGTCGGACCGCGCGCGATGTTTTATCGGGCATACATGAGCGCATAGCTGTCAACGGCGTGCTCGACGAACTCGGCGTGCTTATTTATTACTCATATGGTATTACTATCTATACAAAAAAAAAAAAAAAATCCGTACTCGCGATTATTTTCCGGCATCTTTTTATCGCGCAAGATGATTTATTTCATATTTATATTGTCATTGAAGATGCGAAAGTTATCGTGGAATGAACATTTTTTTTTGTTATAATCCGATCCAAACGGAGCGTTTATAAAAAGGGCACGCTAGATGCAAATATATGATTGGTAATATGAGACAAAGGATACACGCGGCCAGAGGTTTTCACACTGCGGTTCACCTAGAATTTTTATTTTTAGATGTGTGAGCATTCTCGGCTATCCTCCTCATCGCCGCGGAGCAGCTCCTCTTTATTTTTTCATTACGATTTATTTACATCTTGTGATGAAAACATCGGCATCGAATGATTTTTTCGAAATTAACATCAACACCATTTTACATAAATTTGGCGCATGGAGATTGTAGTGAAATATTAGAATATTTTTAAAATCTAATAGTTCCCGATTCTTTCTTTTCCGTTCATTTTATTTCCCAAAAAAAAAAAAATTTAATTAAGATCTTTTGTCGCTGGATTGGAAAAAAATATATATTTTATTTGTCGTAATAATTTACAAAAATATGGGAGCCCCGAGCGGTCCGTTCAATTTTTGGGGTGTATTCAACGGACGAGAAAGTAAACACCAACAATATCTTCACATCGTGATTCATTTTGCAATTGAATTTCTCATCAGTAAGCTTAGCTTTGTGCCACGTCCACGGGTGTTCCTCATAGAGTAATACCACATGGTGCTCGGAAGCTCCCCGAGTATCTACGTTTACATATCTTTCGTTATATATTGAAACGCATAGCGATCGGAGTACTTGCGAGAAAAGGCTTCACTTGGTGCTCGTGATTTAGGCCATCTAGCGACCATTTCGCAATCTCCAAAAGGGCATACTTTTGTGCGCGAATCCTTTGAAAACCCTTCGCGCGCTCAATATTGAATTTAATTCACTTTTTTCTGCTCTCAGTGATAAAGGGCTGCCCTTGTCTAAACTATACAAGGAGTTATATTAAAATGCTCAGCAGTGAGCTTGAAATATTATATAGCATTTGCATCTTTTGTACAATTAACGTATTTTATATTATTAAAAAAATTATTAATCCGTTCGAATAATTTATTATCCTCTGCCGCGAAAAAAAGCAAAGGCAAACGAAAGATTTGTTGACGGAAAAGAGATTTTTTTTTCACAATTGCGTGACGACATTTGACATAAAAGTTTATTTTCAATCACCAATTGTGTTAATGAATAAATATACAACCAGCTGTATGTTTGAGTGTAGTTTTAATAATCGAACGAAAAGATCTCTCTGCTTCTTGAATCTCGAACAAACGCGAGATCGAACGACTCTGTGAATTCAAAGGTTTTGGCCAACTTCACAGACATGAATCGATCCTCCTTCTCCAACTTCAGGGTGGTATATAGGTTTTTTTTCTTGTGACAAGTGTTGGTTGAAAGTGTATACGAAAGCGGTTATCGTGCCGCGCTCTAATCCAACGAAGTAAATTTAAATTGCTAAAATAAAATGGATTTGGTCTATCGTGCACCATTCTTCGTTCTCGAAGTGCCAAATTTGAAACTCAAAAAACCATCGTGGCTCGTTAAACCGAGCGCGATGGTAGTTTTTTCAATAATCTTGCTCTCGTACTTCATGGTCACAGGAGGTTAAGTGTCCACGTCTGCACACATATGTTTTTTTGTTTTTGCTCTCGACACGCGGATTTATCGTTGCGAAAGTCAAATTTTGCTTCTCGTTTCTGGCAGGTATAATTTACGACGTTATCGTGGAACCACCGAGCGTTGGATCGACGACTGACGAGCACGGTCACACGAGACCGGTAAAGCCTTTATTAACCACCGATATCGTTTCCTTCATTATTACAAATTTCCATACGCATTAAGAGTTTTCTCTTGGAAAAAAAAAAAAAAAAAAAAAAAAGTTAAACCCCTGACTCCAATTGCCGATTAAACAATTTTATATAGTAAAAAAAAAAGCTCCTTTGACGGCGAATTTCATAGGTTATATTTTAGTATATATCGCGTTCTTAGTATAAATCACGAATGATTATTCGAATTTCGTTCCTACACCATAATATTACATTTAATAATATAATTTAGTGATAAAAAGCGTTAGAAAAAAAAAAAAAAAATTCATGCATCCTGAGCCGCAGCCCTGATTCGACACCTTTACCCGAATCTCGATCTAATCGAAAAAAAAAAAAAAATATTATTTCAAGGTCGCATTTATGCCCTATCGTGTAAACGGTCAATACATAATGGAAGGTCTGGCTGCGAGTTTTCTCTTTACGCTCGGCGGCCTGGGTTTCATTATTTTGGACCAAACTCACAATCCCTCGACCCCGAAACTCAACAGAATTCTTCTTATTTGCGTCGGCTTCATCAGCATCATCGTTTCCTTCATAACTTGCTGGATCTTCATGCGCATGAAGCTGCCGTGAGTGCTCGTACAATTTAAAAATCAATAATACGATCATAATAATTTTTTTTACATTAATATTCGATTTTTTTTCCTTATCTTCGCAGCGGATACTTCTAGTGGTAATTGAGAGCCGATTGTCAAATTGGCTCAAAGAAGAAATTCAGTTGGCTAGCGATCGTGAGACGCGGATCGGGGGAGAGCTTCCACGCGTAATTACATTGAAAAAATTTTATTTTTCATTTTTACAATGTATAAATCATGAAAATGAAACGTTTTTTATTTCATCATTGCAGTGCAATTATTTTTTATAAATTGATTATCACAATGTCATATCGTGGCATTTGCGATTCTTTGTCACTTCTCGCATCGATCGGACTAGATTATACAAATTACATATGAGGCATTCCACATCGACATGACCACTTCAAAACCTCAATATCTTGAATTTTTTTGCAATCGACATATGCTGTACTCTTCGAAACAAAAAAATTGATACGTATTAAATTTATGATGGCATTGATAGGAGTGAAATTACAGGAAAATGCGATTTTTGCTTGTGTTTTTCTCACTGATTTTATTACATGGAAATGGTGTGTCGGAGCGAAAAATTGCTTAGAATCAATTTTCTTGTGTTTGTTGCAAGGATAATGAAAAAAAAAATTTTAAAAGGCAAGATCTTACATTTTTCATGGAAAAAAAATCTATTTAAAAAATAAAAATCGATTTTTCGACTTGGACGGTTTTAAAAAATTTTTAATATTTTTTTTTTTTTAATTCCGACCACTTTGCCGTATGCAAGTTGTATCCGTTGAGAAAATTTTACCACCGAGCTCAAAAAAAAAAATACGTTTTAAGAAGCATAACTGCTTGGATATTCTGTAAAAATTTGAGAATTTTTGGCAGTACCGTTTTTGAGAAAAAAAAAATCGAAAAGTCGACGTGTTTCGTAGACTAATTTCCATTACCGTTGCGAAGAACTTTCGATCATTTTGCCGTACGCAAGTTATATCCGCTGAGAAAATTTTACCACCGAGCTCAAAAAAAAAAAAAAAAAAATACGTTTCAAGAGGCATAATTGCCTGGATATTCTGTAAAAATTTCAGAATTTTTGACAGTACAGTTTTTGGGATATTTATAATGCAAGAGGACCCCCGCTCGCCCGTGAGCGGTGCAACATTCTATCGTTCCCATGCATATCTCGCTCGCTGCGCACCGTTGAATGAATTCGCTCATGAGCAAAGAAAAAAAAAAAAAAAAAAAACAACATTGAAATTCCGGAAAAGCCCATCGTTCCGAACAATTCCCGGCCTCGATTCGTCGATTCGTTTAATATCATTATTATATTGTGCAATTTATGCTCCATAATTTCTCTATCCGACTCGTCGGATGACGCAAAAATAAATAATGTAAAATATAATTGATAAATCATTAAAAAAAAAACAAAAAAACAAAACACAAATTAGGCCATTTGGCATTTGGCATAAATCTGTCTAATGAAAAAGTACTAGCATGTTTCTCTGTTGCCAGACCAAAGTTTTCCATTCAGTATGTTCAAGGATGTCCCATTCCCATTATATTACCATTATTCGAAATCAAAGCTCTCAGGGCCTTTGGTTTTCGATTGATTTTTCTTTCAGATCTCTGTTCCATCCCAAATGCTACAAAATTTTTAGGGATTATTTCGCTTTTCGTTGGTAATGCACCTAAAAAAAAAAACTACCGGGGTTTTCCGTGATCGAATCATCGTAGGCCTCGACCCGTGCCCAGGACACAAATATCATCGATGGGGGGGGGGTTTTTTTTGTTTTCGTTTTTCAGTCTTCGCATCGAGTCTTTCCAAGATTGTTCGTCGTTGCCTCGATTCGAACATCTTTAATATCTCTCTTTGGTCGAGCCTCCGTAGACCGGAGTCCCCTCTCGATTCCCCCCCTCTTCATAAACGTATTCG
Source organism: Rhorus exstirpatorius (assembly GCA_963564615.1). Classification (NCBI taxonomy): domain Eukaryota; kingdom Metazoa; phylum Arthropoda; class Insecta; order Hymenoptera; family Ichneumonidae; genus Rhorus; species Rhorus exstirpatorius. The sequence continues at coordinate 21,718,443 of OY751318.1, forward strand.
GAATGTCCTGAAAAAAAATATGATAATTTCATCAAAAATTCTGTTGTCGATAAAAAAAAAAAACTTTTAATTTTTTTAAAATCGCGCTGGCGTTTGAAATTGTACTTGGAAAAATCACTGCTTTTCTCGATAATGTGCTCAAACTCAGCAAAGCTCAGCGCTCCGTCATCATCGAGATCGGCCTCGTCTAATAAAAATTGCAACAATCTTTGCGTATCGGTCTCATTGAGTCTCTGAGGCGCGGTGAGCCTGTCCACTACTTGTCGCAGATCACCCACACCCAGCATATCATCCCCATCGAAATCTGAAATAAAAAATTGTTACCCGGAAACGTTTTTCGCGACGAACTTTATCATCTCAGGATATCGATGAACGATTATAGCTGCAGGAATATTCAGTTTTTTTTTTTTTTTTTTTTTCGTAAAAATATGAGAAAACCAAAAGATGACTCGACTAATATTTCGAAAAATATTGGTTTTTTGATAAATTTTAGGAATGAAAAAAATTTCGCGGTACGGCTCATTCTCATATTGTAACAAATGATAAAAACAAAAACAAAAACAAAAGTAACGTTCGAGCTTTGAGTTGTGTGTACCAAAAATACGAAAAGCATGCTCGGCCTTTACTGCTTTTGGCGCTGCGTCGCTGAAGACCGACATCATATCTAAAAAATCCTCGAACGTGCAATCGCCGTCCTGGCCCGAGCTGAAAACTTTGCAAATACGATCACCGAACGGATTTACCCGTAATTCGGGATACTGAAGTATCTTTGACATTGGAAGCTTCGCGTTTCTGTTGTGTCCAACTTTCTCCGGCGCTAGGGCCTTGAACTTTTGATGAGCACTGCGACGATAAACATCGATGTTGTTTATGAATTGTATGAATTTGAAAAAAAAAAAAAAACAAAATATTTCTCTCGATATGGGACTTACTAGAGTACTTCTTTTTTCGAAAAATATGTGAGATCCTGCAAGAACAATTATCGCGTGACAATTTTTTTTTTTTATTAGAACAGAAGAAAAAATGAATCGAGAGAGAAACCGGGGATTTTGAATAACCGCGCGCTTTTCCCATCGACGAAACGAAAGCCGACGTGTCTGATTGGTGGATCTCTGTATTGTCTGTCAAAACAATCGATATCTCTACTCAAAATATACCGAATAATTTTTCGCGTATACTCATGGAATCGAACTTATTTTAATTTATAAATACATCGAATGGCGTAAAAAAAAAAAAAAAATTCAGTTAAAGCTTGTGCATGACTTTGGGGTTGATTAAAGTAGGTTTTAATGGAATATTGCGAGAAAAATACGGAGCTCACTAATTTCCGTTAATCATCAGAACGTAATTATTATTTTCACGTGACACAGGAGGTACGAAATTGAAAAAAAAAAAAAAAAACAAAAAACGAATAAAATAAATATGACGCACTTGATAATCTTGCAACTCTTCTTCGGTAAACTGGCTCTTTCCAGCGCCCATTTTTCACACGAGATATCCTCCCTGTATTGAGTCACAGCCACGACTGAAGCCTCTTCGCTTCTTGTCATAACATACGAATCCCGTTCGGGTCGTTCACCCTAGCTTTGAAATTTTGCTGAAAAATTCCTCGTCATAAAAAATTTAAGATCTTGTTTCATCCATTTTATTATTCGTCAATTTTTCGCGTATGACCGACACACGTGTGGCCCAACACGAAATAATGTTTTCTGCAAATTTTATTTACGTTCATTATCATTATAGTATAGCAGCGACAAATTTTCATGAAAATTCATTCCGGACTTTTGCCGTGTTTACATGACTCAGGGCTTATCGGCGACGGATGTGACGGACTCGCGCGTACTTTACGCATTTAAAAAATGATTCAAAGTATTTGAGAAAAAATTGTGCAAATTGAAACTTGCACATTCCTTCCTCATATTCATAAAGCTTTCTCTAGGAGGAAGCTAAATTTGAAAAAAGCTATTTATACAGGCAGCGGCTTTATAATTAAATTCTTAAATTATAATTTAGAATTAAAATATAAAGTTCTTTACAATAGGCTAGCAATTTATGTTATTAAATTGCTTGTGATCATTGTAAAAAAAAAATTGTTAATGAACAGCCCCAGCTTATAAAATCATTAGTTGAATATTACAATTCTCTCCTGTGTCACACTTGCATATTTTAGATATTGATTTCCATTCTTTAACTGTTTGTAATTATTGCAAGATTAAATTGTTAATTAACCGTTGAATGATATTTTCGAGTGAAATGGCTTTATTCATTATCTCACGAGCTCAAATAAATTTATTTTTATTTTTTAACTTCTACTCTTGACGTCTGACTTCGTTGCTTTTAAGTAATTAAATTATTACTTCACGCCTTATACTGTCAAGATCCTATACATATCAATTAATGTACTTTAACTGCTCGCGTAGCTCTTACGAAGTTAAATTATGAATTAACGGTTAAATAAACAAATTTATTCCGAATCTTTTTAGTCATTGTTCCCCATGGATAACAAATTTAATTTTTAAGTAAAACTTGTTGTTTGAAAATTAAATTGTTAATTAATGACCTCATAGGGCTAATTATCGGAATTAATTACGTTTGTTAAAATTACCTTTTGTCCATGCACTGTCAAGACATCAGGATATCAATTTTCATATACACTAATTTTCGTAATTTTAATGCAATTCAATTGTCAATTAATGAATAAAGTACGTTCTCACTCGAGGTAGTCTGACTCATCGTCTTTTTTAAATTAATAGAGTATTCTCTTGGGAAATCACAGTATTTATTAACACCCCTAGTATTATTTAAGAATAATAATCAGATTTATTAAAATATATACTGAATTTTCACTCGGAGATGTTTTTTACTCATAATCTCGCGAGTCTACTAAACAAATATAATTCTTCAACTAAAAGTTTCACTATTGAGAAATTCAATTGTTTATTATAACGACTCCGCAATCTCAATTATTGATAATAATCACATTTGTTATACGCAACCTCTCTCTTTATCATTGACAAGATCCCGCGTATTTTCTTACGAAATTCATTGGTCAATTAACAAATATATATTATATATTTTTTTTTGGGGTCTTATATAAAAAATTCGAAGTTATGTTGATCCTTAGTCTCAAAAGGGGAGGTTAAAAACACACAAGCTAAAATTTCTTACACGTTTATTTCCTAAACAACTTTATGAGATAAAAAAAAGTTTTACGGCTGTCTGCGTTTATGAATTACGCATAACGGCCCCACTATTCGTATTTCATACGAAAAAGCCGATTCGAGAAAATGTGTCACAAGTTTTTTGAGGTTAGGTTGATCTTCGGTATACCGCCTTTCGCTGACTTTCGTTCTTCGTTCATCCAGTATTTGTATTTATAGTCATCGCGTGCGTTCGTCGAAAGCATGCTATTATTATCCAGTATCGGGCCAAATGCGTGCTTCGAGCATCGCCGAAGCTGCCCAAGAATAATTCTAAAAAGTTACAGTAGCTTCAAACAACGCAACAGATTTGACGAGTCGAACGAATCTAATATTGGATAACATTATTTACGATAAGCCGATACAATTTATCTGTTTTTTTTTTTTTTTTTCATCCTACGAAGTCAATATCGCATTTCAATTTCAATATGCTCCATTTCTGTACGAGAACGTGACAAAATGAGACGAGTAGCGAAACGGTCGGGTCTCCGACGCTGAATCACGTTGAGAGTTCTTCGAGTTGTGTGTTCCTCGATAAGGAAGAAAAAAGTGATAAATTTAGTGTAAGTGCAGTGACGAAGCCGATTTGAATTCTCAATCTAAAAAAAAAAAAAAAAACAACAGGACATACCACCATAACCACGGAGTTAAAGTTTTACTCAAAGACGCGACGCTAAAAACTAAAAATATCCTCAAAAATCATTAAACGCGAATAAATGTAATCGTGGCTCCGCAAAGTTTTTTTACAAGAAGAAAAAAAAATTCCGAAAAATGGAGGCTGAGATTGCGCTGCTTAACAGAAAGCTTCAGGCGGCGGGCAGGGCAAAAATATGCGCAGACGAGTATGCGATCTTGAAGAGCGACGAAGAAAGATTTGCCTATACGCTCGGCCTATCGGAGGAGCACGAAATGACGCCGATGATTCGGACAGAAGGTAAGAGCTCGATGTTATCCGTAAAATATCGTAAAGACGGCAACGAATTATTTGTTTCATCGGACTCGACGAACTCGAGAGACAAAATTCTCGAGTTGTACACAAAGAGTATAGCTCACGCGGAGAAAAATTCGCAAGAATTGGCTACCGCTTACGGCAATCGTTCGGCTCTGTTGTTCGAATCGAGGCTGTACGATCATTGTCTTCGCGACATCGAGAGAGCGCTCGCTCTCGATTATCCGCAGCATCTGAGGTTCAAATTATTCGTTCGTCGAGTCAATTGCATGAAGTTTATCAGCGACGAGCCGAGAGCAAAGCTCGAGGAAGCTATCGAGGAGGCGCGACGATGCATCGAAGCTACGTGTCTCGGGGAAGAAAAAAAGTTGCGAGAAAAAATGAAAATCTTGACGAACGGCGCCGTGACGAAGCCGCGAAGAAAGATGTTCGACGAGGAAAAATTTAAGCCCCCTGTACCCAACGACAATGCCGAGATTCCCGGCGTTTCCGGCGCTCTGACGATCTCGTACGACGAAAAATTCGGCAGACACGTTACGGCGACGAGAAAAATTCATCCCGGCGAAGTTCTCGCGATTCAGAGCGGTTACGCGACGATTCTTGCGCCCGAAAATTTTTATACCCACTGCTCGAATTGCCTGCGTCAGACTTGGTCGGGTGTACCTTGCGACGATTGTCCCAGAGCTGTTTATTGCGACGAGACTTGTCGCGACGAAGCTCTGAAAAATCATCACGACGTCGAGTGTCCTGTCGTCGGGGCTTTGCTGAAACTTGAATTTAATTTGCTCGGTCTCATGAGCCTGCGTCTTGCGATACGAGCGGTCAGAGACGCGGGAAGCTTTCCAGCTTTGAAGAAGAAACTCGAAACGGTCGACTCCTGGCAAGGTATATTAAGCAGTCAGATAATATTGAGATGATTCTTTGGACTTTGAGCTTGAGAATTCGAATAAATTGCTTAAAATGTGTGATCAGTAACCAGAGCTGGGCAGAGTACTTCAGAGTATCCGGCACTTGCGATGTACTTTAAGTACAGTATTTGAAGTACGAAGCGCTTAAAAAGTATTTCAAGTACTGTACTTGAATTTCCAAGCATTCGGCCTGTACTTCAAAGTATTTGTACTTAAATTTTCAAGTACTTTCGCGTACTTCAAGTACTTTTTCAAGTACCAAGTACGAAGTACTTTTGAATACGTCTTGTTAATTGTCGCATGTATAACGCTTTTGAATATATAATTGAGGAACGTTCTGCGTCATCTTTTGGTTAAGATTGTAAGGAATGACCGTTCAAAGGCTCAAGCTACGGTAGTTACGGTTTAATTGTCAATGCATGGCTCCGTTTTTAACACTCCGTGTATTATATTTCTTTATTTTTTTCTTTTTCAAACCTGAAACTAAATAAATCTTAATTGCAATCGTCAATATGCTATTTTTTTATAATTATTTCCAATTCTTCGTCTAAATATTTCTCTTTCAATCTGCCTGACCTGAGTAAATTGCACAATGTGAACATTTTTTTTTTATGCAAAAAGTACTCGAATCAAAATCAAATGAGTTTGAAGAGTGCGTAAGAAATTAAATATAAGTACTAGAACTTATGAGATGTATACCTGAAAAATTTAAAAAACATTTGATACTTGATACTTGTTGTATTTCAAGTACTTGATACCTCAAGTACTTAAAATATTTAGTACTTCAAGTACCGAGTACTCGGAGTACTTGGTATTTCAGGTATTCAAGGTACTTTGGTACTTGAAATACACGAGTACTTCAAGTACTTACAGTATTTTGTACTTGAAGTCCTTTCTGGTACTTTGCCCGGCTCGGTTAGTAACAAATTTTACTCAAAATAAATAAATTTACGAATTTGGGAAAATATTCGAGCTTCTATAGCGACAATTTCAGATCCAAGAACGAAAGGTTTCACCGGAACACCTCCAATTCTCAATGAGAATGATTATTCGAGTGTTTACACACTTGCGAAAAATACGAAAAAACGCTCGAGTCCCGATCTCTTCGGAAGATCGTTTAACGCCGTTTATATAATATACTGCGTCGGGATCATGAGCGATTTTCTCGGTGAAAAGTTGTCGCGTGACATAAGGGCTGTACGAAATAATTCATGGTCAATTTTTCTCGGTGGGCTCGTCACCAGGCATCAACAGATAATTCCTAGCAACGTTCACAGCGTGAGTAAATTATGAAATTAATTCGGCCAGTGTGCATTGAGAATGCGAGGGGCCTGGGTGGTCGGATCGAGAAACAGAGAAAATTATCGCTCGAAGGATCGAATTCGAACGATTAATTTTTCTTCGCGATATCTTTGTATATATATATCCATATTCACGCGTTACTTTCGATTCAAACGTACAATATGTATTTCCGTAGCGATTATTGAATCTTCCCAGCTCGTTAAATATTATTTATCATAATGAAAATAATTGTCTCCGGGCCCCAAAAGTTCTCAAATATCGTTTCATAACCTCGAAATTTTTTAATCTTTCAACGGACTTGTCGCAACGACGCGTGCTGCCATCGGTAATTCGTTTCTTCAATGCAGAGCTAAATCATATTAGCTGTTTCACTAAAAACAGGTAACCGAGGAACATGGAAATATCGAGCGCGAGCGGGGGGCTTCGATGATACCTTTTTTGAGTCTCTTCAATCACAGCTGCGACTGCATGGTCATGAGAACTCATTATGGTACGAGCGTCGCTTTGTACGCTCTTCATACGATCAATGCCGGCGAACAAGTGGGTATAACCGCTGACTTTGAATTTACCGGAAGCGAATGAATAAGTATTGCCCAACAGTCGCGAAACTCGATTGCCGATTATTATTTCAGGTTTATGACAATTACGGAATGCATTACGCGGTAGAGGATCTTTATTCACGACGGCGCAGGCTGCAGCGACAATTTTACTTCAACTGCGAGTGTCGTGCTTGCAAAGAAAATTGGCCTTTGTTCCGAGAGATTCCGTCGTATACGGTAAGAATTCTTCTTTTTGTTTTTATTACAATTTCTCAATAAAAAAAATCAAAACAATTCAAATTTTACTGGCGCCGTTGTATGGACTAAATTTGAAAATTGAAGCGTTGCGAGTTAAAAGAAGAAGAAAAAAAAGAATGCACGAGTTCCCCGATGTCTAAGTCATGTCGATTGTTTTGCCAGAGCAAAGGATTGAACCGACAGCAGGAGCTAAAGTTAAAAATGGCTCTGAAAAATTTCGACAAGTACGTGGATTTAGTTACGGTTGGTGAAATTCAGGACAAGCTTTATATCATTAAAGATCTGGAGCTCATGCTGAAGATATTGCTGGATCACGTTGATCTGCCCTGTCGACAAGTCAACGAGGTCGTCGAGACGCTCAAACAAGTTTATTCTCTCCTCAGCACGCGTTATCGATCTTTGTGCGATTCGGTAAAATTGTAACGAAAATGATGAAAGAAAAAGAAGAAATAAAAAAAAAAATAACAAAATCTCTCCTCACAGACGATGAAAAACGAAAAATGAGCGAAGATTATGAACTATGTAAAAAATTGTGAAATATCGCAATTGCTATTATGTATATTTTTATCCAATGAGTACGGTAGACGAAAATTAGGAATGCGACATTGGGCGATGGATTTGAGAATTCAGTAAAATCGCTGCTTGAAGATATGCATCGTAAAGGAGAGAAGACTTCTGCGTACGAGAATTAGCAGTCAATCTTTGCTAGGAAAGAATCACTAAGTATGAATTTAAGGTAGTTCGGTCGAATTGAGGTTCACGTTTAACACCCTGTTTTTTTGCATTTAATCAAAAGAGTTGACCTTGCTCTACATGTCTGCAAAATTTCAAATTAATTTACCGTGTAGTTTTTGCGTAATTAATAAATAAGTTAACATTGCTCTTATAGGGCATATAAGGCTCAGATGGCACGCCAACTATCGAAATTTCAGTATACACGAAAAATTAATCGTTTAAGGGCAAAAAAAAAAAACATACCACAATAATGGTTGATATCTATAAGAGATATTTACCAAAGATTTAAGTCGATTTACCGTACGGTTTTTTTTTATTTCAATAATTAATGCGAGTCCGCGGTCTCTGTCCTTGTCATACACCGGATCTGCTCGCTAGCAGAAGACTAGGGGAAAAAACATGTGAAAATCGAAGCTAATCCGCGTCTCACTTCAGATTCGATGAACGCCAGCAAAAGTGGCTCTGAACAACTGTCACATTTGAGTTATTCGGCAAGATATACAATGTCAACTAGACGAGTTCCGAGTTCATTGCATACTGGCCGTTGATTCAACTGTACTTGCCTCGAGACGAGCCTTTTTCTCCCCTGTTCTTCATTATACTGTTTTAAAGCATACAACAAAACTCGCGAATGCAATCTAGTAACTTTATGCGTAAGGTTAGATTAGCTCGCTCCCTAACGTAGAGAATGAGTCAAGTTGAGTCTGTCATTATTCCGGGTATTAATTATTAACTTATTATTTACACCCTAAAAGAAGCTTGTAATATTTTTTTATGCAACAATTCAATTTATCATAGCTTTCATATGGTTAAATTGTACGTAAATAAATCTGAATTACGGATGAAATTTGACTTCGGCCAAACTCGACCGAACTACCTTAACTTTTAAAAATCGCTAAATATGAATTTATCTTTTAATGGCGGCGAGCGATCCCTTCTACTTAGCGTCGCAAGTCGACTTGTTCCGCCGGAAGTACTTTTGATTGCTTCTGTGATTTGTGCCGCATTGTGTCTATACACGCTGTGTGAGCTTGACTATAACTGCGTTGAAAAAAACAAAAATAAATCGACGTATTACGATGTAATGAAAATAGGTTTACGGCTACTTTTCCTTCTCAATTTGAGGTTAAGCATGGACCCTGTCAGTCTTCTCATACGAACTGACAAGGCTCGTATCGAGAACAAGAAAGACGTAACTCGGACTTGATTGTAACGTACATGAACGATTACCCACGCGAAGTGCTCACTGCATATATTCGGGTAGCCAATCATGAGAGCTACTAAAAAGGAAAAAAAATCAATTTATTTGTATCATAATATCCTGACATGAATTTTTCATACCAGACAATGTATGCGCGTTTAACCTCAATAATTTTACTTTCTTTGTTTTTTGCACCCAACGAATCTAGTTTTTGCGCTGCTCAACTTTATAAATTGCTGTCGGAAACGCGTAAAACTTAATTTCCGAAGTTGTGTAGCAGAAAACATTCTTATATGACTTCATACAACAGTTTAAATTTCCTTTCCGCGACTTCTCTATTATATTGTCATCAATTGCACTACGCGACTCCAGCAAAACTCCAGCAAAAGCATTCTCGCCACCATGGGCGCTCTAAGTCGTTATTCTCAGCCGCTATAGTATATGGCACTGCACACAGCAAATAGTATATATGAAGAAAAAAAAGGTAGTACAACGATTGTTGGTCCATATACTTATGAGAGTCTTTAATGCTTGTAAAATAATACAAAGAATTGGTCGTCAAAAAAATTTTCATCGATCCACAGGAGTTTAAGGCGTGTAAGAAATCATTTCAATTATATATATATGCAAATATGTACTTCAGTAAATATATCACTGACGACACTTATTATCGTCACCACGTCAATAACCTTACTCGGTAGGCCAACAAAGGTAATACCATCATTAATACGGTTGCACGATTAATCGTGGAACGAGATTTTTCACTTCTATTGGAGGTCTCGTCTCTTTGAATCCCGGAATCAGGCTCCGAGCTTACGATATTATTTTCATCGGATTTCACTGTATAACCGATTCTCCACTCCACACCCGGATGAACCGGGCTCTTGGTCTTTAGATAATCAACCAGCAGTTCGTCCGTCGAAATTCCTGAGAACAAAGGGTTCATATTATCGTTCCTCAAACTGTTTTTACAGGCACAATATTGGGTTATCGATAACTTTCATTGCAACATTTTTCTTTTTAAATGCCCAACGGTAAGTATAGCGGTTCAATGATTTCGAACGTCAAGTCTGCAAATTCGCTGATGGATAGAATTTATATTTCAAATAATTTTTTTAGTCCAGCGTCATTCTAACCAAAAAAGTAGAATCATAATGCAATCTTCTACAGAATATTGATTTTTTGCTTTTGGTATAAAGATTAAGGAGTATCTCCTGAGGGGTAAGTTCAAGTTGGCGGGATGCGGAGGGGACGAGCTTCAGCCGCCATCTTGTAAAATACGTTTTATCAAATATCTCGTGAACCGTGCATCGTACGAGAAAAACTGTAGAAACCTGTATTGTAGTTAATCGAATTCTCTACAACTGTTATGGTTTTTGATTTACAGCGTGGCAAACTTTTCCAAACATCACCATTTTGATTGTTACATCAACCGTTAACTATATATATTTAAGAATATAACCATGTTTGGAAAAGTTTGCCGCGTTATAAATAAATAAACCATGCACTTTACAGGAAAAAGTTTCCAATAAAATTTGTAGAGAATTTCATTATCTACAAAAAAGGTCTCTACTATTTTTCTAGCAAAAAAAGGTCTCTACTGATTTTTTAGCAAAATCAATTCTGTAGAAGGTTGCAGAAAAAATGGCTAGAATGACTGCGATTTATTTTCTGGGAAAAGGATTGAGCGATGCGTTATTATCTTTATGTTCGAATCGAGGGATTAAGAAAATCGCGGCTCAAATCAAGACATAGCTTCACTACTCGAGACAAATATCGGTAGACATCGAATATTTTGGGTTTGGATTTTGAGTTATGTACTCACCGGCCGCTACGTAATTGAGATTCGTGAACATCGTGTAACCATCACCACCTTCGCGAATAAAGTCCGTCATTAAAATAGTGTATGTCGCGTTATCGGCTAGCTCGCTGTAAATTGGCACGCTACACTTGGAGCAGCGTACCTCGACCGAAGAGACTCTGGAGCCAGCGGGTTGTGACAGATCGTATATAACCTGATGAATTAATTAGTCGGTTAAGACCCCCCAAACGAAAATGAATGAACACGGGGAATTTCATTGCTGTTCAATGTAAATGTTCCGAAATGACGATAGGGTAGACGTACTACCAGTTGTGGCCACTGTACCGTTTGTGGCAACTCGCCGCATTTCCCTCTCGAATTTTTTAAAGTTTCAAGGCTGTGTTCACTTCATCGAGCGTAATATTTTGATATACTAGATGTTTCCGCGCGCATTATCGATTGCTTTATTGAATATCTGCTAATTTATTTCAACGAAATATGACTAAGTAAATGTGTCAACGCTGAGCGGTTTGTATAAAATAAGTCAGAAGTGTCAGAGAAGTGTTGAGGGTAAGAAGACTACACGGTTTCTCATGTCTAAAATCATTTCGGCCCATTAAACATTTATATTTTATCACTTAAAGCTCGTTTTTCGGGTTAGAATTACAAAAAACTAACATATCAGCTATAAATTATCTGAAAAATTCGCGGTGGCCAAAAGTGGTGTATTCAAAATGCGATTATTCTATTTTTGTGGCCCAGCATATGGCCACAGGTATTTTCTTATTTATCATGATCAGAAAAAGTTTCGAATGATAACAATTCGATTCTGTGTACCTTTTAGGTTATACCGATCACTTTTTTAGTTCTGAATTTGCAATTATGTGAGCACTGTTCGTAAATGAATGTTCGAAAATGCTTAAAGTGGCCACAACAGGTACCCTATATGATAATTGTTCGACCGTATCGAGTTGTTCGGATGATGGACAGGGTTAATGGGATGTATATATATATATATATATATATATATATATATATATATATATATATATATATATATATATATATGGGGGCACAGCAGGGAAACTGCGAAAGACCTGGACTGATATATAGGCGTAAACTTCTTGACGAATTACGAATCCTCGTATCGTTAGAAATTCAGAAAAAACTTTATGCCGGTTGGTAAACAGAGAGTTCAAGCAGTCAGTTATTACAAAACGACTATGGGGGTCATCCATCCCATTATTGATGAATACCACAAACCCGCTTGACTCGTTCTACATACCTGGACTCCGGAAAATTGAAGATATGCGCCATTCAAATCCCCGGTGTCGTTTATCTTCAGCGATCGGACGCTCCATTCCAGAACCTCACGGAACGTACTTCCGTTCAATTTGAGCTTTATCAGACCGTTGTTGAAGGGCAATACCGACAGAATATCGCTCATGGTGATCTATGGGATTCAATAACGATAGATATGCCTTATTACTCGGACTCGTTCGTCTTAAATATACGCGGTATAACGTAAATATGATATTTTAGGTTAGATCGGCCATTTTGTCGAAACGAAAGCCAGTACACCCAAAATGGCTACCTTCTCATCATCGGCCTTGAGTATAGAAGTTCTGATAGATCCGCTATTGTGAATAGCGATCGCTGCGTCGGTCCAACCGTCAGCAGTCACGTATTGTCTCGCATTCTGCAAACCCGAGTAACGAGGAAAATTAACGAATCCCAATTGTCTGGTCGTTTATGGAAGATGTTTAAAAAAAAATATATATATTTTTTTGTTCGGCAATCTGACTCACGTAATCGATCATTGCATCGGTCAAGAGATTCCCAAGATTGCATTCCTTTCTTCGACAATTTTTACTGTTGCCATCGAGGAAAACTTTGGTAGAACCAACAATATTGTTTATCATGTCATTTATCGCCGGACGCCATTTATCCAATTCATCGAGAATATCCTTGGCCTAATTGGTTTAATTTTTTTTTTTTTTTTTTTCAATCCTTGCAACGATTCGACGATTTTCTCGTTTACCTAATTTATTTTTAAATAAATTTTTCGCAAATACCTGTTCGACACTGCCATCCACGAGTATGGGCTTACCGATGATCTTCGTTACTTCGCCATTTTCGTCAAAATCGATCGTTATATTGCCCAAATATTTCGTATACGCGTAAGCCTGCACGACATAAACTTTGCGGCCATTTTTTTGTAAAATTTCCGTGGGATAGAGGCCCTCGGGTGCCTCGAGATCGGGACCCTCTCCCGTGTAGAGAAACGTGTTTGTATGACCACCGATAACGATATCTATCCCGTCGACCTCGGCGGCAATTTTTTTATCCATCTCGAAGCCCGAATGGCCAACGGCGATCAAAATGTTCACCCCGTCGGCTCGCAATTTCGCGACCTCGCGTCTTATCGATTCTACTTCGTCCAGAAATTTTACCTTACCGGTCGAGGCTATGGTCTTGGTGTCGGGTGTCAGATAACCGATCACACCTATTCGCCTACCGCCCGCCGACAATATCGTGCTGTTTCGCAATCTCGATGCTGCCAATTCGGGCTCGTTCGTTAGATCGAGATTCGACGTTACAATGGGAAATGTCGTATTCTGTATGAACGGCAAGAGGCCGATTGGACCATTGTCGAATTCGTGATTGCCCAACGACTGTGAAATTTAACATCAAAATTCTGTCGTTATCTCTGCTTCGTTATGAGAAAAAAAAAAATCCTATCCAATAGCTTCGTGCGATGGCGAAAAAAAAACTTCTTCATGCTTGATCATTTCTACGTATGAAGGATGTTGAGTTATTTTTCTTTCGGCTCTGTTTTTCGTGGAAAGAAAAAAAGTTTTTAAAAAATATTGATTTATCAATTCCAATGTGTTCAAAATTTTCGAAAACTTCGAAGAATCACATTTAGAAAAAGTGTGCGCATGTGGGTGCTTGATAAAATTAAAACTTTTACAATACGTGATAGTCCAGTCATTTTAGCCCAAAAAGTGCCATTCTCTGCATCAGCTCCGACAAGGCCGGAGCTCGTTTTATCCATTTCATTGTGACCTCAATAACATGGAACTCAGTATTCCCCTTCGATCGTGGACCGGATGTCATCGTAATTTCAATATAAACTCAAAATTTTTTTCCAAATTACTATTTTTCAGCTGATTGAAGCTACAAAATGATTATTATAAATCTTGAAGAAGATGAGATTCTCTGCAAAACGAATTAGAAAAAAAAAGAATCCCGATTCGATTAAAAATTGGCGAGCTTATTGCCGATCAAAGATCGAATGAAATAAGCCAAAAATTGCTGATTTTCGCTCCATCCCAGTTGGAGGCGAATAACTTGCTTTTGGTTTATTTTACGGCAAAAATGACTGATATAAAAGTTGAAGAGGAGGAGATTTCCTATCGAAGGAGAAAAAAAATTATCTCGATCGGACCAGAATTGGCGGAGCTAGCTCCTTATGAAAGATGGACAAAAATCGTCAAATATTTACTTCTGGTCGATTATACGATCAAAATGATCGTAATAATAGTTAAACCATTATCCGCATTACCGTTAACCCCCATTAATGTTATTATAGTTAACCAGGGAATATGATCATTTAGGGCACATGAAAGTAAACAGTTTGGTGCAGTAAATTTGATCCTCTTTAACATTTATACCGGTGGCTTTGACCGTAGAATCAACCGGATATGTGAGTTATTCGCCTACAACTTAAAGTTTGTGACGCTTTTCAATTTTTTTAATCCATCTATGGCCAACTCTGCCAATTCTGGTCCAATCGAGTTAATTTTTTTTTCAGTTTTGTATAAGAAACCTCCTCCTCTTTAGCCTTAATCTCAAGCATTTCGGCCGTATACAATTAACCGGAAGCGAATTATATTCGCATTCAACTGGAGAATCTTGCGAAAATTGTGCGATTTTTCGCTTATTTCATTCGATTTTCGATCGGTGATAACTCCCCGAATTTTAATTGGATCGGGATTAGTTTTGTTTTTCTTGTTTCGTAGGAAATCTCCTCTTCTTCAAGATCGATGATAAGTATTATGGCGTTACGATTAACTTGCAAAAGAGTAATTTTGAAAAAAAAAAACGTAAAATTTTGAGTTTATTTTGAAATGAGGATAACTTCCGGTTCACTGTCAAAGGGGAAAGTTCTATGTTATTGAGGCCACAATGAAGCGGATAAAACAATCTTTAATCTCCCCCCACCCCCACCCCCTTGTTGGAATTAATGCATCAAACAATTATAGAACGACTTGACCAATAAGATGGACTTGAGCTATCAGGTTGGAATTTTGCATACGGCCTGTTTGACAAGAACGTGTAAGGCTAAATTTTTTTCTGAAAACTGTTACTTCACCCAAGATGCTTTGTATGCGTCAGTTGTTGTCTCTGTCGTCCGACTGTGGTCACAGCACCAGAGATTATGCCATGAAATTAGAGTGTGTGCGTATTTTTTTTTCAAAGCCTTTTCCCTAACAGTTTTTTAGTTTCACCGTACACGCTCTTGTCAAACAGACACAGCTTGGTCCTCTCGAGGTTCGATGCAAATTTTGTAAAAATTGAGGCAATTTAAGGGAGTTTATGATTTGTTCGATATAAATGTTCTCTAGCTTTCAAAAATTTGGAGATATCGAGCTGAAGCATGGCACGAAACTCAAAAATCGCGAATGATGTTCGATTTTCAATTTTGAGAGAATCGATTTGAGGGATTTCATGAGATTTTTTTTTTTTTTTTTTTTTTTTTTTTTTTTTTTTTTTTTTTTTTTTCGAAAAATGCGAGTTGAAGCTTTGACTCGAGTGCAACTCGAACTACCGATGTGTAATTTTTTTCGACAACTCGTCTGATCCTACGGAATATTCGATGCAATATTTTTCGAGAATCGACAGAGTGGTTCAGATTTTAAAAAAAATTTTGATTTACAGAAAAAAAAAAACAATCATTTCAGCGATCAAATTGACATGAAACGAGTAGTCGAGGCAAAGAGGAGAGAATTAATGTTGACATCGAGATTGTTATACCGTCGAGATGTTTTCCTCTATTAAAACAAGTATGGAAATAATTATCTTTTGCATACTCGTTTTTATTGCACAACAGTTTCGTTATTTGCAAAGTTAGTTTTTCCAAAGACGTTAACGAGCCTAATGCAATTAATTCGTATCATTTTTCGTCCTGGAGTCAACGAAAATCATTAAGAAAAAAAAAAAACCTTAATGTCGCGATCCTAAAATCATGCCGGTGTTTCTCGAAGCGTAATGTAAAATTTTTTCTCGGTATTAGCGTATAAGCTGAGCAATTAATATGGTTCGCGAGTCATTGCGACACAAAACAGCTGCAAGCGATATAGTCCAGTCGAGATTGGTCTAAAAATCGGTTTATCTGGAAGTGATTGGTGAAAACGATTTTCTTTTTTTTATACAGGGGGGCCTCGTAAATCTCGATTTTTTTGGAAAATCCTCTCATTGCGTTCGCCGCCATTTTGATTTAAAGTGTGATTTTTTTGATTTACGAATAACTCGCTTGTTTTCAACCTTACAGTGAAAATGGTAAATAATCAAAGTTGTGGGAAATCTAATTCCCCACAAGTTTAGTTCTTATCATTTTTACCTTAGGAGCGATATTTACAGAGTTAGACTGCAAATAGGTGTTAAAACGGTTTTTCTTAATTATCTCGTTTATTATCAAGCTTATCATAAAAATGATAATGAAAAATCAGGTGGGAAATTTTATTTCCTGCAACTTTGGTTGTTACTATTTTTACCCTATGATCAATATTTACAGACTTATACTGAATTTAGGGGTGGACATTTTTTTTTATTTCCAATTATCTCGTTTATTATCAAGTTTATCGTAAAAATGCTAATAAATAATCAAGTAGAAAATTTTGATTCGTGCAACTTTGGTGATTACCATTTTTACGCTACGATCAATATTTTCAGATTTATAACTAAAATAGGGGCTCCGACTTCCCTCAAATTGTTCATATATAATGTATTGAATTTCCCCTACCTTAATTATAATTATGAAAATATCGATCGTAAGGTAAAAATGGTAATAACCAAAGTTACCGGAAATAAAATTCCCCACCTGATTATCTACTAGCATGTTTATGAAATCTTGATAACAAACATGATAATTGAAAAAAATTAACCGTCTTTTACCCCTATTTGCAGTCTAACTCTGTAAATATTGATCCTGGAACAAAAAAGATAAGAACCAAACTTGTGGGGAATTAAATTTCCCACAAGTTTGATTACTATTATTTTCACTCTAAAGTGTAAAATAAGCGAGTTATTTAAAAAACAAAAAATAATTATTTAAATCAAGATGGCGGTGAACCCAATGAGGGGTATTCCCCGAAAATCGAGATTTACCCCCTCAAATCGAGACGCTAACCCCCTATCCACCTCCTAAGTAAAAAAAAAAAAGAAAATCGCTTCCTCCAATTTTTTTCAGATGAAATCCTGGTTCGACTGGATGTTAATTGAATCTTCCTAACGCAGTACATGTATGATTGCGGCGATTGAATTGAAAAATTTCATAAATTTTCTCATACCGCGCTTCGATATGTTTGAAAAAAAAAACAAAAAACAAAAAACAAAAAACAAAACGGCTGCAAGAAAAATTCAATATTTCAAATTGCTTACAATGGCGTCCGGTGACAAGAGATTCAGGAAGCTCGACACGATCTTCCATTTGTGAATGTTGAACCATATGCTGCCCTGATACGTGTCACCGGCGTTCAAAAAAAGCGTCGGCGTCGTTGAATTTCGCGCCTGACGTACGAGCGTCGCTATTCTGGCAAAACCACCGTAACACCTGTTCTCCGCTGCATCCTTGGGCAAACATTTCGTCGACTGAGCCGATGTTTGGTCGAATCTATAAGAGAGCGCGAAAAAAAAAAAAAAAAAAAAAAAAAACCAAAAACGACGAATTTCGTGAGTCTACGTATGCGGTTGATCGCGAAAAAGAAACATTGATAAATCTTGGTGCTATATTGTTAAGAGGAAAAAAGATTCTGATTCAAAAGCTGTATTGAAAATTCTTCAGTCTCAAATTTTGTCTCATTCGACTGACTTGATTGACGAATAAGATGCTCAAAATGTTCTTCTTCAGTGTTGTTTTTTCTTGAAATTAATACACAAGTAAATGAATAAATAAATGAGTGAATGAAAATTTACGAAAGTTAGAAGAGAGTGCAGACTTTCTATTTGAAGTTAAAAATTCTATCAATTTTGAAATTCTTGAGCAAATTTGAAAAAAATTACATCAAACCATGGGAATTTACTCCCCTATACTTGTGTACAAAATTTTGGCACGATTGTTCAAGGCGTTCTCGAGACATATAACTGTGAATCTTGCAAGGTCAGTAAACATCATACACATTCAAACATAAATACGTCCAGACCTTTTTTTTCGAAATGTGATTTCATGAATATTTGGAAAATTTTAAGCACTCTGACATGAAAATCTTGAAAACATTTTTTTTTTTCCATGAAAACAAATCTTCCTCCATGAGGAATCAATTGATAATAACGAAAAATAAGTTTAATTGAGATTACCTCGAGTGCATGTCATTCGTATGAACGATTCCCAAAGTGAATCCGGCCTGTTTTCTCGCCATCATCGGATGTCCCGTGGCTCCATTTGACCAATAAACCGCCAATACGATTGAAACGAACGTTCCGCAAAGTCCCCGCATTGTTTATTCACTTATTTTTTTTTTTCGGCTGTTACGATCCTTGAGAAATTTAAAGAATAATATTAGCTTGATTCACCATAGTAACGGCTCAACTCGACGATACAAGCATTGTGAAAATTTCATATTTACGATCGAAGCGATAAATTTCGTTTTTCATATACGTGAGAAATTATCAAAACGATTTTTTCGTGTATGGATAAGCTTTGTTTTCGAACGTGGCCTGTTCGCTTAATGATACTCTTGCTCACCGCTGTTGAGACAAAATTATTATCATCACAAATGTTCACGCACAACACGGCTGAATTTCTCTTCGTTACGCGTTTTGTTAAAAAAAAAAAAAAAAAATCTCGCCAATTCGAATTTGCCAAATGTATTTAACGATTGATGAATCGCGATAAACTCGTTCGAATCTCTTGCATATCTTGTCTCTTTGTTTGCGTTAACCGTATTTTTCAAAGAATTCGACGAGTATATTTATCAGCGCGAAAGAATTTCATGTGATTAAGCTCGTTGCGATCTTTGTTTTCGTTTTATAAAAGTCTTCACGAAACGATAATCGAGAAACTCTCGTTCGCGCGAGAGACGAATAGAAAATTGTCGAGTCTCGTGAATCCGACCGCGAGGACATTCGACTCTTGTCTGTAAATACACAAACGGAAACTAAACTAGAGGCGCTACACCGTCGAGTCCGTCGACTGTCCGTGCGAATCGAGCACGACTGGGTTTTCGACTGGATCGAACGGGAGGGGGATAATACGGGGACGCATAGCTTTGCCGAATAGTGTGCCCTTTCCGATCGATACGCGGGGGGTCTTTAAGCATATTCGGTAGATTGAATTCAAATTCATCGGTCCTGTTATTGCTGTCGCTGGTAACGTTGGCGCGCTTCGGGTGAGATAATTCAAGGTTATGTCGACATCATGCACCTGAGGATTCTCGGGACATAGTGTATCTCGTATTATTCGTTAAAAAAACTTTCGTAAGTTTCGCAATCATTTCACCGTCTGAACAAACGACTTTAGCTCTTTAGCTTGTCATTCGATGAACTATTTTGAGGTCATACAAACGATCATTGTATCGAGATTTATGGTTAGGGACGGATGAATGTCGCGGCCATTTTGTTTTATCGATCTCAGCTGGATTTCTGAAGACGCCATTTTACATTTCGTTACAGATTTATCGTAAACTTATGCTCATAGTTCCCGCGAGTTTGAAAATTCGTTCGACCGGATGGACAAATTTTGTAAGATTTTTTGATGAAAAAAAAAAAGTATTTTTCGAGCTTGAATACATGACGTTTCTTGCGGATATTTTCTCGTACTGCCTAAACCCCGGACCGATTTTTTTTTATCCTCGTGCTCACACTCTCTTGCGCAATTCGTTATTATTATTATTATTATTTTTTTACTCCACGAAGAATTATGCAACAAATGACAAATTGATTTAGTCGGGGTGACGCCGATTAGATGCCTCGTTAATGCGAAAAGTTGTTGCTCATGATCATCAAGAGATCCTCGATATGCCGAGAGATACGATCGCGGATGCATTAGAGTAGCAACCGCTGACACGAGTTATCTTACTATATATATATATATATATTATGTACGTGTATGTAGCATGATGTTTCTTCTTGCCAAGTTCACAAACGCGGATGCCGGACATTTATTTCCTGTGCTTCTGGCACTCGCGTCTCTTTCAGATAATTTCGTCCAAGTGCACGCACTCTCCCTGGCTCTAAATTCTTCGGCGCAGCGCGGCAATTATTTTAGTCCCCCTTTGATCGAAATACGAAATGTAAACGGAAACCCGAAAAGAGATAAGATTCTTTTCCGTCATTCGAAATAAATTTGGTCTCCCGATGTAAAAAATATCATTCAATGAAACATATTGTTGATGCGTTTTACTTACGATTTTCCCAAGAATCACGTATAATTGAATGAACATAAATCATTAAGAAGAATGACTATAAAAATTTGAACAAAGATAATAGTTTATTATGAAATTGGATCAAAAGATTGCTTAATTAAAAAAAAAAAAAAAAAACGACCTATAAAAATTCAACGCACTC
Source organism: Rhorus exstirpatorius (assembly GCA_963564615.1). Taxonomy (NCBI): domain Eukaryota; kingdom Metazoa; phylum Arthropoda; class Insecta; order Hymenoptera; family Ichneumonidae; genus Rhorus; species Rhorus exstirpatorius. The sequence continues at coordinate 21,739,125 of OY751318.1, forward strand.
GATAAGGATAAGAGCGAGTAAACGAAAACGGCTGTCACGACATGCCGATGGAACAAGACTGATGATATGTGCTGATCGATCGACCGATAAGCGGCAAATCGAGTATCTTCATACGAGACAATTATATCGCGTTATGCATACATTTTTTTTTTTTTTCGCACGTGACGACTCTTCTTCACACTCCAAAATTGCGATAACGCATGCCAAAGGTAGCGTGATACGTATTTGCCATCAGAGACAAAGAAATCTTCGGTTGAGCGGATCTAATCAGTCGTCGTAATCGTCGACTCGACGACGTTTTCACACGGAGCGGTAAGATTTACACGAAATAATCATCTCGCACGGCGGCATTTCATTGTTTTATCATTGTGGGATAATATTTTATGGGTTTAAAGGTGGATTGCTCCTCTGTTGAGACGATTATTCAAGTTTAACGTCTGTTTGGATTGAAACAAAAATAAAAAAAATCGACCTAATGTTTCGTGATACAGGATCCTTTTGAACTTCGCATTAAAACATATTTTCACATCTTCGTATACGGGGATTTAATTTATGATGGAGCTTTCGTGCTATAAAAATAACTAGGAAAAATAATTTTTTGTAAGATCTCAAAGGTGATAAACCGTTTAAATTCAGTTACAAAAAAAAAAAAAATAAAAAAAACTTTCTTTCGAATCACGGCGCGTGTCACAATATGCGAAGTAACTCTTCTTCGTTCTGGTAGTCAGTCGAACGTTTGGCTAATTATTTTTGTGGTCATAATTCCGGAAGGAAGTCGATAAGGGAGACCGATCGACTTGGCCCAATGGGGAAACTGGTTTCGTATTTTACGAGCACCCTTTTTTTTTTTTTTTCACGTAGCTACAAGTAAAATTCGAGACGCTCGGCACGAAAACATAGCTGAAAGTAGGAAAGAAACCAATTGACGATATTTTATTTTGGAAGCGAGGTGATATCGTCGTACGTTTTTGGGATATAGTTATTTGAAGTTAACGAGGACGAATATTGCTTTATCTCGCGAGATAACGAATTAAAGTTTTCCTACTCGAACGAACAACTGTCAAATTCTCGGGTCGAACGATCACATTGTCGTCAGTTCGTCACTTTGACGGGCCATACGAAAATTACACGCTCTACTCTTCGGTGAATTTTGTCACGAAAAAAAAAAAAAAAAAAAAAAAAAAAATTACGACATTAACATTGTCATTAAATTTATTTTCATTTGCGCGATGTGTCTACCATTGTCTCGCGAAGAATTTCTTTTCAGTAGACCTTGAGGGTCTGGTTAACGACGTGTGTGTGTGTGTGTCTCGCTCGGATCACTTTGCGATCGTTTTCATTGTATTACGTATCGTACATTAACGACGATAATTATTATAATTTTTTCCATTTGGCAATTTAACGACCGTAATAAAAACGTAATTTAAAAGTCATTAAGTATTGTGATTTATCCGATACGGAAATAAAGACCACGCTTTGAAATATACTTACATACTCCTCAATTATATACTTGCATATGTTACACTTGACTTTGTCGAAGCACTGATATACGAACAATAAAAGAAAAAAAAAATCTGCATAAGTGCGCTTAAACCGAAGAATTACGACTGTACGTCGGGTGCGGTCGTGACAGTGTCGTGCCAGTTTTATGAATAATAAAGAAATACATTAACAGATAAGACTACCTTGGTTGAAAATTCTTGGCTGTAGTTCGGATTTCTCAATTCACATGATTTTCTTCTGTTAACTTATTTGCATAAAAAAAAAATAACAGAGGTTATTGCGTGCAATCAAAATTGCCTCGCTGTGTTTTTAATAAATTGCGGGCAATCATTAAGTTGGATGAACGTGATGTGACAAAAAAAAAGGAACGTGTGCATTATAAATTTTATGCATTGAATAAACTTAAATTTTACTTGTGTCACAGCCATACACTTTTCGAGGGGTCTGATTTATCTAAGAAATCATGATTAATCGCATGACAGCGGTCATTATTTCTTCACTGATACTTTCGGCATGCGATGGGCGTACAGCCCGGGGCGAGTTCTATCCCGGCAGGACTGATCTTTTCGAGCTATCGGTCATTCATCTGAATGACTTTCATGCCAGGTAGGTTGAAAATTTAATACAAAATGTAGCAGTTTGCTTGCGATCAAAACATTTTTCCATGAGTTTCGAGCTATTCTGGTATGGGGTCAATGAAAATTCAAGGCTTTTCAATGAACGATAATTTTCGTTCGTTCCTGTCTTTTTGTATCGTTCTAATCCAACGCAATTAAATTTCGCGTGCGTTGAATTGAATTGCGTTGAACATTGAATCACCCGGATTATGTTCTGCCTGTCTATCCATTAATTACCATGAGAATTATTTTTGATACTTTCAATTGAATATTGGACCCTTGACAATTGAATTCAGATGAGCTGTATAATATAATTTGCAAAATGTATAAGTATCGAGGGAAGCGGCACTGTCTCAAGGGCGAGTAATTAAAAGATAAGTTTTACAAACGACTCGCAGCACCTCCATGCGTTGAAAGCTGACGCAATAACGGCACAAACGGCCGTTTGACCTCATGGCATAGAATCAGCTGCACGGAACAAATGTATAATTGGACGAAAAATATAGGTCGGGAGAACCGAATACGTTCATGTTAAACATTATTTTAACCGTCGCAAAACCGATTGATGATTATTGATGTGTGATATTGCGACAAGTAGCGGAGGTGCTGATTGTTTCTATCTCTTGAAAGAGATGCCGTTATCCGTTTATTTTTTCGCGGCTAAAGTTAGCCCATCCTCTATTTTACCACGAGCAGACACATAAATATTTATTGCAAGTTGTTGCGTATAATAAAGATTCGAGGAAGTCGGTCCAACCGCTGGTACGTGTCACTTGAATGAAAAAGATCAGTGTATCGGTGGCTTAGCGAGGGTCTCCACGATAACGAAGCAATTGATGAACGACAGACCAAATGCAATATTTCTAAATGCCGGTGATCACTATCAGGGTACACTTTGGTACAACGTGCATCGATGGAATGTCACGGCGGTGTTTATGAATATGCTTCCTCATGATGTCATGGTAAGTGATTTAAAAAAAAAATTGATCGTTGAAACTGCAAAAAAAAAAAAAAAACTTAGCAAAACGACCCTTATTCTCATTAAGAGATTTTTTTTCACACTAAAATCCTTTTGATACTGTCTTCTGTATCTTCTGTCTTCTGACAAACTGTTGAGTACTCCAGGTTCACTTCCCCATAAAGCTTCTTGTGATTTTTCTCATTTAAACTTATTCTGATAACCGACACAATTGCAATGCTATCAATTTATGTTTTTCTAATTCTTTTTCATAACTGTTGCGATTTCTATTTATCAAGACTATCGGAAATCATGAGTTTGACAATGGTATAGCGGGAATCGTTCCTTTTCTTAAAAATGTAAGAGCCCCCGTTGTCGTCACGAATATTGATGCCAGCGAGGAACCAAGCTTTCAGGTAAATTTTTTGAGACACAGGGCAGAAAAAAAAATATATATATATACAAACTTATAAACGTAACGAGTACATTATATCGCTATAGGGTCTGACCAGAAACAGCACTGTTATCGTACGGGATGGCAGAAAAATTGGTGTAATTGGTGTTATACTCTCAACGACCAATGTACGTATAGCTTTGAACTCTGAACTAATTGAGATACTTTTATTGTTTTTTTTTTGCTTCCTCATAGAGGAAGCTTTGCGAGCAAGATAAAATGATGAGGAAGCCATGTGCAAATTTTTAATTTTCACGCTCTTTTTTAAAAATATAATATATGATTTAAAAGATGATAAATTGAATGATCAAATCAATTGAAAATCATGAATGAAAGGAAATAGCCGATACGGAAAAACTCAAGTTTCTTGACGAGATCGAGACCGTGAATCTGGAGGCTGAGAAGCTCAAGAGAAATGAGGACGTGGACATAATCGTGGTCCTCAGTCATTGTGGCCTCGATACCGATAGAATAATGGCGGCCAAATGTCCAACGATCGATCTTATAGTCGGTGGACATTCTCACAGCTTCCTGTATTCCGGTTTGCATACCCTTAATTATTGCAATATTCGAATAAAAAATTAACATTGCATAGCAACGAGATCATTTTCGTCATACACGAAACCATTAACATACTTGGTATCATCAATTTTGCTGTTTTTTTTTTAATTTTTATTGATAACAAAAATTTGTTCCATCTTGAACACATATGGTATAAACGAAAAAAAAAAATGAACATGCGTGAGCTCAGGATGAATTTAATTGATCGCCCACACGAGTAGCAGTGACTAGGAGGGAAATAAAGAAAAAAATGAAAAAGTTTTTTTTTTCTCAGTTCACGAAAATGGTTGCCGTTACAGTTTCAATGGAAATATATATTTATATATATATATATATATTCATCCCTGCTTGATTTATACAGGAATGTGCAAGCCTATCTCAATGAGATAGGAGTTGAGAAAAAAAGTGGTCAATGCCAATTTAACCGGCTAATTGTTATTAATTAGAAGCATCACGCTGTTTAATGATATTGAGGAATATGATGGAACAATAAGGGGCTCTACGCGCACACAGTTCACGCGTATCAAAAGGCGTCATACGATCGTTTGATCGTGCAAAGTATAGAAAATACTCTAATAGCGCTTTCCACTGGTGCACCGAGTGCGCACCGACTAAAGTTTTTCGGATGAGAGTAAGCGAGACACATATGTACTCAGTGCATCTCTGTTTCACTCGCTCGCATGTAAAAATCTGCACTGAGTTCCCCAGTGGAAAACGCTATAATATAGTTTCCCATTACCGGAATAAACTAAACTTTGAACGATGATACTTATCATAACGTGTCCCGTTCTGTTGGACTTTAGCTCCCTTGACCAGACTGGAGATAATTCATTAATAATAATCGATGAATCGACGATTATTAGCATGAATTTTTTTTGTTTACCCAGGCCCACCACCGTTTATCGATAAAGCGGAGGACGACTATCCGGTTGTCGTGACGCAACGAGCGACCAACCGAACCGTTCTTATCGTTCAGGCTGCAGCATTTACCAAGTGAGTTTGAGCTCATATGAGAGAATAAACAAAAGAGATTCTTCCTCTCGTTTGTCACATTTCTCCAACGACGGTGTGAATTCACTTTGCCTGCATTATCGACCGTTGAACGTTACTTTTCTTCGGTGGAAGATTTTTGAAAAATCATGATCCGAGAAAAAGAAAAATCGTAGGAGAAAAGTCGTGTCATATAGTGTTATTCGGGTCTTACGATATTCGTGATTTTGTTGAGTTATCAATGTTTCATGATATCTCGGCCGTGTAAGCAGTAATCGAATGGTCTTGTCTTTGATTGGTTGATTGATAAAAAGTATTCGATAAAAAATAAGATTGAGCAACAGGTAAAAAAAACCTCTTTTTTTTTTTAGATATTTAGGAAATTTAACGGTGTGGTTCGATAAGAAAGGTGAAATTGTCGATTGGGAGGGTAATCCTATTTTACTGGACCAGGGCATCAAACAGGGTACGTTTTAGCGGATGTGTTGCTGTTGTTGTCATCGTTGATGTTGTCGTTTTTTGCTGTTGTTGCGATTGTTATTGTTGCTGTTGTTGTTATGATAATCGTCATTATCATTATTACTATTATTTTTATCATTATTATTGTTTTTTTGTGTTGTTGTTGCTGGTTGTATTGCTGTTGTTGTTTTTGTTGTTGTTATGAATATTATCATCATCATTATTATTGTTGCTGTTGCCGTTTTTGTTATCTTATTTTATTGTTGATGTTGTTGTTGTTGTTGCTGGTTGTATTGCTGTTGTCATTAGAATTGTCGTTGTTTTCGTCATTATTGTCGTCGTTTGTTGTTGTTTTCATTGTTATTTTTGTTATAAATATCATCATTATCATTATTAATATTATTGTTATTATTATTTTTGTTGTTTTTGTTATTTTGTTTCTGTTGTTGTTTTTGTTGTTGTTATGAATATTATCATCATCATTATTATTGTTGCCGTTGCCGTTTTTGTTATCTTATTTTATTGTTGATGTTGTTGTCGTTGCTGCTGCTGTTATTGTCATCGTTGCTGTTGTCGTTAATGTTGTCGTTGTTTTCGTCATTGGCGTCATCGTTTGTTGGTTCTGTTATCATTGTTATTGTTCTTGTTGTTCTTGTTGTTGTTGTTACTGCTCTATGTATTGCTGTTGACGTTATTATTATTATACTGTTATTATTTATATTATTATTATTATTGTTGTTGTTGTTGTTGTTATTGGTTTGGTTATCGTTGATGCTGCAGTTGTTGTATTTATTGCAGTTTTTATTATTATAATACTATTATTTATATTGTTATTATTATTGTTTTTGTTGTTGTTGCTGGTTGTATTGCTGTTGTCATTAGTGTTGTCGTTGTTTTCATCATTATTGTCGTCGTTTGTTGTTGTTTTCATTGTTATTTTTGTTACAATTATCATAATTATCATTATTAATATTATTGTTGTTATTATTTTTGTTGTTTTTGTTGTCGTTATGATTATTATCATTACCATTATTATTGTTGCTTTTGTTGCCGTTTTTTTGTTATCATATTTTATTGTTGATGTTGTTGCCGTTGCTGCTGCTGTTATTGTCATCGTTGCTGTTTTCGTTGTTTTCGTCATTGTCGTCATCATCGTTTGTCGGTGCTGTTATCATTGTTATTGTTCTTGTTGTTCTTCTTGTTGTTGTTACTGCTGAATGTATTGCGGTTGACGTTATTATTATTATACTGTTATTATTTACATTATTATTGTTGTTATTGTTGTTGTCGTTGTTGTTGTTGTTGGTTTGGTTATCGTTGATGTTGCAGTTGTTGTATTTATTGCTCTTTTTATTATCATTATTGTTATTGTTATTGTTATTGTTGTTGTTGTTGTTGTTGTTGTTGTTGTTGTTGTTGTTGTTGTGGCGTCCGAACACAAAGTCACGATATCGGAATTATTATAGATCCGCAGATTCTCGAGGCATTGAAACCTTGGAAGGTAGATGTCGATGCCATTGGAAAAAAAGAGATTGCAACTAGCAAAGTACTTCTGGACAATGATTGTCGATCGGGTGAATGCAATCTCGGAAATTTCATTACCGATGCAATGATTGATTTGGTAGGCGAAAAAGATAAATTACCGATTTATAAAACAACACGTATCTCTGTCGTTAATTTTTTCGTTGTATTAAAATACAAAAAAATGTTCAGTGGATGGATAAAGCTGAAAATCGAACGCACTGGACTTACGCAGCGATCGCGTGTATCAATGCCGGTGGCTTGCGGACATCGATGGGCAATATCAACAATCGTATAACTTATAGCGATCTGATCACCGCGCAACCTTTCGAGAATACCTTCGACGTCATAGAGCTCAAGGGTCGCGATATCATTGAGGTATATGATTTTCAGGCATCGAGTGCAGGCTTTTTGGTTTTGGTTTTTTTTTTCTTCTTTTCCACGTCGATCAATCGATTTTTCATGCATTTTTTTTTCTCATTCCGGCTTCGTAGACACTAGAAGTGAGCGTTGCCAAGAGTTACACGCGTCCAAATTTTTCGGGTATCAGCTTTCTTCATTGGTCCGGTCTCAAAGCGACCTTCGATCTCAGCAGAGAACCACACGATCGTCTGGTTGATGCAAAAGTTCGGTAAGACAATTCAAGTGCATGTGAAAGCTCCGTTTTACGGACTCTCCGACGGTAAAACAGAGTGCACGTTAATTTTTTTTTAATCAACGCCATTCCTAAACTATATAGAACCGAATGATTTGAAACTTGAACGGGTAATTCCGGTGACCTCGATCCGGTGTCTAATGGCCGGAAAATGTGAAAATTCATCATATAAATATGCATTTTCAGCCAAGATCCGAGAGGTCTAAAATAGGAATGGATGTAATAATTATTTTACAGTTTAAAACGGAAAAAAAATCTGACCATTAGGCCCTGGACGGATAATAGCTCTGTCAAAGGAGACTTTTTTTTTTGTTCCTGTACGTGGAAAATTAGTGAAATGGCATTTGTTCGAAAATATAGATGCTGTCGCGAAATAATTTGCCGCGCAGATAGTTCGAAAATATCCCACTGGCGCCACTCTCAGGCCTGAACACGTGACTTTTCTTGCCCGGTTTTCCAGTTTTCCGATGATTTTCATGAGTTTTCGAGGTGTTAACTGTTGTATTGGGACCCCGATGCAAAAAAAAAAAAAAAAACATTCATAAAATCGTTCAGGAATCGGATAACTCGCGAGTTTGATGCACTTGGCCCCAATGTTTTATACGAGTTTCAATATTTCCTACTATACTGATGCAATCGCAGCTCTTCATCGGCCTTTCACATGCACTCAAGTGAATTCGTGTCATGGAAATTTTTTAAAAATAAAATCCCCGTGAGTCAGTGTCGCGTTCGTATTTTATGTCGAACCGAGAATATAATATGCGAGAACGTCGAGTAGCCATTGAGTTGGAACGAATCCATTGGGTCTTGTCTATCGGTAGAACCTACCGAGAGTATACGCGATATCCGATGATAGAAACGAGGAATTTTCCTTGAAAAAATATAGAGAATTGACTGAATTTTGGATACGTTTTTGCACAAAATCTACGGATCACCCTTGAAAAATTTCAAGGTCATCGATCGACTGGTTTTACAGATATATCTTTTCGAAAATATCGGATATGTTTCCTGTACAGAACTCATCGAGCAAGCACATGGGCTGCTTAATGAAAGTTATGAAAATTTGCTAAAAATTCGTCAAAATGGAAAAATCTCATTGCAGCAATAGAAAAAATTAAAACAATATATTTTTTTTTTCACCGAGAGATTAAATTTTTCAATTATTAACGTATAAACAAAATTGAGGCAAATTTATGAGAAAATTTGTGTAAAATAAAAATTATCAGATATTACAATTCATGAAAAAGATTAATAATCTTTCTCAGTTAACTTTTTTTTTTAAAGTTAACTTAAACTTAACATTTTTTAAAATTTGTTATTTTTTTTTAATTTACTAAAATTCCTTATCAATAACTCTGCAAAATAATTTTTTTTTAAAATTCTTCTGCGTTTTCGATGTGATTGATTTTTTTTTTAACTCATCGGTTTCCCTACAACTCACACAGTGACTTTTACTTTTGGATGGGAATGTAAAATTGAGTTTCCTCATTTTGGCATTTTATTATTTCTTTTTTTTTCAAAGTCGTAGAATTTTTCGTCTTCTTTCAATTTTCTCGAGGCTGCACATTTTTTAAAGTATCGCATCGAAAGATTTCGAAAATTCGGAAAATAATATTAAAATAATTGTCGATAAATATATACAGTATTTTTTTTTTGAATATTCAAGTAAATATTCAAGAAAAAAAAAAATATAAAAAAAAACATTCAATACTTTAGGTGCCAAGAGTGCGAGTTCCCGAGGTATGAAAAAATCGATCTGAATCGGTGGTATCGTATCGTCGCGGTTTCTTTTTTGGTCCAAGGTGGCGATGGACATTATGTAATTGCCAACAATCATCGCAATCACAAAGTCGGAAGTCTCGACTCGGATCATTTGGCCGACTACATGCGACGCATGAGTCCCATAATTCAGGGCAAAGAGTATCGAACGATTTTTCAGGGATCACTGAGCTCCGAAAAAACCGAAAACCCGTGAATATATAAAATTATTTTCGCGATTTGGTTGTTGTAAAAAAAAAAAAAAAACTTTGCAAATAAAATTAATGCACGTTTCTTCGTCACAGAAGTGGCTCGATCTAAAATAATGCGGAAAAGCATAAAAATTTCTAATTCGTAAAGGTGTTTGTTTTTCTGGATTAAATTGAAGCAAAAATTAAAAATTGACTCTTTTCGTTATAAAGGAAAAAATATTTCGATTAAACAGAAAGATATTTTTTCACAGCGTCAATTTGTTGATTTTTTCTTCCCCCTAGCATCGAATATATTATTATCCTTGTTGCAAGTATTAACGAGCGATTGTTTCAGGCTTAAATGCATATCTTGACTCGAAAATAAGGAATATAAAAAAATTGACCATTTTACAATTTTTTTTTTCTCTGCCCACTCCTCATATATTCCTCAAATAAAAAGGAAATTTTCCGGCAAAGCAGTTTCGTCGGATTCTTCGTTGTTTTGGAGGTAAGACGAATTTTTCAAAAATTATTTTTACCATTGAAATGGCAAGCCATTCTACGATCATAGGCGTTCAAATTTCTGCAACTTCACGATACCCGCACACGTGTACGTATGGACATTTTTTTTCCCCCCACTAAAACAAAGTTTACTGTAGGAAGAATTGAAAATTGTTGAAATTCGAATTTTGGCACATTTTACTTGCTCATAATTTTTTTTTTTTCAGAGTACAGCTTCAGTAAAATGTAGACCTTTGAGCTTTAGTAAAATTTAAATGGTAAAGTTTTTCGTCGATTATCTTCTCGATATATGTAATTCATTCGTTGACTTGTTGCAAAAGAGCCATAGAAGAGTAACATTTGCTAATTATCTGCATGAAAAAAAGAAAAAAAAAAAAATTATCATAACAATATATTTACTTACCACAATCCCGAGTTATAAACATAAATTTGATAATTGTAAGATGTTACGAGTGAGTGTAAAAGCTATAGTCAAGTTTTACTCGCATTCATAAACGTGGTCGAGGATAATTCGCAGATGGAGCCAACCCTGATTTTGATGGGCATCTGTCCTTTGCACAGAAGAATATTTAAAGTTGTCTTGAAACGTTTGTCAGCCGTGTACCACTTTGAGTGATATGCGGATAAACTAATGCTCTCGCTCTGAAAAAAAAAAAATCATTCTTCAGTTGATTTATTGTTTTATTGGGATCGGGATCACCGTTGGTGAGCATATATGAATGAGTAGGTTTCGTGACAGACTAACGAGGAATTTTATCGAGACAATGTATATCGATATCGGGGGTTATAAATTTCGTGATCGGTGCATCAACAACTCCCCGGGCGATGCAAAACTCTCCGGTAAACAGCTGTCTCGGAACAATACTACCGAAGGACAACTCTACCGGACTACAGCTCTCATCCAAAACTCTCCCATGATACAACTCCAACGTGTAACAAAACCCATAGAGAACGATCCTACCGAATAATAACACTGTTTGAGCGAACCACTCTGCCAATTAATAGTTCTTCTGGAAAACTATATACTCTATCGCATAACTCTACAAATCCGCGGTTATTCTGTCGAATATAACTCTACAGCGTGATAACTCTTCCGGCGAATCACTCGAACGAATAATAATTCTTCCGATGAACAATTCTACCGATTGAGAACTCTTCCAGAGTAGTCTTCCAGAAAGCGACTTCATCGAATAATAAATCTTACAGATAACAGCTCTACCGAATAATAACTCTTCCGGAGAACAACTCTACACGGAATCATAACTCTGCACAATAATGTTAACATTGATAAGTAATAATTCGTCCGCTGAACACAACTCTACCTAATAATTACTCACGCAGAGACCAACTCTACCAAAAAAAAAATAACTCTTTTGGCCAACAGTTGTACTGAATAATCACTCTTAGGGCGAACAACTCTACCGAGTAACAATTTTTTTCGACAAACAACTCTACCGAACACCAGCTCTTCTGGCAAACTACCCTCCGGGACGACCAGTCCAGCAGCGAACATTTCTCCGTTGATTATTTGATATTCTGGGAGAGTTGTTACTTGCTAGAGTTATATGGGCGAGTTCTTCTGGGAGAGCTGTTTTCTGGTAGCGTTATTAGTCTGGAGATTTTTTTTTTTTTAAATTATCAAACCCATGATTCACAATCCAATATTCAGGAATCATCTAAATTAAGATTACGAGTTTTATTATTCAATTACGATTTTGAATTTCTGCTTTGGTGCAAAAACAAATATTCGGTGCATAAACATCTAGCGGCGAGTCATTAACGTATCATAATTAAGTCTCTGCATGAAACAGCGCTCAAAATGATACGAGATAAATTTTTATATCTCACCTTTGCAATGATGTCTGTGCCAAACCAGCAATAAAGAAACAACTGGAACAATGCACACAGGAGCAGAGTAAGATGCTCGATAAATTCGTTGCTGCTCAGCTTACGTTGCTACACGAAAGAAACATTTTTCAATTCTTCAATTCTGCTATTTATAAAGAAAATTTGATGGAATTGTAGAAAAAAAAAACGATCGAACAGTAGTACGAATAGTACTCACACCGACTATTTGAAAACCAATCATGGTTATCATTACGAGGCTCGAGGCAAATTGGAGAAGCAACGTATGATTAAATATATTCTGAACAAGACCGACGTATCTACACGAATATTCGGGAAATACGGTTATATTGAATCGCGTACCCAGACTGTTTGGAGGAAAATTTTCAAAACAATGCTATTGTTATGTTTTTTTAATTGAAAAATTGTGACCATAACCGAGGGAAGCGTTTGATCGATATCAGAATTAGTATACAGTCATTATAGCCAAAAAAGTAGGTTCATAATGCAATCTTCTACAGAATTTATTTTGCTTTGGGGAAAGGTTCAAGGGTGTCCCCTGGGTGTAAATTCAAGTTGGCAGGACGCGGAGCGGTCGAGTTTCAGCCTCCATCTTGGAAAACACGTTTCATAAAATACCTCGTGACCCGTGCATCGTACGACAAAAATAGTAGAGACTTTTTTTGTAGATTATAAAATTCTCTACAACTTTTATTTGAAACTTTTTTCTGTATAGCGCATGGTTTTATACTTATAGCGCGGCAAACTTTTCCAAACATCACCATTTTTACTGTTACATCAACCATGTATCATTAGCAATAATCATGTGTTTAGAAAAGTTTGCTGCGCTGTAAATATAAAACAATGCACTATACAGTAAAAAGTTTCCAACAAAAGTCGTAGAGAATTTTATTATCTACAAAAAAGATATCCACTATTTTTGTCGTACGATGCACTGTTCACGAGATATTTGATAAAATGTGTTTTCCAAGATGGCGTCTGAAGCTCGACTCCTTGCGTCCCGCAAACGTGAATTTACACTCAGGGGACACTTCTGAACTTTTTTTTTCAAAAGAAAAATCAATTCTGTAGAAGATTGCAGAAAAATTTCTAGAATGACTGGACTAAATTCGCAAATATGGTTATACTTTGAGGTTAGGTTTGAAAAACGGCGGCCATTCCGTGACGCGAAATCGATCGTGAATGACGCAGAAATCTTGAATTTCAGGATTGATGAAATCCGATACAAAATTACCGTAAAATTTGTTGATGATGCTCGATGCAAGTCCGTAATTCCGTAATAGGATCTAAAGATACTTCCTGCAGAGACGTTCGACATACGCACTCGATTTCAAGAACGCTTAAATCTTCGTCCTGCTCGATATAATCTACGTCATCGGTATTATCGATTTTATCATGGCAAATGGTCAATCGTTGCTTCAGAAGATCCAACTGAGCACCCAGATGAATGAGAAAAACCATAAAGAGGGAATCGTGAGACGCGACAGTCCCGGCGACGTAGAAAAAGCTTGCCTCGTCGTAGGCAAATAGTAACCAATAGAACGACGTATGGTTTGTTCGCGTCGGTATGAGCGGGCTGATTAACCAATGTTTTATAATTAGAAAAATAATTTATTAATCGTATCGAAATCGTAATGAATAGATGAAATTTTCGAATTTTTCGTTTATTCTTTTTTAAAAATTACTATACTCGAATTTTAATTGCAGACACAAAATCTGTAATTTTAATTAATCAATTGCGAAAGTAATCGACGAAAAAAAAAAAAAAAAAAAAACATATCGTTCACCTCAGCGGCAACATGTTCACGTTTCCCCGGTGATAGACGAGGATTTTTCCATAAATAAAAACAGCGTACCAGAACACCATGACGATGAAAGTGAGACTGAACATTTTGCAGGCTCGTATGGTCGAAGTGACGATTTTTTCACGATAAATTGCTTGATAAAATTTCGTAATGTGTATATTTTAGCAAAATTTAAGACTCGGAAAGCATCGTGAGAATTTGTATAATTGGGTAAAAGTGCGAATGAGAAAAATAAATGGCGATGCGGATGGAAATGAGAATAAAGAACAACAAAATACCGTGCAAATTAGAAAGTTCCTGATTATTTTATCTCCCGTAGAAGCTCTCTTTATGGTAAAAAGGGCTTTTAAATTTGTCATCCCACAGAGGAAGCTTCTCGAGTGCTATAGAACAGTCAGGAAGTTGAATTAGAAAAAAAAAAAAAAATTGAAATTCAATAGAATCTGAATTCCTTAACTGATTCTATTCGAACTCAATGCCGAACAATATATTGTTCCTTAGCCTGTGTTAATGTGGCAAGGTCGATCGCGCAGTTTACGATAATTAGAGCAAACATGCCTTATCGCATAAAAGTTTTTAGCAAAACAAAGAATTTTTAATTTTATAAATCGTGAATTCTTCGATTAATTAACACTAAATTCGGTATTAACCATCCATCAATGATCCCGGGAAAAAAAAGTTTAGAACTACGTAGATGCAAATTTTGGAAAATGGTAGAATCACGTAAACCTACCTGGATCTCCGTTGGGTCATACTCAGCTATAAGTAAATTTACTGAGATTTAAGTAGATCAATCGAGATATGGCAAGCAAAAGTGATCGAACATAATATTAGGTCCGCTGGGATGTACGTAAATCTACCGTTAGATACGCAGATCTATGGTAGATCTAAACAATTTTTTCTCCGGATGAAAACAAAATTGAGCCCGATATATTTAAAAATTTACAGAAATTCGAGCAACCACAGATAATTTTTTTTTTTTTGAAAAAGTGGAAAAATTGTATAAAATCTGGACTCCTGCCATAATTATTTCCTCATTATTTCCAATTTTTCGGAAGCTGGAACGATCACAGAAATTTTTAGAAAATTTCAAAGTGTCATAAAATTTTTAATTGTCAAGTAATTTTGAATAAAAACGTGGCAAACATGCGGAGATAAATTTGAGCACGATTACTCGAGAAATTTTCAAGGTATAGTATTTTGAATTTTACAAAGGCATGCACATATTCATATGGCCAAAATTCTTTTCCACAAATGTGAAACGAATCATCGTTATTTCATTATCCTTTAATGTAATAAGTCTCTGAAACCTTAAGAAGGTTAAAAAAAATTACTAAAATAACATGAAAAATCATATGCTCTTATTTTTTTTTTAATCTTTGATTGTTGACAAAGAGTTCAAAAGTAAAAAAAACATCGTTTCGTATCCCATCCGAATATATATATACTGTATACTTCCATTATATATATATATATATATATATATATATATATATATATAATGGAAGTATACAGTACTTGATGTACAAAGTACTTTAAAAGTATTTCAAGTACTGGACTTAAATTTTCGAGCACTTTCCTGTACTTGTAGTACTTTTTCAAGTACCAAGCATGAAGTACTTTTGAATACGTTTTTCTAATGGTTGCATGTATAATGCCTTTGAATATATAATTGGGGAACGTTCTGCGCTATCTTTGGTTAAGATTGTAAGGAATGACCGTTCAAAGGCTCAAGCCACGGATAGTCACGGCATGTCATTGTCTTTATTTTTTTTTTTCAAACCTGAAGCAAAAAAAATCTTCTAATTACAATCGTCGATGCGATTTTTTAAAAATATTTCTAATTCTTCGTTTAAATATTTGTATTCAAATCTGCCTAACCTGAGTGAATTGCGCAATGTGAAAATTTGTTTTGATACAAAAAGTACTCGAATAAAAATCAAATGAGTTTAACGAGTACGTAAGAAATCAAATTTGAGTACTAGAACTCACGAGATGTATACCCGAAAACTTGAAAAGTATTTTATACTTGACGTACTTCAAGTGCTTGTTACCTCAAGTACTTCAAGCACTCAGTACTTCAAGCACTCAGTACTTCAAGTACTCAGTACTTCAATTACTCGGTGCTTGGTACTTGAAATATTAGTAGTACAACAAATACTTACAGTACTTAGTATTTTGCACTTGAAGTACTTTCGGGTACTTTGCCCAGTTCTGATATTCTCATAATACTCTGGCAAAAATTGTGCACAAAAATTACCAAATTTTCGATTGCAAGGCTGTCGTCTCTCATAATTCAGTAGATTAATGAGTTCCTCGACGTCGAGTCTCCGGCGCCAGAGATTAACGATTTTTATCATCGTGGAAACCATACCGGTCACAATCGTGAAATGTTGAGTAAACATTACCATGTCATTGCGACATTTCCATGCATGCACCACTTCCGCAATAGTCTGTGTCATACCGGCTAAGCAGAACAATCCGATGGCGTAGTAAGTGTACAACAGACTGTTTTTGTCGTTTCCGGGACAAGGATTCCACATTCCTTGTATCGTCGATGAGAATGAAAAAGTCATTATAAAAACTTTCGAATCGTTAAGATCGACGAAGCTATTGTTTTTTTGTTTTTTTTTTTTTTCTTCGCAAAATCTCACCCAACATCGACAAAGTACGAATATTAAAGTTCAAGTAATTATCATCAAGTTGTAAAACTTTCATTGCACCGTTGTCATTTTCTTTTTACAATTTCCATGTGTATTTCTTTTCTCGACTTTTTTTTTTTTAACTATTCCGAATTTAGGACGCTGCGAAGCGCAGCTGTTGCGTATACCGAAGCGTGCGATATTGAAGGAATGACCGATATTCGATTCCTATTCCGTTGGTATGCCAAAATTGCTTCAATAATACAAAGGCAGGTTAAGGAGACTGTCATATTATGAGTGCAGAGGATAATGTAATAGCATATGATGGCGAAATGATTGCAGGTTAGCATACTACTTTGCCTCTCCCGCATAAATTATTCCTCCGTGTCGGAGATCGAACGACAAAAGGGGCGCGAGAAACGTTGCATATTATGATTATTTTATGAACCCACCATAGAGGGGTCGCATCGATACACGCATGAACGTACTCGTGATAAATTTATAAAGCTGCCGTTTTTTCCCCTGTTACACGTATACCACCGAGGATATTACCCTGAACCAATGATATATCCTCATTTTTCTTTGCTCACCAAAGTTCCAGCCATTTATACGAAGCTGACAGCATTTTTTTTTTCTCACTTCTATAGCCCCGATAGTCGAACGGCCATCAGGGTGAACAGCCTGAACAGTCTCAACGCACGATCCCAAAAGTCATCGCGGTTGCGAAAAAGTACGAAATTAACGAGTTAAAAATAATTACGGTGATTGCACTATATTTGTATTGTCGAATTTTTGCTATTCATGCATCATATTTGAAGAGATTATAAATTTTTACACAAAGTTTATAGACAAAGAGTTTTGTTCCTATCGAGAAATTGCAGTTGCATATAAATATTGGCCAGTTTATTTCACGATCGTTTTTCACCGTGAATTCCATTATAAGCGAGATCACTCATTCACTCGATTCAGAAGAGCCATGGATGAGTAACACTTGCTTATTATCTGGAAAGAAATTAACGATCGCATCCGTTCTTTGTCCACAAAAAATTATGCAAAAAACATCGATCGAGGCGTGATTTTATTTTTTCCCCAATCGATTCGATAACGTATTACAGTGAGAATAGAAGTTTTCGTGCGTGATAGGGCATCGGGATCGTGACATAACCTCCAAGTGAGATAAAATGGCAGCGTTGGCAATGCATGCATGACTTTGCAAGTGACGTTAAATCCACTTGAAAACTTTGAATACGTTTTTCTCGGAGACGGCCGATCAAAATCGTACGAAATTTTCACAGTCTTTGCGGAATAATGGCACGAATAAGACGTCATCAATATATTTCCGTTCAAGCGTATATGAGTTTATCGATATTTTGGATTTGTAAATTTGATTTGCTTTTTTTTTTATAAATTTGATTGCAATAACAACGAATAACGGACACAAATTTTTAAAATACACTTGAAAAGTTTAAAAATCTAATAAAAACTCGAAATTTTTTTACTGATTTTTGCAAATTTCATTGTCAACTATTCTTCAAAATATTTTCTTTATGCCTTAAATATAAGCCTGATATTTCAAAATTTGCATAAATCAGAGTGATCGCAGATTTTTTGAGTCAATTTTTTATTTTTTAATTTGCACCCCTCAAGCAATTCTTATCAAATTTATTACCACGAAATTTTGTCTCACAGCCTATCAGTTTACAAAATTTTCGGCCCGGTAGCAAAATTTTTGCGAAAGTCAGTGCTATTGGAATTTTTTTTTTGATAAAATAAAAAATTTTTGAAACATCAATCCCTCAAGCGATTCTTGCGAAATTCAATAACAAACATCCTTGTCCCTTGGCCTATTTGGGTAAAAATAATTCGAGTCGATGGATGAAAATTTACAAACGTAAGAGCGATCAAAGACATTTTTTGAAAAATTCAAAATCATGTAAAATGGGATACCCGTTTTGGATTGTGGCGAAAATTTTAACAAAGGGGGTCTCATGCTCAAATTGTGTGCAAAGTTTGTCTACGATTGCTTCAGTGGTTTTCGAATAGACGTTTGAATTTTGCAAGGTTTTTATCCACACACACACACATACACGCGCACACACATAGGGACATTTTTTTCGAATCATGATTTCTTGATATTTTGGGAGAAATAAATTGGCATTGAAATGCAAATTTTTTTTTTCACCATCACAAAGCTTCTGTGAGAAAGCAAAAATTCGAATACATCGATCGATTTGAGGGGAAAAAAAAAAATAGAAAACTGATTTAAAAAATTTAAGAGATAATGTGTTACTTGCATTCATGAAAGTTTGCGAGGATAGTTCGCAGATGTGACCGGCTCTGAATACAATCGGTATTTGACCGCGACAAAGAACAATGCTCAGAGTCTTCATGAATCGGATATCGGCATCGTACCACTTCGAGTTGTACGCTGACAAACTAATGGTCTCACTCTGCAATAATCCATTCGGACATGGACTCACGTGAGACGATTAAGTCGAAATAAAAACAGTTCTTCGGTATATAAGAATAAGATTTAGGTAACCCTGATCGTCATGAATAATAACAATAATTATTTTCAATACGATCTATAATCGATAAAAATTCATAATCAGTTGGAAGAATTTATTGTCGATTACTCTCACGTTAATTAGGGTAATTTTTTTTTTTTCATTGTTTATTACCTTAGAAATTATGTCTGTACCGAACCAGCAGTAGAGAAAAAGCTGGAAGAGTGCGCACATTAAAAAGTTCGCGGAGTCGATAAATTCGTTTCTGTTTAATTCCCGTTCCTTCAGACAAAGAAAAATCAATTTTTCCTTTTTTTATTTATGAAATCATTTTCAATATATCATCATCATCATCATCATCATCAAGTACAATCGACGCAATGACTGGACATCAGTGAATCATTACTTACCCCAAATATTTGAAAACCAACCATCGTGATGATGAATAGACTCGCACCAAACTGTAGCAGCAATGTGCTGTTGAATATACTTTGGACAAGACTGACGTATCTACGAATATTCAATGATGTCTGATAATATTTCTTATCGATCGGGGGTGTCCCTTAAGGCAGTCTGAGACTATTTTGGCATGGAATTTCGATTGAAGTAGCCATTTTGGCACAGAGGCTATGCGAAAAATTAGCTCAATCAAAAAATTAACCTAATGATCAATTTTTTCGTGAAATTGTGATGAGAAACTTTTTTCCACATTGAAAACGATCAGACGCCTCTGATACGGATGGTTTCAGGATTTATGAGTATTTCGAGTACTCATCGAGACATTTGTCCCTATCATTATTTTCCTACCTGACATAATTGTATGAAGAATTTTAAAGGATCAAGAGCCATGTAAGCGAGTAATATGATTTTTTTAACTTGGAAAATTTTTGAGGTTAGTCCTAATGAAATGTCTCAAAAAGGTGATCGTTTGGCTAGCCCGATGCACAGCACAAGGACTATCTTGAGTTCAAAAATGGCTACAAGAGGCATGAGTCAATATTTATGAGACGATTGTTGATGATTTAATAACAAAATAATCGAATCCATGTGGCTCAAAGCTCGCGAGACGCTGCATGTTTTTTTTGTAGGTTAGGTGCGTCAGTCTTATTTATAATATGCGCTAATCTCAGCCATTTGAAATACACGGAAGCATGAGAATCGATAAAAATTTCTGGTATGATTACTGGTATTTATGCCCGGTTTCATAAACGTGGATTAATCCTGGATCCGTGGACAAATTTTAACCCCGGGGTTAAGTCAGATGTGTGAACATAGGCGCAGATGCTGCCATCACGCGAACTCAATTTCTATGAAACGTTTGACAGTTTAACGCCGGGGTTAAAATTTGTTCCCGGATCCACAGGGTTAATCCACGTTTATGCAACCGGGTATTAGAAAATACATAAAATTAAATCGTCCTTCGACCAATTGAAGGGACGAAGACACCCAAACCGACTCAAAGTAACGCGGAAACCGATTTTCTCAATCTTCGGCCATCTCGAATCTTCAAATTGACTCAAGATTGCTGAAATTCTTACCTCAATATCTTTTGATGATGCTGAATGCACGTATGCAATTCGTCAATAGGATTGAGCGATAATTCGTCGTAAATCGTACGACAAACGCACTCGATTTTCCGATCGTAAAGCGCGTAATCATTCTCGATAAGATCATCACCGCGCGAGACACGAATTTTGTCCTGGCACGTTTCCAATCGTCGCTTCAGTAGATCAAGCTGTGCCCCAACGTGCATGAGAAATACCATGAAAAACGTATCGTGACAAGCGGTGCAAGCGGCAAGATAGGAAACTGTCGTTTTGTCAATTACGAACATCAGCCAGTATGACGAATTTCCGTTTGAACGAAAAAACAACAGCGGACTGTTGCCTCATACGAAAATGGGATCATAAACAATATGAAAAGTAGGTTCTGATATTCAAACTATCGGTAAATAATGAATAAATAATGAAATTTCATAAATATATAAACAAATAATACAACAATATAATCGTATACCTGGTCGACAATTTATTCATGTTTCCTTTGTCATAAACGAGATCTTTTCCATAGCTGAAGGAACAGTACCAGAATACCATGACGATAAAAGTCATGCCAAACAGCTTGCAAGCTCGTATCGTCGATATTATAATCTCGTCACGATAAATGGCTTGAATGAAGAAGTCGTAAATTAATATATATATTTACCAGGCATGAACTTTTGGAACTATCGATTAAATACGTAACATTTAAGTATACACGTGGCAAAAAAAAAAAATTTACGTCATTTTTTGCAGTCCCAGGAAGATTAATATCTTCAAACGAATCGAAATTTTCTTCGGAGCTTTTTTGGTATTTCCGTTTACGCTAAAGCCATATAATCTCTCGGACGAGTATAATCACGGAGGTATTTGAAAAGACAATGATTTTTGGTATTTATTAACCCCCTCGAATAAAAAGGACGCAGTGAGGGTGAAAAAATGGTCAAAAGCGATTGAACTAAAATTACCGAATTTTCGATTGCAAGGCTGTCGCCTCTCCCAATTGAGCAGATCAATGGCGATCTCGAGATCGTCTTTGCGTACCCACAGATTTACGATTTTGGCCATTGTGCTAACCATAGCCGTGACAAGGGTAAAATGTTGCATGAACATGACCATGTCGTGACGAAATTTCCAAGCGTGAATCATTTCACCGAGGCTCGGTGTCATACCGGCGAAACAGAACAAGCCAATGGCATAATACGTGTACAAACGTTTCTTCGGGTCATATTCATCGCAAGGATTCCACAACCCTTGTTGTTTTGGTAAACGTTACGAGAAAGGTAAAAAAAGAAAAGTCACATGTTATTATTGACAGTTGAAAATGTATTCACGATAATGGCAAATTTGCTTTTGGCAATTATGGCTAAACGGATTTAGAATTTGACATCTGATGGTGGAATCGAGAAAACGGCACCTCAAACTTCACACTTGAGACCCTTAAGATATCTCCATAGAATCATTTATACAAGAATTTTTTTAAACTTTGCTTCTACATTATTAGAGGTATTATCCATAAATTTGCAATTTAATTTGCAATTTAAATTTAAATTTGCAATTTAAACAATATTGATAGTTTTCACGTCGAGTTATAATTACAATTTAAGTTCATACTAGTAGCAATTATTTCTAATACGAAACGTTGTAAAAACGACACATTTTTCGTTCTATCGTCTAAACCCAATATAATAATGGAATGAACAACGAGAATATCTTGGAAGAGCATAACACCGTTATACAAAAAAAAAAAAATTTGAGAATGATTTACCGTTTAGCTTTCGAGATATCACGAGTGGTGTCGAGATACTACCTTAAGATTGTTTTGCACTTTTTCCCATCCAAACGTAAAAGTCATTGTGAATTGTAGTGAATCTTGATAGTTGAGAATTAAAAAAAAAATAAAAATAAATCAACGACATAGAAGACACCGAGGATATCGAGTTGCGACAACAATAACGTCAAAAAATTATTATTAAGAAATGAAAAATATTATTAATTAAATATTCGGAGAAATTATTATTCCTTTTCATTAAATGCTAATATCTAATCTTTTTCATTGCAACACAATTTTTC
Organism: Rhorus exstirpatorius; assembly: GCA_963564615.1. Taxonomy (NCBI): domain Eukaryota; kingdom Metazoa; phylum Arthropoda; class Insecta; order Hymenoptera; family Ichneumonidae; genus Rhorus; species Rhorus exstirpatorius. The sequence goes on from OY751318.1 coordinate 21,761,745, forward strand.
ACCATAAATTTGCCTTCATTGTTTATATGCAAATAATTGAAAAAAATTGAATATCACCGTCAGTCACTGTAAGAATTTGTATAAAAATTATAGTAAAGGAACGGTTTATAATGCTATACTTGACTGCGAAATTGCAGCGCTGTGGCTCAACCGGTTATCGAATTATAGACGATTCAATTTTGCATCGCCGTTGCGCGCGCACACACACACATGCGAAAAAAAAATTCATCAAAAAAAAGCTTTCTCCATGAGAAAGCAAGAGGTAATTATCTGAACAATTGAATTATGTTTTTTTTTTTTTTAATTGACACAGCTACACGAAAAAAAAGATATTTCAAAAAATAATAACTGAAATTTAAAAAATACAACGATGAAGATAAAAAAAATGCAGCTTAACACAGTAAATTAATCTCTTTACAGTGTTTTGATCAAAAAGTAATGTGCGGAATATACATACTACTGTACCATCTGTATAACCATATTTGCTGGTTTAAACTGTAAAAAAAAAACTATTTCCACTTCAAAATTCAAAAGAATTTCCGAAGTTTTTCTCCCGAGAGGCAAAATTTTTTTCCGTGTATTCTTAACAATGAGGCCCAATTTATACTAGCATCTTATAGATATTTAATTGGAAACTTCTATTGGGGAGCCAAAACTGAAGATGCTGAAAACTTGTCACGACTGTTTTTTTTTTTTTTTTTTCGGGCCAGCTCAATCATACATATTTTTTTAAATTCTAAAAGTTATTCCACCATTGCGAGTATGGTTTGTTGAATTCTCCGAGCCTTTTATTATACGGACATTAGGATTTTTGTTCCCGCAAAACTCACAGTGCGAATTTTCACAACGAGCTCGAGCCGAATAAACACAAATCAAGCAACAAAAATTTTGAGTTGCCTCACCGAAAATCGTCAATAGACGAAAATACCAGTTCATGTAATTCTGATCGAGTCCCAGCATCGAGATCTTCAACGTCATCCGCTCTGGTTTCACGTGTGATTACTCCGTTACGTTCTTTCGGAAATGTAAAAGCTGCACACATGCGGTTGCACTTCTTGAGAAACACGATATTGAACATTTCATTGTGTTGTTGTTGTTGTCGTTGTTGTTGTTTTTTTCTTCCGGCTTTTACTTAAACTGGATCAGATCACGCCATGTCAACCGCTTGCCCTATCGACAAGGATCGGCAGATACATCGCGAGAAAGATCGTCTGCACTGAAGCGAAACGTTAAAACGGAACTTTCATGATACTCGTATAACTATACGGTCACCCTGTGTGTCCCTTCAATAAGTAATAAAGTGGGTTGGGTTAACGGTCCTAGCGAGACTTCCATGAGACGTGCATATATACAGTGATAACGAAATCGGATGATTATAGGTTGGGCAGTGTCCCCCCCCTTTGCCACGAAGTCGTATAATATATGTTCACATCGGTAATAGATCGGGCGGCGGTGAGAGACGCACGACGTATCCGTTGATTTTTTTATGAGCCACCCGGCTGTTCGCGAAACACGCATACATACCTATAATATGAGACCCTATGGAATTCAGATAAATTGTCCGAGCCAATTTCATCGGTTTCACGTTTACCAGAGTGATCGGTATAACTTGACGAAAGAATTTTCTCGTAATTTTAGTAGTAGTAGTAAGTTTTACTTGCATAGCCTTTTCGGCTTTTTACAACACTTTAACACACTCTATCACTCTTACACTGGGCCCACTATTTTAGTTTTTCTGTTCATTTACGGAACTATTTTTCTCTCTCGATTTTTTTGCAACCTCATTGCTATTGGCCCAGTGTATTTGTGAGAACCTACAATTTAAGGTGGGTTTCGAACCACCGAGCTCGCAGAAAAAGCATCTGGAAAAATCCATTGGTGCCGGCCGCGGGATCGAACCCTGGCCGCCTGCGTGGCAGTCCAGAGTCGGACCAACTGGGCCACTGCTCGATCTTACGTAATTTTAGTATATTCCTCGAAAGTCTCGAAACTTTTTGTTCAGGGATGAAAATTTTTTTTTTTTTTTTGTTTTTTTTTCGTCACCAGCGAAACATTAACGCAGTTGGCACATCGTCAATAATGCAGCCCTGCTGGATGTTTTGGTGACAGATAAAAAAAAAAAAAAAAGGATGCAAATTAGAAATTTGTATATTGCTTCCAACATTTCTTTATTCCACTCGCGAAGCTTCTATGAGCAAGTAGGTGTTTTTTTTTGTTTTTTTTCAATTTTGGCTTCCCTACAGAGGAAGCTTTTTGAGCGAAACAATACAATGGGGTGGAAATTTGTTGGTACAATAGCGAATCAAAGACGTTGGGAGCTGGAATCGAATAAATAATTAACGATCTAAAAAAAAAAGCACAGTCGCGAGTATACGAATGGAACGTCACGGTTGTTATATTTTGGTGCATTATAATTCGAAATAGAGCGAAACGATGGCTCATTTTCCCGTGTAATAGTTCGTCTTGATGAAGGGCATTTTCGTGACGGTCGCCTTGTAAGTTTTGCCGCGTATCTCGACGAGTACGACGCCGCCATTTTTCGCCAAATCCGGTGGAACGTAGCCCATGGCAATCGGACGCCCGAGTGTCGGACTCGGTCCACCGGAAGTCACGTGACCGACTCTCTCGCCCTCGGGTGTCAAAATTGGGGCATTTTCACGGGCCGGTGGTCCCTGACCGAACATCAAACCGATTCTCTTCTTTTTAATACCGATCTTGATCTGTTCGAGTATCGTTCTCGCACCGGGAAAGTTCGCCTCGGCCCGGCGTCTCTTTGCTTAACGGGGGGGGGGAAAAAAAAAAAACGGATTTTCGATACATCGGGGAGAAGAATTTTACGATCGATCGAAGTCAATTAACGATCGCCCAAAACGCGACCCAATCAAAACCAAATTTCATATGTTCGCACACGTTGCGCGGTTTATGATCGAGCTTTTTTTTTTTTTTACATTTTACCATTCAAGGAAAACGCGGCTAGAAATCGATAAGAGCTCTTGTTAAAATTTTTTTTTTTTTCGATTTCGATGGTGATCGTTTCGATGACGAGCGAATTGAAAGTGAATTTTACATGAATTGAGGAGACTAATATTACCAACGAGCCACGTCAGACCGGCCTCTACCGGCGTCGTTTCTGGACTCATGTCGTGCCCGTAGAGACAAAGACCAGCCTCGAGTCTGAAAGATACGAAGAAATTCATACTCATGAAACTTCGTGGCTCGCCCGTGAGGTTCGCATTCGTTTCTCAAGACGAAGATGCGCATTTACCACGTGACACACGTGAGAGCGCGAGTCCGCAAATGCTTATCGGTACTTAATCTCAAAAGCGTCACAACTGATCGGGATAAAAAAAAAAAGCTTTTAGCCAATTTTTGCCAACGTACTGCAGGCTCTGAGCTTATTTCAATCCGATCGGTTGTGTCGTTTTAGGGAAAGTCGGATTCGCGTTTTCGAGGTGAGCGAGGCTTCCGATTAGCCTCGAGGATGTTATAAACTTACATTCCCATCGAGAAAAAAAAAAATCGTTGAATAACGTTGAAATTTTACAAGAATATAGACTCCATGCGAATACATATCCAAAATTCACGTCATTCTCTCTATTTTTGAACTCTGCGTGAAGCATATCCTTAATCCCAACTAACCTCAAACTGTCGCGTGACCCGAGACCCGCCATCTTCACGTCCGTATTCTCGAGAATAATTTCGACCAAACGCCGAGATTCGCTCCCACCGACGGATATCTCAAAACCATCCTCTCCGGTGTAACCGCATCTCGATATTCTCGTCTCGATGCTCGAAATTTTTCCTCTTCGGCTGTTCATGAATTTGAGCTTTTTCAGATCGAAATCTACGATCGGTTGAAGAACCGCAGCTGCCGTTGGACCTTGCAATGCCACGAGGCCTCGCTCCAACGGATCAAGATACTCCAGATTAACGATTTTTCCATCTCTCTGAAAATCATCCTGAGAACAAAAAACTTCTATTCCTGAAACGACTTTAGGGAGAGAAAATATATATATATATATATATTAGACTGTTTCAAAATAAATCGATAATTTTTTTTTTGCTTTACACAATCTTTAACTATACTTGGACATAAAAAAATAATTCTCGCGAAAGGAGGGGCCGGTCCTTCAAGATTTAGAGGTATCTCATCGGACTTTTGTCTTTTTTTATTTCGTTAATACGTAAATAATTAATTTCATGGATGGAACAAATATTTTTTTTTATATGACTTTAAGGGGATTCGAGGAGAGTAAAGTTACTCCGCTTACTTTACGGTTATTCAGCAATAGCGTATCCTCGTTTCTTCTTCCGGCATTAGAAACCACGAAATAATTGTCATCGTCGTCTTTCGTGATTATAAGATCGTCGAGAATTCCACCATTCTCGTCGGTAAATACCGTCAAGCTCGCGGCTCCGGGTGCAAGATTCTTCAGATCAACGGTCGTCAGTGATTCTAAATATTCACCGGCGTTTCTGCCCGTTACTAATGTCTGCATCATGTGGCCAACGTCGAATAGAGAGGCGTGAGTTCTCGTGTGCTGATGAGAAACGGCAATGGCCTCGCGATATTGAACGGGCAGAAGCCATCCGGAGAAATTTACGATTTTCCCTTGATATAGCGATGAAAAAAATATTACGATTCGTGGTTAACGGTAATATTATTGAAGTTTAAAGTTCAACCTTACCGGGTGGGGGGAATATTGTTTCGATTTATACGTAGATCGAATTTAGATCTGCGTAGTCATTTTTTTTAGAGCTACGTGAATTATGAATTTTTGAAAATCGTAAATTTACCTAGATTTCAATTGGATGTATCCGGGACCTCGGCCAGATCTACTCAGATCTAATTAAATCTACTGATACTTGAGTATATAAATGAACGAACGATTAACAAGCTAAAGTGTAATTGGGTCGACTCGAATATACGTAAATCTAAAACGGTACACACGGAGATCTATGCAGATCGAATTTGATCTAAGAAATAACAAAGTAGATCAAAATTAGGTCTACACGTAGATCCAAAAGATTTTTTTCCACGAGTGTGAAAAAATTTAGGATATTTTTTTATCCATTCGATTTTCAGTAGTCACGTATACGTTTGCGAGATCACAAGTTTGTTTATCGGTACTAATATAAATAAATTGTCAAAAATATTAACATTAATTGGTAAAATTATAATCAATAGGACTAGAAAGAAGTAGTGAATATTCGTTGGGAACACACAATGTTGTGTCGTATAAAAGAGTAGGCGTCACCAGATATTTGAAATTTAAAATGCAAAATTTTGTATATTTTTTTTTTTTGCTTCCTCGTAGAGGAAGCTTTGTTTTCGTGAAAAAAAAAGAATTCGAATTTTTAATGCCTACGCGTTCAAAATGTGCCAAAAACATCGTAAAACACATTTAGATAAAAATGCCTGAGTGTTTTGTGCTGTGTGCTGACAGGTCTTCTAAAAATTGAAACTGCAATATTTTTCGAACTGCTTGAGCTATCGCGCTGAAACTTTGCGTGCTACTAAAAAATGGAACCCCTCTTGTTTGCTGAAATTCAAAAAAAAAAATTGATAACGGCTGTCTGATTTTAAATGATTTTGAATTTTTTGAAAAACATCTGTGACCAATCTGCGTTTTTTAAGGAATATTCGCCTAAAATTTTTAATATAAATAGGCTGGGGTACGAGGATATTTGTTATTGAATTTGGCAAGAATCGTTTGAAGGGTTTGAATTTCATAAAATTTTTTGAATTTTCGAAAAATCTCTGTGATCGCTTCAACTTTTTGCAATGTGCACATTTCCCATTTGCACGCTCGTTTATCTAAAAAAAAAAAAAAAAGATTCGAAAGATTTGAAAAATTGTTGCGTTTTTTTTTTTTTTTTTCATTTTTTCCGAAATTACGACGTTCAAGGGGCAGAAATGAAAAATAAAATACGATTATTGCGTGATTTAACGGAGAGGAGGATGGATATCTAAAACTCGATCGAAGTGGACTTGAGATGTGACTATGGTGAATGCGAGAATAATTTTTAGGTTATGGTGTCGTGTTGCTTACCGTTATTCTCGACGTGTAAGTCGTACAGGCAAGTTTTCCTAGGCTCGCAGCTGTCGGTTGAAAATCCTTGCCGCCGATTACACAAGCGTACGGATGTTTTTCTCGAGTGTGACAGTTGACCCTCGTCGCCGCATGTGGCGCCACCAGCCACGAATCTTGTTCTCAATGGGTCTTCAAATTTATCGAGTGCCACGCGCCTCAGTGAATTACCAAAACGAAGCATCCTCGGATTCTCGTCGACGGTTCGTCCGGCACTGCTTGAAATATCGTTCGTCTCGAGGTTCTCTCGTAAATCGGCAATACGAAAGTGTCGGTTGGATACCGAAGGTGTGGAAAAGCGTCGAGAGTAAAAGAGACTTGCGACACGACTGCTGGAGCAACGATGGGATGAACTCGTGTAAAAATGATCGTTTGTTTCTTTTTTTAAACGAGCTCGTTTCGAATCGACGAGCTTATCGGACGTTGTTTTTACGTTTATCTTCGGCGAAAGGTCACGATGTCGCGTTAAGCCCGATTTGATAAGCGAAAGGTCCGCGCAGGCTCTCATCATATTCTATATACAGTGAAAGCCCTCGTATTTAACGAGGGCTCTACCCTGTGTCGTTACTCGCGTCTCATTGGCCGTCATCATATTTAGAATTTAACGTCAAAAAACGCGAGGGCTTTTGCTGTATAAGATTGGAAAATAACGTGCATTTGACGAGAGTCAGGCGAACAAATAAGTCACGAGACCTCGAATGACGAAAGAAAGCGATGATTATTATTTTGCTTATTCAATTTTTATTGTACCACGTAATAATAATAATGATCGTAATAATAATCGCAATAATCATTATCATCTCGTATAATAATGACAATAATAAATGTTAATAATAATAATAATAATAATAATAATCGATAATAGTAATAGTTGTTGTTTTTTTCGTTTTGTAATAATCGAATAATAATAGGTAATAGTTTATAAATCGTTCGAACAATCGCCTTTTGTGCGTCTCGCGTGTGTGTGTGTGTGTGTGTGTATGTTTGTTTGTTTGTTTTACAAATGCAGCAACGTCGTTATTTATATTAAAACGTCGTTGCGCGTGTGCATCGTTGGATGGCGTTTGTTCAACGATATATAAAAACGGAAAAAATGGTCGAAAAAGAGAACGTAATTGTTTTTTTTTTTTTTTTTTTTTTTTTTCGTTTTTTGGAGAACTGATCGAAACGAATACAGTATCTATGCTCGTTCGTACATTTTTGTTTTCGTACAGAACTTTCGCTCTGCTCGTTCTTCGTGTTTTTACATACTTTTTTTTTTTTTTTCATATACTTGACTTGACATTTTTGTTTTTCACTTCATCATACCACGTTCGCATTGTTTTTTTTTTTTTTTTACTTTTACTTTTTGAAACCTCGCTTCGTCTTCCTTCTCACGTGTATACTCCTTTTTATTTGCTCTTAATTACTGTCAAACGTTCTCGTGTTTTGTTTTGTATTTTTTTTTTTTTTTTAAATATATATTCTTTTCGTGTTTACACAATTAATGCAAAAATGTCCCTACAGTCCGACGAATATGTGCTTTAGTCGTTCTTTGCTCGATGCTGGATTTTTCTTTTAAATTGTTGTTATTGTTGTTGTTGTTGTTGTTGTTGTTGTTGTTGTCGCTGTTATTTTTTTTTAACCTCTTACACGTATTGTTTCTCATCGCTGCTGTTGTTGCTTTCTTTTTTTGTTCTCTCTTTCGCAGTCTCAGACCATTCATTCACACTCGTGGTTAAAACGGGACAATTATTGGTAGGAAATATGCTGGGGGAGATGGTCAAATGAAAATCAAGGCAAGACGGTGAATCGGTGGGGCTAGAGGGACTCGAAGAGCTGTATGCTCAATTTTTGTACATTCGAATGGTTTTCCTTTTGTTTGTTTTTTTCTTTAATGAAGTTTTATTCGTTTGTTGGGATTTTTCGTACGTCGCCATTGAAAATTGCTTATTCGTCCGCTTTTCGAATTTCGTTGGATAATATGAATTTTGAAAATTAATGGATTCCATGACGAGGATCACGATTTAGGGAACTTGGAGTTGAGCAGAAAATCCTCAGTGCACTGTGAGGATCGATCGACGCGGTTTATAGTGGAGGAGGGGAGGAGCGCTCCGCCTATCACGGCACTGCTAAGCTACAAGGTCAACTGCGCGGAGTTAAATGCGCAATCTCGATGTGAGCAATCGCGATCCCGTGCACGGTCTTTTCGCGGTTCTCTAAATCGAGATCACACACTGTATTACACAAATTTAGGTGTGCAACCAATTGTGAGATATATTCTTTTTCATATAAATCGAAGGAGTCGCGTGTCCTCTCGTTAATCGCGTCATTTCAATCGTTATTTTTGGATTCCAAAATGTTTTTTTTTTTCTATCGCCATTTTTTATTTTTTACACACCGGGTGTTTTCTCTGCAAGCTGTCGAATTATTTTTTCAATTTTTTCTCAACGATCCAACTAATTTTGCTTCCGAACATTGAACAATGGCGATGTGATTATATCTTTTTTGTTTTGATCGAGTCTTATTGAAATTCGATTAGAGACGTAAAGTAAAGTTGTCGGCGAGAACGATTGACCGGATAAAAAAATTTTTCGCGCGAGTACGTAATATTTTCGTTTGTTTTTTTTTTGTCGTTTCAATTCTTTATTTAAATGCAATTTAAACTTTCGGATGTATATTTGACGTTTTATTTGCTGATAAACACATGAGAAGGATACAGAGGAACATCGACTTGAGTTTTATCGTCTAAAAAGTGTTTTTTTTTTCTCCTTCTCATTTTTCTTTACAACGTATATATATGTATGTATATATATACATGTATATATGGTATAAAAGACAAAAAGCATAAGTTCTCATGGGATTTTTTTTATTGTTATTTTTAAATTCTAATAATCTTCGTTCGGGGATGGGGTTTGGATTGGAAGGGAAAATAGGGGTGGTTTTGGGGGAAAACGCTCCAGTCAACATACAATGTACAATGATTATCGCTTCTGAGAATCCTATCCTAAGAGCTCTCAGTAGCGCATTAATAGTTACCGATAATCAATTATAATTTCGCCTAGAATTTTCATCATCTTGTTTTTACTTCTTTTTCTCTCGTTCTCACCCCCTCTCTCTCTCTCTCTCTCTCTCTCTCTCTCTCCTCAATCTTCGTCTTCAATTTATTATATTCGACTTAAGCCTTAACTATACATAATCACGACTCGAATACATTATATATATATCATCACTTCCGTATATAGATACAATTTTAAATCCTTTTTTTCTTCTTGCCTTTTTCCCCTCGCGCTTTACACATTATACTCACAATTAATAATAATTAATGTTATCAATAATCGTTTTAGGTCGTCGTCGTCGTCGTCGTCGTCGATATATTATTATTAACGCTTGTGTATAATTTATAAAATGAAAATAGGTACAATTTTGGACGCTCTTCTTGGCTTGCTTGTGTCTTATATATATATTTTTTTTTCACCCCGCAAAAAGATGCTCCGAAATGTGTTTTCTCTCTTTTTTTTTAATTCTTCTTTTGTTTCGCCTAGTAATGCCCATCGATTGCGATTCTAGTTCACTTGGTAGTAAAATTTTGCGCTCTCATATATATACCGTTCTCTCTCTCTCTCTCTCTCTCTTTCTTTCCGCCATACAACTTTCGTCAATCGCTCACAAAAGACACATAATTCTTTCACGCTATGTTCAATTTTTTTTATTTTTCGTTTAAATTTATCTTTCATACTTTTCGTTAATTTTAATCTCTCATTTTCAACAAAATTGCCGCACACAATCCTCGTGTTATGTTTTCCTTTTTTTTTTTTTTTTTTTTTTTTATTTCTCGCTGTCATTAATTTCTAGGACCTTAATTTTATACAATGATGCTTCGTCTTTGCTCCGCACGGGGGCGCTCGGGCGCGTTCAATACGCCATTTTACTCTGAGAATTCGTCACGCGACGACGCGCGCGCCATCTCGCTCGACCAAATAAAACCACATAACCTTATTTCCTAACGATTTATTTTGTTAATTGTTTTCTTTCGCCCCACCCCTGCTCCCAAAATTTATCAACCCTATGTATGTATTTACAAGACTCATTTTTAAAAATTTATTTTTACGACTAAAGATTTAGCTTTGTTTGGGTCTTATCCGATATTATTAATTGCATTTTTACGATTAGTACGAGAGAGAGTTTTATTTTCTTTCACTTGTTTTCTTTTGGCGTGAGCGCGTCGACGATTGATCTTGGCCACCTTGCGGAGCTCTTACGAAGCACGAAATTTTTTTCATAATTCTTTTCCTTCCTTCATCAATCTCGTGACGAATGTTTCTCAATTAAACTACGTAGTCTAATCGTTTATTCAATCACTGCGGCTTTTTCTTTTATAATCTTATTTATCTCTCTTATTTGACCCACTTTCGCTCTGTAACTTTTGTTCACCGAACATAACCGAGTGTTCAATCTCTCACATATTCTCACTTTTTTCCGTCCTTCGTAGCCTAAATAATGTGTGTTTTTTAAATTCCTTTTTCTCTTTCTCTCTCTCTCTCTCTCTCTTTCTCTCTCTCTTCCTATCGTGTGTGATTATTCAAAGTTTTGGTTCCCAAAGTCCTCGTTGAACCGTCTCACAATTTCAGGGAGTACCTATTTACAAAATTCATCAATTGTCTCATTAACTCATCCGCAATTGTGAAATTCGTGATAAACAAAAAAAAAAAAATTAATTGCAAGAAAGAACATTTTGCTCGATCTTATTGGCTTATTTCCGGAGGCAAAGAAAAAATTCTCTTTCTCTTTCTCTCTCTCACTCTCATTTGGGATTCGTCGAAATACAATTGTGATGTTATTTTAATTCTCATATACTTTCATCGATGATAATGAAAAAAAAAATATATATATATATATATAAATGATTTTCGAGTTTGGCGATATATTTGTCGAAGACGTTTTTTCTCCTTCTTTGCTTGTCCACGACGCGTGTTTTCTTTCTTACGTTCGAGAATTCTCGTCAATAATGAATAATAATGGAAAATTTCAAGGAGCTGCTTTGCAACTAAGTCTGCCATTTAAAAAAAAAAAAATTTTTATTTACTTTGTCCTGTTTCATTGTCGTTCCAATTAAAATTTCGATCCAACTAATGAAATAGGACGTAATAATATTCGTTAATTGTAAAAAAAAAAAAAAAAAAACTAAGAATAATTCATGACAGCCGTTATAAGCCGGTCTCGATCGATCCTTTTAGCGTAGCGATATAACGTGATTTTCTTTTTGTTCCTTTACAGTTATAAATCGTATTTCGTTTAATCTTCCCAAGGGAAGAAAGAAGACAAAATTGAAAAACCTATCGCGGCGTGTATTAAATTTTTCTTTTTTTTTTTAATTATTGCGACTATCGGATCAATCGATCCCGGAATTTTAGCAGCAGTAACAATACGTGTGTGTGTGTGCATGTGTAGTTGTGTGTTTTCCCTTCTCATATCTCCGTATAAATGCACGTGTCCTAAATTTCGCGTGCGAATCGTCAAGCATATGTCGAAAAGACAAAAATAAAAAAAAAAAAAAAAAATTACCTGCTAAATATTTCAAAATTTCAAATTATTACATATATATATTCATCTTTTTTTGTTCGTCCATTTTTTTTTTTTTTTAACTTTACCGTTTGATACGATGACACACGAAACTAGATTTATCACATGAGGTAATTAAAACCACACGCTAATCAAGACAAAAAAAATTACGCAACACGGTCTTCTACAAACATAATAATAATAATAATAATAATAATAATAATAATAATAATAATAATAATAATAATAATAATAATAATAATAATAATAATAATAATAAATCATTAATTAATGACAGTAATAATGATAATAATAGTAATGACAATAACCTAGTGTTCCTTAAGACCAGCAGAGGGGGGGGGGGGGTGTAACAGTAAAAGTTGGTGGTACCATTACGCAATTATTTCTCAGTAGTTAGTAGCCAGCGATTAGCCGCCCGATCGTTTTGCGTACCGTTTTCCGAATCTCAAAAAAAAAAAAAACTTTCGCGCGAGTATGCTCTTTTTTTTCCCTACAATCGAAAGGATATTAAAAAAAAAAAGAGGTACGCGATCAATGTCTCAGATTTAAATAAATTCAACGTAAATCATTTGAACAAATTTACGTCACTGTATAGACGAGCTACAGTTTAATTTATTCAGGCAGAAACTATGACGCATGAATAGTAACTAAAGAACCGTGTAGTGTTTTCGCTTTTCGTTAGTCGTTTCTTTTTTTTTTTTTTTTTTTCATTTCGTTCAGATTTTTACCGAACACTACTAAACGTAATTATTTACCGATAACATCTATAATTACAATTGCAATAAAAAATATTAAAATTCCTAAGCTCGCTTAATCTTTCGTTATACGTTTTTTTTTTCCCTTTTTTTTTCACAATTTTTTGCTTATTTTTCGTTTTTGCATCGATTTAACCAATTCTGACTAGCAAACATAACCTCGATGGGATTTCGTCCACCGATAATCCTCGGAGTTTTCCTTGTTAATTTTTTCGTTCGTTTCTTCTCTCTCTTCTTTAAAAAAAATTTTTTTTTTATCAGTGCAATCACTTTTTACATCCAAAAGTATGCTTGTGTTTATAATCGAACTTTGCCGATTTTTTTCTTTTTTTTTTTTTTTCCTCAAATTTGGTGAAACGACGCGATGATCGGTGTCCGAGGCAGTATCGAAACGCGAAAATGATTGAAAAGAGAAAAATAATATAAGAAAAATAAATAGAGGCTCTTGATTGATGACAAGTCCTATATATATATATATATATATATATATATAATATGATATGGTCCTCGCATCAGGATCTCCGGGTTCAACTTTTAACTACTAACACTATAGGCATGTTTTTCTTGCATCTTTTTTCCCACGTTTTTGCAACCCTCTGGCACAAAAAAAAAAAAAAAAGAAAGGAAAGAAAACCTCAATTAACCTCAGTTGGAACGATCAGTCGTGTGTACCACGCTATACTTGCATATAATTTTTTCTTTATAAACCTCTAACGTCAACGATAAGTATTCGGTATAAGATTATTTCGGGACACAATACAAATATAAAAAGAAAAACGAGGAAAAAAAAAAACAATTAAGACAATGGAAGTAAAATCATTGGGACGTAAACGTAAAAAAAAGTCTTATAAGCCCTTAAGGGATAAATCGTAACGGCGTTTATCATCGTCTTTATGATTTTTTTTTTTTTCTTTACGTTCGTAGCTTACGTGCCGATTCGCGTATATAAATATATGTAAATATATATATGTAATATATATGTATATGTTTAAAAAGGAAACAAAAATAATAATATGATTATAATTTTAATAATAATAATAATAATAATATTAATAGTAATAATAATAATAGAGGAAAATGAAATGAGAAGTGTGGAGAATCTCGAAACGTGGACTCCATTATTCCGTCTCTTTGTTATATATTCGACAATTCGTTGAAACTTTAAAATCATTTCTATTATGGCCTGGTCGAGGCTCATCGTATACGAGGCCTCGTATTTTGTTTGTTTGTTTTGTTTTTCATTTAAATTCCTTTCTCTCTCTCTCTCTCTCTCTCTCTCTCTTTCCAACCCTCAACCTCACTCTTTAATTTTCGCCAGAAAATACGCCTTCAATCATCTTATGTATTATAATCATTGTATATTGTAGTCAACCCCGAGTATCGAGTGACTACGGTCATCGGCATTCGCGGTGGAAACCTCAACGTTTTTCCTAGATTCTCGTTTTGTTGTTTTCTTTTGATTTTTTTTTTTTTTTTTTTTTTCATGTTTTGCAGATCGAAAAATATGAAATTTGAAATTTCGTTCATCAAAGATGGGCTCGCAAGTACAATTTTGTTTTTTTTTTTATTTTCCCACCCGAAACCGACTCCCGAATCTTGGAAGCGTGCTTAAGAAGGGGGGCGGGGGACGTACAAAAGAACAACCTAAGCTTCAACAAGATTCATTCGCACACCGTACATTTATCTTCGAAAGAGTGTCGTTTATGTGTGTGTATATATATATATAATTGATATATACACACATAGTTTTTTTCTAATATTTTTTCCCCATCTCGTTCATACAAGGATCGACTCAAGATTCATTTGGTCGCTGCAATGACATTGTCAGGTTTGAAACTCATCATTGTACAACTTTCCAAACGATTCAACGAAAAGAGGCAATGTATCTCAATCTCGCTCTCGCTCTTTCTGATATCAATCTCGTGCACGGTCCCGCGTCGCCGCCATTTAGCGCGGAAACATGCGCGCGCGCACCATTCGCCATTTTGTCAATGACACGTAACCGCGTGTCGCCTCGCTCTTCCCTCACTCGTCATTACTCGCTTGTTTTCATTATTTTTCGTTGGATGACTTTAGGAACCTTCGAATTTGCACCATCATCTTCCCCCCTACATCTTCCTCGCCTCTCCCTAATATATATCTTTCTTTGTTCCTCATTTATTACACATCCTTGTCGTCTTCATCATTAACCATCATTAAATAAGTACCGATTTCGCCTGCTTTGGCTCACACGCCTCGGCTTTGTACCGCTTTTGACTAGAATTGAATTTCGAATTGATGGCTCACATTTTTCCTCTCTCTCTCTCTCTTTCTCTTTCTCTTTCCTCGTTGTTGTTCATTCTGTCTCAAAATGGCGAGTTTCGTGGCGTCAAATTGGCTTGGCTTGCGGGACCGGAGGTGCGTCGGTGTATTATGCCCAAAAGGGGACTTTGACCAAACTGAATCGTAAACATCAAAGCATACGCGCGATGTTTTGTCTTCCCTCGCGGCATTATCTCGCCTCAGATCTGCACTTGCAACTCTTGCGATCTCCCAACGTCAGATCGCAGCGTTGATCCCAAGAGCGCCACTGCGGGGACTTTTGGAGCGAGGGAAAGACAAAATATAAACGACCATGCGTTTCTTCGAATCAACAATAAGATGCGCTGTGTTTGTTAACCTGTGGTAACTAACTTTACGTAAAAGTCTGAATTCTGGAAACTTAAAGTTCGCAGTTCAAAGACAGGACAACCTTGCTTCGGACGAATCCTCTTTTAAAATTTCATTAAATTTTTTGTTTACTTTTCATCAAGACTTTTGAACAATCTTCATTCGAAATCTGGACAAATTTCATTGGTGCATGCCGTGACTTTAGTTTTTCTTTTCGTAAGTGATTTTTGTTTTCTCCCAAAAGGACTCCTGGGAGGCCGTCCGAATGACCCGGCTGCCTGAACGAACCGTAAAAAAAAAAAAAACAAAAAAACTATCGCGAACGAACTTGAACAACGCGTATGTGAAAAACGTTTTTTTCTTCTTCTGGTGTTTGTAGATGATTTGCACGAAGTGGTTTCTTTTTTTTTTCTTCTTCTTCTTTCTATTTTGTCTTTACGATGAAGGGAGCATGGAGGCTTGTGGGGGTATTATTTTGTGGTAGGGAAGTTTGTATTGTGTCAAAAGCAATGCCATAAGTGAATAAAACACAAGGCTGCACTCTTGAAAGAGACTAAATAAAAAACATTAGGGGGAGGGGGGGATGTTACCCGTGACACATGGCGCCATGACGTTTGACAATCAAAGTACTCACTCGTTGAGGTTAACTTCTCTCACTTTCTTTGTATGCTTAAAATTTTTTTTTTTTTTATTTTCATTATTCCAATCAATGAGAGGATTCTCGTCGAATTTTTACGGTGATGATTATCGTTCATTCGGTCGATTGTCGACGAGTTTCAAGATGGAAAGGCCTTCGAATTGACCTTTCCGATCGCTCGTAAAAACGATCGTTACAAAATGGCCTCTGGTGACGCCGCCATGTGAGCACGGGCGCCCTCTGGCGATTCGCGTCCGAGTCCCGAGTACTACGCAATACCATCGCTAGTGAGTGTCTTCGCGATTATTAAAAAATTGTGGCGCGACACATTTGGCTATATATCGCGCTTCTGGCAAAAACTTCATTTGAGTTTACATCATCGGTATTTACGGATAATAATGATAATTATATGTTTGTGTGTTTGTTATGCATGTAGGTTACGTTAATTAATGTCGACATGACAATTGTTACGGTTAATTAATCGATAATCGTTAATTACGTTAAATATGACTTTTCAGCAAGCTCGTTTCCGTCCTATCGGTGCATTTCTGCTTTTCCCATCCTTCGCGTCTCTTGACCCTCATTTTTTTTTTTTTTTCATTTTTTTCATTTTTTTTCCTTTCGTTTCACTATTTAAATCGAGTACACAATTTGTTACGTTGGCTATCCTACGAACACTTATTACATTGATTACTGTTGTGTTTAAGTTTTTTTTTTTTTTTTTTTTTTTTTTTTCAAAAGGTTTTGCTCTGCGATTGTCTTTTGTTTTCCATCTCTGTGTTTGCATCGTTTGGAACGAGGATTTCGAAGTTGATTCCGAAAAACTGCCCCACGCGAGAGGGCAGCCTTTACGGAAAACGCCAAAGAGGAAGACTCTGAAAATGCATTATTTTTCTTTTATTTACTTCTTTTTGGAAGATTCGGTTAAAATGTGGCGTTGAAAAAAGAAAACGAAAAAAAAAAAAAAAAAAAATTGGAAGTATGAGAGACACTTCGAGAATCCCAAAGAAACGAAAAGAACAATTCCAAGGGGCAAGATTTTTTTCTTGTTTTTTTTTTTTTTTTTTTTTTTTTTTCAATAAAGAATTCGAAGTCTGAAGATTCTGGAAGATAATTTCAAGCACGAAAAGCAGACACCGAAAAACAAAGTCGACTCGCATCCCCTCTTTCGTTGTTCCTTTTTCTTTCCTTTGCCTGCTTTTACAACTATTTCCCCGTTTTTTGTTTGTTTTTTGTTTTTTTTTTTTTTGGTTTTGTTTTGTTTTGTTTTGTTTTCTGGTTAATCCATCGTTAATCTTATTTAATTGTTTAATGCGATACACTGTTAATTACTGTTCTACTTGTAGCGACTACTATTTGCGAGTTATACTTGAGAAAACTGTATGTTTACTGTAACGAAAAAACCCTTACGAAGACACTCTCACTTGATGGCTCTAAAACATATCAAAAAACAAAAAATATTTCTCAATCCTATTCGTCATTGTTTCATGACGTTGGCACGGCTTTCATTCCCCAATTTCAGCCAAAGTCGCGTGCGACATTTCATTAAATTTTCGTCTTTTCGTTTGAACAATTTAGAAATTTATCGTCGTACTCGGTTTTCGTAAGCTCGGACTCGCATGCACCTTGCGGGCCTTTGCCGTTTATTCGGGGCACTCGGGAGGGGCCGTAAAATCAAATATATTCTCGCGGGCACAAGCACGGAGAATATTTTGAAAATATCGGTGCCCCGCGATGGAGCCACCGTCACCGCAATCGCACGTATTCTCGTTAGGATCGAGGTTACGTAGCTCCATCGACGGGCTTTGCGCTGGGCCCCCGTTTGGCACACATCAATTCATCCCCAATCCTCCGAGATCCAATGATATTTTCACGCGTGCGATTTCCTCCTCCCGGATCAGTTTCGAAAAGAAACGTCACCGTCGCGTCTCCGTTTTGTTCGCGAAACGAGCGCCATTTCGCGTGTTCTCATGGCGCGAGACGCGCGCCATCTTGTTGACGAAACTCCCGGGGAGCTTCGATCAATGCATGACGGGAGCAAGCTGAGTAAGCTAAACCTTTCGATGTTGAGCTCGCTCGCGTATCACGGGGGAAAGAGGGGGGGTTGATGGAGCCCAACGCCTTAACAACTATGATTCTCGATTATATAGTGAACATTTAAACAACTTATTCCGGTTTTTAATAACGGAGGCTCTCGGTGACGGTTGTACGCGTGAAAACGCGTGCCGACCGAGGCGCTCGCACTGCTATAGACTGTCGGTTTATTTTATTATTATTTTTTTTTTTTTTTTCATGCTGCGCTCTTACGGTTCACACGAATATACAACGTCTATACGTCGTTCTTTTTTTTTTTTTCATTTTTTTTTTTCAAATCCTGTGCGTCGATGGAAATATAGAAATTTCCAGAGATCACAGGAAGCGACTCGTATATACGCGTATATCCATATATAGTAAGATTATTTCATTAAAAAATCAAAACCCGTTGTTAAATAAAAGAAAAATTTGTTTTTTTTTTTTTTCGCTTGTAAAGCCGTTCATCATCATCAACTACGTCTGCTTCTCTTTCGTTTTTTTTTTTTTTTTTTTTTTTTTTCATTCTCTTTAACTCCTGAATTCACGAAAACAAGGGCTCACCATATAAGCCGTTGCCTTTTTTGTGTGTTTAATCGTATTGTCCGGTTGAGCGGATGAGATCGATCGATCGATTGACGCATGCTTTTCAGATCTTGCGTATCGGAATCAAAGATGGCGTCTTCCGATTTCGTTATCACCGATCGATAATAATTTTCCGATCGTCTCATCGCTCGCTCCTCCTTTTATTCACTATCCGGGTTTGTCGCGTTCGGTTTATATATGTTTATGACGGTATGTCGAATTCACGTAAATCACGTTTGCGTTTATTCGTGTATACAGGTCATCCGATCTAATGATATCATCCTCGGCTCTGCATCCAAACGTATGCCAAAGGCCGCGAATTTCCAACGATCCTCATTTTCGAATCGTCGAACGTACGTTGAACACTATAAAGAGGTTATGTTTTCCGATTTTTTTTTTTTTTTTTCAAACAAATAATTTCAGTGGCGCCACCCGCGGTGGCGTCCAGGTATCAGAAAAACCGTTAGCCAAAACATGCTGTATCGTATCGAATTCATCTTTTTTTTTTTTTTTTTTTTCTATCAACTCGTTTCTTCCTTTGGTTTTCTCGCGTAGAATAATTCCATTCTTCAATTTTTTTTTTTTTTTTTTTGATTCAACCACCATCATCATCGAAAGATACTTTAGACAATTTACAAAAAAAATTGGCTTTACATATCCGTAGTGTGTAATTGAGTGTGTAATATTTGTGTGTATTTTTTCAAATAATCCATTGTTCATCAGTGTAACGCGTGTGCTTGTGTATTGGTGTGTGTGTGTGTGTGTGTGTGTGTTTTTATTTTTGTGAGATCTCTCCAAGAGGAGAGGTTCCCGTGTATGAGAGATGTGTGAGTTTTGAGCGTGCGGGGTTGCACGCTCGAGAACCAGGGCTTTTTTTTTGTATAGGACGCGCGCAGAGTGGGCAACAACTGCACGCGAACGTATATCAACTGCGTGTCTTTTTGTGGTTATGGACTTGTATGGAGATATGTGAGCGTGCGTGAAACGCGCGATGCCTTTTTTTCGTTCTTTCTCGGGGTTTTTTGTTTTTTTTTTTTTTTTTTAATGTACGTATGTTTGTTTTTTTTTGTCAATGCACTTTCGCATTGTTTCCTCAGCATCGCGGAATCACGCGCGTCAATATCTAAAATGTCTGAGTTTATATATACACGCACATATATATATACACGTATATTTTGTCCATACGTGTATGCATATACAGGTATATATATATATATATCGATTACACTGAATCAAACATATGTTTGTTTGCTTGTTTGTTGGCTTGATTACCAATCGGTTACCGCGTTATGCAAACTGAGTCGCGGATTTTCTTTTGCTTTGTTTCATATTTTCATTATCTGCGTTTACTTCGAGGTCGAGTCGTATTTGTGAGTGTGTATGCGCTGGGAGTATGCACCAGCGCATCCGGGCTATGGCATTTTTTTTTTTTTTCATTTTAATTAGTTATTAAACATTTAGCAATTTACATGAAGAGATTAAGATTATGGTTTTAGGAACGATTTCGCGGCTTCGTCTACTTCGTTTAAGCGACTTTTCGTTAGCCGGGATTGGCTTCGTTCTTTGTCTTTATTTTTCGTCGCAGGGTGGGGGAAAAGAGCGCTATTCTAGTCGGTCTCGTGGCCGCACGGGGCGCTCCCGTCGTCTCTTTGCGGCTCGGTCGCATCTTTCTCTCTATCGCTCTCTCTCTCTCTCTCTCTCTCTCTCTCTCTCTTGCGACTCTATCGCGATTTCCTCCTTTACTCTCGCGTCGACAGCGAAAACCTTTTCGATTCAAATGGCGGCTAGAGCATGGATAACGAGCATCACGCTTTTCCCCTACAGTTTCGAATTTCTGCGATCTGTCTCGTGTTCTTACTCGCGAAACGAACAAATCCCGAGAGTCGGCTCGAAGAGTTCGGGCCGCTCCATCGATCCACTTATGAGTTACGGGCATATGTAAATCAATATATTTGTAAATTATGTTATTCATTTTTTTTGTGTTTTTTTTTTTTTTTTTTTTTCAAATGACTGCAACGAAAGCACGCTCGACGAGGGTGCCAGTTGCTGGTCATTCTTTTTTTTTTTCCTCTTCTTCACTGTTTACCTGTCTTCGATTACAGAACATACACTACGAGCTATTGTACCTGTGTGTTTTTTTTTTGCATAACGATTTTTAAAAAATTTTTTTAGTACTTTTTGTATCCTTAGCTTAACCGTTTTTCTCTTTCTACGAATTCGTTTTTAATTTTCTTTTTTCTTTCCTTTACTCTCGTTTTAATTTAAAAATTTAAGAAGTGATTTGTGTACGCTTTCGCGGGGCACGCGTCGGCACCTTGGGTTTTCCGTTCTGGGGAGGGGTGACCACGCCACGTTTTGCCCTGATTTTCTATAATTTTCTTTCTTTTTTTCCCCTCTCACAAGAAAATATAGAACGGGCATGATGTTTTTACGATATATATTTTTTAAAAAATTTTTTTATTCGTGGGTAGAATTTTGGGATTGATGTTAATTGGGGGATATTGGATTTTGGAGGAACCTCAGAAAATCGACCCTCGGCGCACGGCAGGATGCACCGGGTTTTTTTTTTTTTTTTTTGAAACTCTCGTTTATCAATCGTTCCATGGCTTATTTTGTGGTCATGAAGGATGTTGGTGGTGTTTTTTTTTAAGTAGATCTTTGTTTGTTTTTTAAATTACGGCGTGCGGGTGTCAGACATGTCGTTGTTGTTGTTGTTGTTGTTGTTGTTGTTATTGTTGTTGCTTTTTTCCTTCGATGCATTTTTTTCCCGAAGTAGCATTGTACGTGCGTTTGTGTGTGTGTGTGTGTGTGTGTTGAAAAAAAAATAATTCTTTCGTCTTTGCCGTTGTAATACGTGTGTGTGGCTACCTATTGTTTTTCACGTTGTCGTTGCACAGCGATATTGCACTTGTCTGCTATCAGGGACCAATAAAATTAATCCAATGTTTGTGGATACATATTTTATTTTTTTTTTTTTCATCTTTGTTTCCTCTTCGTGTTTATGCGTTTATGCGCATTATTATTTTTATTTTAAGTTTTTCTGAATAAAAAAATTCAACTGCCTAAGGCTGTAAAGGCCCTTTTGAAGAGTTGATATACGTATACAAATGTTTATTTTTCTAGAATTTTTCGAGATTTTGTCGTTTTATTTTTTTGTTCTTTTTTTTCTTTTTCAATTGTTAATCCCCGAAAGTGTCATCTTGGTAGAGTTATTTCTGTTTTTATTATTATTTTTTTTTATGTCCTCCTCTCCGAAACTCTCTTACGCTTTATTCCACATCGATAATTCTTCGTTCCTTCGAATTGATCTCGTTAATCATCCTTTGCCTCGGCAATGTTCACCAAATTGCACATTCTCGCGTCCAATCACCTTCATTATCTCACTTTCTATCTCATCTC
Organism: Rhorus exstirpatorius; assembly: GCA_963564615.1. Taxonomy (NCBI): domain Eukaryota; kingdom Metazoa; phylum Arthropoda; class Insecta; order Hymenoptera; family Ichneumonidae; genus Rhorus; species Rhorus exstirpatorius. The sequence goes on from OY751318.1 coordinate 21,783,494, forward strand.
TCCCGGATCAAGCATTCTCCCTATTTTTGCCACTTTTTCGGTATATTTTTTAAGACACAAAATTTTGCCCAATATCCGCGATGTTCTCGTTACAACCGGAAAATTGATTCGTCCGGTATGGCTGAATTTTGCTTCCCGTCGAGCTGATAATTATTCTCGTCGAATGAAATTCATTATTAATTAATTTTACAGGCTGCTAATTATCGGGTGGCTTTGCGTATTTTTCATGATTTACCACGCTGATATTGCAGCATTTTGAATTTTTATTTTCAGCGTTTCGGTGGCCATTTTTTTTTTTTTTAGAATCAAATTATACTCATTATTCGGAAATAATTATCATTTTTTTTTTTTTGTAACTTTAGATCATTGAAGTTTGTAAAATTCCGAACACCGGAACCAAACCGAAAATCTAAAATAATTTTTTTCCTCTCTTTTCGAAATGAAAGTGTCTCAGTCGCGAGAATTCCGTTTGCCAAAAATACAATTGAAAGCTAATAATATGCGAAAGGCTGCGATATCAACGCGGGGAAATTGTGAAAATTAAAACAATCGACCGTATTATAATTATCTTGCCTTGTCACTTTGATCCGAGAAAAGTTTTCTTGTTCCATCATCCTTTGCTTCAACGAGAAAAATCAATTTTTTCAACGGTATAAACTGAACATGCCCCGAATGATTATCGAATGCCAAATTTCACTCAATCTCAAGCAATCCGTACACCTCTATTATGTATTTTTTTTTTCTTTCTAAGATTGATGGACTTGTGCCCTCCGGAAGGATGTCAAGTAATGGCCAATTCGTGGTAACGAGAACGCAGAATAAATCAATTGTAATTTGAAATTCGATGACAAATAAATTTTCACGATATTTTTCTTGTTTTTTCGTTTTTTTGTTTTGTTCGACCGATTGGAAATCCGAAAAAAAATAACTCGCAAAAATCGCATTTTTTTTTTTCTTTTTTTCTTTTCGTTTCAACAGACGCGCGAGACTCGAAAAAAATTTTTTGGTCCCTACCCTCTGATGCGGAGACCAGTCGTGTGCCATTTATCAATTCGCGATGCCTCACTCCTCGTTTACACGTGTGTCTCTGTCTTTGACATAAATTTTTCATAACGCGTTTCTCGTGGCTCGAGTGTGTCCTCGAAGGGGAAAAACGTAAACGTCTGTGCGCGATCCGCTCCATCGAATCGTCTCTTTCGTACGTCCATGATCCGTCGTATCGCCGTACTTTGTGTGCGTGTATGCGTCGATTTAATGTTGTCGTGTGTATTCGTTTTTCGGGTTATTTGAGAAAAGAAAAGAAAACAAAAAAAAAAAAAATGATAATAATAAAATGAGTAAATTTGCCGGTGTACGCGTCCGGAACGACCGAGAGCTCGCGTTTTGCGCGGTTTTTTTTCGTCATTTCTTCCCCAATTGATTCGTGCCGAAAATTCGTTGATATGATTTTTGAATGGGAAGGACAAAAGCGTGAAACGATTGTTCGTAATTTTTTGTTTTTGTTTTTTTTTTTTTTTTCAATCCACCAGCGAGCACCGATAAGGAATGAAAAAAAAAACGTATTTTTGAAAAAAAAAAAAAAACGATTAACGATAACAAGTCCTGTAACAAAATAAAAAATTGTTTTTCGTTTTCTCATATTTTTCATTTCTTTTCAAATTTGAGTTCGCGGAACGAGCGTCATGGATAAAGGTACCGGTCACGAGAGTTTTTCAAACAAAGCTTTCCTTTCACTGCAATCATAGCCGTTAAATTAATTTTTTTTTTTTTTTTTTTTTTTAATACCGTACAACCTTTTTCTTTTCTTTCATTTATTTTTCGAATAACGTACCAATTTTCTTAATCTCATTGCGATGGGAGTAGCCTCGTTTGATCGTCCGATTATTTTGTTTATTTCACGCGATAGTGAGCAAAGAATTTTGACAAACGGTCGGTCAATCCTCGAGGACCACACAGGTGGAAATTCGAAATTTCCCCAAAAATTGAAAGAAAACAAAAGAAGAATTTTTTTCGCAGCAATATTTGAAAAAAAAAATTTCTTATTCTTCTTTTTCTCATACGAGATTTATTTTTATTTCATGAATTTTTGCTCGAACATTCGATTTCCGAGGAATCTTTGACTCAAAAAGGTTGTCGCTGCTGTTTAAATTTCGCTCAATCGCCGAAAAAGTTGCGCCGGGCAAAAATTTCGAAATTTCGATTCTCACCCGTGTGGTCCTCGAGGGGTTTCTCTTTTCTGAACGGGGATTTTTGGGATGAACGAAATTCGGCACGTTTTTGTTTTGTATTGTTTTTTTTTTTATTATAATTAGTCGTTTACCCATTAACGATAATTCAAACGTACCAATCGAGCATCGTCTCAGTCGAATCTCCTAAATTTTCCGTTTCGTAACGTCTTGACTGGCGCGTGCGCGCGTGTGCGTTTCTGTGTGTTTTTTTGCGTAGAGTCGAAAAATGGGGGATTCCCCATCGAGAGTATACGGACGATCGATCATCGTGGAGTCTGCGCGTCACTTGACGTTCAAGCGCGGGAATTTTGAATTCGCGCGCGTCTCAACGTGTATTCCACATACCGATTTATCGACTTGTCACTCGTTTCATTGCATCCTCATTGTTCTTATTATTATTATATTTTTTTTTAATTCTCAAGTTCTTCATGCGTTTAACGTGTATGTGTGTGTGTGTGTGTGTGTGTGCGTGTGTGTGCGTGTGTGTGTGTCTGTGTGCGTATTGGTTCTTTTGTTTCTGCGACATTTAAAAAACACTCTTTTTCGTCTTTTGCTTATTCTGTATCGGTGTCTCTTCAACTATCTCCACATCATAAAAAAAAAAAAAAAATAAAAAAAAAAAAAGAAAAAAAGAACATTTAACCTCCATTTGCTAAGTATTGCGAGAACGTAACGGTATTTATATTGCAAGTAAAAGGTCTTCGTTATTATTATTATTATTACTTTTTTTTCTTCTTCTTCCTTCATCATCTTCTTTATCGTCCCTCACGTTATCATAATAACCTCGAAATTTTAATTTACTTTTTCTTTTTCTTTTTTTTTTTTTTCGCTTTATTTCATCCCTCTATCCCAATCTCGTATGCATTTTTTTTTTGTCTCTCGAAAACGACGCAAACATTTTTCACGTGTTTGCCATATTCGGAAATAAAAAAATATTTCGCTTATAACGATCACAGGACCTCGGATTACCCTCAAGCACACAGGTCTCCTAACGCACATTCGCACTCGTCAGGCACTCTTCGCGTCTCTCATTCGTAAACAAAAACAAAAACGCAAAAAAAAAAAAAAAAAATATAAATTTCGGTATTTTTTTTTCTTTTTACACGCGACGAAAGATTGTATAACGGATTTTTTTTTTTTTTTTTACGGAACGCGTGCGATCTCAAGATCTCGCGGAGATCCCTCGGATCGACGATTTTTACGATGGAGTGATAGTCGATAATACGCGAGATAACCGATCGCAACGTCCATCTCAAACGCATCATATCTCATGCACACCTGAATTAACCTAAATTCATAGATCCTATATTCAATTATTTATCATATTTATATATATAATATATATATATATATATATATATAATATTTAGCATTTAGTTTTTTTTTTTTTACTTCTTTTATCTCTCCGACCAATGATTCTCGTAGCAATTATACAACTCGATCACGAAACCCAATTAATCGTGAACGATCGAACATTCGCAACGTCATATCATTCACGTCTCACCTGTCGTTATATTCTGAATGTATATATAATATATATAATATAACTGTTTGTAATATTTATATTTTGTTTGTTTCGACTTACGAGCTAATAGTTTTCGTGCCACGCCAAGCACAAGTTGCGCGCATATTTATAAGTGTGTGTGTGTGTGTGTGTTTGTGCGTGTGTGTTTTTTTTTTTATTATTTTTTTCGTCTTCATTATGTGCAATTGATAATCTGCGCGCTATTTCTTCACTAATCCATTCGTGTGTGTTTGTGTATTCAAGTGTGGTTTCTTGATGGAGTTTAGTGTACAAGATGGGAGGAGGGGCATTGGGAATTGGAATATTTATATGCACTTGGTGGATTATCGCGGGACCGCGTTATTTCGGTATTTTTTTTTTTTATTTATTTTTTTTCAAGATGATTTAACCGTCGGAAAGTCGAGCGCGCAGTATTATTAGTCCCACTGTGGGAGTTTTTTTTTTGTTTTTTTTTAAACTTATGAATTATATTAACATTAAGGGAACCGTTTTTGTTTTGTTTCAAGGATTGATTTATTTGTTTCTTTTCCTCTGCATCATCATACGATCCTCTCGCGATCCCGTATGATTCAGTTTACTTTAGTTTGCCGAGCTTCGGAGGGGGAGAAGAATTAAAAATCACGATGAAATCTCGTGGATCGCCCGTGATCCCCTCGATATAATCGCGATTGTTCCAATCGTCTGCTCCATTGTACTAGATTCATAGTACCGGTGTCGTCATGATAAAAAAAAAAAAAAAAAAAAAAAAAAGATAGAAAGAAAAACGAGCTCCAGTCGGTTGGGCGAGCGCCAGCGCGCCACGTTGCGGTAGCGTCACTCAACTAACCGAGCGCGTTTCTCTGCCGCGAGCGGCTCAATTCGATCCCTTCTTTTTTTTTTTTTTTTTTTTTTTATTTTATGGCACGTTTCCGGCACGCGATGACCCCGAGGCAAAATTTCCGTTTTCATAAAAAGATTCGAGCCGCCTCGTCGATTTATCGACGATCGAAGCTCGCCGGAAGTAATTCACGTGGATTTTTAGGTTAGAAAAGTTTTAATCGAGCGTCGTCGCGCGCTCGCGACGTTCCACGGATCTTTGCTCGCAGGGCCATCACTCACCGTACAACGATCTAAGCATTAATGGTTTTTTTTTTTTTTCGTGTTTACGTGTGGCTAGATTATTATTATTGTTATTTTTTTTTTTTTGAAGCCCGTCAATCACGGGCTCCGAAGAAGATTTTCGTATCGCGAACTAGCGAAAGAAAAATTTCCGTTCTCCGGAAGTTTTTTTTTTTTTTTTTTTCTTCATTTTTCTTTCGCAAGACGACAAACGAGAGTATCCTATCGTTCGATTTTTCATCGATATGCTCAATCCCTGAATCTTAAAAACGACTTATCGGACACCTTAACAAATGCAGTCTGGTGTAGTCATCCGGGATCCGCAAGTTTTCCCCGAACAGTTGAATTGCACTCGCGAGATTCTCGCGCGCGGAACGAGAAACCGCGTTGTTCGTCCATTTATCGCGATACGATATTGTCCGTTTATTGTTTATACAATGTGATGTGCGTGTCCCTTCGTGTATTGGCTCGTTATGTGAACACGAGTAACACGTTTAATGTCTTTGGGAAGTCTTTCATTTGCGTATTTACTGCTGAGAGAGTGAGTGATTTTAAACTTGACCGCACTTGGATCGCATCACGGCACGATGAACTTTTTTTTTTTTTCTTCTTTTGGGCATTAAGAAAGTTTTCGTAATCGTGGCACCGTATTATAGAGAAAAACGAACCTACGCGTTCTCACTGGTGCCAGCAACGTTGTTTATGTCGTCAACTTTTCTTTTAATGCCGCACTGTTCCTCGTGATGCTGATGGCCCATGCTTGTCGAAGAGCTCTGTTGCTCGTTCAACGGAGTCGAGCGTTCCTGCTGCTGCAATCGTTGCTGCTGCTGCTGCTGCTGCTGCTGTTGCTGTTGCTGTTGTTGCTGCTGAAGATGAAGCTGATGCTGATGCAGCTGTTGCTGTTGATGCAACTGCTGCTGTTGCTGAAACTGCTGATGTTGCTGCTGCAACTGATGCTGCAATTCACGCTCGACCTGAAGTGCCGTGGCTGAGGTAGCTGCCGCCGTCGTATCCGACTGCTGCGACTGCGCCCAAGGGGTCCACTCGTCTCAGTAGTAACTGAACTTTCATGGCTGCTGATTGTTCTGCTGATTGACAACGTGCTGGAGGGTAAAACCCAGGGCCCGCGGATCACCGTGAAGCCTCAGTGCCTGCGCTAATCTTTGCTCCTGCAGCTGAAGTGCCTCCCCTGATGACGGAATCAGGCTTGCAGTTAGTTTCACGCGTTTTCGTGACTGCGTGTCACCAACGCCGCCTCCTCCTCCTCCTCCTCCTCCTCCTCCTCCTCCTCCTCCGCCTCCGCCTCCTCCTCCTGCTCCACCACCACTACCACCAAGACCACCACCAGCAGAGAATCTCTCGTTTTGCATGTAGCTGTTAACGAGACCCTCGCCAAGGCCCGTGGGCGTTGTTCCCGCAGTTGTCCCAGTTCCCCCGATCATCAGATTCGTCGTTGACGACTTACCTAGGTCAGGTGACAGATTGTCCGATTGGGAAAGTTGCTGATTCCCGTGATGTCCACCGGGAATTCCCGAACCACCACCGATGCCACTTCCTCCACCTCCTCCACCTCCGCCGCCGTTGTGCTGGCTCAGATGATGCCTCATGTCACCCCCTGCCGCTGAACTTGCTGCGGCTACCTGGGACACCTGATCGGGATACGAATCATGTGTTGAGTAATTTTTACGCGGTGCTTCGAGTCGCTTCGATTAGACTTCTATTCGAGGATATTAAAACCAAGCTAACTCTGTTCTTACTAATTTTGGACGAGCCTGTTGACATTCCTAAATGTTCATCGAGCTGGGACATGAAGTAAACTTACCGCGAGTCTTAGGGCAGCTTCCGCCTGCGATCTCAGTAATGCCTCAGCCTGATGCATCCTAAGTGATTGCTCGGGTCCGCCACCCTGGCTCACGCCCTGTTGCTGCTGACCCGTCGAGCCCTGACCTCCACCACCCATATCGCCGTTGTTGCCCATCCTCATTGCCGCTGCCAATGACGCAACGTCAACCGGCGAAAGATTCGGCGATACCGAGTTTTGAAGACCTGTATGCGACGAGGTCGTGGAAGCGACATTAAGGAAGGAAAAGAAGACTGGTATGATTGAGGTAGTCCTTGGGGAATTTTAATAATTAAACTGTTGGAAAAAGCTTTAAATTCTGATAAAACGTAAACGCAGTTGTCAGAATTTATAATAACTTTGGGATTGTAGAATTTACAATGCTTTAAGTCGATTCATTTGTCAATTGAACTTGTAGTGAGCTGATTTTTTTTTTTTTTCATACATTTACGCTAAAACGGAGATTTCAAAATCGAAATTTCTTGCCGGAAAAGTCGGCAACGTGATCTGAAACTTTGCAGTCTTAAAAAAAAGTGTTTCAGGATTAAAATATTTCCAATGCACAAAATCTTCGAAGAAGTGCCAAAGTGCGAGGACCACCTTAAACTAGCATCTTCCACCCCGCAATAATGATATTTCATTCGTGCCTATACAGTGTGTCTGTTTATCAACGCTTCGCGATAATTGTACAATCATAATGGATACCGAGTCACGAGCAGCAAAGAACCGAATGCCGTAAATAAGTCATTTTATCACCGCGTAATTGGAACAAAGTCTTTGGCGACTTTTTGTTTCATATATAATGGTTTTTTTTTTTTTCCTTTGATATTTTTTATGCGTGAATGTTTCGGGGGAATAAGACGCCTCGCGATAAAATCAGTCACAGGCGCATGAAAATAGTTGCTACAATGAATTATTCGGACTTACCCGCTTGCATAGCTGCCGCCATGACGGCCATGCGTTGTTGCTGGGACTGCATGTCGTCGTGATATTGTTGCGCCGTTGCCTGTTGACTTCCCGTTCTTAGCATCTCACTGAGCTTGTTACCGCTCGATCCTGGCGACGCCATGTTGTTGTTGTTGTTGTTGTTATTGTTGTTGAGAAGACCGGCGCCTGTGCAAAAATCTGCTCTCGTCAGTAAATCCAAACTACGAAATTCACTGACGTTTGGGACAACTATGAACAGTTAATTTTTGCTTGTTTGTCTTTTGTTTCGGATCTGTAATTTTGCCATGAGTGCGTGTGCTCTTTATCGTTAGTTCATTAGTCTCGCACATGTGTTTTTTGGGAATTCGACCTTTTATCTCGAGATTGGCTTAGGAAAACGATCATTCATGCAGTTGAACGATATTTTGTTACAAAAAAAAAAAAAAAAAAAACGGAATCAGATGTTTCGATGCTGAAGGCAGTGTCGACCATTGTGTTTCTAGTTTTTTTTTTGTTTTCTTTGTCTACCAGAATCGATATCGGAGCGTACCAGGTTCACTACCGGCCGATGACAGCCTGCCATTTCCACTACTGCTGTCCGAGTGGGCCGAGGGCGATGGACACATGGACGGCTGCTGCAAGCTCTGACCTCCTCCGGCCTGACTCGTCAGGACACCAAGGCCCACTCCTGAACATCATCCAAAACGTGTGAGAGATTTTTTTGTTTGTTTGTTTCGGCCGAACGAAAAAATTTTAAGGACATCGGGGGAGGGCAAGGGGTTCTGCACAGCTTAATCTTTTCATTCAAGATCGTTGGCTTACCTAAGCTGGAGCCTGCCAAATGTTCTCGTTCTCTTCTTTCCGCAGCAGCACGGCTCAGCACATACTGGGCTGCGAATTGATGTTTTGGATCCATCCTCATGTGTTCCATGTGACTCAGCAAACCTTAAATTACGAGACATCGTTTTTTTTTTTTTTCTGTTCTTTCAATTGAAGTGACCCAATGCATGAATCTGACCCAACTGAAAATCCAAAAGGGCTTGCGCCTCTCTTATGTTCATTGGGCTATCGAGGTATATAACTCACCGCTCTCGTGAGTGAACACCGCTTGGCACACCGAACATGGCCACATCCTGAGACTCGTGCTCAATTGACTCGTCTCCGGATGACACGCCAGATGCTTTCGCAGACTTCCCTCGTTGACGTAGTGTTTGCCGCAAACGGGGCACGGATGATTGGCTGTCCTTCGCTTCGCTAGGTAAACCCCGGCAACGGAGGTTGTGCAGTCAGCGGGGGGCACAATAGGGCGACACAATGTCGAGGTCAATGCCAAGCAGGTACAAGCGATTCCCATTTTACGAAAGCTCATTTACGATATACTCATACATCATCGCTCGTTCCATCATTCGTTCTATCTCTTTTTTTCTCCTCCCGTTCTTACGTTCATTCAGTTTTTTTTTTTTTTCTTGAACTACCGTTAAACAATCGTACGACCATACGGTGTAATTGCTTGATAATTAGGAAAACCATTAAGAAAACCCAATAACCTTCCTGAGAAGATACAAGTGAGACATATATAGTTCGAAAGAGATATCAAGCCACCGCGGATGTTGTACTACATCCCAATAATGTTAGTACGAGTGAGCCCGAGCTTTTGTTCGTCAGTTAGTTGTGGAAAATAAGTTCCCATGTTAATTCGACCGTATGCGTGGTACAGATGGAAGAGTTTTCAAAGAGTTTCTTTGTTTCGTTGGCTTGTGCAATCGTATTTATGTGAAAAATGTAAAGCATCACTGATCAAGCATACGTATATCAAGGTTTAGTCTTTACCATGTCCCCCGTATCCGTATACTTGGTAGTTCAGGACGCCATCGTGCTGTGGCACCACCGAACGAGCACCGGCAACGTACAGGCAACACGATACAAGAGTGTACGGTATTCTTACGCAATGCCCGCGCCAAAGCTTATTCCCGGGAATGTATTAAACGTAATAACTTTTTTTTTTTTTATTTTTAAATATCTTCAACTTGGATTTTCAGAATTTCATCGATCGCAAGCGAGTTTAAATTCCCGACGTTTTCTCAATTATTTTCCTTCGTCGCGTTTATCTTCCCTCTCTCATACGAATGTCTAAAGCGTCGATTGAAATATCCTGCAATCTCTCTCCAGCTCAAAATATTTTTACATCCAATTTGCGCGATGCAAACCACCACCATGTTTCCCCTTAGAAATTAAAATTAATTCCTCGTTGGATTGGCGGCAAAACCAGGAATACTGATTATCAAAAAAAAAAAAAAAAAAAAAAAAAAAGATAGTTTCTTTCAGTCGTTGACAGAATTGTCATTGTGACTGTTGGCTCGCCAAGCAAACGAAGGAATAAGTATCAAGCCGCCCATCCCGCGGTATTAAATGGATATAATTCGAGCTGGAGAGCCCTCGAAGATTCGTTAATCAATGGAAGTCGTATTCATAAAGAGTACGAGTGTCGTACCTCGAAGAACCAACGTCTTCGCTGGTGATAGCGCGTTAATTTTATCTACTTACTGGCAACTCCCGATGCATTGGGATCCTTGTGAGTGTGCTTCATGTGTTCCATGAGAGCTTCGGCACCAAGGAAGAGCTTGTGGCATACCGGACAGCTGGTCGCGTTGGGACCACCGATGAGAGCGGCATGTTGCTGGAACACAACACGCTGTTGCAACTCCTTTTTTTTTTTGTTTTTTTTTTCGTTTGTTTAATTGGTTTTTATTTATTTTTTTTTTTTCGGGTGTTTCGCGGTGTTGAAGACCAAGTGCGGCAGACGAAGAGGATTCGGACGCCAAGCCAGGGGTTGCGGACAGCGGTAGTGTGGTTGGTAGTAGTAGTAGGTGGTAGTAGACCGCGCGGGCACGAGACGCAGGTGCGCGTGGTAGTAGAGGTAGCCGACCAACAGATAACCGAGACCCCCACAGATTTTGTGAGCGTACCAGAAGCGAGCAGGATACAGGCAGGCACATAACAGAACGATATAATACCAGTGAGAGTCAAGGCACCGATTATTTTAATTATCATTATTACGATTATTATTATTTTTATTTGAATGATTAATAAACCCACGGCCACCGCGTACGTTATTATCCTACGACTTGCTCCTTACGTTTTGGGAGTTTTGGGCTTGGGACTTTTTTTTTTACGGATTTTTGGACAAATATTTTTTTTTTTTTTTTTTGACAGAAGGAATCGAAGCTCCGGAAAAATATATGTCTCAAATGAAACTTTTGCGCGTGCGATCGGACCACAATTTTTTTTTTTTTTTTTTTTCGTTATTCAGTGCAAGTTTGTGAATTTTCTAAAGATTGATTTTTTTTTTTTCGCAGAAATTCCAAATGTCTGTTCATAAAATGAATACAATCGAGCATACAATGAGTTGCGATGTATCGAGGTATTTATGTCGGGGGGTTTTTTTTTTTTTTTTTTTTTTAAATCGTAGCTCGAATCGCCAAAGCAGACTCGCAAAAACGCCAGGCCAAGGTTTCGGTTTTCTTGCATCGCTCTTGGGAACATTCGTTACAGCTTAAAGTTTAACAAGCGTCGCTGATCGAGGTTACTTCGTTTTTTTTTTTTTCATCTTCAAGGAGTGTGTACGTGTGAAACGAGAGTTACAAAGTTCCGATCGCTATACTTCGTGTGTCCATGAGGTCCGGATCGATGCTGATTTGGGATTCGTGATGATTGGGTTTGGGTTATGCATTGGAAAATGGAGCGAATGGAGAGCGAGCCAGCGCGATAACAAGTTATTTCAATTTTTTTTTTTGTTGCTTCATATCACCGTCGTACGATCGGCCAAACTACAATTCTTAATACTACAGAAATTCGACGTCCTTTACTCATTGTTCGTTATCATTATACCTCATTTTTTTTTTGTCGAAACAATATCAAATCATTCAATAAGGTCGGATTGACCGAGTTCGATGAATCACGCCATTTTCGAGGCATCACGATTAAAAAAAAAAAAATAATAAAAAAATGCAATATACATAGAAATAAGGAAAGACAGAAAAAACAAACTGGGGAACAAGCCGGAATCACATTCAGTGTCCCAGGTCAAGGAACCATCTGATGGAGAAACTCGTACTACAAGCGGTGTGAATAAAAATTTGAAAAAACAAAAAACCAACGAAAGAAAAAGTTAGCCAAAAAGAACGAATGAGTCGTGAGGAGTCTAAAACCAGCGTACGCGGCAATGACCCCAAGGTTTTAGGGATCTCGTCGTTTTCTTTTATATATTTTTTTTTTTTTTTTAACATCTCCCCCTACTGTGCCATCTCACACGTTTCAGGCTCAACGTTTTCATCTTGCTTGCATTCCCCCCTACCCATGCGTGGAATCTTTCTCGTCATTTGTTTTTTTTCTTTTCCTCCCTCCTTCTGCCCCTTTCCAGCCCCCCTGCAGCTTCCCAGCACGTATCTCCACTTCTTCTTACCCATTCTCTCTTTTTCTCGTTTCATCTTCTTTCTTTTCTTTTTTTTTTTTTTCAAATCTTCGTTTCTCTCTTTCTTCGTCTCTTTCTTCTTGGTTTCTTGCAGACTCCCGGACCTGGGGCAACCGCCGGAGCGTTGAGGCCTCTCCGGGACGACGAGTCACTGCACACACACACACACACTCTCGGGGCTCGCTCTTTTTTTTTTTTCTTCCTCTTCTTCTTGTTCTTTCATTCTTTCTTTATCTTTCGTCCGGCTATTTCCCTCACTCTTATTCGCAAACACGCCGATAGAGAGGAGTATCTTGGCCGTGCTCGCGTCGACGACGGAGCGCGCCCGCGAGTTATTCTCGGAGAGGGAAGGTTTTAGTTCGTCCGCTCTTTTGCTTGGCCAGCCAGTTTGTGGAGCCTGCCGAAGCAAAGCATTGCAAGAGAGCGGGACTCTTGCGATATGTATATATATATATATATATATGTATACGAGGCAAAGGTTCGACGCCCCGACCTGGCCCAACTGCAAAAAACCGGTTTCTTCCTTGTCCTTTTCCTTTTTTGCCGCTGAGACGATGGTTTTTGCTCTCGGGTGCCCTCGCGCTAGCTCTCTCTCTCTCTCTCTCTCTCTCTCTCTCTCTCTCTCTCTCTCTCTCTCTCTCTCTCTCTCTCTCTCTCTATCTGTCGACCGGTCAGCATCTACGGTGGAGAACCTCCGTGTGTATATACTGAGAGATTCACCAAGCGAGAGGTGAAAAAGCTGCTCGGAAGAACAAGAACAAGAAAAAAAAAACGAGGAAAGAGATGAGAATGCTCTTTCTTTTCCTCCTTATGCGCTCATTGGTGTATGTTTCACCAACGCTTTCCGCGTCCGTCGTCGTCGTCGTCGTCGCAGGGCCCCATCTCTTTTTCCCTCATTCGTTTCCATCGCGTTCGCTGTTTTATATATATATACTTTCTGTGGGATGCCGTTGGTGATGCTGGCGGTCGACGCCACTGCAACATCCAGCGCGTGGGCGACTCAAGCCATACAGCAGGGAACTTTATGACTCCCCGTATGACCAGATTCATCACCGTGACTATGAGCCCAGCGTGCCCCGTACTCGTATCCTTGAGTGCGAGCCACACACACAAGACCCTCCAAAGATCGTTCTCTCTTTTCTGGCCATTGTGAGGCCAAGATTTGATGCGACATTGCGAGCGCGGAGAGTCGTTTGACTCGTATGACGACAGGTGATCGATTTGAGATCGTCATCATTGAATCATCGAAATCAACGGTCTTCCGATAATATTCAATCTCTGATAGATTTATTCGTGGCATCGGTGGATTCGATGAGATTTCGGGCAGAAGAGTCCATAAGGCTCATTCTGATCGAGGCAATCGTGAAATGCGTTAGCATAAATACCTCATGAGGCCTTTAAGGCTCTTATACGTACCTCATGAGGCCTTTGGGTCTTATGTTCGAAGATAGGATTTCTGTATAGTTAGTGCGAGTAGTGGACACCTCGTATGCGCCTCATCGTTCAATCTCGACTTGCAAGTATATAGGCACATGATTTCCCTAAAAGTTTATTCTCCTTGGATATCGTGGATTTTTGACGGTCTCCCGATAATGTTCAATCTCTGATAGATTTATTCGTGGCATTGGTGGATTCGATGAGATTTCGGGCAGAAGAGTCCATAAGGCTCATTCTGATCGAGGCAATCGTGAAATGCGTTATCATAAATACCTCATGAGGCCTTTAAGGCTCTTATACGTACCTCATGAGGACTTTGGGTCTTATCTTCGAAGATAGGATTTCTATATAGTTAGTGCGAGTAGTGGACACCTCGTATGCGCCTCATCGTTCAATCTCGACTTGCAAGTATATAGGCACATGATTTCCCTAAAAGTTTATTCTCCTTGGATATCGTGGATTTTTGACGGTCTCCCGATAATGTTCAATCTCTGATAGATTTATTCGTGGCATTGGTGGATTCGATGAGATTTCGGGCAGAAGAGTCCATAAGGCTCATTCTGATCGAGGCAATCGTGAAATGCGTTAGCATAAATACCTCATGAGGCCTTTAAGGCTCTTATACGTACCTCATGAGGCCTTTGGGTCTTATGTTCGAAGATAGGATTTCTATATAGTTAGTGCGAGTAGTGGACACCTCGTATGCACCTCATCGTTCAATCTCGACTTGCAAGTATATAGGCACATGATTTCCCTAAAAGTTTATTCTCCTTGGATATCGTGGATTTTTGATTGTCGGAGTCATCGTCATCTCGGTGGAACGGACCATCGCGAATAAGGGATCAATACCGAACTGCAACGAGAAATCCACCAAGGTGGTTAATCGTTTCCAATACTCCGGTTGAGCTCTTGCATAGAAGCGTGCGTGTTCTCGTTTCCCAGTTAACCGTTCTATATACCTTCTCTCGTGACCCTCTTGCCGCGTCTCTTTCGACGAGGATTTCCGTACATATATCCGAGAGAGCCTTTCCCCCGGGCCTTTTCAATCCCTCTCGTACCTCGGCTTCTGTCCGCGTATATACTTCCGCAAGCCTTCTCAAAGTCCCGCGTCGTGTGTGATCCGCACACAGCCATTCTCCCGCCGATACCCCTCGCAGAGGCTTGTCAGAGCGCCATAAGTTGCACGGGTCGTTTCGCCAACGCACACGCGGTAGTCTCTCAATGCGGAAAAGGGAAAACCCGCGGGAGTGGCGTATAAAAAGGAAGTGGGTGTGAGCGAATGCGTGACAATGCGTGACGACGATGCGATATGCGAAGAAGCCGCGAAGCTTCTTGCACGCGGTGCACGCAGAACAGAGCTCTCCCCCACATTTTCGTTTTTCCCCTTAATCCGCCATTTTGCTTCAGGATACTCGATCGTATTTGGTTTTCAAGACTATACCAATTTCAAGACGTTAGCCGAGTTGCCTTTTCTTTGCTTCGATTTTCGTTCGGTACCGAAGAGTCATCCAAAACTCGGGATTTCTGTCCAGGTGAGAACGCGTTTCCGAGGAAAAATTGTATAACCACAGCCTTACTTGAATTCTGCAGTTAACTGCTCTATCAGTTAAATCAGTTAAATCAGTTAAATGCTCTATCAGGAGGATGAGACACATGGTTTATGTAAAGAGGTCTCAATTTATAAGGCGCGATGATCATCGTTCCGTTGATACGCACTTGCGATGTAACATTGGCGGATATATATGCGATACTGTCAGTAGATTTTAAGGAGTTCACGATGGCAAAGAATCAACGGAGATTCGGAAATAATTCAAGAACAAAAAAGATCACGGCATATCCAGGGCTGCCTTTATGCAGGAGTTATGCACGAAGGTCAACGAGACCAGGCTTCGATGACTATGGTCCAGATTTGCAACAATAAGGGCCAAATTACGAGCTAGCCTGCGTCAAGCCAGTATAATCATCAAAAAATGATTTGGTCCACGCGTGAGTATCATGCGACTATAACCAGGATTATTTTTATCTTTGACGACGAGGGACCGGGCGGCAGGGGAAAATGGGCGCAAGCGTTTAACCCCGGAGCTAGTGGACGCCGGGGGCAAGGTATTCGAGTTTCGGGGCGTGGGTAATCGGGGTTGATTTTAGACTCTTACATTGAAGGATTTATCGGTGCCTTTGCTCATACACACATTCTTCTTTGATAATTCCATTAGTCGGAAATTAAGATTGAAGAAAAAAAACGAATTGTCCTCTTCGTTCTATGGATTTGCTTCCGATGTTCAGCTTTTACGATCGAAAAAAGGTCCATCTTCGTAATATTGGTTTTTATTTGTTTAAGCCTTAAAGCTGTTTGTCCAAGACCTCTTGTGAGTATATTAAATAAGAAAAAAAAAAAAAAACGTAGGGTCCGTCAGTGAAACTGCCTTGACCTCTTACTTTTTATTCCACCTCATAATTCAGAAAAGTTGCTCTCAAGGACTGACGCGAATTGCAGTCAATTCTTCAGCTCCCCCTGCATCGTGCTTTTTCTTTCTTTCTTTCTTTTTTTTTTTTCATCGTACTTGCTTTTTAGTTGCCGGACTCGGCTTGTTCCTCTTTTTTTTTTTCATGTCGTTCTCACAGTATCTTTATTCGTTTTTTTTTTCCTCTCTTTCTGTTAACTCGAGGCCACGAGACGCACGGGCAGACAACCTTCGCCCGGGCTACCGCTCGGTTTACTCTGTGCATGCAGTACGTACACACACACACACACACACACACATATATATATGTATATATCGCGGCTTTTGCCTCCTCTCTTCTTTTTTTTCCTCTGCATGCCATAGCTGCAGCACTTCGGGCAAAGTATTTTTTTTTTTTCAATCATTTATTTCCTTTTTCGCCTCCACGCTACCTCGATCGCCCGTCAAATTTCTCTCTCTCTCTCTCTCTCTCTTGCTCTCGTCTTTCGTTTGATATTTCTTTACTCTCCCTTAGCCAAGTTTGATACTATTGGACGAGCAGCTATCCCTCCGGGCATCGATACCTTTGTATACGTAATCTATATGCGCTAAAGCGAGCGTCTGGTATTTCTACGAGCGCAAAAAGATCGAAAACGAGAGAAAATAAAATACATCAGACTTCCCGATGATTAGTACAGAGCCCTTTTCAGGATGCTTTTCCGCAAATTTATTCACGAATCGCGTCGATTCAAACATCCGTGGGGGGTTTTTTTTTTTTCGTTGTTTGTTTGGGGTATTTGTTTTTATCGGAATCGCGACTGGATAGGATTCAAATGATCCGCTGCTCTCTCTCTCTCTCTTTCTCTCTCTCTCTCCCCCCCCCCCCCCCCCCCCCATGAAATACACGTCCCAGTTGGAGTTCAATGAAGCTCTCGCTGCTCGTTTTACTCGCATAAACACGTTCTTGATTGTAATCCCGGGATTCGGAGGGATAAATCGTACGAATTTTTGCATCAGCCGAGGCTCAGGGATAAAAAAAAAGTTGCGCGAAAAAAAAGCTTTGGAAAAGCCAAGTAACACACGCGGGGAGGGAGGTGGGGGGGGGGGGGGATTGTTTCGAACGAGAAACGAATGAACGAACTCGTGGCAAATCCCTCGGTGTGTTCATACGCCTGTTTTGCCAATACGAGAATCAAAATCCGCGATGTATCGCTTCACACCGATGTATGAGGGTTGATGGAAAAGGATTACAAAGAAGAAAAAAAAACTAAATTAACAGTGGGTGAAGAAGGAGAGTGAAAAAAAAAAAAAAACCAGAACCAGTTGAAGAGACTTCGGAGAGAGAGAGCGGAGGTCGATTCGTATGTCGAAAAAAGAAAAGGGGTAGAACTAGGGTGGCGCCCGTAATTGCGACAATAGAGGCAACATGGGGGAACGGAAGAGAGAGAGAGGAGAGAGAGAGAGAGAGAGAGAGAGAGAGAGAGAGAGAGAGAGAGATAGAGAAAGAGAGAAAAAAAGCGTGGCCACCCTGCTGGGTAGATCCGAATTGCAAAATGATTTCGTTTTATCACCCTTCGACGATCATAGGGGTGGGTTTTCATCGTGTCGCAAGGGGAAGCAGAAAAAAAATTCAACCCACACGTGAACTGTGGGGTGGAGCCAGAAAAAAAAAAAATGCATACGCGTGGGGCATCGAGAATAATAATAATAAAAGAAAAATGCGTTTTCTTAACCTCGAAATAGCTGTCGGAACAAAATGGCTGATTTTTTATTTGCTGACCCGAGATTCCTTGTTTCTCCTTGAGTCTAATGATTGTTTTGTTTGTTTTTTTTTTTTCCACTGAAATTGTTAAACCAGTATTTTTCAAATAACTATTTTAACGGGTAACCCGGTCCACTGGGGTTTCGTTCTGAGACGAAAATTTGACATCAATGATTCTTCGGAATGCTTCAACGATTATAATAATCATTCATGACTAATAAAGTTGAAATTGAGGACAAAAATATAACGTTCGGGAATATCTTATTTCGCCAGCATCGCGAGAGTTTCGGGAAAATAATCCAAAAGAAATTTTGCCATTCGTTTCTCAGAATGCGCTGAGAGAGACATCGAGACGAGAACGAATGTCCCACTTAACTATTTTAACTCCAACGACGATGACGAAAAGAGAAAAGAAAAAAAAAAAAAAAAAAAAAAATCGACGAAAAAAAAGATCCTTCCTTCGCTGGATATTTGCCAATTTTTCTCACACCCTCCATTTTCAGCGAGAATAAAAAACGGATTTACTCGTTTCGAATGAACATTTACTTGAAAATTGAAAAAAAAAAACGTGAACAATAATTATACTGATACAATATTTAAAAAAAAAAAAAAAAAAAATGGAACTCGAACAAAGTTCCCTCGAGTGATAATCGAACGATTTTCGATTACGGCAATACCGATTTTTATTTTTTTCGCTAGTACAATTTTTGTTCTATTGAAATTTATTTATGGCACGACGAATACAGCTGCCACGAAAATTCGAAGAATTTCACGTGATCGCGTTTATCGCTGCTGGGAAATAAAATGAATAATAAAATAAGAATTATTGAAGAGGCAAGCGAGCTTTGACAACGATCGATAATATCGATTGTTTCTCAAAGGCTTCGGTAGTTAATCGTGAAAAAAAAAACAAAGTATCAGAGGGACTGAGAAAGCAGTAAAAAAAAAAAAGAAAAACGTTTTGAAAGGAATTAATCAATGAATTCGATGCGAGTAAAAACGATCAAACGTGCGGATTCGTTGGTTTTACGATTGCCGAACATGGTTATCGTTCGTGAATGACATACGAACAGAAGTCGTGGCAAGCGGCAGTAAGGGGTTGAAAAATCAAGAGAGAGAGAGAGAGAGAGAGAGAGAGAGAGAGAGAGAGAGAGAGAGAGAGAGAGAAAGAGAGAGAGAGACGAGAGGGGTGCAAAACCAGAAAATAAATTTCGTCGTCTAACGAGTTTTTATCCACAAGACTTCTGTATACTGTGAGAACAGTATCGTGGCGTTAGCCCGGCAATTAAAACCGTCGCGAGAGACGCGACAGTTGGGGTTGCCCAAAGTGGATACAAGTACATTTTCATCAAGCCCGCTAACGAGTTTTAAGTTACTTATGAGCCTGGAAATCCTCTCCCCCCGCCCCTTGTTTTTTTTCTTTCCTTCGGTATTCGATGACTGCTTGACATTTTTTTTCCTCGAATATTTTACAATTAACGGTAATTATTTTTTTTTTTTTTGAACTTTTCTCGATTTCGAAAGGTTTTTTTTTTTTCGATAATCATTTAACTGCACGCGTTCCGAGGTGAATGGTATGGATTTTTTTTCTTGCCAAATTAATTTTTCGGAGAAGAGAAAAAAACGATATGGTGTGTCCGGCTGTGGTCGATCGATCGGCATATAAGAAGAGCTCGAGCATAGAGGGGTGCGCGTTTATGGAGCAGAGCACGCGGAGAAGCCACGAAATCCTCAACAACTCCCGCGGACACATTAACCCCATCGCCGAATCCTTTTCTGAACTATCGCAATAAATGTAGTACCCGTGCCTTCTTCGATGCCATTCCCGTATATCGTATTCGTCTTTCTTGTATACGCGGGTTTGTAACGTTTCTCGGTCACGCCAACTTATACTTTACACTTTTGTCTCGTCGCGACTCTTTCGTTTATGCTCAATCATTTTACTGCATGCCCTCCCATCCCTTTCTTCTTTTCCAATAATGATATTCTTCCTTTACTATCATTATTTTTATTGTTATTATTGTCATTAAAACTTAGTCATACGATATTTCGTTTTTAATTATATTTCACTTTTTCCAATCCCTATCAACGCGCTCTCATCTTCGATTTCTTCAATTTTATTTCTATGGGGAAAAAAAAAAAAAAAAAAAAAAACACCAACATTACTTCTCATTCCTGATCACGATGAGGATCACTCGAAATTCCGCTATCCTTTTTTCTCTCTTTTAACTCTCGACATTTTACCGGGTGATCCACGAACCGGACTCGTAAGAAAACAATTTATTTACGAAGAAATCTTATTTGAAGTCGGAAACGCGAAAATTCGATTAACTGCGAGAGAGAGAGAGAGAGAGAGAGAGAGAGAGAGAGAGAGAGAGAGAGAGAGAGAGAGAGAGAGAGAGAGAGAGAGAGCCCAAAGATGGGTTGTTCACTGAAGCTGGTGAGTTTTGTTTTGTCATTTTCTTATTATTTTTCTTCGTCATCGTCGTGGAAAAGCTCTTATATAGATAGGTCATCTAGTTTTCATCTTTGTATATTAAAATTTTCATCGTCCTCGTCGTCGTCGTCGTCGTCGTCGTCGTCGTCGTTGTCGTCGTCGAGAACAGAACTCTTCAACAGTCTGATTTACCCAGTTCAGTTCAGGATACTCTGATTTCACTTCCGAGTGTTTTAATTACACCGTTAGTCAGAGGTACGCAGAAAGAGAGAGAGAGAGAGAGAGAGAGAGAGAGAAGAGAGAGAGAGAGAGAGAGAGAGAGAGAGAGAGAGAGAGAGAGAGAGAGAGAGAGAGAAAGAGAAAGAGAGAGATGGATAGAACGAAGGAAAAAAAAAAGATAAACGACGAGTAAGAAGATTGAACGATGAGAAAGTAAAGAGGAGAAAAAAAAATGGACAAGGGGTGAGAAAAAGAAAGCGAAGCCAGCCAGCGAGCAACGCCGCGTCATGAAACAAAACTCGACAGATGTCTTCCCACGTTTTTTTTTTTTTTTTTGCTTCATCGTCGTTCTCTCATCTCTCGGCTTCAACATGTGCTCTCCCGTCTCCGCGAGGCGAAAGGGTTGAAAATTTTTCCGTTCACACAACTTCACGATTACTCGATGGCTGAGAGTGCGTGCTCTCCAATGCCCTTTATATATATATATATATATATATACATACACCTTTCGTCTTATTCGTTCGTCTGGGCAAAAAATAAATCAACCCTACCAACGAATCCCATACACCCCATACATATCCGAAACGAGATTTCTCGTTGCAGAGAGAGAGAGAGAGAGAGAGAGAAAGAGAGAGAGAGAGAGAGAGAGAGAGCCGTGAGTTCGTTGCATCGCCATTGTTCGAGGGGTGAATTTGATTACGTCGAGGCCCTCGAGGCATCCTCACTATAATCTTATATCAATTTTTTTTTCTTCCCTCTTTTTTTCATTCTCTCGTCCTTCTCTTTCTTTATATTTTTATCGTTTCTCCTCGCTTCAATCCTTTTCTCGGCTTTGGCTTGTTTTTTTTTTTTTTTTTTTTTTTCCTTCATCGGTTTTGCCCTCTTCGGCAAGTGTGGCATCGTTTTACCAGTATCACCGCTCGAGAATCTTCGATTCAATATTCGATTCGATCGAGTCATCGCAAATTAATTTTGAATTTTCATAAGCTATAAATTCCATCTGTGTTGTGTGATCGTTGTTGCTGTTGCTGTGAATTTGTTGTTTTGAATTTTTCAAATATTATTCGACTTCGACAGAATCTTTTTTTTTTTTTAAATTATATTCCATCGAGTCGTTAGCCCACGAACAGCCACCTCGAACGTCAAAGTTTCAGTGCTTTCGATTATATCGAATCCCATCGTCGAGAGGGACCTGGGAATTGTTCCTTCGATTGCTCGAAATGATCGAGCGCTTATATTTTTACTCAATCCTACGATAATTTGGGAGGGGGAAGAAACAATCGAAAACGTTCGTAAGAGAGGAAAAAAGGAAAAAAAAAAAAAAAAAAAAACAAAAATCGAACATTACGTAAATGTAACTCGAGGATAGCGTGACCCACCACCACGTAATTCATTCTCCTCTACGATCAATCGTTTCTACGATGCCAATAAATCATTATTACTATTATTATTGTTATTGAAAATTTAAAAATGAGTGCAAAAAAAAAAAAAAATAGCGGATAGTGTTAACGTTCAGCGAGTAAGGTATTTTTATTTTCTTCGTCTCCTCAGTCTTTTCATATCTTTCTCTACTGATTTGTAGACATTTGAAAAAAAAAAAAAAAAAAAAAAAAACACACACACACATTTTTTCTCCGTAATGAGGCAGAGAGAAAGAGAGGAAGAGAGAGAGCGAGAGAGAAAGTGAGTGAATTTTTGGACGTCGGATTTTTTTTTTTTTGGTACATACATGACTGACCTTCGACGTGTGGGTCCGGAGGCTGGATTCCGTAGCGAAACCCTTGCCGCATATATTGCAATGGAATGGACGATTCTTCGCTCTTTCCACCTGCGCGTCGTGGTTTCTCAGGTGTTGCTGGAGATTCGACAGCTGGATAAAGGCACGCCCGCACTCGGGTAGGTGGCACTTGTACGGTCGTTCGCCTGGAACGAAAACAAGACAAGAGCCGGCGTGTTTAAAAGAAAAATACAAGGGCGGACAGATGAGAGAAAAGAGAGAAAAAAAAAAAAAAAAACCCCCTTAAATTACAGCGTGTCGGGGTCATCGAACGATCGGAGACCTATATAAGCATATCCTTTCGTCGAATTTATAAAAGATCGATTCGACGAAAATCCCGGATAGGGCTCAAATCGGAGATCAGCTTGCCAATTTCTCCGTTACATTCTACGATGATATTCTCGAAATTTCTCTAAATTATGCAGGAAAATCGAAGCTGGCGGATTTGACGAAAAAAAAAATTCATTAGATTGAGATTAACTTACAAGAAATAAATCTTACTTACAAGAGAGAAAGAAATTCTGCCGGCTTCGAATCGAATCACGTTTTTTTTTTTTTTTTTTTCGGTAGAAAAAAAAGTGGAAATGTTCTTTATATATGCACTGAACTGCATGTGTCTGAACGATTAAAAAATATATGAATTCCACAGCAACAGGTATCACTGTTTTTCCATCGTTTCCGACGCTTCTTTTTACCTCCCTCAACCCCCTATCCACTGTGCATCTCATATTTTATTCAATTTATTTCCTCTAATTGAATAATCCCGTGCCCCGAAAGATGAGAGAAAGAGAGAGAGAGTGATATTAAAAAAAAAAACGCAAGTGCTTCGATATCCGATATTTTCGCTTTGCCTCGAACGTTCTTTTTTTTTCCAAGCTCTCTCTGGCAGCGTTCTTTATTCGTTGGTATATCCATAATTTTATTGAAAAATCCCAAGAGGGCAATGAGTTGTCCGGAATCTCGTCGCAGTTATTAAAGTACGATATTGGCTCGAGGCGATTCGACTTTGTAAAACATAACCTCAAATTTCCGGACTCGCGGACGACGTGTATATCGATAAAAATATAATAATTATGAGCGAGCGATTTTTCATTGCTTATTTTTCGATTTATATTTTCCATGTGATCGCGCGAAAAAGGCTGACGTGACGAAGAAACGCTGTCAGCGTGATAAATGATCATATGGGCATACGCGAAATGGCCGCTACAGCAATCGTTTTAGTTTCATAGACCAATCCACGAGAGGGCAGGCACGAGTATGTATTACGATAAATACTATGTACACCGTTTATTGCTTTGAGCTCGTATTGTTCGTATACCGGTCTCGGAACAACCACCCTCCCGTATATATTCTTTCTCAATTGCAATTAAAATTGTATTAATATGCTAGGTTAGAGAAACCAGTTTATTATATGGCTCGTATACTTACACGCGATTGTACACGTGGACTATGCATCGATTGCCACGTAGGTGATTGACCGCGGTATGCTTCTTTCACCTTCTTATTCCTCTTTCCCCCTCCCTCCCCATCTTCCCCATTCGCACTTAATTACACCCTTAAACGTTAATCCCTTTACGATTTGTCGGACAAAAGTATCGAACTAAATCGAGTCTATTATTCTTTCCATCAATCCAATGCAATTATTTTCCAATTATCCTTCCTCCTGCGTTTTATTTTTACGGTTTCCATAATCGTTTTTCTTTTTCTTTCTTCTAGTATGCCAGAAAAATTACATCGATTTTAAAATCGTGAGAATTGTAGCGGGGCTTATTAAAAAATCAAATGAATTTCCGGGAACCCTTGCGCGGTTATCCTTTTTTTTTCTGCCTCACTGCAAATCCAATTGTATAGTTTTTACACACTTATGTGTGTAATTTCTTGTAGTCACTTTTTACTCACTTTCACGTGTGTAATTCTACAAAATAACACACTTTAAGTGTGTTATTTTGTAAAAAGTGACTACAAGAAATTACACACATAAGTGTGTAAAAACTACACACTTGGATTTGCAGTGCTCTCATCAACTTGTGGCGAAGAACTTTGTGACGTGCGTATTCGAAGTCTGAGAGAGAGAGAGAGAGAGAGAGAGAGAGAGAGAGAGAGAGAGAGAGAGAAAGAGAGATAAAAAAGAAAATGTTCGATAATCAAGGGAAGGGATGAAACAATAGGGTGCAATTCGAGATTCAAGCTCCGAGCCTTTGTCTTTTTTGCAAGAAAAATAGACAGATGACGTCAAGGTATACTTGAGGCGTTATTTAATTCATCCCTCAATCGCCATATAATTCGAGGTTGCATATTGTCAGAAGTTGGAGAATTTTGTGAATTGGAAATGATTCAATATCGAGAAACTTTTTTTTTTTTTTTTTCAAGTCTGCAAAGTTTCAGATCACATTGACGACTTTTTTCCGCAAGAAATTTCGATTTTAAAATCGACGTTTCAGCATACAGGATACACGAAATAGTCAGCGCACGCCACAAGTTCAATTAAAAAATGAATCCACTTAAATACTGGAAAAATGATTCGTTTGATAATCAATTTGTTCACGAAATTATGAGCTTTCGATAAAGTAGGGCCGAGGGATGTTTGACAAAGAAATTTCGAATTAATGATCAGCACAACTTCAGTCTCTGTTTATGATTTAACCGATCAGCTGATAGCCCTTAGCTACGAGTGTTGCGGTGTTTCATGCGAATTTTAAGTATTTTTTCAATATCTGTCCGCCTCGCTTATTTTCGTTTCGTAATGAAAGTATATTAATTATCAAAATCAATTGAAATGATTCAACGGACTAGTCAAATGGATGATGAAGATCGAAATTACTAAAAAAAAATGAGCTCAAGTGCTAAAAGACACTCTCCCACAGTTATTATAAATTCTGATAATTATTTTTCCCTGTTATCGGATTTTGCAGCTTTCTCCAATGATTTTATTGTTAAAATAGTCGATCACATGACTAGTCTTCCGCAAGGACTTAAGTTGTCAATTTGTGATTGAAAAATGTAAGACGAACGATTGGGAAAAGGTCTAATTGCGACCCAACATGATACGAAAATAAACATCCCTCAAAAGTGCATGATCGGTAATTGCGGTTAAGTGTGGCGTCATTCGAAAAAAAAAAACAAAAAAACAAAATATAATCACGATCTAATTTGCTCGTACGTTTTGTATTTTTCAATGCGATAAATTCCGTGATCGTCCTGATACAGTGATCATCACTTCCATATGGGAATCTTTGTTCGGGCAAAGTTCGTGGGTGATTTCGTCGCGTGTGAGGAAAATAAAAAACAAAAATCGTGGTGCTGAAAATTGAAAAAAAAAAAACGAAAAGAATAAACATATCGCGTGGGCGAACAGCATCGCCGTTGCGCTCGTCAAAATCTCCGTACGGGGGAGGGGAGGGGTGGGGGGGGGGGGGTGGTAGAAAATGTTGGAAAGTCACCAGAAGCCGAGAGTGCATAAAGCCAGGCACACCCGACTCACACCCGATTGCGCGAAAGAGGTGTGCTATTTGCGTGTGACGGTGGATGGAAAAAAAAAGGCGCCAGAGGACCGTGGTGTAGGTTGTGCAAGGATCAGGGGATGATTGGGGGTTGACCGGATAGGCGGTTTGTGCTTGAGGGATGGAGGAGGAGAGGTTGGAGCGAAGGGGAGGAAGGGGGAATGCATGAACTCAGTTGCGCAAGGGACACTGTCCACCCTTATCCCTACCATCCTCTTTCCCTCACTTCAACCCCCGTACTATTTTCATCCCCCTCAGTCGCTATACTCTATTGCTCTCTCTCTTTCTCTCTCTCGTTGTTCAACCCGCAACCCTCTTTGACCATTTGAATCCTCTCGCTTTCGAGTCTCGCTCCTCTCTCTTGACCCACGCGGTACTACACCCAACTACCCCTATAATATATATATACATCAACTATAGAGAGCCTACATGGTCGTAGTTTCGCATCTCGCTTTCACTCGTAACGAAATTGCGAGCCTCTGCACACCTCCGAGTTTCCAGATCCTAAACTATACTCCCTTCGCTCCTGCAACCCCTTTCCATCATCCCTCATTCTCCTCACCGACTCTCTCTCTCTCTCTCTCTCTCTCTCTCTCTTTCTCTCGTTGCACCCCCACGTCATACCTCACTACACGTCCACGCCAGAAAATTAATGTCCCCTGCAATCCATGTATAATGCATTTGAGTTTCGTTTGGCCGCGTACGTACGCGAACAAATGAACGCACAGCTAGAAAATTTACGTCCTATGACTCCCCCACCGTCCCGCAACACCCGACAAACCGGTGCACCGGTCTTATACGTACATGCCGATGAATTCAACGGCGCATTACACGGCGAAGGGTTTTGAGGGTAGCCAGAGCAATACGGAATAGTCGAACGAAGGTTCCGTTTTTTGGGTTTTTTTTTTTTCAAGTTTGTAGGGTTTTTTTTTTTTTAACCGATTACGGTCGATCGACCGTGATGGCATGTACGAAGTAGCTCGAGTTAGGCTTGAGCCTTGCAATTTCGTATAGGCAAGTAAAAGCCGATGTAATGTAGTAAGAATTCTTTATGCATTTTGTTCATAGAAATTAATAATTGTTAATTTAATGAATGAAAGAAGTCTTTGAACCTTCTATCTTTCGCAAATTTTGAGATATCACGCTTTTTTTTTTCACACGAATAGAGTATCATTGGAGAACGGCTGCATGATGTTGGATTTGGCGAGAATAGCTTTAAAGGGATTCCGATTTCATGAAATTTCGAACTTTTCAAAAAAGTTCCGTGCTCTCTCTCTCTCTCTCTCTCTCTCTCTCTCTCTCTCTCTCTCTCTCTCTCTCTCTCTCTCTCTCTGACTTCACGTTTTGCGATATCGGGTAAAAATTCTTACGTAAATGCAGCGTCATTGAACGATGGTTATAGTGCTGAATTTTACGAAATCAACTGAACCGGTTTTGATTTTATGAAATTTTCAATTTTCGAAAAAATTCTGGAGAATTTTTTTTATCAATGAACAGGAGTTACGCTCGTGTTTAGGCAAATATTTTTTTCCATGAAATTTTGAATATTCCGTGAAACATTGATTTGAAGGGGAAAAATTCTTCAAGTTAAGACACTCGTAAATTATTGCTCCTGTCAGGTTTTACAAAAAGTACAAATGCTCTCTCTCTCTCTCTCTCTCTCTCTCTCTCAGTGAAAAAAAAAAAACAAATTTGAGAACGATAATTCCTCATCAAGAAGTATTTCAAATTGCACTGTTTTTTTTTTGTATTTCTAATGAGTCATTTTAGCGTTCTTATTGTAACGAAGATATTTTTTTTTTTCAAGAAGACCCTTGTAAATTCTTAAATTTTCACGAAAACGATCGAAGTTGGGACCACGACTTTTTGAGGATATATTATTCCAGCTCTGAGGGCCGTGATATTTTTCATTTTTTTTTCCTCTCTTTTTACGTGAGATTTAATATTTTATACTATCTCGTATCCGGTATTTCAGAGATGTGTAATATCGATACGTGCATCTGCTTGTGGAATAATCGTGAATTATTCGAGTGAATATCAATGGAATTTGAAAACATCGAACCATGTCACTGACCATGCAGGCAATCCCGTTGCATATATATATATATATATATATATATATATATATATATATATATATATATATACAAACATCAACGCTATACCCATGACCACTTCATTCCTCGCGCGAGCTCAAACCCTTCGTGAACCCTTCCTCTCGTTCCTCGCCACCTCGCGCGGCGTCATCGAAATTCCACGCTGAAAATCATTAAATTGCCACGCACTCACACGCAGACGCGGCCAAGCTCCCCTTTTCGGCACACGAGTCCATGCACCGTCATCGAGAGAGGCAGAGAGGCAGGACTCGCGTAGTTTCATGATTTTCATGCAATTTAACCCCGTCAAGAGCCATCCGAGTACCACCCATCCTCGTTTTCTCCACTCCCCAATCCTCCCTCTGGCAAAATATTCCACCCGTACCCCATGTGTGCTTTGCCAGTTTATAACTCGCTATATTTCTCTCGTGATACAAAATCCAACCGAATACTCAACAACCGCCCCCCCCCCCCACCTCATCCTCCCCGAAATTTCTCATAGCCCCCGCACCCCATCGTATGCGTGAGCGGACTCTGCGCGCCCTCTGGACGTCGCTCTGGGAGTCTGGCAATTTTGCAATTCGTTGTGCGAACGAGAAATTAAAAAAAAAAAAAAAAAAAAAAAAATGAAATTCTCCGGTCTACCAACTCGTCGCGTTCATTTTGCAGCAGGCATTCCCTCGTCGTTAGGAATTTTCATTGGAATATATTGTGCCGCGATAAAATATTGTTAATATCGATGATCGCGGTCATGGAAACGCACAGTTCGCGGGTGCCTCGGTTATAAATTGGAATTGAAACGAAAAATTTCGAAAATCATTTTTCTTCGAAATATTTTTTGTCTCCAATGAGAGCCAAACTCAAAAACGAACTCAAAACCATATTCGTATCCTCAAAAAAATTGTATCCTCAAAAAAAAAAAAAACGAAAATTTTTTATTGGGAACTGCAATTTTTTGGAGCAAAAAATACTTTTGGAAAGGAAAAGCTTTTGTATTTTTCAATTTTCAAAATGTGATGCCCAAATTGTCCAGGTGCCCTCTTTGCCCCGGTCTCTCCTATATTTCTATATTCTCATGAGAATTAATATTTTATTTCCATTAAAATATATTTTTGGAGTAAAGTCTGTAGCAGTCATATACAACTGCGTTGATTTGACGATGATGATAATCAATTTATATTTAATTGAGCGGGACTATCTATGAGAGAAAAGCTCCATAATTCGAGTCGGTCACTGAGCTTCACGCTAGTCAAATAAGGGCTAAATTTTCAATATTGTTTCTGCGATGTTTAGTGTACTAATATTAGCCGCAGTAAAGATTGATTTGTATTGAGTATGCACTCTTAACCTAAAGAAATTCTAATAACGATGGATTTGCATGATACAACTGATAAATACAAATTTCCTTGTTGTTATATGTTCCTTAAATTGGTTCAAAGAATAATCCGTAAATTTTTTTTTTTTTACTAATTTCAATGCATCACGGCTTATTTTGTTCCCCATGAGTTGTTCTACGAATTCACAATGCAGATTTTTCGTAGAGTCGGATCGTTTGACAATCGCAGTTCATTGTTTAATCGGCGAAAAGATTCTTTCATGAACGAACCTGCTGTAATTTTTGAACAATCGAGACTATGAAAAATCTGCGCAGTGAATTCGGCGAGTATTTTTTTAGGAAAAAAAAAATAAGCCGCGATGCATCGAAATCGGTAGAAAACAAAAAAAGGGATTAATCTTGGAAAAATCTTGACGAAAATGTACAGCTATCATTTAAATTTGCATTCATAAGTCGATAGATTTGCACATCCATCGTTAATGATACTTTTTCAGGTCAAGATTGAATTCTTTAATACAAATCGACCTCCACTATTGTTAATTAGTGCGCTAAATTTTGTACAAGCCATGTCGGAAATTTGACTACAGTGTGCGTGAAACGCGACCTTCAATATTGTTATCCGGGACTTGTTTGCGGACCCTTGAAGAATAACACATCCTTCAAGAATGTAAAAAATCAAAATGACTGATCCCTGGCTAAAACGCGCGGCAATCTAAAAATTTACAACTAAACTGCGTGGCAATGCCGCGTTCGTTGCCATGCGCCAGATTAATTTATTCGCTGATAATATACTCTCAGTGTTTCATGATATTCGACAATTGAAAGGAACAAATGTAACGAATGTAAGCGGGGAAAAAAAAAAAGAAACTAGTCCGAATGTACCAGTATAGTGAGCATCACCTGCCTGGGCTGGTATACGCGGGACCCCGAGGGCTCAGATAGACCCGCGGCTCTCTTCGCGATCTTTTGTAAACCAGTTTAGCCAACTTTTTTTTTTGGTTTCCCCTCTGTCATCACCGACTCTTTGCCACTTGGAAATTCACGACCCAAATTTCTATTACGATGGATTGGGCGTTATAAAAAAAAAAAAAATGAAAAAAAAAGAAAAACATTAAGCAGTAACGATGTTGCGCGAAGGGTGCGATGATGCGTGAGCCGGAAGTACGGGCGTATAAGGGGGCAACTCAATGAAAACCGGTGACGACACATTTTAATTGAGTCTCTGCGTTCGTATTCTTGGATTCTTCTCGAGCAGCAACTTTCACGCGCAAAAGGGTTGACGATTCCGGAGATCGTGATTTTTCAAATTATTATTTCGCGGTTGGCTCATTATATCTATATCATTGTCCATCAAACAAAAGCGATCAAAATGCTGATCGGTATCTCCTAGTTGGCAAAATATTTCAGGAACATTTTTTCGGTTCATTTTATAATTTTTAGCTGCAAATCGGGTCAATTGTTTTTTCGTTCTAGTGCCCAATTGTTTCGTCTTAATCGACAATTTTGTGAATTTAAAATATTTCAATCCTGAAACATGTTTTCTTTTTTATTTTGAAACTGCAAAGTTTCAGATCAGGTTACTGACTTTTTTCGCAAGGAAATTTCGATTTTTAAGATCGTTGTTTTACCATAGGATATACGAAAAAAAAAATCAGTTCAATTGAATTCAATCAAATAAATTCATCAGTTCAATTCAAAGTTCAATTGAAAAATGAACGTACTTGAATACCGTAGAAGTGATTCATTTGTAAATGAATTTGTTCACGAAATTATGAGCTTTCGATAGATTGCACAAAATAAAAGTAGGGCTGCGAGATATGTTTGGCAAAGAAAATTCGAATTAGAAAATCATCGCAGCTCAGCCAGTTTAGGATTTAACCGGATCAGCTGACAGCTCTTTGCTACGAGTGCTGTGGTGATTCATGCGAATTTTAGGTATTTATCAATAGGGCTCTCGGATAACATGCATGCATGTTATTAGTATGTGCGAAACCCGCGTACATATACGCCTGTCAGCGCTCCCTAGCGGAGTTTCAAGGCGTTACAGGGTCGCTTTTTCCATGCATATGTACACGCCACACAATCTCATTTTACTGACCATGTTTGTTATCCGAGAGCCCTCTACCAAACTGTCCGCTCATATTATTTTCGTACGTGATGAAATTACGTTAATTAAGATCATCAATTAAGAGTTGTATGTAATAATACGATATATTTATGACAAAACGTCAAACAGTTCTGAGGTTAGCCGAGGTGAAATGATTCAATATATAGTCAAAGGAATGACGAAAAATCTAAATTACGTAAAAAAAAAAAAAAAAAAAAAAATGGACTCAAGTGCAAAAAGACATCTCCTCGGTTATCACAAATTCTGACAACTACTTTAACGTGCTATCAGTTTTTACAGCTATCTCCAACAATTTTCTTCTCAAAATAGTCGATCGCACGACTTTAGTTCGCCACAACCTTAAACCCATACCTTAAACCCCAAGCTACGACATACACCTGTAAGAAAAAAAAAAAATAATTTCACCCAAATCCCTTCAAGTGTCCACTCCGCAGCTCTCATATATATATATATACGCACAAAGAGTTTCCTGAGTTTATTGAACTCGGCTCGAATAATTAAAAGCTCATTCGGTCTCCGCAAGTTGATATTCCAAAAAGACATTTCAATCTGCACGAAAACTCGTGAATACGAATAAATTTTTGGAATGATTGACGGATTAACAATGAATGAATACCCATTGCCCTGTCAAGAAGAATTCATCGAGGAGATAAACAGGCAGATGGAACCGATGATCATGAAATTTTGTCGGGAAAAATGAAAGAGAGAGAGAGAACGAAGAATTATTCTCCGAGGATACGATGAAACGATGTTTATTCGTTATAAAAATTGTATGAGACCGTTGTGTTCGAGCTGTTCTAATAATCTGGGTTAAGAAACGACACTCCGATGCTCTATACGCGATGTATATCATATAACGACACGTTTCGCCTATACCGATCTGGAGGCTATTATGTCCATTATCTTGGTTGCCCTCGTTTTAATTGTTCGCAAGCATTGTAAATAAGTGCGTATACGATATTGCAATCGGGAGTATAAAACCCGCGAGTGAAAATTTCTAATGAATATATCGATAACGGGGTATATATAAAGTTCGGATGAGGTGGACTATCCTCGTTGACGAGGTGGCCTCCCTTTCACTCTTTCTCATGTATGTACCCCTCGAGAAGCACTCTTGCATAAAAGCGTTTGCAAGGCGACTGGACAAACCCTGTCCCCGGAGCATGGGCTATACGAGGCACACACGCATATATATATACCATTTCTTGTCATCTCACTCTTCTGGCGCTTATATAGCTCCTCTCGCTCTAACTCTCTTTCCACTGAACCCAACCCGGCCCAACCCAACTCCCTCCTGCTGTCCAACAACCCTTCGTTCTATGGCCATAATATGTATATATCATGCATGCAAGAGCGATGCAGCACAGCAGCGCCAGCAAGGCGTTGCACGCATGCATGAAAATCATTAAAATAAAATGGCCGATAACGAATGACTGTTGCGGAGCGCCCGAGAGAGAGAGAGAGAGAGAGGGGGAGAGAGATACAGTGAGTTGCGAGGGATTTTTGCGAGGGAGTGAGAAGATGGGGATGGTGATGGTGATGAGAGAGAGAGAGAGAGAGATAGAAAGTTCGGCGAGGATGTGAAGAACCCCGTGTACAATCGGTCGGCCATCTTGGTTCACGTGACCGTCATCCGGGCAACCACGGGCACGCCACGCCCATTTAATGATTTCTACCCCCCTGGCTTGCTCGAGTCCCTAACTCACTACGTGCGAAATTTCACTGAGGCCTATTCTATACGTGTGTGTGTCCATGTGCGTTTATGTGTGCGTGAGTATACGTACGTGAGTTTGGGTGTGGGGGACCTATGGCAAGAACATAGCTTTATGTATATATGTATGTAACAACATAGTTGTACATATATGTATACATAGTCATCATCGGTTGGCCAGCGCATGAGAATTTAGCGAACCGAAAGCCCGACCAAAAGCCTCCCCTCCCCCCCCGCCCCTGCTCCGCCGTTATCGCGCATAGCTCGTGGGAAATTTCATCGAAAATTCCGTCCAGACCCAAACCACACCCGGAATCATTGAAAATTTTCATAAATACCGAAAAACTAATAAAAAAAAAAAAAAAAAAAACGTGGAAAAAATCAGAAAATCTCGCGGGGATTCTGGTGTGAATGGTGCGTGGGGCAATCACGAAACATTTCATATTCCGGATGGTCCAGAGCTTGCAGCAGTGGTTATTCGTGATGATTTTTACAAAATCCGAGTGAAATAATATTGGTTTGGGATTGCACAAGGGTCGATGTTATTTACCAGGATAAATCGGCTGGCGTGCCATTTTCAGATTTTATTTCCCCTCCCCCGCGAGCCAATGACGAAGCGACGAGAAGGATGATGGGGACGATGATCGCGGTCAATGAACTTTCGACAGTCCGAGGCTAAGAAGCGATGATGAAAAAAAAAAAACAAAAAATCATCGTTCGAGCTTGGATTGGGGTGAGCTGGGAGAATCGCTAGTGGCATAAAAGAGGTTAAAACGGTTGGCAGCGATCGTGAATTATACAAAAAAAAAAGTGTTACATAGCGCGGGTGGAACGTAACTCAGGCATATGTTGCCCCCTTTCTTTCTCTTTTCCCGTGCCCTTCCCACCTGTCCGAGAGCCCTAACCTTTTCCCCGCATTCAACTTCATGTCCTTCTTTTTTTCAACTTCTTCATTCTCGTTAGGCCTCTTATTCTCTCTTTTTTTTTTATCTTCTTCTCTCTTTTCGTTCTTCCCTCCACGGTCCTTGCTGCACTTCGCGGCCCCGAAACATGTTACACACACGTTCCGGGAGTCTCGATAGCCTCGCATGGGTTTTTGACTATAGGGAAAGAGGGATGCGAGGGAGGATATGTATGCTGATGGCGATCCACACCGAGGGAGTGAGGTCATCGACCGCGGGGCTCCTAACCCTTTCCCTACTGATAGTTCCAAACGGTACAGCACCAACGCACACACACATACACACACACACACACACACACACACACACACACATACATACACACATACACTCGCAGACCTTGTTTCCTCGTATATTGTAATCGTGAGAGAGAGAGAGAGAGAGAGAGAGAGAGAGCGGGGAGCTTTCTGTGGCACCCTAAGGGCGATGAACCGTCAATTTTCATGGGTCATCGAAGAGTTTTTACTCTTCCTTTTTCCTTCTACTCGTTCACAAGGATGTACGCTCGGTCATTAGTTTATACTTCTCGAGCCAAAAGTCCTCGATTTCAATCGGAAGCAACGTACGGAAGGGTCTATCGAAGAATTAAAAATGATTTATTTTTTTTCTGAAGAAAAAAAAAATCCTCGCAAATGATTCAGCTGTACCAAAAATATGTCCAGAGGTCGCTGAGGGTGATACAAAAATTAACCCTTTTTTTGGACGATATATAAATATATTTTCATTGAAAAAAAAAAAAAAAAATTTTATAGCTATTTTCATCCTGTTCTTCTTTTCACGCCAACTCACGTGGAAGATGACAAAATTTCCGACATGAATATGACCCTTTGAAATATTTATCGCCTATTTGTACAATTTGGGAGAAGAATAATAACAAAAGTATTAGAATGAATGGAAATTCTGAAAAATAAATCTAAAAGAAAAAAATACTTCCCGGTAGAGCATATCTCGCTGAATGTTTATTTCCACATATTGATTGGAATTTGGCATTTATTCTTAAGTATCTACGATCATTGTCTATGAGGAAAATCCTGGAGAAGGATGTAATCGAAGAAAAAATTTAATCAGGGGTCGCTCCGAAGGCTGAAAGATTGAAATTCTTTTTTTTCAAACCGATAATCGATTTTTTTTGTTCTATAAATATTGCTATTGTCGTTGCCCGATCATCTTTTTTTTTTTTTTTTAACTTAATACGACGAATTCGCGAAGGTAACTACGTGACACGCCACGATAGGTCTGTCACGTGGTCCAAGAGCGACGTATAAACACGTATTGTTCGGCTCCATCCTTTGAGAGGATATTTCCGGAGACAATAATATTATTTATTCAAAAGTAAACGGACTTATTACCGAACAACGGATCGATACGGAATATTGTCAACTTAGGGTCACGCTTAGACTGGCATAAAGTATTTTCGTAATTTTTTTTTTTCCGCAATTTCAATAATCACACTTTTTTCTCATCAATTTCCCCAGTTATGCAAACAAAAAAAAAATGAACGTTTTAAAGGGTGAAATATCGATGCTAATATTGAAAAGAATAATGTCTAATTTTGATGTATTTTGATCACATAACATATTTCACGTGGATTAGAAAACTATTTCTTTTTTAAATATGTATATTAGATTCATAAAATTTATAATTAAAATTAAACTCATATGTGACGCATAATTTTTTTTGTTCCTGGACGTTGCCACAAATTTTTTTTTCTTTTTCATTCCATAAATAAGAAAGCTGGGCAGTATACTTCGAATACCCGGTACTTGAGATGTACCGGAAGTACAGTACTTGAAGTACAAAGTACTTTAAAAGTATTACAAGTACTGGACTTAAATTTTCAAGCACTTTCCTGTATTTAGAGTACTTTTTTAAGTACCGAGCATGAAGTACTTTTGAATACGTTTTGCTAATGGTTGCATATATAATTTTTGAATATATAATTTTTTGAATATATAATTGAGGAACGTTCTGGGCCATCTTTGGTTAAGACTGTAGGGAATGACCGTTCAAAGGCTCAAGCTACGGATATAGTTACGATGTCATTGTCAATGCGTATGGCTCCGTTTTTAACAATCCGTGTATTATATTCTTTATTTTTTCTTTTACAAACCTGAAGCTAAAAAAATCTTAATTACAATCGTCTATGCTATTTAAAAAAACATTATTTCTAATTCTTCGTTTAAATATTTCCGTTCCAATCTGCCTAAACTGAGTGACTGATTGTTCTAAACTGAGTAACTGATTGTTCTCCAAAAATTCGTAACATGCGTCTAACCAAATGTGCAATTTTTATCAGGTTACACTTTCGGCCATTTTGTGCCTCGAATTTTGTGAAAATGTTTTTTTTTGCCCTGTACAGTGGTAATATCGAAGCTATCGATTCGCACTGACGCAATTGCACCCTTCCCAAGTGTATGGGTATAGAGTATAGAAAGGGCTGACTGACGGGAAAATGATTGCGTCCCCATCAATGTTCATTTCCGTTAACAACGAGAGACTCGTAAACATTTTGTCCCATCGAGGCGGAATCAAAAGGGCAATAAAACTGAGACGTTTGTGCTACTTCAGAATATATAGCAGCAGCGTGTACAGCACGCAATCGAACTGACTACCGATGGGGGGGGGGGGATTGTTTTTTTTTAATTCAACGTAAAATACGTATTAGCCGTTAAAATGCATATTTCATAGGGTACAATTTTTTTTTATGGTTTCTTCTATTTCAGATCGGTTATTCATTGAATTGATTTTGTAGTCAAAATATGCATTTATTTCATTAATTTCTCGACTCTGTCGTGTTATATCATTTATTCCCTATCTCTGATTTTTCTTATTGTCATAATTTAAAGTTACTTCCGATTCAGAATATTTTAGTAATACTTTGGAGTGAAAAAAAGTGCCAAAATTAAAAAATACAGCGTCTCAAATTGATGTTCAAAATATTATTATTATTATTCCAATAAGCTGGAAGATTTTCAAGTTATCGAAATGTTATAAAGGAAAATGCAAGTTAGATCATACAGAAATGCATCCGGTAATTTCCGAGTCATTGAGTGTATAGTCGTTGGTTCGAAGAGATGAATGATTGAAAAGGTCCAAGTGAAAGTCGTTGGTTCGAAGAGATGAATGATTGAAAAGGTCCAAGTGAAAAGGTACGTGTAGCCCACTTTTTCGTGCTCAGTAGACATATTTGAGTTGCATTCGGTATAGATTACAAAAAAAAAATCGTCATTAACGATTAACTGCTCTGCAGAATCAGCATCAAGCTAAACTTTCGGGGGGGGGGGGGGGGGGGGGGGGGGGGCGAGGAAGCTTTCGGTCGTTTTTGCTGGGCAATGCAAAGTCTCGTAAAATGTGTGCGCGGCGTGGAAAGAAGTGGGCAAAGGGGTCCAACTGATCGTAAAAAGAAGAACGAGTAGAGGAAGAAAGGAAAAAAAAAACAATGCCTATCATCACTCTGGTCAGACTTAGTGGTTAAGGGCACTGAATAATTAAAGGCTCCGAAGTATATGGAAGGAGCCCGATGAGGAAGGAAGTTGAACGAGAGTTTTTTTTTTTAACAGAGCGTTGTCGTTGCTTCACGTCAGATAATAATAATAATGAAAGTGGTAATAGAGGGTGTCCCGCGGAATCCCAAAGATATATTCAGGGTGGAGTGAAGAACGCGAGGAGCAAGAAGAAGGCGCTATTTCGTATCGCCCCATTAAAATAAGTCTTTAGATCGTTAACGTTCCTCATAATACAAGCAGCCCCCGTCTCGATTTCTTATTAAGGGGGCTGAAGGACAAATGTGACGATCGTAGTCATCAAATTTACCGATAGTCCTAGCTCTATCAGTTTAAAAAGAAAAAAAAGTGTATATAGATATATAATATACAGTATACTATGATCCACATAAAAGTAAAATTCACGACGATTCTCGCCACTTAACGGACATTTCGTCGAGGCTTTTTAATGCCTTTTTTTTTTTTTTAATTTTTTTATTTTCTCGTAAAAAGAAACGCTGAACGAGGCGAGTGGCGGGATACACTCGGGTCATTAGGCAGAAACGGTCTTGTCTGCCCAGGCAAGTCCACTCACCCCTTTTTCGATCCCATCCTCTTGACTCGGAACGATTCTCCCGAAAGGGGTAAAAATTAATGTCTCAGAATGAATGTTCTGTGCGTGCGAGAAAGAGAGAGAGAGAGAGAGAGGGAGAGAGAAAGAGAGAGAGAGAGAGAGAGAGTGAGAGAGAGAGGTAAGTAAGGAAGAATAGAAAGACTGAGGTAAAAGGAAGAGAGATAGAGAAAACTCGGAAAAGACTCGGTCCCAACGTCGACGAGAGTCACTGACTAAATTTTTATGATTTCTACTCTCTCTCTCTCTCTCTCTCTCCCCTCTCATATCATTTGTCTCGAACGTCTCCCGCCTGTCATGTTGAACCCGGGAAGAATTTTCTTGTTGGCTCAATAACGTTTTTTTTCCAAATGTTACATCAAACTTGACTCACAACGCCCGCGATATTTAAACGTGCGACATTGATATATATATATATATATATATATTTTTTTTTTCACGGATTTATTGAATTTTCGTACGATCCTCAATTTTGAATTGCGCTGTAATTCACTTCTATACAAAAGTCAAGGATGTTTCGAACGAACGAAATTTTGGTTTGTATCGTGCAAACCATCGAGGACTTTCACGAAACCGATGAAGAATTAACAATTTTTTTTTTTTTTGTAACTTATTCGCTTCTAAATTATCTTTCGTAAAATATGAAAGAAAAGCAGTCCATATTCGTGGGTTTGGGTTTGGGTATATTCGTGGCTCTGGGAAGAGTTCTAGTCGCGTATATATGCGGTTTCAATAAGGCTATGAGGCTCTGGTTTTCTGCGGCTCATATGGAGTCGTGGTTTTCGTGCGTACTATAGTACAGATCGCGAAAAAAGTACCGCGCAGTGAATCGCGAACGAGGAATCGTTAAAGGGCGCACGACCGGGCCCAGAGGAGCGAATGAGTTTGTCCGAGTAGTCCAATAATTCTATAGCCATTTTTTCTGCAATCTTCTAAGGTATTGATTTTGCTTTTGGAAAAGGTTCAGGGGTCTCCCCCGGAGTGTAAATTCAAGTTGTCGAGACGCGAGGGGTTCGAGCTTCAGCCACCATCTTGGAAAATATGTTCTATCAAATATCTCGTGAACCGTGCATCGTACGGTAAAAATAATGGATACCTATTTTGTAGATAATAAAATTTTCTGCAACTTTTATTTGAAACTTTTTCCTGTATAGTCGCATGGTTTTTGATTTATAGCGGGGTAACCTTCTCCAAACATGATTATATATAGTTAAATATATAGTTAACGGTTGATGTAACAGTAAAAATGGTGATGTTTGTATACGATGCACGGTTCACGAGATATTTGATAAAACGTGTTTTTCAAGATGGCGGCTGAAGCTCGACGACCCCCCCCCCCCCCCCCCGCGTCCCGCCAACTTGAATTTACACTCAGGGAACACCTCTGAATCTTTTCCAAAAGCAAAAATAATTCTGTGAAAGATTGCATCATGAACCTACTTTTTTTTGGCTAGATTGACTGGACTAGAGGTTTAAAGTTATAAGTACCGCAGTACACGGCACGCATACGCGGTGTCTATAATATGTGTGCATCTCGCATATGCCGTATGGCGTCTTGACTCCCACACACACACACACACACACACACACACACACACACACACGTGCCGCAGTCCTCCTTCCTTTCGTATATCCACGTCGCCCCCGCATTCTTCCCCTCTCCCCCTAAGCGCCCCTATAATATCTCGGACACTCGATTCACAGCGCGACGTCGTAGAAAGTTACTAGATGGAAATCTATATCTTATTTTATGACCGTGCTCAATATTCAAAAGCTGTGGGTTTCATGCCTCGCTTGTTTCGACAAAAAAGATCACGTAAATCTTACGCTGACCCCCTCCCCGTTTTTTTTTATCGATATTTTTTATCGAGGTCGATGAATAATTGTTCGCGAAATGTGAGGATTAATTTACTGATATAATATACATTGCGCGGATGCACTTTTTATTGGCCACTGTTACGGATTATGGTAATTTTTACGCTTATTTATTGTTACTCTCTTTTTCGCATATCCTCATTGCTCGTATAAGTATCGTTCGTAATATTGATTTAAAAAAATTATCGATTCAATTTTTCGGTGACTGAATTGTCTCGTTTGGAGGTTCACTCCTTAAAATATCGAGGTCGAAATTGGATCGAAGATGGCGAGAAGGAAAGCGCAGACTTTTAATTTTAATGATGTCGATGAAGAAAATGGATTTTTAACGTTCGAAAATGTGTGTGTGTTTTTTTTTTAAACCTTTTAGCTCGTTTACGCTTGAGAAAACATTGACGTGAAAAATAACAGTACGTGTATATATGTCGGGAACGAGATTACGCTTATTCATCATTCAATTTTTGTTTTACCCTAAAATTTTGTCTCACGATAATCGGAAATTCTCGTCGGAATATATGCTGGAGTTTAACCTGCAGACTCTGGGTGATATTTGCATATTTGTACATATTGTAGCGAAAAGTGTACAACATTCGATATCGTTAACCTACTGACCGGTTCTCGATGTGTCTCCCTGAAACGCGGTCATGCTGGAATCGTGAATATCCCCGGTCCATATAACACGCACGGCAGGACACGAGAAAGATAAAGTGAAAGATATGAGAAAACGTTAAAACTCTCGTACGTGTAACGAGTAAATTAAAGAAAAAAAAAAAAAAATATATGTACATATGATGAAGCTTCACTTTCGTGGACACGAGATTAGAAAGCTTTTCGTTCCATGGAAGACTAAATACTCGAGCAATATATATATATATATATGTCGAGAAACAATTTCTATATAATACTCGTTACCTATACATATACACAGTTTGAATAAGCGCGTAAGCGGATGTTCGCATCGTCACGCTTGAAGAAAATTATATCATTATGTCGGATCTTCTTGGCGAGTCCCGCCTGGGAGACCACCGCGTCACACCCAACGCCATCATTCAAGATGGCGTCGCGTCACATGTTTGATTCACCGGAATCTCACGTTAATCCCAGGCATTTATAATCTCGAAAGACGTAACAAAACGAATCAACGAAAATCCCAAATGTTCACGCTGATGCTACGCTTGTCGATGAGAATCAATGAATTACGATTCGTTTTTAGAAAATGCGAATCGATGAAATACTCGAAGTGGCGAGACAAAGAAAACGCTCACGCGTGTATCGCTCGGCAGAACGAATTTCTACGAGAAAAAAAAAACGATGATCACGCGAATCAATGTTTGTTGATTTCTTGGACGAATTATTTGGTATGCGAGAAGACTGAATTACGTGATGATCACGGCAAAAAAGAATTCGCGAGAGCCTCGTAAAAGAATCGAGGCAACTTCTAACCTAACTTTTTTTTTAGGAGCGAGATGTATAATATTTGACTCCCTGATGTATACGCTTCGAGATCTCAAGGGGACGACGAAAAGGTGAAAGAGCGGTGTCGTAGAGGGGGTGTCGAAGCGTCGTCAGGCAAAAGGGTTGAAACTAAGTCAGTAATGCTAAGTCTGCTCTGGTAAATAAAGTCGTTTCGTAAAGAGGGGAACTCGGGAGCCTTGGGAAAAATATCCTCGGTGTTGCAGTCACTGATGGTCCTGCGAAATCTCACAAGGCAATCTCCTCTTTAAGGAACCTTGACAAAGATCCAGCCCTTAAAGACGCCAATTATAATCTTGGAAAATAATCCTCAATTGGCAATTCTTAAGGCAATGAAATTCACAAAAACGCGTTATCTCTATCGGTATTTTAAAGAACGCGTTTAACGTATGCAGCCCTTCATTTTTTTCACTACCCTTCATGACAGTCTCGATTCACAGACTGCGCGATGTTCTTTACTGATTTTTTACGGAATATTTTCTTTTTCTTCGAGGTTATAAATCATAATCAAACAAGAAACTTTGGGTCTTTGGATTATTCAATTTGTGCAGTTAGTTAGAAACCTTTTTTGTAGATATTAAAATTCTCTACAACTTTTATTGAAATCTTTTTCCTGAAATCGTTTTCGATTTATAGCGTGGCAAACGTTTTCGGTTGGTGTAACATTAAAAATAGTGATGTTTGAAAAAGTTCACCGCGCTATAAATCAAAAACCATTCACTGTACAAGAAAAAGTATCAAACAAAAGTTGTAGAGAATTTCATTATGTAAAAAAACAGTATCCGCTATTTTTATCGTACGATGCACGGCTCGCGAGATATTTGATAAAACATGTTTTCCAAGATGGTGGCTGTAGCTTGACCTCCCCGCGTCCCGCCAACTATAATTTACACTCAGGGGACAGCCTGAACCTTTTCCAAAAGCAAAATCAATTCTGCAGAAGATTGCATGATGAAACTACTTCTTTTGGCTATAGAATGACTGATGGACTAACAGCTGTTTCAAGATAGAAAGAAAGTGCTGACTGATTGTGAGGATCAATTTCATTAATGATCGGTTAATAATATCATTAAAAACAATACCAAAATGTTATTATGAGTAACAAAACGAAAGTCTATGAATTCTCGCAGCTTGTTATCAATTATGGAACATGATCCTGATATTGTATCCAGCGATCTTTGTACAAGAGGGTAAGACAGAAAAATGACAGGGAAAGGGATGAAAAGATAATGTGCTGGCTTGTGGCGCGAACCAAAGTGCCATTTGCGGTCGAATATGCGGGCTACACATGTGGTTCTTGGTCATTGTGTGCGTGTGCGTGTGTGTGTGTGTGTGTATATGGTGCGGTCAGCCACAAATTTCGCGCGTGAAACCTTAAAATAACACTTGGCCAACAGCCCACGTTGATAAAAATCGTACGCGGCCTTGATCCCAAAACACCGATCATTTCCTGAAAATTCTCATCCCCGGAGCATTGCGTTCTTTAAGTCTGTCAAATCGAATGATAAAAATTCTCAATTATCTTTCGAAAAAAATTAAGCAACAAATGAGAGGCTTTGAAAGAAAAAAAAAAAAAACGAAATAGAAAAATTACATTAAGCAGAACTGTGTGCTTAAAAAAAAAAAAAAGTTTCATTGTGCCGATGACGCGAGGCATAAGTTTTGCAGTTTGACTCGATGCATTTAGTGCAGGCCCATTGCAGTCTTTTATCTGCAAACGACGCGCTTGATAAGATAAAAGAGCGTCGAGAGCCACGGAGCCGCAAGAGAGCGAGATGAAAAACAGGGAAGAGACGAGCCTCGGAAAAGGAGAGTCGTTGTGGGTTTGAAGAAGAAAAAAAAAATTTTATATATGTATATATAGGTATGAAAAAAAAAGAAAAAAAAAATAATATTCTCATGGCAACAATCTGGAGGACGAACCAGTTAACTGGGATTTGCAGCCGATTGCGTGTGCCATCGTATACGGTCGATCGCGTTTGGTGACATTGCTAAAAGAAATTTTCTTTTTTTTTTTATCGAAGGGAAAAAAGAATGCAATGTCTTGACTTTTAGAACTCGTCTTTTTTTTTTATTTTCGAATTATTTTCGCGTCGTTAGCCCTGTCTTCTGACTTATCAAATTTGAGGAATAACTATTTTTATTTTGGACGATTAGGAAAAAAGAAATATTGCACGTAATTAAGTCCAAAAAATCTCTTTAATAAATAACTTTCTGTAACTTTCCGTAACGACAGTTTTTATAAGATTTTATTTTTCTTTAATTTTTCAACCCGAAAGTTGTCAATTTATCAATCAACGAAACGAGTCTGCATAAAGAATTACCGAAAGAGAAAAAAAAAAAAAAACATGACTAGCATTGAATAATCGATACCGAAGGTGAGATTGACGAGAATAATTACATTATGGATTTTCAATGTGATTAAAGACTTGCAGTTCTTGGCTTCGAATTGTATGCGTCTTAATGAGGATCCGAGTATAGGGTTTCGAAAAAGCGGGGAAAAGAGCAAAACGTGGACGAGAATAAAGCGAGGAGGAAAAAAAAAAAAAAATAAAATAAGCACTCGAGGTGAAAAATCGGTGCACATTGGACGAACAACGGTTAGCAAAGCCTTTAAGTCACGAGGCTTGTCCGGTTTGTACGAACGTATACATCCACACACACACACACACACACACACACACACACACACATACATGCATATTATATATACGTGTGTGAAGAAGAGGCAAAGCCACCGACCGAGGTTCCCCGGTAACCGGGCCATTAAAATTTAATTAACACCGAGAAAAAGCCACCCCCTTGTGCCCCCAACGAGAACACACTATACTTTAAAGATACACTCTTCTCTCGCTCGTTTATTTCTCTCTCAACAATGTACGCGAATTATTCTCGAGGTTGTCACTTGATACCCTAATTCGTCGATTATACACTATTTATTTTTAGCTCCAGTGTACACGGAGCTCTGATAAATTTAATATTACTCGAGCGATTGTCTAAAATACACGAATAATCCTTTTTGTTTTTTGATATAAAGTACATTGACTTTTATCGATACTCGGCTTATTTCGACAATAATGCTATTCTATATTTTTGATTTTTTTTTCTTCCGAGTTTCCAATTTTTACTTT
The DNA here is from genome assembly GCA_963564615.1 of Rhorus exstirpatorius. Lineage (NCBI taxonomy): Eukaryota > Metazoa > Arthropoda > Insecta > Hymenoptera > Ichneumonidae > Rhorus > Rhorus exstirpatorius. The sequence goes on from OY751318.1 coordinate 21,827,981, forward strand.
TCATTGAATTTATTTGAAAAAGCCAATTTTGACGGTGAAGATTCGTGGGGGGGGGGGGGGGGGGGTATCAAACCTCGCTATCAAGCAGGAGAAGGAACAAAAAAAAAAGGAAAAATTGCTCGTTACTCCGATGAATTTGTTCGTCGCAAGGGTGGCCCGCGGAGGGTTCGATAAAAAAAAAACGAAATTGGTAGGTTCAGAAATAGAGCGTTGCTTAGTCCGGGCCAAATCGATGAAACGAGAAACGAGGGATAAAAAAACTTGGAGGACGAGGATACGAGAGAAAAAAAAAATAAATAAAAGAACGTTGCTAACGTGGGCGTATCGGTCGTCCACGTGGCCTGGGACTGTGGCCTATTCAAATTAACCCTTACAAAGTAAAAAAAAAAAATAAAATACAAGGGGTAAATCGACAGGGAAGGGGGTATATGCGAGACGAGGGATTAAGAGAAAATTAGAATAGGGCCAACGTGTGTCCAACTATTGGGTACTATATGCAGATGCCCCGATGACTAGGTCAATTTATTAACTGCTCGCCATAAGGCGCTTTTTTTTACGTTCATTAGTCTATTTTATTTTTTTTTTTTTGAACCAATTTTTTTATCATTTGCTTTTAAGTATACACATTTGTATGGCCTCGCGTTCGACGAGACCAACGTCAACACAAAGGTATATGGAGAAAAATTAATAAATTTTCCACCGACGCTGCGCGTTCGCTCGAGACGGACAAAAATTCATTTGATCACATTGAAATTCATCGGTGCGACAATTATTTTTGAAATTTCAACTTGGCCGACAATTGAATTAAAGCGAAACAAATGTTTATCGATGAAATTGAATTTTTTTCGAACGAGATAAAATCGAATTTTTTAAAATTAAAATTAAAATTTATTATGAAATTTTTATCGGTGTATCTATACGCTTGGATTATTTTTTAACATTAAGAGGGATGGGGTTAATCGTGTGATAGCTATATTCATCGATAATTGTTGGTGGTGAAAGAATTTTCAATTTTCATTGGGATATCGAACTGATACCAAAATGGGATGTCATGCAATTCTTGAATCATCAAAATTCTTGAGGCTGTCCAATTATTTTTTTTGTGCAGCAGAAATTTGAAATAGCGAAATCCCGAACTGTTTAATTTTCAAAATACGACATCCGGTACGCGATTCAAATTTTTGACAACAACATTGAAAATAGTAATAATTATAATCAGTTTTAAAACGGGCTGTTTCATTTTTTTTTATCTCTTTGGATGCCCCTTTTTTTCTCAAAATTTTAGTCAATTTCATGTGAAAGAGGTTGGAGAAATTTTAAATTTTTAACTGGTCAACTTTCAAAATTCATGTATTGGAAGTTTTTGTTGCAGATACCATCGTTAGCGAACTTTTTTTGCAATATCACAGAAAAATAGTTGCATGCGATAATTTTGAAAATTTCACGAACTATAAATCCAAAATTTTGTAACTCCCCTCTCCCCCACACTGGTGATGGAATATCGTATGTATTTATATAAACTTTTTTTTTAAATATAAAATTGTCTAATTATTCGGAGGGAAATTACCGCTCTGTCTAATACATCTTAAAAATGTCAAATTTAAAAAAGTTAAATCAATGTTACAGTGGTTAATATTTTGGCAGAAATATTTTCGACTTTTTGAATATTGGTAAATAAAAAAAAAGGAAATTCGATTCATAAATAAAAAATTGACAACCCTCGACAAACGTCGTTATCAGACCTATAGTTATTTCGATTGACCCTCCTTAAATTGCTCTTCATAATTATTTATGATTACCTTCGATGTCAAAGTCGCCTTCATTTATCCTCTGCATAATGAGACTTTTTTTTCTCTCTCGAATTTTATTAATTTATTATTCAGGGTGCACTTTTGCGGACGCGCGACGAAATATACCGAGAGCGAGAGAGAGAGAGAGAGAGAGAGAGAGAGAGAGAGAGAGAGAGAGAGAGAGAGAGAGAGAGAGAGAGAGAGAGAGATTGCCTCACAGAGAGTGGGTGTCGTAAGGTTTTTCCACTTTGTTTAATCTTTAATAACCAGTTGGCATGGCATTTGTGATGAAAAAAAGGGGTGCAAAGAGAGAGACAGAGAGAGAGAGAGAGAGAGAGAGAAAGTAGAGACTATCTCGAGAGTCCGGCTCAACGGTTTGCGGAGAGGCCATCAGAGTCGCTGGCACTTTGCTTTGATTTTTCCGACGACGTGAAAAACACGACGTCTGAGCATTCGCGTCGTTCGTGAATTCTTAAACATCGTGAAATTAGGGAATGAAAATTGGAACCCGGTCGGCGGCGAGTAGTCGGAGACGCAGAAATGGCTAGCGATTGGTTAGGAAAATGGCAAAGAGGTTTTTCGAGGCAGCGAATTTGCGGATTCAACGACTCGAAGAACGAAAATTTGTCAAATATACAGCATCGAAATGAAGTCCATTAATTTTTTCGCAAAAAAAAAAAAATCATTCCCCCTTCTCGCAACCCTCCGACGACCATCGACCGTATAAATAGTAGCACAAGCGCGTCGAATATACGTTATATTTTCGAGCAGTCATTTTTATTCATGCAACGCGACGAAACGTCAATTTTTCCTGGCATTAAGTCGGTGGCCATTTTTCGAAAGGGTTAGAAAAGGGGCAGTTTCGGTTAAACGGCTTTAAAATTATCCGGTCAATTTCGTTGGGAATACGTGACGACTTTTTCAAGTGTTGCCGCCCGCGAACTGTTCTATATCCTTGTTAAACGAAGTAGAAGACCGAGATGTAAGAAGATCGAGAGCCTGAGAGAGTGAGAGAAAGAGAGTGGGAGAGAGAGAGAGAGAGAGAGAGAGAGAGAGAGAGAGACTGAAGAAGAGAGTTGGAAGAAAGGGTGCCTTGTTGAACGAACCCCTCGGCGCACCTTGATCGAGAGGGGATGGACCGGAACACCGATCATTTTTCTTCCGTTCTCTCGTTCAGCCCCTTCGCCAACCCAAACCCCTTTTATTATTATTCATGCATTTTTAATCCACCCTCGACTACTTGTACTACCTTCGGCAAGTGTCCGAGCAAGATAAATTCATTAAAAAAAAAAAAAAAAAAAAAAAAAATTAAACATCATATCGGGGCTTGGCGTTGTTACGCCGATGAGAGCGATGTATGCCATTGCAATTCATCGGCGCTGTTGAGGATTTTCAAATTTCCCCTTTTACCCGCGTTGACGTCGGTAAGGATCGATGGAATATTTTTCTTTTTTCCCAAAGCAATTTCGTTAATTTAGAACGAAATGTGAATTTGGAACGTTATTGGCATCAGCGGCCACCGATTAGGTGGTCAGAGACGAAAACCGATTAAACTGCGGGATAGCGCGTCCACGTACTACATGCGATAACGAAACCCTCTGCAGCCTTGTAAATGCCACCCTTCATTAGATTTTGGCCGCTAAATCGAATTTTGCGTGCGAAGAGATAATCTTTGATAGCCTCTGGCAGATATATATGTGGGTATATTATATACATATACATACGCACATGTGTACATACAGTGGAATACATAGAGAATGCATTCCCTGCAAAGTTCCAGCCTCCCCATTCCTTCTCCAAAATCCCTCACTCATCGTTCACCTATATCGATCTATAGCTTTTCTCGATATATACAGAATTCGACTAACGAAATATTCGCTTATATATTCTCGGTCGAATCTATTTGGAAAAAAAAAAAGATTTATTTGATTTGTATGAATTCTCGCGAGTAAAAAAAATTCATATCCACGTCAGTCCGATGGAATTTCGCATGATGTTAAATAAGCCACTTCGCAGGTCTCAGCTATCAAGCCTTTAAATGAAAAATTGACTCTTCATCGAAATTCCAAAACCATTCCGCGAGGCTGGAAAAACTCGGATGCCACAAATACGATACAATGAAATTACAATTAAATTATTTATCCCGAATTACCGGATAATTGATTTTTCGAGGTACATCACAATTCCACGAATCGCTGCGAGGAATTAATTTTGCGATTTTCTAATTAAATCACGTCTGCTCGAAAGAATCCTCGAAGCTGCTGAACTGAAGATAATCGATTTTTAGCTTTTTTTAACCCTCTGTGAGATGAATAATTCAATGATATGTTGAATTAACGCGATGACAATATTTTTACCTATGAAATAAATAAAAACCTCGCAAAGGATCTTGGTGGACATGAAATATTTAGAGGCTGCTCGGAGGTCTAAATATTTAGGGGTTACCTGAAGGAGTCTAAAATTACGTTATTTGCCATAAATTAGTTTTTCCTCATTTTACTCCTAGCTATTTCGAGTCTCCCTTCAATTTGCATGCACATGCATTGATATTTTATCCTCTGAAACATCCACTTTCTGTTTATAGAACTTGAAAAATTAATGAAAAGAGCAGGAAAAAAAAAATGGAAAAAAAAATATCTTAAATATACTCTACGGTATTGTGAACATATGCCTAAATTTTTAATTCCATATAGATGTTTGCTGATCAAAGGACATGTGAAAAAAAAAGATTGTCATATTTAACAAATCGACGATAACGAGTGACGAAACAAATATGCAATTCATTCCACACAATAATAACTAAAAATAGCTTCACGTGGAAGTTAATGTCAACGACAGCTTTACTTTCGGGTAATTAGTAATGACTACTGAATCGAACGAATTGCCACCATTTATCGCCTATTTTGTTAAACATAGCAGCAATCTTTTACGTCCTAGGAAGAAGCTTGTTCTCGTGAAAAAAAAGAATCCATATTTTCATACCAACGTGTTCAAAATATTCTGAAACATCGATAAAACACATTTAGGAAAAGTAATCTCCGCTCTTCTTTCAGTCCTTCAATGACGACAATTATTGCGTATGCAAAAAATCCTCGAAAACGATCTCGAACCGTAAGAAAAATATTTATCGCTCTTCAAGCTTTATAAGCTTTGAATAAATAAATTTTGACACTGATCTTTGTTTTTTTTTCTTCTTGTTGTTTAAACATCTCTCGTCTCAGCCAAGTCCCCCATTTTCCATGCATCTGATTCATAAAAGCGAATGAATTCAGGAAAGCATTGTTGAATCTGTTGGCAGAGCGCACGTGACGGGCTGCGATAAGTCTAGCACACATGTTCCAAAAGAGCTACCTACAGATATCAATTATCCGGCCGTTTCCTCTCGGAGAATATTTTTACATTACGAAAATTTTAATTATTCAAGAATACCCGAGCTTATTGACAAGCAACGATCGATATAGATCTCACAAATTCAGAGGTATATATACTTGACACATCATTAAGTCTTTTAGTGATTTTTATTTCGAATACGAATTCAACCGACTCTTTTTCCTTCGATTTTCCAAGTCACACGAATCGTCAAGAGGTTAAATATAAACATTTTATTTTAAAATTGTCAAAATCGAATCGAAGCACATTGATTTATCGTTAAAAAAAAAATTGCAATTTTCGATCCCTCTGAGCGATCACGTAAAATTTTTCTGTTCTGCTCGATCCTTTGCAAGGGTTTTTTTTGTCGTTTAAAATTAAAAAAAAAAATTAAATATTTGCCGGGTACGTCCTAATCATTGAGAGCGATTGCTTTTCCCATTAGTTGTTCGATCATGAGAACCCGCAGAATTTTCTCTCGTCCATTATTCTCACGCATGTGCGTCGTCGGGGCTTTCCCGAATTCGCTATAGTCGCATGGGAAGCGCTGTAGTACGCTTGCCGGACGCTTGACCGGGCCACGGGAACCGTAACGACGCTTCCCATTATTGAGCGATCGCCGCCGATCGGAAAAAAAAAAAAAAAAAATTCCCGCGCTTTTTTCCCGCCGTTTGTCCAACAGTGGGGAGAACAGCGAGACGATTGGCCGTTCCAACCGACGCCGTGCTCCCTCCACTCTCGTGCTCTTTCTCCCGGCCAACGGGACCATTCGTATAACGTTTCGAAGCGCGCACGACGATCGCCGCGCCAGCTATATGACCATGCAGTAACTTATTTGCCCGCGCACCGGGCTGCCGGTTCGTTTCGCTTCCTGTATCCCCTTCGCAAATTCGCTCCTTCATCCCCTGACTATTGACCGGCTATCGATATCGCGTCTCTCCGTATACACAAAATACGCAACCGGGGGCGATATTATATATTTCGCACTCTCTCGGGTGCCATCAAAACCCGTTACGCATTGCAAAAGCTTCCGCCCGATTCACGATTCACCCGAGGAATCGCGATATTTTCAGTTGTACAAATTACGGTAATATATAAACATCAACGCTGGTATATATATTTATATATACATGAAGTGTCGTTTAGTACAGTTACAACGTAATTTACGAATCACGATTGTACGGAATCTTTCTTGTTTCGGTACAACGAGAATTCGAATACTCATGCATATTATGTTTATTTAAAAAATTTCACACTTTTTTTTTTCCTCATCGTATCAATGCCGATAATAACTGCCGTTTCGAGCTGGCAATCGAACAGAATTTCTGCCGAAAATTCTTCGGCCGCTGGTCGACGAGAGGAATTTATACCCACCCTTGTTCAACCACCCCGTTATGTACAACCAGCGATTTATGCTGAGCCAGAGAGAGAGAGAGAGAGAGAGAGAGAGAGAGAGAGAGAGAGAAAGAGAGAGAGAGAGAGAGAGATAGAAAGAGAGAGAGAGAGAGAGAGAGAGAGATAGAGAGCGGCTTTCGTAATCGATTTCGCCCTTTGTCTCATTTTAAACTGACTATACGCAGTCACATAATTCGTCTGTTTCAGGGTTTACCACTTTTGGGGGATTTGCGTGTTTCAGGCATTAAAGTTTTCCGACATGATAAAAGATTTTTCGAGGGGGATTTTTTTTTTTTTTGCGGCCAGCTCAACTTTGCTGGACAATTTTTTCGGTAGGACGAAAAAAAATCGTCTCCCGTTCAATCTGAAGGGTCGATTCGATGTTTGCGCGAATATATTTGCTGTGTGACTCGTGGATCAGGGTTTTTCACTCGAGAGATATTGGATATTTTTCAATACTCCGGAGGATAATTTAATAAAATTACGATCAATCGAAATTATGGCAGGCAGGCGAAAGAGCGTCAATTTTGTTGTTTATTTTTTTTTTTTCGACGCAGATGTAATTCGCATACGATAATTTCAAATGCATGTGGGGGATTGTGGTGCAATTATAAATTTCATGTGACATGATCAAAGAACGTTATTTCCGATCAAAGGACCTTTTGAAAGCGATTGATGTTCCAAAATCATTCTCCATATACTCCGTGTGCTTCAATGGAAAACTCGGTATACGATAAACAATGGGAATAATTACGCACCGTGTATACGTTGGTTATTAATTCATCGTTCTTGTGTTGTAATAATTGTGCGCATTAATTCATCAAAACAGTACGGGAGGTATCGACGAATTCATTGGTATAATTATTCACGAATTCAAACCGGTATTATGGCGACTGATATGAGTGGGTGGAGGGATAATTTTTTTTCAGCAAAGCAGCTTTTGAATCGAAAATACAAAAATGTAAAGTACCGAACAAATTTTTTTTTTTTGTTTTCAGTTAAATAAAACGTGATAATTTTTTTTCGTCCTTTTGTATGTATATGCGAAAATATTATACATATATTTCATGTATAAAAATAAAAATGGAAAATATTTTTGCATACTTTTTTTTTTACGTGAGGTTTATCGTGAATTAATTTAGCTTTGCTTTTAGAAAATAGCGTGCTTGATGGTGGAAATTCTCTAAATGTAATTTGCCAATAATATTGTTAAGCGATATGATAAATCGAGTACGCTCAAATTGAAATAATGCTACCCATATATGTAGTAGCATTTTTCTTCAATTCCCTGCGAAAAGTCCGAAAAATCTTCATAATATCAGTGACAAAATCACTGTCGTTATTCATCTCGAATCTTGATTGTAAAATGACGATATATTTTTTTTCTTCACCTCGCGTTATTCTTCATGTATAAATTTTTATAATTAACGATGACCCCCAACTGGATTCCCAAATTGAAAGACTTAAAAATTGATTCATTGCCCGTTTGATTGAAGTGCAAATGATTTTGATTCAGAATAAAAAGAAAAAAAAAAAGATTCGCCCACCGTCTAGCAGGGATGTGTCTCCCCGGTTATCCTGAAAATTATCCTTTGAATAGAGGCCCTGGCATAGCATCGCAGTGGCAGGTCTATACGCGAGTCTTGATTTTCCTTCAACGTCAAAGATAAGTTACAAGTCGATCGTTTCAACGAGCTATACGTAATGCCTGTCTGACTTTCTCTCTATCATTCCCTATCCCCACCATTACGTCAAAATACTCTCTGTCTCTGCTCTAGATCTGTCAGGGTCGTGCTTTGAACTTAGCGACGTGTCAAGGTCGTTGGGCGACGTGTATTTTAAACTTTGCACCGTTGTCTTCCCCTTTCTCATGCATATATATATATATATATATATATATATATATATATATATATATATATATAAGTATATACCTTGAAGGCTGTTACGTTTCTGTGTCGTTGCACCGTTTCTCTCTCCCTTCATTTGCACACATATATATATATAGGAATAGAGAGCTTTAAATATGCAGCGATGTGTTAGATAGATGTATTATATATAGCTACGGATGGAAAAACGGAAGTGTTTGTGTCTGAGCTTGTAGTATTTCGTCCCGTATTATTACGATGTAAAGCCCGAATAGGAGGCTGTTTTGTGGTCGTTTCATTTTCCACGAGTACAGACAGTAGAGAAAGGGTTGCTTTATTAATGCAAAGGGGTGGCTTCGAACAGGCTGCAGTTATTTAGGGTCTCTGACAGGGTGTATAGGGACGAGTTTTTTTTCGTTGCTTTTTTTTTTCGTTTTCGGCTATAAGTATACAAAATCAATGTTGAGCCTTTCTTCATTCATCGCGAGATTCGTTATATGACCATAAATGAAGTTGGACAAAAATATATATCGCTGGTAAATATGAATACGATATCATCGACAGTCCCGATATTCAATAACGCGACGAAATGATTTTTTTTTCTTGGCTCTCGAGACCCGGAAGAGTATATATCCTTTTTGCAAGCTCGAGGGATCGACAAAACAACTCGCGCATGATGCCTTTTTGTTTTTCTCTCACTTTAATTTTGGGCTCATCGCTGCACAAACTTTACCATCCTTAGCCACATTCCCTTTATATCCTTTCGATATTTGTTAGGGGGTTTTTCTTCCTTTTCTCTTTCAATTCCCGTCGAACACTCGAAAAGTTATCGCAGTGCCGGGGAAGGTTCCGCCCTCACGAAAGTGAAATCTTAATTCGGTCCAGCGAGATTTTTTTTGTATGTTTTACGAGAGCGGGAAGTTTGACGGAGGGGGGGGGGGGGGGGATCGGTCCGAGCTGGCCTAGCCAAGGGATCCACCAGAGTCGAGGATAGTCCGAGGCCCAGGGCTAATACCTTCCGAGTGACTACCTTCCCTAGCCCTTAATGAAATTCTTTCTGCCTTCGCGCAGTCGGGAGCGAGAAGCCCATCGTTTTTTTCTCTCTCTCTGTCTCTCACTCTCTCTCTCTCTCTCTCTCTCTCTCTCTTTAACCCTCTTCAGCCCCAATTGCTTTTTTTTTACGCTACACGCAAAGAGGAGCATCGTCACCGGACTCGAATCCGTTGCCGCAGAGAGCAAAGTTTATCGAGAATTTAAATCTTTCGACGACAATCTCTCTCTCTCAAGACCCGGCCACAATTACAAGTCCCATATTATACAGATTCACCGTGAGGGAAGACATGAGTGAGATAAAAAATTATTTTGTTTTTTTTTTTCCTCCACAAATTCGTATCAAAGGATCTATAAATATATATATATTTTTTTTTCTTTCTACTTATGGGACGTGAATTCTTAGACGAATCCGGGCTCGGTAATACGCGTTAATCGTAAGATTTTCAACCCTCGGTCGGCAAAGCTGGACCATCGAACGACCCAACGACCTTTTTGTTTTTTTTTTTTGGTTTTTTTTTAAAAAAAATTTTTTTCTACTCAGTTTCACAAAAGTTTCGGTACTTCGCGCATCCCTTCGAACCGTTTATATTCCTTCACTCGTCATTTCTTCCTCGAGCACGTCTCGACTTTTTAACGCTAGAAAATCGCATTACGAATATTATTGTATGTCATGCGATTCGTAAAAATATATATATATATATTTTGCGTGGACTCGCCAAACGCCACACAAAGGGTCATCGCAACGTCCAATCGCTTGGCCGTTCGAGGGTCAACATAACATATAGATAAGTAGAAATTTTTTGTTTCACTCACGTCCTCCTTTAAAGGCAATAGACCTAGAAACTGTTGCAACAGATGAATATTTTTTTTCTACCAGCTTACTCCTTAGCCTTATATTTTTATGCCAAACCAACCAATCACCGTGCCTTTTTAATTTTTAATTTTGTTTTTTAATTTTTTTTTTTACAGCTTTTATTGATATCAAGTTTTTGTCAACTTCGAAACGATATGAATATGCGAAAGAAAGAAAAAACTAATGCAGAATCAATTGAGAAGGAAAAATTTGGATTTTTCGACTATTTTTGTATTTATTTGTCAGTTAATTTTTTTTTTTTCTTTTTTTTTTTTGGCGATTGTCAGATAACGAGCGTGCAATTGACTCACCCGTGTGTAGCCTCGTGTGCTGTTGTACGTGACTGAGCTGCTTGAACCTCCGGTCGCAGTAGCTGCACTTGTAAGGCTTCTCGCCGGTATGTACCCTGATGTGCTGCACGAGCTGATGATTGCTGGAGAACGACTTGAGACATTGCTGGCACTGATGGGGCTTGACCTCGTTGCCGGGTATCATGCCGGGTCCGACGCCAACTCCGACGCCGAGACCGGCTAGTCCGCCGCCACCGGGTCTAGCGCCCAGAGCGCCCGCACCAAGATCTCTAGCGTGCATTGCGCTCTGCATCGCGCTCACGCTCTTGTGCATGAATATCTGCGAGAAGAACTGCCGGGGTTAGTTGGTATGCTGTACTCTTCGGCGAGCAATGGGGTGATGCGATAGGTATAATGAATTTATTAAAAATAAAAAAAAAATAATAATAATTAAAAAAAAAAAAAAAACCTATTCGTGCAGTCGTAAACGTCGATATACACGTGTGACACTTTGGATGCAATGTGATTTACGTGAAGCTGGAAAAAGCTTCTGGTTTGAGCATGCTGCGATGGGGAAAAATAAAATAATTTGCTCTCTTGAGTTGTCTTGGTGATCGAGACACTTGCGCCTGATCATAGAACAACTCTCTCTTTCTCGTGACAGTTATCATTTTGCGATAAGGCTAGAAGTGTCTCGAGCATCAAGATAATCCAAAAAGCTTGTTTTCCTCGACCATAATCAGCCTGGTAGGGGTCTCTCGTAATTTTCTAGGTGATTCGCATAGCCTCTCTGTAAGAAATTGGCTGTCTCAATTTTAGCTTAATCATACGGAGAAGTATTGGAAACGATGAGGGATATGGTCTACACTTTGTGTGCAAAATTTCAGCACGCGGTTGATCGAAAAAAAAAAATATTCCACTTGATATATTTCGCTGTTTGACGTTTACAAGTTCAGGCATGCACATTCTCACATGCATCGCGTTGACCGTGAGAATTTAACGAGAGCTTTCTCTGTTACATATCGACGCAGATGTAAAATCATACGACGGATTGATAAATCGTTGAGCTCTCGGCGTTCTTACATCTTTGGACAAGTGGACGCAATTAACACAGATATATTATTATTTTTGATTTAAAAAAAAAAAACAATTCGGTCAATTAATTCTTACGATTCTCTCGTGCATCGACAAGATCTTCGAAAATTTTTTTATTAGCATTATTCGTGCATATGAAGCTCGTGGCCTGGATAAAGCCTAAGGGGAATGTCGAGAGTTGAAAAAAAAAGAAGAAGAAGAAGAAGAAGAAGAAGAAGAAGAAGCAGGAAGAAAAAAGAGAGAATCGAAATGAGGAGAGGAAACGTTTATTCGGGGCTGCTAAAGGGAACAGGTGTTAGCGTATATATATACGCCTGGGACAGGCTGCTTGCCTGGTGTCTTCCATATAGCCTGGGCCGCCCGCGCGATCCGCGTACCTCGAGCGTACATGGTGTGGGCGAACGAAACTAAAGGATTGAGGCGATGTATCACACGCGCTCCGTTCACCACGAAAAAGCGAATTATACTTTCTCCGAGATGGCACAAGTGATCGGGATGAAATAAGCTATTAGCCGCTGCAGTATGTTGGCAAGGAGTGGCTAAACTTTTTTTTTAATCCGATCAGTTGTGTCGTTTGGGAGAAAGTAACTTTAAGGTAGTTCTATCGTGGTAACTAATCCATAAGATTAAAATTTTTTTTTTTTTATATCTTCAATTTTAATATATTTATTCATTTCGCGAAACGTCAATGCCCTTTATCGACCTAATTACGGAGAAATTAATACTTGAAAATGCCAGTTCCTCAAGGCAAATTTGCTTCGGCATATAGAAGAACCGATTTCCGGTCACTTTAAAACGATATATCTTATCGAAAATCCAAAAGATTCTTACAAAAAACGAGACTTAGATTCATTAAACACGTAAAAATCTAACGGGCCTAAAAAAAAATATGATTGTCGACCAATTTTTTAAGCTATACTGATTTTAATACGAGCATCCGGGTAGTGATACACAACTTATGGCATAATGTCGTGACGGTGAAAAAATGTGGCAACGCGATATCGAAACGAAAGCGGTATTTGACAAGTCGAACAACATAACCTCTCCGCGTCAACGTCAATAGAGCGGGCAAGAGAGTGAGAGGGCACGAGAATGAAAAGAGAAAGAAAACGCAACGTTGCCACACGTAAATATCATACGAGATCTAGTAATACTTGAGTCGTTGCAATTACTATTTTACTAGTTACATAATTATTTATAATAAACCGTTGATTAATTTTATTCACCCGGGTAAGCTTATTTAATATTTATTAATTTTAACCCATATATCCAATATTTTTAGGAATCATCATTTAGACATTTATAGCTAATTGACTAGTCTGCAGCGATAGAACTACCTTAAGGATTTTCAGATATCTCTCTGGTGTCGTAAGGTATACATGTGCACCTTTGCCTTGAACTCCCGTGAGATACAGTCGGTGTTAAAAGTACGAGACAGGAGAGAGAGAGAGAGAGAGAGAGAGAGAGAGAGAGAGAGAGAGAGAGAGAGAGAGAGAGAGAGAGAGAGAGAGAGAGAGAGAGAGAGAGATAGAGAGAGAGAGAGAGAGATAGATTCAAGAACAGGGATGACGCGAATGCCACTTTCGCGGAGATTTCACCCGTTGAAGTAATCGGACGAGAAGTTGGAGATGTGAAACGTTCGGGTAGGGGGGGGGGGGGGGGGGGGGGGAAGCAAGAATGAACGGTTGGAATTGAAGGAAAAAAAGTAACGAGATGAAAGAATAAGAGGGTCCCTGTGAATTTTATTAAAATATGTTAAAAGTGTAATTAAAATCGAAAAATCTCGCTCCCGCGTGCTCAACGAGACGCTAAAAGTTTTAAGAATCTTAAGGCAAAAGCGGGAAAAGTGGGGAATGAGAGAAAATAAAAGAGAGAGAGAGAGAAAAAAACGAAGAGTCATGAGGTACGTCTGGTAAAACGTCCACCGGACTCTCATTCTCGTGGACCGGAAGCTACCGGAAAGAATGAGAAGAGTGTTGGGAGGAAAGCGGCAAGGGTTGAATTGAAATTGTCACTGTGGAGATTCTTAAGTTTCTTTGCTAAGAAAATTTTACTCCGCCTTCAGCCAGAGAGATTCGCTTCTTTCTCCCCCTCTATTTGCCACTCCCCCCCCCCCCCCCCCCCGCCCCCAGTCTTGACCCTTTCGAGCCGAGGATATTCTCGACTTTCGTTTCTTTCTTCGAGGCTTTTTATTTTTGCTTTTTATTTTTATAATGAAAAAAAAAAAAAAAAACTAAAATCGAGCGGAATTTGACGCGATCGCGAGGCTGCTCGGGCATGTCCCGCTCGTTTAATCCTCGTGAGATCGACGTGCCTGGGACGTCTCGACGCAGTCGCTGAGATTCGATTTCGGTTCTTTGCATATTTTCTCTGATTCTCTCGTCAACTTATCTCTCGACTCCCTCTTTCCGATTCCATCCTCGAAAGTGTCGTTATTCCTAATACAAGGTGAACATTCTTTCACAACCAAAAAGCCGCGTTTATTCCATCAATTCGCGAAGACACGTACGATGATTGATCAGCAATGGAAGACACCTTATAAGGGCTTTCGAGGGATGATATCATCCGACGATAATCTTTCTTTCGGCAAATTCTCACCTGTACAACGGGTGTTTATACTTCTATTTCAAAAAATTATCAAGCATATATCGTTTTTTTTTTTCTTCCTCCCCCCATCCTTGAATTCATCGTACGACTATGAGTTTTACGTCGTCGACCTCCCTTCTCTGGTGTGCACACGGCGTTTCCTCATTCTACAAAACCCACGACACACTCCCCGCATTAATCATATTTTTATCTCAACGCAGACGGAAAATTGCCTCGGTCGTTCTCCTGCGGTCTGCGCACAGACGGCTTTTCGGACTCGTTTTTTTTTTTTTTTTTTTTTTTTTTTTTTTTTTTTTTTTTTTTTTTTTTTCATGGCTTGGAGGATCGCCTCTTCTCCTCCTCCCCGGCCCTGCTCCCAAAGAGTTGAATTTTTTTTCCTGATTTATCATCGTCGCGTAGGAGCAGAAGAGAGCAAAAAAGAGAAGAAGAAGAAGGAGGAAAAAAAAACAACCCCGAAAGAATTTAAGGAATCGTGCCGACGCTGCTTAATGTCCTTAATGACGGATATAGATATGCAACAGCAATGAAGAAACGAGTGTATATACAACGCGTAATGGTCCCTGCAACCGGAACTCACCAGACCACAAGACGTTCATATACATACAACGTCTGACATGGCTTCTTGAGTTTTTATTTACTTTTATTTTTCTGCTCATGCCAAAACGTCTCATCCGTCCTTCCGCCTAACTCTTTCAATTCGCGTATATTTATTTATTCCCGTAATTTACCGAGTGATTCGAGGATCCGTTAACGTGGCATTGGGGCCACTTAACGCAATCGATGTTGAAACACAAAAGCAAAGGTGGCGTTCCCCTTCCCCCCCCCCCTCCTTCCCCCTCACCTGCTTGCCATATGCCCGAGTGGTGGTTCAATGCTCGATTGCAAGAGTACTATAGCTGTGGTCGGCAAATATAAGAGTAGGGCCCGGGGTACCGCAGCACAAACATCTAATGTATATGGTAAGCTGTGCACGTGACACACATACGCACACACACACACACACAGAGAGAGGCATAATCCGCCCACGCTCGTTGGCTATCTCGCATATGTTGGGGTGCTTGATAGGTGCAACGAGGATGACTCGAGGTGAAGTCGAGAGGGGGGCAACGGTGTCAGAAGGAGTACGTCGACGGGTATAAAGAAAAAAAAAAAGGGTTCAACGAAGTCGGGAGCGAAAAGGGCGAAGAGAGATAGATATGGGGGCCACTGGATGCCGCGGAACGTTCCGTGTGTGTGTGTGTGTGTGTGTGTGTGTGTGTGTGTGTGTGTGTGTGTAATTGTCGGCATTAATCCGGTCGGATCGTTCAACGAGGATCCGAAGGATCGCAGCATGTTTCATGGATATATCTTTGAATGTCTTCCGGTTGGGCTGGGGTACACACGATGCGAGTGGGAGTTCGACGATCGTCCAACCGTCGAATGTGACCTGCTGTTGCAGACACGAGTACAGAAAAAAAAAAAAAAAAAAAAAAAACAAACGATCACATACAGACTCGTACGGGTTAAACCGTTTCGATCTGGTCATCAGTTTGGGAAAGCTTATTGTTCGTGTTTAGGTCTCATTTTTTTTTTTTGCTTTCGTCACGATTTCTCGTTAACGCGGGGATTGTTAAGCAACGATGAAACTCCGTTGCGTCATATTCGGCTACGACGATTTTCCTCGTTTCATCGAACTGTACGCAACGAATCTTCATACAGCACAGAGGACTCTTGTGCATGTTTTTGTCTAGAACTTTGCTCATCCAAACGATAATGATGATCGATGAAACTTGGTACGCGGTCTGTACATGCGGGTGCGACGGTAAAAAAAATTTTGTCCGTCTATCGCACTCGCTATATTCCGTGGACGCTTTGGGATCACTTTGCGTTTTGGGTATGTAAGCCTCTGTGCTTGGTCACTATACTCGTGGGCGAGTGATAAGACGCTATCTAATAATGAGCCGAGATCGAGATATGCTTTTGAGATTTGTTGAAAATCGGGAAATTACCTGGGACGGCAGACGATGAGGATGTTGATAAAATGGAGGACCGTACGGCGAGTGATTAGCGTGATCGTGCGGATAGGGTACGTTGGCGCGTATATGAGGCTGTTGCTGGGCCTGTGGACCTTGAGGCAGACTCACTGGTGGTGGGGTCCAGCGTGCCTCGACGCTGCTACCATGATTCTCGTTAGTACCGTACATCGTGTATCGTTCAAGGCTTATTTCTTCGGCTAACAATCACTTCGATAATCCGATTTCAATTGCTCTAAAATTTTTTGTTCACGCACCAACGACACGTACTATCTTCTCTCGGAACTTTCATCACTATACGCGTATTTTCGAAAAAAAAAAAAAAAAAAAAAAAAAAAAAATTACATTATATGAATATGTCAACACCTTGAATATCGAATGCTTAAACAAAAATATCAGCAACTGCCAACTGGGCGGAAAAAAAAAACACCTACGAAGAAAGAAAAAACGGTTTCCCCAAAACGGATTATGCAATCACTCGCGAGGAAGAGAGTCCTTGATTTCCCCGATGATCAACAGGGAGATGGTTGAGCGTCCGCGGGACGCAGTTCGCGAATCACAAGGGATGCCGCCGCAAGACGCGCACTATCGATCCCCGATCTCTTCACGCGTTTCGCAATTACGTTCGTGTCAATGAATTTATATAACCATTAAGACTAACATTGGTGGCTTGACGCTGAAACGATTTTTGCTGGAACAATTATCGAGTCATAGATCTCACGATCTCTGCGCTGACTGCAAAAAAAAAAAATACTCTGCCGGATTAAATTTTTTTTTTTCTCGTGAATTCTGTTCCTCCTCCCCCCCCCCCTCCCTCCACCATCTATTTCCAATCAATCGGACGGTTTGAAGAGTCGCGGATAGTCGCGTGGACGCAACGCCGTGCGCCAGCGAGTGGCGTAGCTGACTAAAAGAGGGGGACGACGAGGATTTCTTCGGGCTTCTCGTTCTGTGCTCGTGAGACGCGCGGGGCGAGGGTAGCGAAATAAAGAAATGAAATAGAGTAATGTGAAAAGAAATGTGGCGAGAGGGGTGCAAGAGCGGTTGAGTGCAGAGAGCAACGACTAACAACGAGACAACGATGAGCGATCATCGTGTTGGCTGGCGTTACAGTAGTGCTTGATAGTGATGGTGGTGGTGGTGGTGGTGGTGGTGGTGGTGGTGGTGGTAGTTTGAGCCGAGAGCTGGTAGTCTGATAAGAGAGTATATTTTTTTTTTTATTTTCGCGAAATCAGTAGGCCGCGCTGGAGATATATCGATTGAAATAACAGAGATTCCACGTTTGCTGGCCAATGACGATCGGTCCGGAACGCGGTATCGGCCAATCCAAAAACTTGATCCCCCCATAATAGTGTTTTCCGTGCTATCTACGGCTTGGCTATCCGGGCTCTTTCCGTCGCAAGAGAGATTCCCTTGTCGCTCCTTCTGTATTTTTTTACCTCTTCTTTCTCTCTCTCTCTTTCTCTCTCTCTCTCTCTCTCTTTCTCTCTCTCTCTCTCTCTCTCTCTTCTATCTCTATAATTCTTGATTCGCGCGCTAAACTAGCAGGTCGGCGCACTCTTAGCGTTGCATATAGAAGTTCCGCTATTCGGGAAGTATCGCGTCTATATCTGGTTTAGGCACGAAGCTACAGCTCGGAAAAGCCTTCGGTGGTCATCATAATATTTTTCCATACAATGTTTCATCTCGTGCACCAACAACACTATACGGTTGCCGCCTCTGCGAGAAGTGTTGCGGTTGGCATTAACGAGTATGCCTATATACCCCCCCCCCCCCTCTTTCAGACTCGAACCAGACATACGGGTCCAGCGAGTCTACCGAGCGCGGAGGCGTCATGGTGTACATAGGAAGGTTCATTCGACATTGCTACACAAGAGAGGGGGCCCCCGGGAGTATAAAAGACGCCGTTATGGTAGTCTATTTGTACGAGATGTTGAATCATTGACTCGCGACAATTGAATGAGAATTTAACGAACCTTTGGTGCAGAGGACTTTCGCAACTGGGTTGCAGGAGTTTGGCTCGAGTAAAAAAAATTCACGCAGAGGATATATCGGCGTAAAAGTACGGTATAGGACTCGAAGAAGTGAGCAAGCTGCTCGTTAACGGGGCTGTCCTGTTTCGGCCTTACAGTAAATTTTCTTCAAAAATTGACTCATCGTTTGATAAATCATTTTGGACTCCAGTGAACTTGGTACCTATATAGGTGTAATGTCACTTGAAGACATTAAAATCAATGTGAAACGATGCTACGCGCGATGTTCTCGTTGCAAAATGTTTGTACAATAAAAAAGGGGTGCGCCTTTACATAACAAAATGAATGAAAAATATTCACTCTCGCCTCGACTGATCCAATTCGATCCCGATTTTTTATCCTCGCTTTTCTTGTGTACCGTCTATTTTATATATTTTTTCTTTCTTCATTGTATTGACACAAAAGGCAAACACGACATTGCGGCACTGTTCAGAACTGATAAGAAGCCAAAAGATCGTATGTATATATATACGTATCATACTCTGATGTGAGCGAAATCTCGAGTATGATAGAGGAATAAAAAAAGGGGTGGAGTCTAGCTCAAGGGGTGATGATGGTGTTGGCGCGGGGCTACAGTTGACGAGACAAGACGCTTCCCTATATACTCGACGGGTCTAGCATGGCCGCGGCTATTTTTGTTATCAGTGACGTCGAAACTGCAAGATAAGAGCGCGAGAAAAGGGGCATCCGAGTGGAAACTGTCGTTTCGAACGGTCGCTGTCAAGACGCGTTTGCCAATGCAAACGATAGAAACTTTTATGGCAGAGAAAAAATCAAAACAAACAAAAAACAATTAAATATTTATGATTTCGCACTTGCTACGGCCAGTCCCCTCTACGAAATTACTATGACCGCGGTTAAGGGGCTGGCTTCTTTTTTTTTTTTTCTTTTTATCTTGGTGGTCCACGAGCTTCGGATGGAAACGTCCGAGGGGAGCAGCAAACGACTGTACGGCGATGCAAAAGAAGAGCAATAAAAGAACAAGGCGGTGGCTGGTTGCCTCTGACGCTGCGGGAAAATAAGCGAATAACGAAAGAAGAAAATAAGAGTGGTTATTCCTCTCTCTCTCTTCTCTCTCTCTCTCTCTCTCTCTCTCTCTCTCTCTCTCTCTCTCTCTCTCTCTCTCTCTCTCTCTCTCTCTGGTGGGTTTTGAACGTCGTATAATTCGCGCGACGTGCCAGACGAGCTGCGGGGTTGTATAGTGTACCGTGTAAGAGTCCACGGAAGAAAGAACGAAGGAGAGGAATAAAAAAAGAGAGAACAAGAGAAGAAAAAAAAAATAAGAATCAGAATGTACCGAGTGTGCTTGAAAGAAGCAGCTTCGAGTGAGAAGAAGCCGGCCGGCCAGGCGGGTGGTAATGCAAGGCCGGGAGGGCAGTAGAATGAAGCTGCGGACGGGGGCGTGAGGAAGGGAGGAGGGAGGGGGAGGGAGGCCAATGCCGCGAGATGAGGGAAAAAAAAAAAATATAAAAAGTCCGGCAGGCCTTGGCTGTTGCAGTTGTTCGAGGCCGCGTTGCCAAGTCTCATTTGTTTATCGTGAGAGGGGCGCGCGAGAGGAGATCTTGAGCCGAGACGAAGCGCGCGTGGCCCGAGTTACAGAGATTCAGCGAGCGAGCAACTGTAAATTTGAATATTTGATAGAAAAAAAAAACAAAAACAAAAATCGAAGAAAAAAACTCGTTTGTTCTATGCTAGATCTGAATTCATGTTGGCAATTGGACGCAATTCGTTTCCACGTGCGCATGGAAATATAATAAGCAGAGATATGATAAGTGGGAGGAAAGGCCAATTTGAGGTACAGAACGAAGAGAAGAATTTCCCGATTATTCTGAAACGCACAATTGCATCCCTGGAGTTGACTTTAATTTGCACAGGAACATTGCAAATAAAAATCAATTGAATTCAGGATGTAAATGTAGATCGTATCAACGGTGCAATGAACGGCAGCCACGACAAAAGTCATCGCACTTTCATTAGCGTGTTCGCGCTAAGAAATCAATTTTAACTATTTTTTTTTTTTTTTTCTGTGTCCCTTCATTGGTCTGCGCTAATACTCGTTCGCAAAGAAACTGAGAAAAACGCTGATGCGCGATCGTTTTGGGGGTTCGCACGTCTTTTGTCGCGACTCGTTTCTGAGTCATCGTGCACATACGCTCCGCGGCGATATACCTGCATGATCGGCCGGCATTGGCCATACCAGCGTTCACACTATTACCCAGAATAACCGCATTATATCCCAACAAAACCACCATCTTGGCTATTGTACGGTAGCAAGTACTTTTTTATATTTTTATTTTTTATTAAGGATGTATGAGCACTAGCTTCACGATCATATAAAAATCTAAATTTTTTATATGGTGTAGCAGAAGTTTGTAGGATAAAACCTGCAAAATTTCAAAGTGGGTCAACGACTCTTTACGCGAGTAATTAATTCGTCAAATCAAGATATTTATCCCACGCCATATACGAATTCTGGGCTGACGCAACTTTGAAACAGAAATTCGTATCTTTCACGATCAGATCCGATCAATATTAAAACTGTTAAATGTTCAGAAAACTATCACGATTACATACGTTCCATAAAAAATGGGGGTCAACGAACCTTTTGACATACAATTATCGATTTTAAGGAAATTTTTCGCGTGCGTCGCATAATAAGCGGTCCGACTCTCTCTTGTTTCATGCGTGCCCCTCGCTCACCGCGCTCACCCGCGCCCACGTTTTCGCTTATTCCCCGTCACCTTGTGCTCATACATCCTTAATAATCACGACAGGCGCTGACAAACGTGACGGCACTGTGTTCTGTACTTTCTCGAATATGTAGCCCGTACGCTTATCTGTTTACTTGTATCATTGTGCATATGTATGACACAATGGCGTTTCGCGTCTCCAAAATGATCGTTCAAAGTAATCTCCCCCCCCCCCCCCCCCCAAGATACGAATATACAGTACGTAAAAGCTTGGACTACCTGACCAAACGTTGTGGGCCGATATATGGACGCGATCGTTAATCCCGGAATCTCACGTGACTCGCCATCATTAAACTCGGCTGCATCTCTCGTAAGGTTGTTACGTTTATGAAGCCAATATTCATATTTATGTGCATATACGTGTAGAACCCTCGACATTGTAACACGACATGTGCGTGCGTGAATTCCATGTCCAACCCTTCTTCCGCGATGCTTCCTCTTTCTTCCTACATACGCCTTTACTTTCTCGCACTTTCCCGTGTAGAAATTTTTTCCGGGCGCTAACTGGGGCCAAGTTAATTTTCCTCGATATTATCTAGGCCCAAGTTTGGTCACCTGTATTGGGCCAACGGTGGCCTGTCCCGCTTAAGTATTTTGGCCCCTTACAGGCTTTCAAACTTGGGCCTATTTTGGTCGCCCGAATTGGCCCAAGTTTGGTCTTCAGTATTGGGCCATTGTTGGACTCAACAATTGGCCCAAGTTTGGTCACCTGTATTGGGCCAACAGTGGCTTGTCCCGCTTAAGTATTTTGGCCCCATACAGGCTTTTAAACTTGGGCCTATTTTGGTCGCCCGAATTGGCCCAAGTTTTACCGCGCATATGGGGCCAAATCAAATACGTGAGACAAGCCAAAATTGGCCCATTATTAGTTTATTATCGATAAATTAGCAATTAGGAATGATCGATGAATAAATTCAGCATTGTTATTTCATTATTTTTAAAAATCCTGTAAATTTTGCAAAAAAAAAAAAAAAACGTCACTGAGTGGGATTCGAACCCGCTATCCTCGAATCGGCGAGTTCAGCACTTTCTATCCTTAAATAATCATTTAAAAAAAAAATTAACGCGCTGGAGATTTTTTTTTTTTACGAATGTTTGCGGCTTCGTAGTCCGGACGTTATTTCATCGGAATTAATTTCTATCCTACCTGAGATTTTAACTGGGAACTACCTAACGACCTACCTGACGACCGACACTCTACCACTACGCCATTCATATCTTATGACTCTAGTGTATTAAAATGACATTAATCTACGAGTTCTAATTAAAAGCGCTGTCTCGCCGGGCTGGATGAACCAGCATGATATTCGGTAAAAAGGTGATATATAGTGAAAAAATATATTTAATTGTTAATTAACAAATGAGTTTTACTTGGATGCCTAAATAAACCCCGACTTGGCCCAACATTGGCACAGATTGGGCAAGCCTGAACAAAATTAACTTGGATGCATAAATAAACCCTGACTTGGCCCAACTTTGGCACAGATTGGGCAAGCCTTAACAAAATTAACATGGATGCCTAAATAAACCCTGACTTGGCCCAACTTTGGCACAGATTGGGCAAGCCTGAACAAAATTAACTTGGATGCATAAATAAACCCTGACTTGGCCCAACTTTGGCACAGATTGGGCAAGCCTTAACAAAATTAACATGGATGCCTAAATAAACCCTGACTTGGCCCAACTTTGGCACAGATTAGGCAAGCCTGAACAAAATTAACTTGGATGCCTAAATGAACCCCGACTTGGCCCAACTTTGGCACAGATTGGGCAAGCCTGAACAAAATTAACTTGGATGCCTAAATAAACCCCAACTTGGCCCAACTTTGGCACAGATTAGGCAAGCCTGAACAAAATTAACTTGGATGCCTAAATAAGCCCCGACTTGGCCCAACTTTGGCACAGATTGGGCAAGCCCAAACAAAATTAACTTGGATGCCTGAATAAACCCTGATTTGGCCCAACTTTGGCACAGATTGGGCAAGCCTTAACAAAATTAACTTGGATGCCTAAATAAACCCCGACTTGGCCCAACATTGGCACAGATTGGGCAAGCCTGAACAAAATTAACTTGGATGCCTAAATAAACCCCGACTTGGCCCAACATTGGCACAGATTGGGCAAGCCTGAACAAAATTAACTTGGATGCCTAAATAAACCCCGACTTGGCCCAACTGTGGCACAGATTAGGCAAGCCTGAACAAAATTAACTTGGATGCCTAAATGAACCCCGACTTGGCCCAACATTGGCACAGATTGGGCAAGCCTGAACAAAATTAACTTGGATGCCTAAATAAACCCCGACTTGGCCCAACTTTGGCACAGATTAGGCAAGCCTGAACAAAATTAACTTGGATGCCTAAATGAACCCCGACTTGGCCCAACTTTGGCACAGATTGGGCAAGCCTGAACAAAATTAACTTGGATGCCTAAATAAACCCCAACTTGGCCCAACTTTGGCACAGATTAGGCAAGCCTGAACAAAATTAACTTGGATGCCTAAATAAACCCCGACTTGGCCCAACTTTGGCACAGATTGGGCAAGCCCAAACAAAATTAACTTGGATGCCTGAATAAACCCTGATTTGGCCCAACTTTGGCACAGATTGGGCAAGCCTTAACAAAATTAACTTGGATGCCTAAATAAACCCCGACTTGGCCCAACTTTGGCACAGATTAGGCAAGCCTGAACAAAATAAACTTGGATGCCTAAATAAACCCTGACTTGGCCCCAGTTAGGCAACAGTGAGGAAGCCTCTATAGGGGATGCCCTGTTGATGCCCATAAGGGGCCTCTTTTTAAATTGGGACGCCCCAACAATTTTCTACACGGGTTAGTATAATCGTGGAACGCGCAGAGTTAGCTGCAAGACCTCTGGCCCAAGAGCCAATGCTATCCCCAAAAACGGGATTGGCTACTGATACGGGCCTTTGTGAAGAAAGCCTGAGGCACAATGATGGAACGAATGTCGTGATATCATAGGCAAGATATCCGGGTTTTCATGAATGAAGAAGAAACTAAACGTAGGCCGCGAACGAACATTCGAGAAGCCTCTATTCTTTTGATTGCTTCATTGCGGCGTTTTACGTTTCGTTCCATGAATACAACGATCGACGCACCGCTGCTGTGAAGATCGAAGCAAAAAAAGCCACGACATGCCCGAGTGATAAGCGTGATCGAATATATGACGTACATTCGTTTGTCAGAACGTGTGAAAGGCAATCGTTCTTAGGTTGAAGCGAATGATCGAAAATTTATCGAACGATCCACAGGTTAGAGTACGTTGTGAGATTCTTGAGGCGCAAACAGCATTTGTAGGAAGTTGCGAGACGAAGAAAAAAAAAAAAGTGACACGAAAACGTGTATGACATGATTCAACAGCGATGCTTATATGGATCCGGTGCAATCTAGCTGCGCATTACATATCCGCATAAGAACGTGTCGCATTACATCTCGCGACTCTTCTACCCCCCCCCCCCCCCCCTCCCTTTTACTGTTCCCCCTGTATTCCTGGCGCACTTCTTTGCTTCTCTACTCTTTTCAACTTGTCAATCCTACCATACACGTTCGATGTACCCACTTGATACTGACAGGTTCAAAGTTCGGAACTGCCGCGCTCTTACGTGATATATGTAAAATCTCCCACTTGACGTCGTGCAGGCTTAGGCACTATTATTGATTGAAAATTTTGCAAAAGTAGGCCAATCCGGCTTCATGGAACGTTCGACCAGACTCAACGTGACTCATGGGACATTAAATTCGATCCAACACCGGTTGGAACACCTGGAAATCCATGGCTCAGGGGAGATCGGAACTTTACTTATGGTGGAGCAGTAAATGTAGACTTGAATAAAAACTTATGGGAACATCGCAATCCGTAACGAACCATCGCTAAAGCCATAATGTCGATCGTCAAGCTGTATATTCGATCATAGTTATTTGAGTCACTGGAACGCCATATATAACGTTTCTATGAAGACATGCGTCAATTTCATTGCGTCATTGAATCTATCTTGTCATTATTCATCATTATTGTGAATCTGCGGAATGATTAAGCCCACGGGAGCACTAAGTTTCAAGGGTGTCCCATAAAGTTTCGCAATGATGCGGGGCTATTCGATCGGAAGCGAACGCGTCAGGCAACCAACTCATCGATTTCCTCGACTATTCTCCGCTTCGTTCTTTACTCTTGGGTCATTATTGGGAGATCCAGAGCTTCGCTCGGACACCCGACAGAGGGTTAAGTCGAGAATCGGGCCTCTCGGACATCCGCAAGGGGTGGCCTCTTTGCCATTCAAACAGAAGCCAGACGTATACGGTTTTTCTCTGACAATTTTTTTTTTTTTTTCTCACGTACGTTCGCGAATTTTCTCTCGCCTTGCGGCGGTAACCTTGCGACTCGCCTCACGCGTACTTCATTTGTTTGTTGTATTCTTGCTGTTTGCTTTGCCGCATGCACAAGATAACTGTCGTAAAACTCTGACGACGATAACTGACGACGCGCGAAGGAAGGAACGCGTGGAGAGGAAAAGAAAAAGTGAGTGGACGCTATACACGGATAATATATAATCGACATCGCTCCGGCCCCTTTCAGCATCTTTTGCGGAGGTTCCCCAGAGGTAAAAGACAATACGAGCGGGCTTGTCGGTGGTCAGTCACGGCGCGAGACGAGTTTACTTTGGGCAATTTCATCGCTTTCTATTGTTTTTTACTATTATTGTTACTATTATTGATATTATTATTATTAGTAATAATGATAATAGTATCGATCGATTTTTGTATTCAACTATAAATTTATCGAAAATGCATTATCATTTAAATGACCGGATTGCGAATTGACGACAGTATGAGTAACGAAAAAAATAAAAAATAATACGGCATCTATTAGCGTTCTTTTTTTTTTTTAATATCACGGTACACAGAGAGGCATTGGCGGGAGGGTCGAATGATAAATCGTGGTTATATCTTCGTTGCAATAAGCGCTGCCAGAGGGGAATGAACGTTGGAGTTTATAAAAAGAAATGCCCGAGGGACGAAGAAAAAGAGAAACAGAGAGAGAGAGAGAGAGCAAAAAAAAATATAAGGCCGAGCGGTTTCCGATGACGATTGAGCACGGCGCGGGGCACAACGGGGGGTATGTGTGTGTGTGTGTGTGTGTGTGTGTGTACGACCTGATAATCTTTAATTTATTTTAATGACGCCAAGGCGTGACTCGTATCCTCTGGTAAAGTCGTATCGCAATTCTGCGACGAACCAGACGACGATTGAAATGGCTCGGGCGCGCGAGCGAGGAGAACGGGGGGGATGATGTTTCGATGCAGTAGCATGCAGGCGGTGAATGTGTGGCAGCGTGCGCGTTGTCGGAGGTCAGGTTCACCAGCCGTGCGCATTCGAGTGCATTTCGCTTCATCAGAGAGAGAGAGAGAGAGAGAGAGAGAGAGAAAGTTGGATACGTCGTCGTAGAAAAAGACTGAAGAAAAAAATGGGCTTGATCGAAAATAAAGCGCCGTTAAATTGAAAAGAATTGCCAATGAACAAAAGACTCGATGTTTTTTCTTAGCTGGATGAAGCAAAGATCATAAATTTGTTATAAAAAAAAAAAAGACTTATCCACGAAAATATATAAATTTTTGCCGAGATATATTATATATATTTTAATTTTTCATAAATTGTACTTCATTTGTAAAGATTTTTTTTACCGGAATATGTGTCACGTTAAAGAAAAAAAAAAAACTTTCTCGCTTAACTCAAATTTAATTTTTTTTTCCGTTTATCTGATTTTCCAATTATCGATGGTATGACGAAGAAGGTATAACGAAAGAATCACATACCACTGCAATGTAAAAATATATTTGTTCGTTTTACTGACGCTTCGAGGGCAGCTGGGTAGCTAAAATTCGTTATTTTTAGTTCAATTTACTAATTCTTTTTTATTTTCGCTTTCTCTCGGTGCCAAGTTTCATTTTCTTTCTTCGGTTTTTTTTTCACTTTTATTTTTTATTTTTTTCTTCTTTGAACCGGTGTAATACACTCGGCAAAGTGCGGAGGTTACGGAGAGTTAAGAACGTACGAGGGCGTCATGGTCGCGCGCGCCTTTTGCCTTCTTCTCGGTTTCTTCGTCGACTTTGCGCGCGATGAAAGTTTACCATATATATATATATATATGTGTGTATATACATATACAAAAGCCGGCCGGTAAGGCCGCCGACGCCGCAGCTTCGGGTACCACACGAGAAAACGAGCGTTGGATGCTGCATGGCTGTGCATCTTGCATATATGTATGTTTTATGTCAGAGCGGTGCATTCTGCATTTGCGCCGTTGCCACGTCCGAACCGATCTTTTATCCTCTTCTTTCTTCCTTCATCTTTATACACAAACACCAACATGTATTACACATATATAGATATATAAATCTGTATGCAAAGGCTCCAACTTTTCTTCTTCTTCTTTCTCGCTTCGCATTACTTATTCTCCTCCTCCCCCTCCTCTTCGTTATTTCATTTTTTTTCAACATATCCCATCCCTGAAGCTCGCCACACACACATACACTTGCGACATATTTCTCGAAGCCCCCCCCCCCCCCCCCTTTCCCCAACGACTCGGAGTCATTGAACCCGGGAGAAAGAAAAAGAAGAAGAAGAAAAAAAAGATGAAAAAGAAACGGATAAAAGGAGCGTCGAAGAGGCAAAAGAAGTCTGAGGGAAGATGGCCGAGGAAGAAGAGGAGAAAAAAAAATGGCGATTCGCAAGATTTTGCCCGCGAGGCCTGCTGCGTGTGGTGGGTGGCGGGGTAAAAATCATTTTCATTGGTCCACGATTCAGCTATGAGCATCCTAACCTCACATGCGAACCTCGATTTTTATATGTTTCGGTCGGATTTTTCGTTTCCTTCATTTTTTGTTTCCTTCATTCATTTGTAAGGAGAAGAAGCTCCAGGATCTTTCATACCTGAGATTCAACTTTTTCTTTTTCAAGCTCATTCAAACGGAAATTTTAACGAACTTTTGAAAAAATGGTTTTGCATAGATTACTATCGAGTTTTCGATGAATCTGGTCTTACAGGCTTGAAGTTTTGGATGAATCAAGGTTTCAGTTGGGTATCCTTTGTAACGCATTTTTTTTTTTTTTTCAATCATTGACTTCAGTTCGTGGCCCTACCGGATCTACTTGTAGCGAGGACCTTTTTTTCTTACCAAGCTGATTTAGAACTGATCGATCGATTATCGGGCTCGTATGCGAAACGTTGGATCGTTTTTTAACTCAGTTTTTCGTTTTTTTTTTTCACAATCCAGCGACCAGCATCTCGTGATTCGCGGTCCAATATAGACACCGGTGGCTCTAGAGCGGTCTTCTTAAGCCGGTTGACGATATTTTTATCGTTTCGAAGGAAAAATGGTGGATGACGTTTTGGGGCTTCTCGGTTGGGCGAACGCCACGAGGTCGTGTCATTCGCGCGCATACAAGAGAGAGAGAGAGAGAGAGAGAGAGAGAGAGAGAGAGAGAGAGAGAGAGAGAGAGAGAGAGAGAGAGAGAGAGAGAGAGAGAGAGAGAGAGAGAGAGTAAGTCATCGCTGCAGCCTCGGGATTCAGAGCGCGCGCCTTGTCGTAGGTCGGGAGCCTCGGCGCCACCGCAATACAAAACGAGGCCTCTGACGAGTTCAATCTCGGTTTTCTGTACTCCAACCTCGAGATTTCGTTTGACCCCCCCCCCCCCCTCTCTCCCTGCACCTTCATCAACGCTTCGTTTTTTTTTTGTCAACGTCACCTTCAACTCGTCGCAATGA
Organism: Rhorus exstirpatorius; assembly: GCA_963564615.1. Taxonomy (NCBI): domain Eukaryota; kingdom Metazoa; phylum Arthropoda; class Insecta; order Hymenoptera; family Ichneumonidae; genus Rhorus; species Rhorus exstirpatorius. The sequence goes on from OY751318.1 coordinate 21,856,879, forward strand.
CATTTCCGGTTGCGTATATTATATACGCGATTGCAATCGCGGAGAGGTGAAATTTTATAGCGTTCGACAGGTCTCGATTTCGTTTATGCGAGCGTTCGTGCTTGAAGGAGCGCGTCGTCCTTGTTCCAGAATGCGCGCATATAAAGGACCGGTCCTCCAGCTAGGAAAATTCGCGGGAACCTCGCGAGGGACCTCGCCACGGTTTTTTCGAATCCAAACGATGATTATAATTCCATTAAATTTTAAGATATAGATGAAAAAAAACAAACAAACAAACTAACCAACAAACAAATGGTCTCTGTACGAAAATTGGAGAGTCTCGTTTCCCGAGGTCACGACCATGGCCTTGTTTTGCGTACTCGTGAAATCGGACAAAAGTACATTGTTAATTCAATCGGGACAATGTTACCGTCGAATTAAACCTCATCCAGTGTACGAGTAAAAAAAAAAAAAACAGACCTCGGATCTTATATGATCGATCTCAGATCTCATTGCCCGACACCAGACCTCATTACTCGGCCTCAGACCTCATTAATCCGGCCTCAGACGTCAGGCAGCCTTATACCTCGTATAAACGTGACCTCACTTGAATGCTCGACTGGATAGACCTTAATCTCGTGTTCCCGCGTTACATGACGTTTGACGAAGAGCAATAATAACGACAATCGAGATGCCCCGTATCAGTTTACTTTTAGGGTCTTACCTCAATGGTTGTGCGGTGGTTTGTCCGATGTCACAAATTGAATCACAGTAACGCGATGACTGCGCAGTTGTATCAAAATTATAGTCGCAGAGACGCGTAATGTATATTAGCGGTAGGCGTAACAGTATAGTAACAGTAGTAGTAGTAGTAGTAGTAGTAGTAGTAGTAGTAGCAGGGGTACTAGTAGTAATAGTAACAGTGGTCAGACAATCGGAAATATTAGAGTTTTTGAAAAATTGATCACAATATATGGCACACTATTCCTCGTGTTCATCGTGTTTACTTTATATATATATATATATACATATATATATATATGTTTTTTTTTTTTCGTTTTATTTTTCCAACACTCGGCGATCGAGACGATGACTCTCCCCTCTTTAAGCGCACGTGGCCCTTGAGTTACTTTGTCGCAAAGAGAAAAACCAAAAAATAATATACATTTTTCATATCAAATTCTCAGGAAAATCGATTAGACACTGTCCAGATCTAGGAATATTTAGAAAGTGAAAAAATTACAAAATTAATTTTTGTTTTTTTTTTAAATTCCGTTTGGTTTTTCGTTTTTTGTTTTTGTTTTTGTTTTTTGTTTTTTTTTTTCGAAAGAACGCACTCGAGTCGATGTCAGCTGTCAAACGACGCGGCGCGACACACCGGAGCAGAGCGCGCGGCACCTCCGTCGGCGTGTACGGAACGACAACTCAGCGTGAGGCCAAGTACGCGAGTAGTAGACGGTATCGAAGCAGCGCCGCACGGTCCGCCCCGACGCCCGTCATCGGCATACGATCGGCAAGTCGCACATACGCACGCACGAGATGCGCCAACGAAAGATATAGTCAGGGTTTTTTTTCTACTTTTTTCTCAAATAACGGTTCGCCGAACAACAAGGGACGTTTAGTTTAACAAAGCACGAGAACAATCATTAAAAAAAAAATGAAGTTTAAGCTTCGGATAAGAAAGAAATATGGACATTGAAATGGACCAAAGAGTTTGATGTTTAAATGCGAGCTAATTGGCGAGCTTGCTCTTCGAGTTTTCAATGACTAAGATAAAACGAAAATGACAATTGGACGAAAATATAAAGGAATGAAAAATAAAAACAAAAACAAAATGACAAAAAAGTTACGTCGTTTCGGCGTGATGATTGTTGAGGTGCGCACCTTACTACGTTAAAGAGTCTTTTCCGTATAAAATGCTGCGGGGCGACGCGAAACTCCGCTCATCGTCACACACACACGCACACACACACACACACACACACACACACACACACATCGAGGACAGTGAGGTATCCGAGTTGAAAAAGAAGAGGAAGGAAAAAAAATGATGAAAAAAAAAAAAAAAAAGAAACGAACGAAACACGAGCGAGATGAAGAATCGCGTCGCAGGCTGCTGCGGAGAGTGCAGGCCGTCCTCGATCGGCGATTGGTCGGTAAGATCACGGCGGGGGGAACTGGCGCGAAGGTCTGAAGGTGCAGCAAGAGCCTCGTAGAGCCTCCGCACAGTCTCATGCATAGCGGCAGATAGAACGGCGTATCACCGAAGTGCCAGAGCGCGGACGTACATCTCGGAATATGGTACAAAAAAAATTGAGCACCGAGGAGTAGAAAGGGTTGTGAGAGTCATTGAGAACAAAGCGGAGGGGAGCTAGTCGGTTGGGCCTTTTTCAGAGCCCCCCCCCCCCCCCCTCTCTCTCTCTGCCACTGTTAAAGACAATCGTGGAGTAAGATCGAGGCCGAAATGAAACGAGTCAATAAAGGATAATGAGGAGACTTGAAGTGGCGTTAGCGAGCCGAATCTGCCATAAATTTTCATCCAATATGGGCCATATACTGGCCCATAAATTCGCTGAATTTCAATGCTGCGATGTTAGCAGATGAAACGAGTGAAATGGAACTTTAATCCCTGAAATCATAGACTAAGCGGGCCCTGGTTTAATTGACTAGGTGGGCAGTGTAGATCCTATAGTGGGAGTAGCAGAGCTTGCGGACCAATGGTTGCACGATAAATTTGGGCCAGTTGAAGGATGAGGGAGGAGCTCCGGGCTCGATGCTTGTTGGGCCCACCAGCCACGTGAGTTCCCTAGCATAAACTGCCGCTCTCATAGAGAGAAAGAGAGAGAGAGATAGAGAGAGAGATAGAGAGAGAGAGAGAGAGAGAGAGAGAGAGAGAGAGAGAGAGAGAGAGAGAGAGAGAGAGAGAGAGAGAAAGCAAGAGAGAGTCTAGAGTTTGCGATAGTTGCCAGTCTAGGCCGGAGTCTGGTACTGAAACGCTGCGTAACAAGGTGAGACCTGCAGTTTTCCCGAGATATTATCGCTCGTGACCGTTTGCTACAGATAACGATGAAAGTTCATAGCTGAATCTATACGCAACTTTGCCGTCATCGGAGCTCTCGCGGCTGTGCATATGATTGCAGTGCTATATGTGCATCAGTGTAGGCGATGTCAAGAGCCCATACAGACATTGCGTTAGAGTTTAGTATAGTATATGTATGCGATCGCGGTACTGAAACGTTCCAAGTCCAATACTCTCACCGTCATCCCTTTCCCTCCCTTCTCTCTCTCCTCTCTCTCTCTCTCTCTCTCTCTCTCTCTCTCTCTCTCTCTCTCTTTCTCTTTCTCTCTCTCTTTCTGTGGTGCTTCGGGATCTGTCCACCCGCGTTTTCCCACTCCCCGAACGCAATTTCGCGTCTCTCTCGTGCCAGCCCAGGCTGTTCACCCACGCATGCCACACACGAGATGACGATGATTCTTCTCGGCACTAACCGCGGCTCTCACTGTTTTCCCCGCACGATTTATCCCGTAAACACCTATATATATGTATACTCTTCTCGGATCTATCGATCGTTTTACATGATCAACGAATTTGCCGATTTCCTATACATCGAACGGGGAACGACGCCAAGCAGAGCGTTCCGTCGACAACATCGCGGAGGAGAATAAATTTTGCATTTCGTTGCTGCGTGACCTTATTTCTTTTCATTATTTTACCTTCCTCTCGGTGTCCTTGCATCGAGCTGCAGTGAGGGAGGGCTGTAGCGACGGCAAGCGGGGGGTGGGTGGGGGGGGGGGGGTGTAGAGAGAAGCTGGGGAACCCGTGGAGCGAGAACAAAGAAAACGACTTCTTGATGCTGCGAAGCTCGAGGATAAAAGAATCTCGGCCCTGTGGTCCAATCGATTGTAATGTTTTTTCTTTTTTGTTTCTTTTTGTTTGCTTGTTTGAAATTGACTTTTTTCTTAACCGCGCACCAGGCAACGGCATTGGCCTCTTCTCATTCTTCTTCTTCTTCGTCTTCTTCTTCTTCTTCTTCTTCTTCTTCTTCTTCTTCTCCGCCTTGTTACTTTTTCTCGGCGAATTTTTTTTCGTTCGCGTGGGCGTAAGCGAGATTGTGTTTGCTCTCGTATTCGGCACGCGCGTGTGCATGTGCATCTTCCCTGACCCAGATTCCGAATTGGTGCTATTCTTCCCCCCCCCCCCCCCCCGTTTTTTTTTCACCCGGACGGCCTTTTTTTTATCTTCCCGCGCCCGCACTCTCACTCCGTTATCCCCCTTGTTCGCGACTTTCGTATCTTTCCTGAGCCCCTTCGCCCCCCCACCCCTCCTCCCAACCGCCTTGGCATCGTGCTTTTTCGACTTTGCGCTGCAGACGACGCCGTTGCACTTCCCCTCATACACGCGGTTCTCAGTCATCCTCCCCCCCCCCCCCCCCCCCGCCGCGCCAATACGTTTTCCCACCCCGAGGCACTCGTGGTTCCACGACTAACATCCCTCCCTCTCAGTACCCCCGCTCCGGCCGGTCTAACCCCACTACGCTGTGCCGTGCATAGCTGTCCTCCCTCCTTGTCACGCTTTACCCGCTCTTCGCTGCTCTTCTCCACGCTCTCGCTCCCCTCTGTGCCTTCGTCTGTTTATCATACTCCGGCTTATACACGCTTGTTCCCCACCGAATCCTGACCTACGACTACGTTTTCGCGGGCTTCACGAATTTCGGCTGCATTTGCTTTGCTCGTATCCACGTGTTAGCCCTCTTCCCATCCTCCCTTCTCTCTCTCTCTCTCTCTCTCTCTCTCTCTCTCTCTCTCTCGCGCGATTTCTTTCTTCAAATTCTGAAGCTTTGATCCAGGAAACTTTGAGTCAATTTTTGATGACAGTAGAATTCAATCCGAGTCCTTTTATTGCACTTCAGAGACTTCTCAGACGTTAAAACTTGCCGATAGTTTGTGGGAACTTTTCGAGCGGACACCGTTAGCGTGCGCTTATGATGTTTGTTTTTTTTTTTTTCTCCATTTACGAATGGTCGTAGCAACTTTTTTTTTCGGCTAGAACAAATTTTATCGTAGCAGGATTTGTCGTTTTGTTGCGGCTCTGGTTTCGGACATTCATGGACAATCTTTGCTGAAAGCGAATTCACATTTGCGTTGAAACAAGCTCGGCACTTTTGGTTCCGATGGCAAGCAGCGCTTTGTGCAATGTTGCTGAGCTTATATATCGAGCGCAATTTTTTCGTGGATATCGGGCGGAGCATGTACGTTCTTTACGAAATTTACTTGGTCGTCGTTAGTCCGTTGAGCGTTTTGCGATTATTGTTAGATGGGTAAAATGGCGGACAGGCCGGCTTTTTTTTTCGATTGACAAGAAAAAAAAATGATCGATCGTTAACTTAGACGCTTGCCATGGACATTGGACAAAGACAACACGCGACAAATCGACCTTTTTTTTGGACTGAAAAATTCGATTATCCATACGTAATTCAATGTTGCCCATGGGGTCGTCGCTGTTTTCCTCCTTTTTTTTTTTTTTTAGTTGAAAATATCGAAAAAGAGTCTCAAAGATTCGTACAAAGAAAAGAGGCTGAAGAAACTTTTTCAGAATGTGATGAACGAGTCTTGGCATGTGTGCGTTTTAGTTATTTTTCTCCGAGCGTCCATAATTAATGCACCAGAAGAAGAAGAAGAAGACGGAGTAGATGAGAAAAAAAGACATGGCGGTGGAGATCGTCGTTGGTACAGAGAGCGCGAGAGAGAGAGCAAGAGAGAGAGAGAGAGAGAGAGAGAGAGCTTAAGATGGGGGCGATCTACGGCAATGTGTGTATACACGCGAAGAAGCGGCAGCGCGGGCAAAACTCCGCTCACGCAGTTTTGCTATTCGATTTTGCAAACTTATATTTAGAAGGGCAACGATCTTTTGCCGAGACGACGACGACGACGACGACGACGCGTTCCCGCGAGCTCACGCTCTTTATCCTGCTAATTCATGCCACCCGAGAGTCCCGCGGTGGTACGCACGCCATCAAAGATTTTCTTAAGAGTTTCCCTGGCAACCGTGTATGCGTTATCCACAAATTTTGATTTTATTTAATTTCTCCGTGTTCATTTGTTTCGATGTTTCGTGAATACGAACTTGAAAGAAAAAAAAAAAAATTTCTAAAAACACCCTGCCAATCGGAAGTTTCGAAAAATCTCTGATGCTTTTTTTTCGTATTGACAACGTCTTTTCTATGGAAAACTGTCTCGATGGTATATACGGCAGAAGATCATAATGGCCTTTCTGACTTTAAGCAATCGACATGGCACAGCCTCGTTTCGTTTCGAACAAGGAAATATAAACAGGATTCAATGTAGAAATTTTTAACTTTCCAAAGTTCGCATTTTTCCTGGATGAAGAAGCTTGATCGTTGAGAACGTATTTTTGTTTTTTTTTTTTCCATGCCAGAGTACTAAAAATGTATTTTCTTTAACCTCAAAATGTACTGTCACCGCGTTCATCAAATTCTTTGGAGCACTCAACCCGGTTAAACTTATTCAGGACTACGCATAGAAGGCTCGAAGGGAGAGGGGGAATTTCAAGAGAAGCCGCTCTGAACCCTTCGAGAATCGCGACATTCAATTTTTTTTTTTTACGACGCGACTAGCGTGAGAAAAGAATTATAATTCATGCGGTACATATTGCACAACATTTGAACAACGGTTGTACCAATTTTTATTGAAAAAAAAGAAAAAATCATTTAAAAAATTTGAGAACCGTAGCGTTTGTCTCCAAATTATGTTTATGCTTTCCGGTGAAAGTAACAGTTCAAATGAATTGAAAATTGTTGCAAATATTTGCAGCAAGATCGTCTAGAACTTTACGTAGAATTTTTGCTCACCGAATTTGTGTTTGTCGCGAATGAATTTTCGAAATTGAAAAAAAAATCTCAGCGTCTAGTTAAAACTTTATCATTTGTTGTAAATAAATTTTTTAATTCTTCAATTACAGCCTTCGGGGTCACAATTATCGGAGCGTGAAATTTTAAAGCTTCTCCGTGACGATAAAAAAGGTTGGAATATAAAAAAAAAAAAAAAAATGTTTAATTTTTTTTCGCTATCCTCGATTTTTCTCGTATCTCTGGCTGCCCTTATAAGCTCACGGTGTATCTGTTTTCTTTCGGTTTAACGTGATATCTCGTTAGAGCGCATTGGCCGCATCATGACCTACCCCAGGAAGCGGTAGCTCGCCCACATGTGCTTTGGGAGTGATTTTTTTTTTTATGCAAGGCAAAAGACAACGAACGACGTAGACGACGACGGTGTGGAAGTAGAGTTTATTCTTTGTGTTCGGGCGCGAGACCTCGCGAGGGCCCCACTCTTTCTCTCTCTCTCTCTCTCTCTCTCTCTCCATGCGTGGTTTTTTTTATCGTACATTGACTCCAACTTCTCTTGGTTCAACGGGGAATCGTCGCCCCGGCCAAGCGTCCGAACGATTCGCTTGCATCTCCATTTCTCTCTCGCAATATCTCGATGCACTTTTTTTTTTTTCATTCTCTCGCGCTTTGGCTCATACATGGTCCCTCTCCGCGATGCATCGACACAAGCGTCACGATAAGATTACCGTGTAATCGCGACTATAGCGGGGTAAAGTGGATCACAGCTGAACGCACTTGACAAATGAATTTTTCGCTAATATTCTCTCATCTAGGCATGAACTTTTTTTTCGTTTCTTTTCATTTTGCAAAAAAACAAAAAAACCGTTACGGAAAAATTAATTGTTGGAGCATCGTAAAAATTATCATTGAGCTTGAATGGCATTGTTTACAAATAAAATTGACTCATTTGTATATTGCAGTGTTCTAGTTTGCCCTGGGAAAATTACAAAGTTTAACCGAAGAATTTGCGTACACTTGAAAAGCCAAGAACTGAAATATGAAAAGTGCAACGTATTCCTGGATTTGTGGAGTATTCTGTCGGGCGGAAAAGCAAAAAGTTGGGTGACCGAATATTTAGCGAAATAATCAGGGATAAAAGTGAAACTTTTGCACGGAGATCGGGGATACTGTCACTGGCCGATAAACGCCCCGCGTTCCCGAACCCTACTCAACTCTTAAGCGTCACTAAACTTAGGTCTTTTGCCATCGGAATACTTCGAGTATTATTGTTTCATTAATTGTCACCGTTGGACTGCAATAGTAATTATCGGTTCAGGTGAAATACATACAAAAAAAAAAATGTATGCGAGATAGCAAAGATTTTTGGCGGGTAAAATGCGTGCTACACAATATTTTGGCGTGTTTGTGAAATGCTTGAGCTATGAATAACATAGATTTAACGCTTAGAAGTTTGCTTCAATTCAACATATACTTTTTGCAGATACTTCACTTGCATCAATTCATGTGGGCTTGAAGTTTGAAATAATGACAGGGCCGGAGGCCAATAATATTTCCACGAAACACATTTAATATGAATTTTGGATATTTAATATGGAATTGTTATTATTATTATTTGTTTTTTTCAATGGTACGCTGTCCTTTGCCCTTTACGCATCTCATCCCCTTATACTCCTCTCAACTTCCATATTCCATTTTAATTCAGCGAGACCCCCTGGAGCGTTTTCCGCCGTCATTTTTTCCTAATTCACTACTGCTGTATCATATTTGCACGAGGGCACAGGGAAACTGCACTGATCGAGGCACAGGCGGCTATACTTTAATGAGTTTCAGTTGTATTACCATCGGAAATTCGGAAAAACTATCTCTAGCTCGCAGGAGTGAACGGGTTATAAGCGGTCACCGATACCATATATAGTATGACCGTGCCTTTGCCGCTGTCAGTGTGAATTGAATGTATTTTCGTCATGTATACTTCACGTAATTTTGAAAAAATATAAAAACAAAATTTTCGGGCAGATCTTTTATCTCTCCAGGGGGGGGGGGGGGGGGCACTTCTCGTTGAATAACTCATATAATATTTCATACAGAATGTATCGTGCGATCACAACCCTTTCACGAAGATGGAAATATTTCGAGTTTTACGACGTATCCACGGATGTACCGCGTAGTTTTATACATTACTGTTACCAATCATGCGATCTTGAAATAATAGAAAATTACTGAAAATCTGCAAGAAACGCTGAGCCATTCTCGGGTAGAAACGAGATGAGGGAAGAAGGGGGGGGGGGGGGGTTAGAGAAGCGGGGTGATTCGTCGGAGATTCGTCCATATCAAGGGCGGCCTATCGGGACGTTATGATTTTGTCTCGGGCAGCTCATAACGGCTCCGGAGCACGGAAGCCACATGATTTCTTCGTCTCGAAACGGAAAAGACCGCTTTCAATTGCAAAAGCGTTGTGTAAAAGGAGAGGAGGGGGGGGGGTTAGGGGGGGGGGTTGAAACGTACAAGGGGTCGAGTCATGAGACAAAGAAACTAAGAAAGTTGAGATTTGATGAGTGAAAGAGTGAAAGAGGAGCATGTACGAGGTAGATTGTCTCTCGGGCCTTTGCTATAGCCAAGAACACGATGCAAATTTAACCCGCAAGAGCAAAAAAAAAAAGCAGCCGTATGAGCATCACCCCTCCCCGCCCCATTATCCCGACTAAGCTGCGAGCCGTTATTTAAATCCTGGATGCGGATTCATCGAGCTCGTTGGCCGGGAAAAAGAAGAAGAAACGAAAAAAGAAAAAAATTTGCCATTTCCAAAGGGTCGAACAGCGGCACGAAGAAAAGGGGGTCGCGAGCGGAAGGGTCACGTGAGAAAGCATTGCGGAGGGTCTCTTTTTCTTGGTTAAATTCTCAACCCTTCGAGTTCCCATTCAAAATTATTGTATGCTCGCCTTGAGACAATAACCGAAGCTTCGATCCAATTTGCATTGTTCCTCAGCCAACTTCCCATACCATCGCTCCCTCAACCTTTTTTTTTTCCCTTTTCATCGCGCGATCTCACTTTCTTACGGGGCATTTTTTTTTTTATCTAGGATTTCTTAGATATCGTAATTTCGAATCCGGTTTGGCATTGCCAAGTAGAGGGGCCAAGGGGGGGTTTTAAGCAGCTGTCACCGCGATCTTTCCTGGACCCTACGAGCTACTCTACACGTGTATCGGGCATGTATAGGCAAAGGGCATAGGTAAAGGGGAGACATTTTTTTTTTTTTTTTTTGTAAATGATATTGTGTACACATGGACCAGAGAGCGTCGCGAAGGGTGGATGAGATGGGATTCGGGCAGGACGATGAGAAAAGGACTTGAAGCTCGTATAAAATAAAAAAAAATTCATTTGAATCCCATAAAAGCGAGTACGAGGAATTCAGGGGTCGAGGGCGAGGCGACGAATTAATTGGATTTTAATTTACGCATCGCGCTTTCTCATATTTTCTTCCCTTCTCCTGGACTACAATATCGTCGAGGGATGGAAAAAAAAAAGTACGAAAAAGAAACGAGTATCAACTTCTCGCACCATTCGTGAAGAGCTTAACTCGTTCATTGGGCGGTTTGTTTTACGAACGTGTCCGGGGAACAAAAGGAACGCTCCACTCAACGCGATATTTTCATAGGGAACATTTTTGTTTCTTTCTTTCTGTTTTTTTTTTTTTTTTCCTTTTTTTTTCACCGTCCTTGTTGCTTTTATATTTTCTCACGAGACCTATGAATATTCGCGAGCGGAGAATGATTCTTCTATATATGCTCTCATTGTTATATCCTTTTGTCTCATTTAATTTTTAATTCTCCATTGTGGTGCAAGAGAGTTGATGTTTTTTTTTTTTTTCTCAAGAACGCCTCGGCTGAGATCACGTCAGCCATTTTTTCTATTGACTTTGACAATTTCCGATTGGACACGCGCCACCGCGAGTGTTAAGTACAGGCTGACACTCAACCGGTATAACGCCTCCCCCGTTCGGGCCACCCGCTGTGTCCCAACAGCCGGGAAATATTCTGGAAAAATTGTTCAGTTGGAAGGAAGGGTGCTCTATACGCGTATTGTACGTTAGTCATTCGCGCACAAGAGACAACTTTTTTTTTTTTTTTGTTCGATGGGCTGTCATTTTCACTCTTCGGCTTGCTCTGTATTTGAGCTTGTGCGATCCAAAATATTCGAGATCCTCAGTGAGATATACACAACGAAAGAAAAATCATACTCGTAAAACAAAGTTTTACGTGAAAAAGGACGAAAAAAAAAAAAAAAAAAAAAAAAAAAACGTTAAATTTCGTCTGCGAGATAAACGATTGATACGATGAATCAAACAAAAAAATGTGTGACGATTATATTGCTACTATATGCTCCGAGGGGGGTGAATCAACAAAAATTATCGACTCAAACTCTGCGAAATAAATTCCTGATTACCCTTAATGTGGCGACAAGATTTGTCACACGAAAATGTCGCATTTTTTTTTTTTTTATAAAAAAAAAAAACGAAAATAAAAATTATCTCTAGGCTACTGCTAGAAGCGTATCCGGATGCTTATGAAATAAAGTAAGCTAATGTTTTAATTAAATCTCCGTGAAACATGAAAACTTTGCCATTCGTGGCTTCCGCAACGTTTTTTCCTTCCTTTTCATCTTCTTTTTTTTCGCAAATTTTCCACGAGTTTCTTCAACTTGCCCACGAGTCGAAGAAAAAGATAGAAAATAACGGCAAGATAAAGAGAGAGAGAGAGAGAGAGAGAGAGAGAGAGAGAGAGAGAGAGAGAGAGAGAGAGAGAGAGAGAGAGAGAGAGAGAGAGAGAAGATTGTAAAACCAACCCTCTCTGTGGCTGCTGGCCCGGCGCAGCTTCTCACCCTCTGTACTCATCCCGCATTTCCATGGTGGAAAGGGGACGCTGTGTAGGGTGTTAGGATGGTGGAAATGTAAAAAAAAAAAAGAGAAAAAAACTTTAAAGAGACCGCAAAAACAAAAGAGCGTTGGCTACTTAACGAAACAAATTGTTGCTTCGTTCGTTGGACGGGAAATTTTAAAGTTTTGCCTCGACGTCGGACTTCCCCTTTCTACTTGCAATTTTTTCTCCACCACCTTTATTTCCACTCGTTTATATATATATATATATAACTTATTCTTTGCAATTTCTCTGAACGCCGCCACTCACGCCACCTGCACTCGAATCGCTCTTCTTCAATCCCTCTTCCCGCTTCTTCTTTTCATTCGCCCAGTACCTAACCTAACACAATTCACCGCTCGTTAGCGACGCTTTCTTTCGAATCCGCGTTTCCTCATCGCGACGGCCACTTCAGGATTTGTCCTACAAGTGCGCACTCGCCTGGAGGACCTCGTCATCGACGTCTACATTTCTGTCTGGACGAAAAAAACTTGCGTCTTTGTCACGAAAAGAAATAAAATGAATTTTCACCAATCTCGGGACGTTCGATCGAATCACGAGACGTGTAAGTTACGCGCGTCGATTGAGAATAATTTTTTTTTTTTTCGCACTTTACGTCCACTTATCCTTTTCGCATTGCTCACTCTCAATTGAGCAATGACAGGAAAAAAAAAAAAAAAAACATCATACGTTCCAACGTAATATCGTCGGAATCCACGTATTACCATGAGTAAACATTGAGTACAGCATTGAGTAAATACATGACAAGACAATATTAAAAACAATTATTCAGCATGCCAAGATGCATCGTCCCTCGGATAATTGTCGAATGAATCCGTGGGAACGGACAGTCGACAGGGTTGTAAAAAAAAAAAAAAAAAAAAAAAATCAAATAAATGGCACTACCGATCAATGGGTGCTTCATTGGATTGCGAAGAAATCGAATCCAAGGAAAATATGCAACAACGAAGAATGAAAAACGAAGGTTCGTTCCCGAGTCTGCTGCTAGTCCAATGAGCTTAGGTGAATCGTGCAATGCGCTGCGATAAGCACGAATTGGCGAAACGATAAGTGAAAATAAAAATTCAATACTTTTGCATGCTCGGCATTGGAGCTCGGGGTGCGACGCGATGATCAAGCGAGGGATGAAAAATATAAGACTCGTTGCTTTTGCCATTTTTTTCGACTTGTGCGCAAAAATGTAATTGAAAAGCAAAAGAGAATTAAAAAAAATGAAAACAACAGTAATAAAAACAACAACAGCAATAACAACAACAACAACAACAACAACAACGAAAATGAGGTGTTTTAACGAGGTTGCAGAAAAACGGTCTGAGTGTTCAACTCACTCGCTGCAGAGTTGACCAGCATTCCTCGAGGGTGCGCTCGTTGATGTTGCCCATTCCTCCGCCACCACCACCGGGACCACCAAGACCGGTCACCGCAGCAGAGGTACGAGACTATCACGGGCAAGAAGAGTAGATATGCGATATATTAGTCAGGGTATGTTTAACGGAACATCAACTCTCTTCATTCGAGCTCAATATTCCCTGTGCTGTCCGTAGCATTGTAATATTGTCAGAATGTTTTAGCGTGTGAGCATCAGCAGCAAGCGGCTCACATAAGAATCAATATAGTCGGAAGAAGTCAACGAGACTCGAGATCGTATTATATCGTCGAGAGGACGTAATGTGTACCTGAGAAGTGTACCTCGTTCTCTCATTGACCTAAACGCTTATCAAGCGGACATTGGCATCCAAATTTTTGAAATTATTTTAACTGTCCAACAGCTCACGCAAATACAGCATCATCACGTTCGAAGCAAACCCTTTCACAGTCATCACTTTCATCCAATATCACAGTCATATATATCGAGTAAAATATAAGATCTGGTTCGCGGCAATTGTGCCATGAATACGTACTGTTCTCGCCATTCAAGTGCCATTTCCTACAATTGGGCCTATCAAGGTGAAAATTTAGCGATACCAATTACGTAAGCAGGATAATTAGGACCCAAACAAATAAAGTTCAGTGATCTTCATCTTCGAACATTGAGACTTTGCGAGAAGGACCAGTACGAGAGTAAATGACGAATTCGTCATATTTGGTCCATTTCGATCCATATGATCCTGCTTATGGCATGAGAACCCACTTGAAGATGATGAGCACATATACAGAGTACATTGATTACTGAACAATTTAATTTTTAGAGCTCTGATCCCATCTTGAACTTGTGGATGATTCAGAATGCCGTAACAAGAACGATGATATGCTGTGTAAATTTTTTTTAAGTTTATACGTATAATCTCGAAAGCTAAGCTGATAAGTTATGAATTAGAGATAGAGAGAGAGAGAGAGAGAGGGAGAGTAATGAAAAATGAATAATTTTGAAGTACGTTAAGCCGATCTCCAACGGAAAAATCTGGCGTAGTACTCGTTGTATAAGACTCGGCATTGCTGTTAACTGTGCCACGACGTTATATTTTCTCGGTAACGTCTTCTCGGTTGCCTCCATCTTCGTGTATGTGTCTGTTGAGAGTGAGGCTCTGAATTCTCTCGGTGTAAAAGCGAGGCTGACTACGCTTTCCGATGACGTATATACTGGTATATACACACGCGTATGGTTATGTTATCTGTATTGCGCGGGTCAAGAACCCCGGGCAGACGTATCTGCATCTCTCGGACGTCGAGCCTCTCTTTCACGTGTGCGTGTGTGTGTGTGTGTGTATGTGTGTATGCGTGTGTGTATGTATGCATGCGTGTATGTATGCATGCGTGTGTGTAAGTTGGTTGCGATGCGTCGTGTATTCTCGCTTATACATTTATGCTCCGTGCACGCTTGGTGGCATGCGAGCGAGTATATGTATGTTCCTGAGTCGCGGTTCGTGGTCGCCGCGTGCTGCTGCTGCTGCTTCTGCTTCCTATCTGTTCTTACATACCCCGTTCATTCTCTAACGCCTAACTGCCTCCCGCACTTTACTCTCATCTGCTGCATCTTGGAAAAATTTACCTCTAAGACGAAATGATACACTCGAATCGATACCATTTGTCGATATGAGTCTGCATCAGGCATTTGACAGAGTTGCCTTTGCGTTTTCTATTTTTTAGAATATCGTTACTTCCGTAGCAAGTCTGGAGATTTTTTTTTGTTAAATTTAAGCTCATGAAGATACCGCGAACTTAGGAGATGAAGAAATTTAATATTAAACCTGACAATTCCTATACATTTTTTCGCCCCCTTACGGTCGAGGCTAATGAGTTTGTCACTGAGAACTTTAGTCACGGAAATTTGTTACAAGATCGATTGATGCGGTAGCTTGGTTTGTCTCTTTATAAAGATTAATCAAAAATTTTGTTCATGCTGGTTTAACGTGCTTTGATTTTCAACAACGAAAACCCACCGGTTAAACACAATGGTGAAGTGTATAGGGATTACTTTGTTCAATTAAATGACGCGCTGCTATTTTTCAAACGTATCCATGGATACGATTATTTCACAAACTTTGATTATTCTCATCCTCTAATATAGCGATAGAGCGATATAGGGAGCTCGTGAAAACTTTTTCAATACGAGATGAAAAGTTCGGATTCGCTAAAAGAGAGCGAATAAAATACAAAATCCGTACGAACGGCCTCCAACAATGCACATCCCGAAAAGTCAATTTTTCACATGACTCGCTTTTTTCCCCTCCACCCAATAGAATATAATGCCGAAAAAGGCATCCAAAAACGGTACAGAACAAAGTTTGAAGTGACTACAGATATTATCTTATCGGTATGGTTCTTATCCGTAAACACGGAATCATTAAGAACGCTCACCTGCAGCTCATTGACGAGTTTCTCGGTGAATGCCGCATCATGAGAATCCTGACTTCCAGCGCTAGGGCTGAGCATCGAATTCTGGGAGTTCAGTTGTTGATTTTGCCCAACGACGTTCATACCACCGAGTCCACCATTCTGTCCCAATGAACCGGCCATATTGAGCGCCTGTTGTTGCAGATTTTGCGTCAAATTTTGCGCCTGTTGTTGCAAATTTTGACTCAAATTCTGCGCCTGTTGATGCAATGTCTGTTGATTCAAACTCTGCCCGAGATTGTGACTGAGATTTTGCGCCTGTTGTTGCAACGATTGCGACAAATTCTGCGCCTGATTCTGAAGATTCTGTTGTAATGCAGCAGCCTGAGCAGCACCCGCCTGACTGAGATTCTGCGGTTGATTGAGCAACTGTTGTTGCTGCGGCGACAAGCTCGGCGTGAGGCTTTGCGCAAGATTGTGCTGCAACGTTTGCCCGAGATTCTGCTGCATGTTTTGCGTCAACGCCTGAGTAAGAGCCTGTCCCAAATTCTGATTGAGCGCCTGAGCAGCTTGAACCGCTTGGACGGTCAACGATGGACTTGAGGTTTGTGACATTGACTGTTGGGCCTGGGCAAGATTGTGAAGATTTTGCGCCATGCTTGAACTTATCGTACCCTGATGATCTGCCTGTTGATGTGGCGATGGTGTTGTTGGCGCTGGAGACGACTGATGTCCCACCTGTGAATTCTGCTGGCTCAATGTCATCGCGTGCTGCTGTTGCTGATGCTGCTGCTGATGCTGTTGTATTTGCGATGTCACACTCTGACTCATCGTTGTACTGGAATTTTGTTGTTGCTGCTGTACAGCATTGACTTGCTGTTGTTGCTGTCCAAGTGGACTGTGCATGGAAGCCTGTTGATTATGCTGCTGTTGAGACGCTTGTTGCTGTGTCTGTTGTTGTTGTTGTTGCTGTTGTTGTTGTTGTTGTTGTTGTTGTTGTTGTTGCTGTTGCTGCTGTTGCTGCTGATGTTGCTGCTGTGCGGCTGCCACTGCGTTTGACAGTGGACTGTTGTGCTGTTGCAGCCCAGGTGAATGCTGTGGTGGGCCACGCTGTGGCTGTTGCCAATAATCTGACATTTTGAATACGTGTTGACGCAGAGCATGAAGATTTGCCGCCGCTGCGGATACAGCCGATGTTTGGACTTCCATTGGTTCCGGATCGGGTTCGAGGTCCGGCTCTGGCGAGCTCGGCTCCTCGTCTTCTTCGTCCTCTTCGTCTCTCTCCGTGATGTCTTCCTCGTCCTCGTGGATTCTCACCGCCGATCTTGCGACTTCCGTTGGATCCAGCAATCCTCCGCCCCCTAACAGTCCCGCTCCTTGGTGATGTTGCTGGGTCTGTTGCTGATGCTGTTGCTGCTGCTGATGATGATGATGGTGCTGCTCTACAGTAAGTGGGCTTGCCCCACCTGACCCTGGACCTTGACCGCTTCCCGTTACTGGATTTCCAATTGCGCTTTCTCCTCCACCACCACCACCTCCACCACCAGCTATCCCACCCCCCGAATCGCCAGAGTGAAGTTGGGAATTGGTACCACCCGGTGGTAACGGTGGATGATGCGGATGATGATGCAGATGCAACGGATGCGGACGGGGTTGTTGCTGTCCTTCCGGGTTTTGGTTCTGATGATGCTGTTGCTGCAGCTGCGTTTGTTGCTGCTGATTTTGTTGTTCCTGCTGCTGATGCTGCTGGTGATTTTGTTGATGCTGTTGCTGGTGGTGGTGATGCTCTTGCTCCACCACCAGGCCACCACCGAAGTCTGGCGGCGGTACTTGTGTCGTCTGGGCGCGCAGGTCCAGGGCCGCCGTCGCGTCCGAAATCTTGAGGCCTTCGCGCGAAGCCCGGGCTACCCCCTTCCGGCGCAGCTTGCCCGCTTTTTCTCACCCCTTTGCACGTTAATTTGCAGCAGCAGCTCGTCGTCGAGGAGCGGCAGCGGCGGCGCGTCACGACACGCGGCCCCGCCGTTACTCAACGATGATCCTACGTTTGTAACAGCAGCCACCCTGGCCTCCTCGTTTTTATCAAGGATCTTCCTTCTTCTGTTATTGTCGATTCGATTCCCGTTGCTGTTGTCGCAAATCTTACTAGCTGCTGCTTCTTACTCCTCTTCTTCTTTATTCTCCGTTTTAATTTTGTAACTTTTAATCGTTACTTCCTTTTTTTTTTTTTTCGTTTGATCGAATTTTAACCGCGAAAGGTGTACTACGACTATGCTTTCACCTCTCCGCCTCTCGTCGTTTTCTTCTTCTTCGACTCTTCGCCACTTCTTCTTCGTCTTCTTCGCCGTTTTCTTCGTTGCCTTCTCGCCACCTGCACCGTTTTAATCGTCGTTGCGCGCGTCTTTTGCCAAAAATCACCGAGGACCTACGGACCTACGACGAAACACGCGAACGTCACTTTATACCAAGCTCCGATGATTTTCTGCCGAAGTTTTTGCGGCAAATTTTTTTCTCCTTCTCGTTTTTCCGGTGCATCAAATCTATTCTCGACTCTTTAGGTCAAGTTGGCAACGACGAATTCAACAGCGGCTTTTGGTACTATGCCCGAGTACAATTCTCGGTTTATGAGGAATGGGTTGGGGGAGAGGGGATTTTTGGGATATATTTAGGGGTTTTCAATATGTATTTGTGTGTGTGTGTGTGTGTGTGTGTGTGTATGTGTATTGGTGTTTTTTTAATTTTTAATGTTATACGCGCGTTAGTGGATGTCCCTTGGCGTCAGGACAGCCTATTATCTCTTCTCACCTATTGTATTCTTCCTCCTCGTCGTACCCTCCTCTTTCACACTCTTCTAACTACTTATAAGTCTAGCGTTACACTTAAGTTGAGGTTAAAATTCAGGATTGCCCAGCCCGGACGGTGTGAACGAGACGGAGGTCCACGGACACGACTTGTGTGCGCGGAGGTACGAAGTTCACTCTTCGTCGTATAATTTTACTATTTTCTCTCTCTTTCTCTTTCTTCTTCTTCTTCGACTCTCTCACAGATGTAGATACTTCACACACTTTGTGATTTGGATGGTTCTTTTTTTTTTTTCGATTATCACCTTCAGCTACTCGTCCCGTTTTGCCCTGAGTTAATAAGCCCCGTTTGATGTTTGCGTTGTTTATGTTGTTCGCCCGTGTGTGTAAGAGATTTCTCTTTTTCTTTCCTCCGAATCTCTTGTGTGTGCGTGTGTGTTTATTATTGACTTTTTATCATCAATAATCGAGTATCGTTATACAGCGGGACGAGAGTGAGACGATTGGTGATCCGTCTTCGTGTGAATCCAACTGCAGTTGTTTCCTTGAGTCGTTTCTTACTTGTTTTTTTTGCCTTTCTTTGTAATTCGTTCTTTGAGAGCTCAGCTGCTTCGTAACCTCGCACGCGAACCGAGTCGTATGTGATTTTATTATTTTCTTTAATCAACACTACACAATAAGTCCGTCGACGACTCCTCCTCGAAATTGGAAAAAAATGCGACTCTGTCTTATACTCTTCTTATCAACTATCCCTTCAAGAAGTTCCTTGTTCGGTCATCTATTCCCTCGTTATTATAGTCTTCTTTGTCTTTTTTTTCCTTCTACTTCTTCTTCTTCTTCTTCTTGTATCCTCGCTTCTTTCCTTCCCTTGCTCTTTCCAAATTCACGCCCTTGTTCTTTTTGTCTTCTTTAAGAGTACGATTTTTCTTCTGCTAATTAATATTGCACTTAGGTACACTCGTTTTTTTTTTTTTGAACACACTGAAATATATACGTAAGCGGCGCGGGATCTCGTCTTCACGATCTTCTTCTTCTTCTTCTTTTGGTTCTTTTTTAACTTGGCTTCACTACTGATTTCTTCCTTCCTACGTTCTTCCTCTTCCTCGGCCTTATTCACGTTTTTCTTTCGATATTCACTGCCTTTCTTACACTTTTTCTCGATACCTCATGATCAAACCTTCCATCCCGCATCCACTTTTTTTTTTCTTTCCCTCTCGCTTGGCGCTGCTTAATTCTCCTAACGCTTTCCCTCCAATCTTCTACTTATCCGCTCTATCTCTCGTCTTATTCTGCTTCTTCCGCTTTGTCCAGTCTTCCTCTCCTGCGCGGGAATCTCTCGCTGCAACGCGTCTCCCGCTCGAAGCTGAAACGACACAAATTCAGAGTTACAAAAAAAAAAAAAATCTACCATTTTTTTTCTCTTAAAGTTAATCTTTCATGAACCGGAAAAATATGAGCTCGAAGACAAAAAAAGTGGAGTTTTTATCATTGATCTTCGGAGCTAATGATCGTTTCGGATGACAATTATTTTGTAAAAAAATTAAAGGAAAGATGGTGTACATCTTGCACTCTCTCGCGACCGTAAAGTTATTGCATTCTCCATTGAAGCTTCGAAAGTTGTTGGAAAAATAAAATCTGGCAAGTTGGGGATTATTTCTGAGAAAGAACGAAATTTCGATAAGACTAGTAAGCTGTATCACCACGAGAAAAACTTGCACGACGAAACTGTGACGTATTTATTTCGCACGTAAATGCGATATTACAAATCGACTGACGACACCGGATTCCCGAATTTTCGAACGCTCTATCTCTATCCTCATCGACTTGAAGTAACTTAGCGACTGTTCGATGACACTTCCTGGCCCCTTGCATCACGTGGGTGGATTAAGAATATTATAACGATCAAGGAACGAGTATACCGAACTATTCGAACGTATGAATCGAGCAACTGAGAGCACTAGAGAATGCAAATAAAAGTTATCTTGAAGAAAGTTTTCTTTGGCCGATGCACTTTACATTTTGGCCGTTTTATGCTCTTTGGCTTTTTAGAATTATTTTCATTGACCGTCCATCCCTTATCGGGAAGATAGAAAAACACGCGAATTAGCACATTTGCGTTCTCGCGGTATTGAAAAAAAAATTTAACACGAAAAAAAAAATTACAACGAATTAATCATTCTCCGTCATCCATCGCGAATCACATCTGACTTCACATGCTATAATCTCAGCCACGAAAAATGCAGATCGAAACGCGAAATCACTTTTTGGAGATTACAAAAATCAAACGTTCATTAACGCACAATTCAAAATTTTCACTCGATTAACTACAAAAAAAAGTTGCCTTCACAAATGATCCAATCACCGCACTCGAATTGTCTTATTTATTCATCTTCGTTTGTTAATGAAAATAAATATAACTCGAAGCGCGGATATTAATTTTATGTATTCTTTCATCGGTATTTTCAAATTGCTTTTTTTTTTTTTTTTTTCAATTCGCGCTTCACGTTCGTTCATTTATCGCGGCCAATAATTTCCTGGCATTCGATCGAGAGATGCAAACGAGACGGGATATGGGACTGAGTGAAGGGTGAGAATATCGCTCGTTTTGCCGTCGCAACGGCAAAACTCTCTCCAATCGAGGAAGAAAAAAGGAATAAAAGAAACTCGCTCGTCACTCAAAGGGACGCGAAAACCGTGCACGGTGGTCGAACATTGATGGAAAAACCTCACAGAGGGTATAGTTGAAAAGGGGTTGAAAACAAGTGATCGAATAGAAAAAGGCGGAAATCACGTAAAGGCCCCCCCCCCTCGCCCCGCGAGAAGTCGGTGGTTCTACCGTCGCTTAACGAATCAGTGAGCGGTAAGGGCAAAAAAAAAAAAGACCGAGGCTTAGGGACGATGGAAATGGAGCGAAGGTATAGAGAACGACGGAAATAAAAAGAGTTCGTAACACCCGTTAAACAGATATGTTCATCCTTGCAAGCGATCCACTGACAGACGGAACACGTGAGACACGCGTGATTGAAAAAAAAAAAAAAAAAGAAAAAGATCAACGGCTCAAAAATTATATTTGACTGAAAACGTATTTTTGTTTGAAAATTGTTTGTCACGTGGAAAACCGATTCAGGATTATTTAGCGAATCCCTTCAATGAACTATTCACGAGAGATCAGTGATGATCAATACAAAAGCACAAACGGTACATGATAATTTTTGATAAAACGAAAAATCAGGTGCTACAAATATTTTTCAACGAAATAATATCACTTTGAATATTTTGTGAATGATGCTCTTGTAACTTTTGGGCTTTTTAATAATGTTGCAAGATAGTTTCTGGGATCAAATTGAACTTTTCGAACTGTCAATATATTCCCTGGCCGGATAAACATGAATCCATACGTTTTCAAAAGTCAGTTCAATGAAGCTAAAAGTCACCGCCTTGACTTTATGACTCGCGTCAAGCTTGTGGAAAAAAAATTGCATACCGATAAGAATCAACAATTTTGGATAATACGAAGAGTCGAAAGCGCGGATTGAGTCATGAATTTGACACTTGTTCCGTAACGATATTAAAAAAAGACCGGATAGTCGCGAGAACGAACTCGAAATGATTTTGGCCAAAACAAAAATGAGACAAATGTCGTCATTGTCAGCGGATTATGCAAGGGGGCATATTAAGCTCAACTTTAGTAGCGATTGAACTGGCAATATTTTTTTTTTTTCAATTTTGACATTAGCGGCAAATCGTTATAGCGTGAAGGCTCCCTGTGTGTATGCGTCAGACTGTTTAGGCGGTGGTTGGGCACTCAAATCTCTGACGACCTTCAAATCAACGTGAAAACCTTTCAACACTATTCTCATTCCAGGTAAGAATCTCACGCAGAAATTAACGATGCATGAGAATGGAAATAATCGAAGAAAAATATTAAACTCAAATCCCCTATCACATTTGAGACTATCACTGACGAAGAGAACTCGTTTTTTTTTTTGTTTTTTTTTTTTTTTCCCCCCGAAACACTCGGCGAAACGCACGAGGATGTCAAAAGCACTCTCACTTTTCCACCCTTTGACATTTTTCTCCCCTATGATTCTCGCTCCCGGTGCTCGTCATGGCCCAGAGATAACGAGGAAATGGAAAATTCATACGAATCTCCGAAGAACGCGCGAACAAGCTGGAACAACTATTATGGTTTTAAATTCCTCTTTGGCAAACGATCCGATATCTCACACTTGGAGAACGGAATGTCACCGCGATACGCGAAATTTTCTCGGGCTTGAATTATCGAGCTGGCAGTTATAGAATATTTTCCGATGAATCCGAAGACGGATCGGTGTTTCGGCAATCTGGTGGCAGGAAGATCATGCGATAACACAGATTCGTGAATCCTTACGTTTGCCAGCGTGTTCGAAGACTTCAAAGTCGAACGCAGAATCTTCGAAGAGAAAGAGAGAGAGAGAGAGAGAGAGAGAGAGAGAGAGAGAAAAAAAATGACGATGACTTCTTCAAGAAAAAATCCAAGCGTGGGCAATCCAGTTCGATGCAATCACGCTGAATGTCATTCGAAAAAATTACGTGAAGCGAAGACACGCTGGTCCGAAATGATATCCAAAATAGTCGCGTATGACTTGCGCGAACGTCACGTTATGTGTACGAACGAAGAAGAGCAAACGTCAACACCGGAACATTGGCGCTGACGAAAGATTAACCTTGTATCGCGAACCACTTGTCCCTTGTATCACACAACGTCAACATTACCAAGACACGAAACGTCTTGAACTTTTCTTCCAAGACATTGGGTCGGTCTGACACAGAGCTGAATGAGCGGAGCAAAAGTTTATTTTTATTTTTTTAATTCCTTATGTTTATGGTGATTGTTTTTTTTTTTTTTTTTTTTTTTTTTTTAAATATCTTCGTGTTTGTACCTCGCGGAGTAACCGAGAGGCAGAGAATCGTAGAGAATACAAGTCGTATTCACCTCTCTTCCCTATGAGTGACTCTCGTTACAGTCTTCGTGCACGCGCGCGCGATAAGGTAAGCCCGCTCAAGATGCAAAATTCGTAGGAGCGTAAACGGCAAGCTCCTTGACGGAGCTCGAGGAACCGAACTGACTGGTGTGCTTCGGTTTGGCTCGTCGTCTCGGCTATGATGTTGGGGGGTTTTAGAGTTTCTCCGTCGGCCCGAGGAAGGAAGAGACTCCGCGAAGGGGTTTTTGAGACGAGCGGGGGTGTCGCGGGTCTCTCACCGCGAGGAGGAAATCGCGAGTCGTCGCTCTAAGTCCTTCGCCGTGAAGCCGGTGGTGGCGCGGCGTCTCAGACCGCGTGCGTCTGACTAAAAGCCACCCTCCGTTAAAATCGCCTCCCTCCCACCCCCTCATTCTGCCGCACCCCCGCCGCGACGCTGCCTTAAAGAACCGCGGCGAGAGTGTGTGCACAGCGGAGAGAAAGAGAGAGAGAGAGAAAGGTAGAGAGTGTGAGAGAGAGAGAGAGAGAGAGAGCTTGTGCCTTTGGTGATCTCACTTGCACCCGCGCGTCCCTAGTGCCCAGGAGTCAGGCGAGAAAGCCCCGAGTAACATGGGGTTGCCGGTAGGGTGGTAGGGGCGTTGTCTTAGGTAGGTGCGCGGTCGCAAAATTTCAGGTCGCCGCGTCTCGCTCGTACTATCCGGTCTATTCCTTTCCTCTCTCTAACGACAGCGCCTTCCCTTTCCTTTCCGTTCTCGCACGTCCCCTCGTTACCCAACCTTCCCCACATGCTCTTCGTATACTTTAACGCCGGCAACCAGCCACCTTACACACCCCCCCATCCACTCCTCCTCATCCTCCCCCCCAAGGGTTGTGCATTGCTCAAGATATATATCTCGACCGGGGGGGCTGCAAAAGAACTCGAGACAAATTTGGATCACACTCCACTATAGACGTGCTGCGTGGATACTCGTAGTAAAAATCCATTGTCACAGTGTGCAAAAGTCTCGTCTCGATTTTCGCCACGACTAACCCGTATATCTTTAGACCCAAAATGTGATCGTTGAGAAACTTTCGAGAATCGTATCTCCCGTTTGCCAAGGAGGACCCTCGTCCCTTCTATCGGGCTCCTCCGACAAGAAGTACGTGTACCTCTCATCTCGTGCTTCCGGGACGGGGGGGTCCTCCTTTACGGGATTATATATCCTCAGCTTCGTGGATAATAATCCACCCTTTGCATGTCCGGTCGGCCGACGGTCCACCTTCGTCACTGAGGAAGGGTAAAAACTGAGGACCGTTTGCCGCGGTCAGCAGCCCAGGGGAACGACGGTAGCACGGGGTTTTTCCAACCCCAATCCGAAAGCTCTCTCCTCTCGGTCATCCTTTCTCCTGCGCACGTACGCCTTATCGTTTCCCACATGTTACCGTCTCACTCGCTACCCCTTATTTTGCCCAAGCACGATGGAAAAGTATAGCATTCGGTGTCGTAGCCAGAGCTCCCCCTCTGCCCCTTACGTCGAGGCAAACGTAGCACATAGCCGTCGCGAAAAGTCGAAAGCGCGCGCGCGCGCTGCCTCAAGCTGAGCGCGGGTGGGGGTGGTTCAAGCTACGACGCCGACGCTGACCGTATTCATGGGAGAATATCTAAGGGGATGCTCGTGAAAGTTAAAGAGTGGGGATGGCAGCAGTTTTTCTTTACCACCGATGCTTCGGTGATGCCGTATTGTACGGAAAAGGAGAACGGTTCGAGAAGGGGGGGAGGAGGGTGAAAATGAGAAAAAAGTGGAAATTCCGTATGGGGTGCGAAATCATCCTACTTTTCGAGTGGCTGGCGAATATGGGTTGTAAGAAGATCATCCTAAACTGCTCGTATCCTACTGGACTCTGTAGAATTGTTCCTTCACTCAAGGCTTTGGCCACTGATCGCACATTTTTTTTCTATAGCAATTCTGAGATATTATTCCATCGCGAGGTTACCCGATACCAACAACACCGACTAACGTCCTGTGGATCTAAGCTATATACGACACTGCTGCTTTTATTTGGCCGTATAGGGATACTCCAGAATACGTTGGATCTTCTCACGTATCCGGGATTTATAAATCGCACACTCTAACTTTGTAACTAGGTTCCACCTGATTGAATATCGATGCTCGTCAATTGTTTCTCGCTCCGGCGAATCGGTTTTCTCGGATTCTCCTGACTTTGCCGCAAAATTAGAATAGGACGGATAGAGATTGAAAAAAAAAAAAAGAAAATACAGAAATTAGTGCGTGTGCTTCTCACGAATGTTAAGTTTCAACTGGACGAAAAAGTATTCAGCAGTGAAAGAGTGTGGCATCGTTGAACGGGCGTGCGGGGGGAGACTTTGTTTTATAGTTAGGCCTAAGGGGGTGTTACGGTAGTAGGGTACAGTAGGTTAGAATAAAAAGAAGTAGGGTGGTGAACGAGGGAGAGAAAAAAGGGGGCATAAAAATGGCCTCGTTCCGTGTGTCTCAGTCGACACACATGCGTGACTAAGCATGATGTAGGGGTAGAGAGAGAGAGAGAGAGAGAGAGAGAGAGAGAGAGAGAGAGAGATACGCGTGAAAAAAGAAGGGTCTCCCGCCCAGAACTCCACTAACGCCCGCTCACTTTTTTCTCCCTCTAAAGCGAGATATGGGTTTGAATTGGTTCTTTGGGGACTCCATTGTAGCTAAGCAGTGCTTTCCTAAGAACAAATGACACAAGTAGTGTTGTATGAAGATGGCGATCAGTATTCAAACGATCATGATGTATTTTGAATTTTTACGCAAGATTCATTCATTTCATCATCTAGAATCCTTATAACCATGATCCTGGTCCAATTTTCATAATTTTAACACTTCAAAAACAATGCCCAATGCGTCATCAGGCGGTCTCTCGTTGAAATTGAGATGACAACCATCTTGTCCAGATCGTCAGATCCGAGGAATATTATTATAACGGACGCAGTGGCCGGTGATCATGCGATCGTGGATACTTCAACCCTAAGAATGGACCCATCGAGGATACAGTATTCTCGTTAAAGCAACCCCTCTTCTTGACTCCATAAAATCCAACTACTCCGGGCTACGTCTAACGTTTCCGAATCCCCCACCACGAAAATATCCCCGTCTGAATTCAAAACCACCCCCACCGTAGCACGAAGCATCCCAAAGCACACCAAATATCTTTCCCCACTTCTCTCTCGCTGAGGGGGCTTCCAGAATCTCTCCTCATCCTCTTCTACTTTCCCTTCAACTCACAACGCCTTTTCGCCCCCGACTCCCCACTACTTTCTTCTTTAGCTGCTTTCCTTGCTCTCTCTCTCTCTCTCCCTTTCTCTTTCTCTCTCTCACCCTCAAACCCCTTCATAGCGCTGCTCGAATCCCCCACACTGTCTTTAGTCTCCCTCGTGCGCAACCTTTTGTGTGTGTGTGTGTTTTTTTTTGACTCTCCTTCTCGACCTCGTCTTTTTTTCCACGTGGCTGTCACGTGTGTCCTGTCACAGTGGTGAGAGCTTGTTAAGAGACCGAGCGACACGATTTAAGTCGCAGAGACGGATTGAAAGTGGCAATCATAGCGTTGCTTTATGATTTTTTTTTTTAAATTTCTGAATCCTCATTCCTTCATGCAAGTATTTGTTTGGGCCTCAAACGATCAAATAGTCAAACAAGCCACTTTTTTTCTAGCCACCGTTGCTTTATTCCATCTTTCTCGCCATCTCGACGAAGTAGAAAATTCCAAATAGCCACAAACTCACGACGGCCCAAACTACCCTCGTGAACTCGCGGTTGAGGAATGCCTGCTCGGGGATCGACAAATATAAGCGAAGGAACAGGCTGGAGAAGAACAAAAAAGAATCGTGGCACGTGGACTCGCAGGCAATGCCTAAGCCCGACCGCGGTGACCTCGTGCCAAGTGCGAATTTGCTGCCTGCGTATTATTCCACCAGGTTTCTACAGCTCGACGGGCCAAACACCTGCTCTCGGATTTTTACATTTTTCGGTTTACTTGATGGTAAAAGAAAAGAAAAAAAAAAAAAAGGAGGAAACAGGTCTTTAAAGTCAGGTCGACCGTCCGAATAAAAGTATCGTATACATTGCGGTGTGGGTGCTGTGTATACGTCGAAAAAAAATCAACCCTTTTGGTGCCTATAACGGAAAACAAAAGAGGCTTATTCTCGTTCGTCTTCTAACCGATCGGATCGGGATCGAGGAGCAAATAGCCGTATTTACGTACGCAAACTTCCGGCCAGCCTGTGGTAATGGCGAAAGCGTTTTTCGGGATTATTTGCTGCTTGAGAGGTATGAGCGTTACCGCATGCGCGGGTGCCAAGAGCCCAAAACATTGCCGCGCATTATTCGTATAGACGGGCCCTTACTTTAAATTACAAATGATAAAGGTGCGCGGGTGTACGTAGCGGTACATATATACGCGCCGAAGAAAACAGGTGAGAAACGAGTCGGTGAGATCGCGGTGGGGAGTGAAAATATACGAAGGTCCCCTCGGGCCTATGCTTGCATCAAAGTTGGTGGAACGGGAGAGACAGAAAGAGACTCGTGTGGATCTGAAGGAAGAGAGCCGTTGGGGAGGGGGGGGGGGGGGACGATTCGTGAATCCCGATCGTGAATTTTGCCACGCGATAGCTGACCCATCGGGGCAGCTGGGCTCTCTCTCTCTCGTGGGTCGCGACTCTCGAGTACTTTTCGACAGCAAAGTGAAACAGCACACCCACCTCAGTTTATGCGTTCGTGTGTGTATGTGTATGCGTGTACTTAGGTCCGCAAGCGCAAGTGGTAATGGTAATGAAAAATGCACTTGGCTGAAACGTCCGATGTATTCATGGAGTTGGGCCAGTTGCCGTCAGATCGGGGCCGGCCGATAGGGCCCACGAACCCTTTGAATAAAAATGGGAAGGCATCCGTCTTGGCTGCGGTCCGTTCGCAGCGAGGGTGGATGGGCTTTTTCCTTTTCCTTTTTTTTTTTTTTCTCTTCCTTACCTGTCCCGTTTTTTCTCGATTGTTCTTATACCGTGTCACGGGGGTACCGGTGTTTTCAGGGGACCTGTGTGAGTCCCGCTATGCAAAAACAAAAAAGCAACTGCAGAAGGGTTCAGGAATATTGTCGCGCGAACGAG
The DNA here is from genome assembly GCA_963564615.1 of Rhorus exstirpatorius. NCBI lineage: Eukaryota > Metazoa > Arthropoda > Insecta > Hymenoptera > Ichneumonidae > Rhorus > Rhorus exstirpatorius. Next base: position 21,885,329 of record OY751318.1, read on the forward strand.
GGAATCGTTTATCGTCAATCGGAAGATTCGATCGTCGATTCAAAAACGCTCTTCTCGTTCATCGTGTCACGGTACCGGCTGCACTCTCTGTTACAATGCTCTGTGCAATTTTAAGACACAAGGAGGCGAGGAAAAAAAAAAAAAAAAACGAGTAACGAGTTTGCAGCGTGTTGAAGACTTTCGCGTGTGAGAGAGTTTTGAACTGGTAGAATCGTGGGCGCCCGCGCGCGCTTTGCCAGCAGGGGTGTATAAGCGCTGAGCTTGTGAAGTCACCTCGCACGGACAATCAACCCCTTTGCGAGGGGCGAAATATACGTCCCCGTATCGAGGTGACGCCTGGCGGTGAATTCGGCAAGGAATTCAAAACTCTCTATACTCGATGGAGCTCGTAAAAGACTCCCGGACGGGAGATCTTCCGTAGTTGATTTTATTTTATTCTCATCACTGAACGAACGTGCGATAGGGTTGTGTTGTAGTTTTAATTGAAATATCAGTTGGTAGTTGCAATATTATATTTATTAAATTAATTTCGCAATCGAGTCGTTACGTTTCGTGGATCTAACGTTTTTGTTTTTGTCTCAAACATAACGTCATGCTCACTATTTTATTTTTACTTCATCAGTAGTCACGATATTTAAACGGAAAAATGGTAAATTTCAATTTTATTCAGTTGAACACTCTGCTTTGACTAGGAAGTAGGTGTTTATTGAACAATCGGGATGCCGCGAGACGAAAATAGAAACGCAGTTTTATTTTCAAAGATCATATTTTTACGGGGGCTACGGTACACGTAAAGAACATGATATAAAGAATTTTAACACAACGAGCCAAGTGTGCGTTATATTGCAGCGATGCATCAGAGGTGGTGTATATATAGTAACAGAAGCGGCAGTAGGATGAAATGAGCGACGCGTCCGGCTAGCGCTCTCGCATTACGCAATGAAAGAAACAAATGAAGCTTAATAGAAAAACTGCCTGCGCTAGAAAAAGCCTCGCTGAAACGACTCGGTAAGTACAGACGGCACAGAAAAGTCTGTCAGAATGAAATTTAACGTGTTTGCGCTCGTATTTATATACATATACCGATATTTTGCGCCTGAAAGGTTTTCGATGTTAACCGTAATCGAGGACTCGATGAAATAATTAATGGAACATCGATATTTTCGCATCAGCAATCCCCGAACGTCCATCAAACCTTTTTTCCCCCCCCCCCTCGCCCCAATCCACATTTAAACGATTAACTCGCAACTGCAGTTGTTGAATAATTTAAAAGTGCCAGAATTTTCGGAAAATCTTTCACCGGTGATTATTAAAGTTCAATGAGTCATCGATACTTCCAGCTTAGACTATTCAATGAATTTCCATTTTTTTTTTGCTTTAACAACGATATACACGAAACAATTATAATTGCGATTGTGGAAAATTGAAGACTTCTGATAAGAATGTAGAAGTGCTAAAAGCCAATCGAGATATAAAAATCGATCAAAGCGCAATGTATTTGATTTGTATCAATTTTGATTCAAACGAATGAAAATTGATTCAATTCACCTCAATGTTGCATCGATTAATCGATCGTTCGTTGGCATTCAAAGTGATGATTCGCGTGATAAAATAAAATTAAGCTTCGATGTCTTCTTCGATATACCATATATTGACAAATCGCTACGTTTATATTAGTACGAGGGGGAAAAATTTTTCCTGACTGTACCGTTGCCAACGACACGAAACTGCAATACGCATGGGTCTCTCTGTGTGTCAATAGAAGCCAATCTAAGTACGTATGCACACACGAAGAGATGCGAGTGAGACAGATATGAATGCAGTGAGAATCGAGAGTGTGGAAGAATCATCGCCATGGTCTGGTATAAAAAAATACTTTGAAAAACGTCCAACAGGCGTAATGCTCGGATAGCGAAATGCCTGGCTTTGCTACGTTTTTATTCTTGAATGGAGATTTTTTTTTTTTTTTTTTTTTTTTTTCCATGTCAAGTGATAAAATAGGACTGTGCATGGGGTTGAAAAATTGGGAATATCGAGTCAAGCTGAGTGACTAAGCTGATTCAAAGTGAATTTTCTTTAAATTCCACCGAACGATTCGGCGGCCTGATAAATTAAATTAAACTAAATTTATAATAATTGATAATTATAAAAAATAATTATACAATGATGATTTAATAATTAAATATTGATGAATTCTTTGATAATAATCTGTTCGCATGAAATAAATTCTCATTTGATTCGAATCAATTTTCATTTCTTTTTCTACATGCTTTACGAAAAAAAATTTGTTCAATCGAAAAATAATTATCGTTTCGAGAATATGATTTTTCTTCTAGCCTTATATTCGCTGTGCCTTTCTCGTTGCGCTAAATTCTTTCTAGCGTTACGCAAGATGACATATATCGACTTTAACTCATGACACTTTTATCTCCGACGAGAATAAAAAGATCAACGCAGGGATTTAGGAATGTCGTTTTCCATTTACGATTTCTCAGTTATTATTATTATCATTGTATGATTTTTCTTTTCTTCATTTTTTCGTGTAATCGAGGACCGATATATGCAGAAAGAAACTCGCGCTTGTTTCACTGGTTGATAAGATAAGACGCTCGCGATGTTCGCTCTCCACTTGGATCCAGGATCAAGGTGACCAAGATAGCGATACGATGACACTCTATTATGCGTTCGAGAGTCTTCAATCTCGATGCAGCCGTGTGCATATATATATCTATGTACGCGCATACATGTATCTATGTATGCGCGTTTGGCCCGTGCAAAACGATAAGTCTACTTCGATCCATCGTACTCTCTTCTAGTTTCATTATCTGCATCGTCAAACTGTCGCGTCTTGTCAGTGATCTTCCATCGAGCATAAAAAAGTTCATTTTTGAAAATTTAACGAACTGTAAGATTTATCAATGAAAATATAGCCAAGTGTAAGAAAAACTGACATGATGAGTTAAAGGGAATTTTTTCTAATGAAAAAAAAAAAATTTTTTACCGAATAATTTAAATCTACATTCAAAAAGTATTGTCAAAATTATTTTAAATTATTCCAAATTTCGTATAATTCCCATTTCTTTCCATGCTAATTATTTATTTATTTATTTACTTAATTGTATATTAACGAAAACTCTTTTTCTCTCTCTTTCTCTCTCTCCCCATCTCTCTCTTTATGGAAAACCAATTTAAGAATGATGATAAATTCAAGTTTTCATCATTCACCATCAATCCCAATTATATCGTACGAAAATAATTGTGAATGACATTTTAATCGATTTTACTTTGACGTTCGTTCGGTGAACCGTGTACTGCACTCTGGCACGAAAATTTTGTGCTCAACACACGAGCCGAATGTCATGAACGAATAAATGATTCCGATTGAGGTGAAATCGACGGAACGAAAAAAAATTTATTCTCGTCACGGTTACGACGATTCGAGCGATTTCGAATTTCAGACAGAAAAGAGCAGTCACCAAGGGGAAACGTGAGAGTCATGAAAAATAAATGATGATCGTGATATTCGATTTGGTCCGAAGCCCAAATGCAATACGAGAGTCTGTAAATCGTGGAATCGTCGAGTGACAGTTTACTGCTCTCACAGTTGAAGAACACGGGGTCGTCAGTCTATGACTGAAAATGCGCGTAGCCACAGAGAATTCGAAATGAATCTGTGTCTGGCAAGCGTGGGCAATGATTTGGAAAAAAAATTCACGCGGACGCGTCAACAAACATTCGGTCAGAGGAATCGAGAGTTCGGTAGACGGAAACAACGATTGTCGAACGTACGCGAGGAAGATCGTACGAATTACCGATGCTGATACAGAGCAAACGTATTTGAAATAAAAGTTTGCAGAAGTTCATAATACATTGCGTTGACCCAACAACCTCTATCGCTCAAATGTTTTCGATTAATTCTATCGAGCAAATAACGATCGCGTCCGGAAATTTCAGTCAGGCATATCGCAAAGTCACATATAGATCAATCAGAAATGAGAACGATAAATATAAATAAATTTGCCTTCAAAATATTTAAAAGTATTTCATATACGTAGGTATAAAAGGTCAAATATTTATATTGAAAAATCGATTTTGATTATAATATTGATCATAGATGACATTAATTTTCTATGTCACATATCGTATTGTTTTTTTTATATTTCTGTTTCATTTTTTACCAAAATCTTTGCAAAGTTGAAAAAACATTTTCACAGAATCGTATTAAATTTTTTTATTTTTTTATTTAAGTTTTTTTATTAAATTTTTTTACTTAAGTTTTTTATTAAATTTTTTTATTTTTTTATTTAAATTTTTTTATTTAAGTTGCCCACACGAATATCAGTATATAATTTGTCTCGGGATAATTTTATAAAAGTCCGGCTTGTCGATAAGAGAAAAATATCATCGACTTCGCAACCTCAACGAATCTCATTGAGACATCTAGGGATAAATGTGAGAACGAAAAGTTGGTACAGGAAAGCCCACCCTGAAACACAACCTCAATGAGAAGATAAAACACGAAACGAGAACAAAAGTAATCGCGAAATCCTCGCCGAGAGATAATAACTGCCGCTGCTATAACGCACTGGCGTCTGTATAGCGGCCTGTTCGAAGAACAATTTTCATCGATATAAAAATATGTGTATAACGAAAAAAAAAAAAAAAAGGAAAATCAAAAATGTAATCATTCGATGGGTATACGCCCGGACAGAAATTTGCAATTCCATCGAGAGCTAAATCATCGAGTGTAGCGATAGCTGACCGTTGGATGCTGGAGGGTTATGTTGGGTTGGGGTTTTCCACTTTCCCCACCGGGAATCGAGTGGAATGTCGCAGGGGTTCGGTGAGCCGGTGGTGGTAGAGGGTGGCTCGCACTGCAGTGATGCATCCTGAGATAGAGATAGAATACGAGGTAATTTCAGCGTGTGCAAAAGGCTCTATAGTCAACCGTAGAGTGGGCTATCCACATAAATATATGTATATATGGCCCTGGTCGAATGAGGGTTTCCGGATTGGAGGAGGGAGAATGTACCATGGAAGCGTTCAGCGACTGGAAAAAAGAGTATACGAAAATTTTGTTCCCTTGTATTTTCATCATCTTTTCGATGGCCACCACGCGTTTCGCTCTCTACCCCCGAGTCAGCCATATAGCTGACCCCCCCCCCCCCCCCCTATCTACCGTATAGTAGCCAGAATCCCAGCCGAACGTATACCGGAATCATCCGGGCGTCCGGGTCATCGACGTGGCGCTCCTCTCTTCCCTCTCTTCCGAATCTACCCCATGGAACATCCACGAAGCTCTCTTCATACCGTATCGGTCCGCTACACGCGAGAATCGGTAGGTGTTGGCTTTACGGGGGTTCGTTGGCGCGATATCAACGCGAGAGACGAGGCGGATAGGGGGGGGGGGGGGGCACCTTTGGAAAATGCATCTACGCAGGATTCTGCTGGTACATGCCCTGTGGTATACGAGAACCGGAGACACATTCATGTTCCAGCCTCGTTTACGGCATAGGGTGTTCCTGGTCCACACGATTGTGTACAAGCCCGCGTACATATATATATGTATGTATGTATATACACGTGTTATCATGATGATTATGGTCTAGGTCTGGGTTGGATAGGTTCGGTATCTATTTCTCTGTATTCGTAAGGTGTGTACATCGCACATCCTCTATCTCCATCCTTCTTCGTGATATATGTACAGAGGGAGATGTAGAGAGAGAGAGAGAGAGAGAGAGAGAGAGAGAGAGAGAGAGAGAGAGAGAATAGGGTGTATCTCACATCCACGAACATATATATATATATATATATATACCGTAGACGTTGTGTGCGTGTAGTGAATTTTGTACGTTGTAGTATTAGAGTGCAGGCCAGAGAGTGTGAGAGCAGTGTGAGTGTGTTGGAAACATCATATAGTTCAACTAGCGTTCTCCCATTGGCCCCCCGCCCCGCTATCCTCATCGTCCGGTCTCAAGCATACCGGGGGTGGTGGCGGCGCTCCATGCTGCAGTCATCGATTCAGGCAGTCATTGGCTGACTCGGCACGGCCGCCATTTTGAATGACTCCGGGATCAATACGTGTAGTGTGTGGAAAATAAAATGCCAGGATAGCCAGCGTTGCCTCGTGTTGCCCTGGCTGCCGTGCGGTCGCCATCGGACCCCTACCTCACGCTAAAACTACCCCTCGGCGATGCTTCCTTGCCTTGCCTCTCCTTCATTCTCTTTGCCCCGAATGCACCCTTGTCCATGCACCAGGCAACCCTCCACCTCCGATCCACCATTTCTCTGTCGCTAATACCATCGCGATTTGCCAATATAGCTCTGTATACATGCGCTATCAGCATCATCGTCATCGGGTGAGCACAGGGGGCCTTCTACAATAGATGAAAAGGCACCGAAACACCGAGACCCTTCATACAAATATCTGAGGGGTTTTGCCTTGGGTGGGGGCTTAATACCCGTGCACCTTGTGCAACATCAGTAGCATCAACCTTCTACAATCATCGTTGAAGAAAAATCGTCGATGGCTGATGCCGATGAAATCGAAATCGTCATTTTCGTGGTTGTGAAACGAGAACGATGAATCGAATCTATAGCCACACCGGACCTTTCGTATCCACGATTTTTTTTTGACGGTCAAGATCTATTATCTCGATTGTGTAGCTAACTGTCCGGAGCCTTTACAACCTTCCAATACCTCAACTCCAAATTATATTCTCGCTGCTGACTATGCTACATGCCCTAACATTTCGTACGGTTCGCATTTTTTAGATTCGGGGGTCTGTGACTCGTATTGCCTATGTTGTCTCTGTACGACTTTGTCCTTACGATTCAATTCCTCAGATTGTGTTTTCACCATGCTTCCGGCGCCGAAGCAAATCCAAAGATGGTCAACTCATATCCGGAAACGGTTCCACGTTTTCACGTGGCTACTACAGGTTTGGATAGGTGATGAGAAATTAGCGAAGCCAATATACCGTCTGAGACCGGAGTGAAGAAAAAGGTTGATGGATTAACGGCACGAAGGGAGTATCAAGATGTTTCAGATTCTCTTGTCATTAAAAATATTATCAACATTATCTCAATAACTGGTATGTATGAGATAACGCCAAGGCATGAGAAGAAGTACACCCCAGGGCAGTTATGTACTCGAAAACAAAGAACACAAATGCCGCGCCCTCTACGTTGAAATCCGGAAATCTGAAATTGTCCGGGAATCTCTTTCCCTATCTTTCGCTGCGCTGCACGAATAGCACCCCCTTTTCACAACTTCACATACAGAGTTGTATGTATGTGTGAACTTTCCGTATATAAGCGTATGCGGAAACGCCATCATTACCTTCCCCCCCCCCCCCCTCCCCATTTCACGACTGTGAGTTACCGAATGATTTTGCAATACCGTATGTTTTCCAGGGTAATTGCACAACGAGTGTATATGTGCGAACGAAGCGAGTTGCTGAAGAGTCTGGTGCGTCGAGGGGATCAATACAGGGGGGCATGGAGTTTCAAAATGGTGGGGAATCATCGTCATCGCATAGCAGCGATGTTTATCGTGCCGGTCCACCAACTATCCGGGCGCCATGAAAGTAAAATCTATACCGGTATCTCTAAAAAGTAGCTTTATTCATGGCGGACATGCGGATATTTTGAGAAAAGGGGGGGGGGGCGGGAGTGGAGGGCTTTTAGCGATAAATTTATTCACCCTGATGTATATATGGAGCGCGAGGATTCATCGTTTTCTAAATTATCGCTCGAATTCATTGATTTTTAACGATTCATCAAGAGGCCGATAGAGTACTTGATGACCCCAAGCTGGTTCTTACCCAGGTTCAATCCTAAAAAATTATCATCATCGAACTTTGAATAAAAGTGATTAACGAGTGGACAGGCTCGGAAATGCATCGCGGTTTGCTGAATGAAGCTGATGAAACAAAGGCATTGTTCTGAAGATGAACAAACGGTTGGGCAATGTTTCGGCGGGGGGGGGGGGGGGCAATCATTAGTTGGAACGACAGGGCTGTCGGAAAAACCAATGACTTATCACGAGAAACTAGAAAACCTCGGGGGCATTGATATAATTGATATATAGACATATTGGATGGTTTGAGAGATTTGCCGGACGTTAATGATAGTGAAACGTTTTTGCCTTCTATTATTTTATTCGGGCTTTCTGATCCAATAAAGAGTAATAAATGAAGTATACGTAATTGCGTTGAGTACGCTCGTTTGCGCTTACTTGTATCTCATTTTAAGATGGAAATTAAAGAATAAAAATTTCATCGATACGTTTACAGGAAACATGTCATGCAGATTAATATATGTATTTGTTTTTTTCGCATTATATTTTTGGTACTCACGTTTTAAACCGAACTAACTGAAACAAGGACATAAGGCTCTCTTGGTAGCAACGACTTTTTTTAGATCACATTTTTAGTTATTAAGAATTTTATCGTTTTTTCATCTTTTTTTCTCTTCCTCTTCTTCTTCTTCTTTTTCTTCTTCTTCTTTTTTTTGGATTTTCTTCTGTTCCCTTTTACGTTTTTTCTCCCAATGAGTTTTTTTCTTTCTTCTTGTCTTTAAAATTTACCCCCCCCCCGTTTTTTTGTTTTTTTGTTTTTTTTTAAATCTAAAGATTTTTCTCAAAACTTGTTAAAAATATACTTTAGTCATATCTTTACAATTTTATTCGTCTAAAGAGTTAGGTTTTTGTTTCTTTGTAATTTTTGTTGTTTCCTCCCTTTGTTTCTTGACCGTGCGTGTAAGTTTGTATACTTTTTTTTTTTTTCTTCTAAGGCAATGCTTTCTCCCTTTTTTCTTTTCTTGTATAATTTCGTTTCTTCCTTCTCGCTCGTCCTCGCTGTTCACTCACTTTTTGGCTTCGTTTTTTTTTTTGATTTTTTTTCTTTGTTTTTAGTTTTTTTTCTTATCACTCGTCGTTCTCTCTTTTTTTTTTGGTTTTTTTTTTATTTTTTGTTTTTTATTTTTGAAAATTTCGAAATGAGACAAAAGTTCCGGCAAATCAACGATGGTGAATTATAAATATACTTGGCGCGCGATTTTTTTGTTTGTTTGTTTGTTGGTTTAGTTTTTGCTTGTTTTTTTTTTTTTTTGGTTTCGAAAAGGTTTCAGAATTTGAGTTGTTTATCAGACTTTTGTTTATCGCACAGACAAAAATTCGATATTTATGCGTGTGCGTTTATATGGTATAGTACTGGTTTTTTTTTATTTATTGTGGTTGTTGTTGTAATGTTCCTTTACAAACGGCGGAAATTAATTTTTCAATGAAATAATTACTATTGTAACACATAACAACACAGTGCGACGCGTCTGAAACAGATAAATGCCGGATCGTGTGTGACCGGTCGTCGATGGTTTTAGATTAAGAGGTCGTGATCGACGTTAGCGGTCACAAAGAAGCTGTTCGAGGATCTCACAATGCAGGATCGAAGGCATATCCTTATCCCAAATGTTCTCCCTAATTCGCCTAATTGTCCACGAAAAAAAATTATAAAATTCTATAAAAAAGTTGTAATACAGAATACAGTGATAGTTGAATTGCGAATGTTGTTCGTATTAATCAATGCTACAAATTTCCCACACCCAAAGTAAGTCCTCACACATCTATGTATAACCCTAAAGTAATCTTCCTTATAGTGGAGTGAAAAATTTTTATAAGAAAGGGACAAAGTGGATCATAAAAATGATCGTGAAATGGTAAATCATTACGAGACTTCTGATCAGTAATCATGAACATCCGTTTGAAGTATTTTTCAAACAGCCGATTGCCCAGTAGCAATAACTCGTCTCAAGCTGTTTCGCATATTTGAATATCCCGCGTGCCGGTTGAAAAAGCCCGGCAAGGAGAGATCCACGTGACCGTCTGAACGAATAAGCGTCTTTGATGCGTCGGTCTCACCCAACCCCTTAGATCTCCCCCCCCCCCCACATCTAGTCATATCGTTTCGTCCTGACTCCCGCAATGTTCCCTCGGCATCTCTTCCGACGCCCTTTTCCTATTTTCGCGCCACCGTCGTGGTGTTCTTTCGCGGCGCCGTGTAACCTCCTTGCATCGGACGTTGGTAAGACGCATTCCTGACCTCGCTTCGTATCCCCCCCCCCCCCTCCCCCCGCCCTCCCTCGCGTAGTTTTCGCGAACCTTCCTCATGGTTTATCGCGTTCCCGCGTCGCTTTCTCCCCAAACTTTTCTGGCCATTCGTTGGTCATCTCTACGGCAGCCACGTGCCGTATATACCCCGACGAGTCCCTCGAAACTTTCTCAAGACACTTTCACGATTCGTAAACTTATCTCTCATCCCAGCTCTTCCCCCCTCCGCCCTCTCGATCATCGACTGAGTGCTCTCGCGTAAAGCATCACTGAACGTAATCACAAGAGTTGTTGAAACAAACGCGTCCCGTCGCTCATCGGGCTGTCACTCGTGCCTCACGAAAATCTGATTTCCGTTCAAGTGCACCACTCTCATTTAACCGTAACGCGCACCCCGTAAATTTTTATGAGAGAAATGAACCCCCCCCCCCCCCCCCCCCCCCCCCCCCAATACAAGAACGTAAAGTTTCCCGCGCAAAGAAAAACTCGCGGCCTTCGATCCTGCCCCCCCCCCTCCCCCTCCACGCCTCTGTAAGATCCTCAAGCTTCCTTCAGAAACCAGCTCAATCGTTTTCCTATACGGAGGATACTACCCCTCATCCCCCCACCCCCTCCCTATCTTAGGGATTGCACCCCCGTTATACGCGAACTCTTTGGGTTTTATTTGTTTTTCGTTTCGTTTCATTTAAGTTTATTCGTCGTATGATTGATTTTAAAGATTCGCAAATGAATTAAACACATATTAATCCCGTGATTTTGATTATAACCTTGGATAGAGGCATTGCGAGCATCCCCGTGTCTGAGTAGCAACTGCGCCGTGGCCCCGTGCCGGGCGTCCCCACCTCACCTCGTTGGACTCGCCACACACCGCGCGCCTCGCGGCCACCTCACCAAAACCATCCAAACCCGTACCAACCCTCTCGGACAGTACGGGCCGGTCGTGCTGGCGCTTACCCCCTATCACTCTCTCTCTCTCTCTCTCTCTCTCTCTCTCTCTCTCTCTCTCTCTTGTTGCACTCCCTTTTACTGTGTTCATCCCCTATCATCCCTTCGTTCTCTGCGTTAGTTTCCTCTCGCTCTCGAACGTTACCAATATCTATCTTGCTTTTGGAGAGTCCAGCGAACGACCATGGTGAGTGGCCACTGCTGCCCTGATGGAACGGTGGGAAAAGAGAGAGAGAGAGAGAGAGGGGGGGGGGCACATATCCTCACCCTGACGCTCAAATTCAAAAGCTACCAACACCAGGGCAAGCCTCACGTATATATATATATATATATACGACGGTACATAGCTTTCTCTGGCTACGCGCAACATACATACCCTCGAAAGCTTGTGCGAACGCTCTTGCGGGAGCGAGATGGAACGATCGGTTTATCCGTTGTTGTGCGTCAGTGTTGCTCAATTCGTGTGCACATTGTCCGGTTGTACATAAACCGACACATCGAACATTCTGCGCGCGCGTATGTGTACAACGTGGGATTTTCCATAGATTTACAATTCACGTATATATACGAATACAATGAAGGATTTGTGCCTACCGCGAATGCATATAGGGAACGCATTCTAAAGCATCCATCTACATGGATGCGTGTACATGGAATTTGTCCATTTACGCATATACGTTTGCATTTATGCACACTCGCATGGATATTTATACGTACAGCAATGCGTGTATCTCTTATACCATCTATATCGCACTAAAATTTTCTACATGAAGCAGCGAAGCCCCTATCGTATGCTCTGCAAATTCCTTCTAAATTGCACCGAAATTTCAGATTTTACAGAGCATGGAATTTATCGAAATTTAACAATTACTGTTGCAACAATTTAACTGGTTGAGGGTTAGGCTGATGAAAATTTTTTTCGTTACTTTGGGCAAGTTTTTTTTTCAGTCTCGTCTTGCCGAGGGAACTGATGTTTTTTTTTCTCTCGATACAGTACCGAGCCGAAATTTAACGCTCACTTTGAACCTCTTGTAGTGTAACTCTCAAGGGGTTGGGCTGTGTTAAGGATAGTGGTTTCTATTTTAAGGGAACGTGGAGACCAACCTTGACGCTAAAAGTGTCACAAAATTTTATGATTTACCAAATTTAGGTTGAAAGTAGGGTTTGTTTTTGAAAATCTACTTCAACGCTTGAAACCCCACTTTCAAGCTCAACTTGGTAACTCGAGAAATTGTGGAAAGTTTTACCATCAAAGTAGGTTCTCATATTGCATTGAAATATAACATACTTTGTCATCTTTAACCCATATGGAGTTGCGCTTCTAGAGGTTCAGAGTAGAGGTTCAATTTTGACTTGGGAAGATTCGATGATGATCATTGGATATCCCAGATCATTGTTAAACAGCATCGCTGCGTATGGTGATGATATGTAACGAGTCTTGACATCAGCGTATCGCTGCTGCTGCTGCTGCTTGATACAGTTCAAGCCAATGACGTTGGACGCCCTCGTATACTTGGAATCGTAGCAGCGACCACAATCCGCGCGTCGCGCCTCAAGAAGGGCCTGCGTGCTTTGCCGCTTGCTGGGAAATTCAGCGCCTGGATTCCTTGCCCTCGGGCTATCCTTTCCTTCGCTGTCCTCTCCAATATCACTGACTCACATCCGCGAGGACCGATACACCATCATTACTGCTACTACATTACTGTATGTACGATTTATACATGGAATCTATGTATTCAGAACGTGTACGAACGCTATGAACGCCCTACGTTGTTACATCATCATGTTCATTCGACTCTCGTGGGGGTTTATCCATCAGCGGAGAATCCGGACGATGGAACGATGAGGGGCACGAATAACGGAAATTCTTCAGCACAGCATTTTCGTTGGGCGGGATGATGGTTCGGGAGTTGGCCAGCGTAAAAATTGAAGCTTGGGATTTTTATTCATCATACGAAAACTCGTATATCAATCGACCTATTCATCTAAAATCTTCCAATCACTTGCTCTCTCTCTCTCTCTCTCTCTCTCTCTCTCTCTCTCTCTCATTCTCTTAAAGGTTCTCACCATACCAAGTTCAGATAGACGAGGACCAATTAGTGATAGTACTGCACCGGGATTCCCAAGATTGTAAATCGAGCTGATCCACTCTAGCATGCGGGTCATGACGTTTGGCAACTGAATACGATAACAAGAACAGCCATAGTCTGTATCTTTCTACCCTACGTGGTGTAATACAGAGACCGTGAATAACTAAATGATGGGCAATATTAGTTGTATTCGTTACTCTATTCTGTTTGGCTCACAGAGCCATGATATTTTCGCTAATGTTCCTAGAGGCTTTTAGATATTTCGGTTGGCATATCGCTAAGGATTGATGACGATATGCTAAGAAACTAAAATATCCTCGATAAAACATGAACATCGACTCTAAAAGTTCAATGAGCTTGTACAAGTTTTAGTGATTGTCATCATTGTAGAATCCAATATTGTCAAAATTAATTTGAAATGTTGCGGTTATTCAAGGTCCACGTTCTATTCGGTGAGGGAGCTTGCGCACTTTGAAGTGCGAAAAATGGGACTTTTTCAAAATTTATTCTCCAAACGTAAAGAAGGTTTGGTGGTCTTCAATTTCACACATATTGTACCTTCAAGTGTATAGGTTTTTTTTTTCAAAATTGTTCGAACATCTATTCTAAAAAGAATGGAGTCCGCAACACTATATGATAGTGTCTGCCTAGATGCTCGACTCTCTCTGTTGAAACTCTTTCTCCAAAAGAACAACTTCTGGTTTCCTGCGACCTTTACTCCAGTCAAAGAATCTTATTAAAACATCTTGGACACATAGGTGACGCCAGATTAGGGTAAACTATAGATGTCTTTCTATGGGACTAATATCAGAGGAATCCTATAGGCCCTGGGACAACGGAGTCTTGTGAAGCTCCGAGGAACACAAAGATATTTCAGAATAGTCAAGTCGCTTCGTTCTCCACGCTCTATATTCACGTCAAGACATACCGGTGCCTTGGTCCATAATCCACGAGAGCGTTAGCTTCGCCCGCGTAATTGTATCAATTGTCTTAGTCGGCGAACGCAGACACCCGACAGTCGTAACAGCTATTCGACCGTTACCCATGTTTTCAACGTCTCGCTGTATGGTATACGTACTCTCTGATCTCAGTATCCAACTGCTGCCACGAATCATGGCAATCATCTCTTCGTTCTGGACTCCCTTATAACTCAAATGCCACGTGAGCTGTGTGTATCTTGGATGAAACCCGTCACTACGACGCTGCTGTTTCTTTTGTTGTGTCGGAACTCCATGTATACTTTCCGTACTTAACAATCCTCATTCGTCCACGAGGGACGATCCAGATGAAAAAAAAAAAAAAAATAACGACTTCAGCAACCGAATGAGAGTTTGACCTGGATTTTTATTTTCCACAACTTGGTTACACGTGGAATACTGGTCGAGGAAGAGGGGAGGTTTTTTTTTATACTTCGCGTAGGTATGTAACCGTGCTGGGTCCCAGGCTGCAAAGGGATTAATTTGCATACGGTGGACCGGGGTCGAAACGCCGAGATCTCCTGCTGCAACATTTATTTCTCGTATATCGCAGCTCTTAACATCGCTTAACATCGCTAATTTGAATTGAACACTCAGTTCGAATCTCGCGGGCATCCTGAAATATGATTCACCTCAGAGGAAGCCAGAGCTTCCTCTGAGGTTGAACTTGATTTGTGTTTTTGTTTTTTTTTTTTCTAACGCTTGCTGTATGACGACGCGTATGGACGTGTGACGTTGAAAGAAAGACGAGTAAAAAGGGTCGCCCGAGGGTTCGTTATAGAAAACATACGGTTCGCAGGTCAGGTTGACCATCAACCGTGCATAGTATCAGCGCTCAGGACCATCATTCCATCACAGTCTTCGGCCAATTTTCGGGGCGCTTGGATAAAACAATGGGGGGGGGGGGGGGCACGAATGCTGGAGTGTTCTTTTTTGTCGAGACAGCTGCGCTCACCCGGAACCCCGAGGATTCACAGAACCGGGCGATGGACATGGGGTGAGATTTAGGTCCGTGTCATCATTATTATTATCACAGTTGTGATTATGACTATCATCGGACTCGCGCATCCGGACAAACCAATGGTCATATAATATAGGGAAAGGTGTGCGCACGGTTCGAATTTCTAGTGGCCCCTTTTAAGAACTGCTGTTTCATTCCAGGCAGCAGATGCGTAGAATTTACATGGCTGTATATGGATCTGACTGGTGACGATGTATGGAATACCATATGGTTCAAAGATCACATAAATTAATAACTAAGGCAAAAACATGATAACTCATATACTTTCTTGAATAATATCGTATCATGGAACCAATGAATCCATAATTGAAAGATTTCCCAGTGTATGCACGATTTAAAAAAAAAATGCTTACGCAAGGCTCTCGATTCTAAGATTTTCATAGATCTCGTTTTATTAATTTTTTTCTTCCTTCTTTGTTTCATCTCCGTGGCAAGTAATGTCACAGCTGGCCTGGAAAATGTTTGGTACGGTGACTCGCGATGGTCGGAACGTCTTTATATACTATATATATATATATATATATAAGATCCAGAATGAATGGACGATCGGTGAGTCTTTGCGACAAGTAGTCTAAGAAAATCAGCGGCGTCTCTCGCCCACCTCATGTCACCCTCTTGGCTAGTCGCCTAATGACCGGGAGGCTCCGCTTGGTTATAGAGATGGAGCGGTTTGCGCGGATGGGTCGTAGCCCATATACAGAGGGTGGATCGGTGTATAGACGACGGGGTGGCTCGCCACGAACGTCCTAAGGGTAATTAGTAAAAACAAAGAACGTTCAACGAGGACCTTCCTCTCCCCGTTCGGCCCCGCTCGACAAAGCAACCGCGCACAGAAATCGCGAAATGGCCGGGCTCTACTCCGAGTGAAAGAGGGGAAGACGAAGAACGCTGGGCTCGCGCTCTTAGTCTTGCAAGCGATAAAATCTAAATGGGAAAGTAATCTTTGCGACTCTGGGGACCAACGAAGAAAGAGACAGAGAGAGAGAGAGAGAGAGAGAGAGAGAGAGAGAGAGAGAGAGAGAGAGAGAGAGAGAGAGAGAGAGAGAGTTCCTGAATTTTTCTATAAATTTTTATTTCCCTGTATTGCTCTCTTTTCTCGAAATGAGAAATTCTGTCGTTGCTCTTTATTTTTTCTACGTGATCTAGGAACCAGAGAGTATATGGACATTGCAATGGTGAGACCGAAGGTTATAATTATATAACGATTCCGGTAGTTTCACAAGTTGTCTGTGGTCAGGACCTCACGAACCATCCAATCTACCGCTTATATCATATGTTAGGTTTGGCTCATATGCCTACGGGTCACGCAATAGGTCAATTTAAACGCGACACTTTTCACTTTGATACGAATCGCAATCGTGAAACGGAAAAATCGTTAATTATGATTGATTTCAATTTTTCAATAATTAATTACAGTTAGATCGGATCAACAATAGCGACAGATAATTATTATACGCGTAAGTATAATTAATTTTAATCAACAATAATTATCATGGTAGTCCTGACATTTCAATCATTTGAAATTTTCGTAGCTCGATTTGTTAATAAATTCGAGTTTCATTATTCATGGACCTGTCGGCAATAATTCAGGATTAGTTGTATGGGCATTTAGAAAAAAAATAGCCCTTAAAAATCGGCCTTTTAGTCTGGGCACTTATGGCAGATGCTTCAATGACATTTTCTCGGCAAAATCGGATCAAAATAGCATTGAAAAATTCTCTCACCAATAATCGCATCACTCTTTCAACAAAAATGATTTACAAATACTTCATTGTACTTTGAATTATCAGAAAAAATATTTAACGTTAAACTACCGATAGAGCGTTGGTTACGCTTTTATTTTCCCTTTTTTTTTCATAATTTTCGTTCTCTCTCTCTCTCTCTTTCAGCCCTATTTCATTATAATTCGATTATGCAAGGGTGAACATGGAATGTTTGACGAGAGTGCATGGGGGCCGAAAAAAAATTGTTAATAACAGAGTAGACGGTGAGTGAAGCGCGGGTGGAGAGTCGCGGCGAGAGGGAGAAAGTGCACTGTGGCGGTGTTTGTACGTAGGGTTGTAATAGCTTTGATTTTGTTTTCTCCATAACATCCCTATGCACGAGAGAAAAGCCCGTAGCGCTCGGTACACGCGCGTATCGATCGGTGAATATTCGCGACACGGGCACGGCCCGTAGAATATAATTTTTGAAAGGTCTCGTCGTTTCGCGTTGTTATAAACGTTAAAGGAATCGATTGCCAACAGTACCAAACCATTTACTTTTAGTTATCGAATTAATTTCATGCAAACGAATTATGCTGTCGTCTCACTCTCCCGAGGCAGCTTTAAACATTTTGCTTGCGATCCACGCTATATTTGCAATAAATACAAAAACGTACATATCGTAGATAGTTAAAAAATCTATATTCATACACGTATTATTGTTTAATATTGTATATTCACATATACAAATCGACAAAGAGTTCGTCACGTCGAATAGAGTTTCCTTTTCTTATCCGAAATATAGCTTTACGACATTTTTGCATATTTTTGAAAGGAAAGAAAAAAAAAAAAATTGTTTAAATTTGGCCGTTGGAAAGGATTACGAGTGACGTTGACACATGTTTTACAATGCATCGGATCAGAGTTTGAGCGAATGATGCTCAAACAGTGCAGGGAACTTGGCTCACCTTGCAGCATGACCATGCACCTCGTGTGCATTTATCGTTCGATTTTCAGCACGTGTGACACTGCACGAACAACCATCACAGCAGCATAGGAGAATACGCCTAGCGCTACCTGACCTACTACTAACCCAATCAGCCTGGCCGATCCGAAGGGTCCTGGGACAATGTGATTTCACGTATACATCTTCCACCGTCCCATACTATCGATTCTCACCGAGACATTGGTACAGCTATTACTATACCCTTTTTATATATATATGTATATAATATTCTGCAATTTCCGTTATCCAGCAAAATTTACGTTCCCACGAGAGAGAGCGCAAAATGTAAATTATATTTGTTAAAAAAGCCACTAGCGAAAGTTTCGATTTGCCACAAGGTTTCGTGTGCTAATCGAATGAAAACAAAAATTTCACTCCCCGGCATGAACCGAACCAAGGTCCAAGAAACTTGGACCCCTTTATTCCGTTGAATTATTATTTTTTCCTTTCTCCCTTTTCTTTCTCGTCTCTTTTTCCAACCGCAATTTGCGGCCAATTCAACCGCGAAGCCGAATAATTTATCTGGCTGTCTCCGCCAACCTAGAGGAATCAGATCTACTTTCTTAATAAAGAGAGGGACAGAGAGAGGCAGAGAGAGAGAGAGAGAGAGAAGGAGAAAAAAAGAATTAAAAATTTGGGGCATCGTAGAACTAGCCGAAATTTTCTTTATAAACTAATGCGATGCCTTATACTCTTCGCGGAGATGGTGTGAATCACGGTGACACAATCTAAAAAAATTTGTATTAATATAATAAAATATATCGTTCAATTTTACATGATTGTATTTTTAACAATTTTTTTACGCGCACATGGCCTTGACCACGACAAAATTGCAAATTTATTTTTCAACATTGTGATATTGTCAGGATTTTGTAAAATTCATTGTTAATTTCGAGTGATTTATACCGGATCATTGTTATTCACGAAAATTGAGAATATCAAAAATCTTGGAAGATCGATTTTCCGCATGGCTGCGTATACGTCGCATATTCTCAGCGACTCAAATTCTTTACTTTTGCATACTTATGACGTAACGGCGGGATGAGATTCTTCATCCCAGTGATTGCTCGTTATTTCTGACAATGCACAACAAGGTAGGAAAAAAATAAAACGAAAAACTTCTTGATTCGAAATCAATGTAATAAAAAAAAGAAAAAAAAAAAAAGAAAAAATGCTTTGTGTCGGGAGATTGAATTAACGGAGCGTGGGAGTATCGTCCCGGTAGCCCTCATTCAACTGTATCCTGATGCTTTTCATGAAGGCATGAGCGAAAATCTTTTGTTGAATACGCCTGCTGCACGTGAGGATATCTTGCTGGGAGGGATTGAACGCGGTATGAGTCGCGTGATCGAGAGCCCGGGCAAACCAATAATTTGGTAACTCAGACTTGGAGTCCGGGATTCGATCGGGATGGGATGCAGGACTCTCTGGCGAGGAGGCATCAATCTCGCAAGTGTACCTGACGAGGCTGCGAGGTGAGACGACAAGCCGGTGCACCGCGTCGGCTTTATCGTCGTGGTAACAGTGAGACCCTCGTACAGCCAGATGTCCCGGCAAAGCCAGAGGGAAGATTTTCTCAAAGACTCTTCGGGATATATATATATATATATATATATATATATATATTCACGTAATGTTTGGTGGTTCGGGCATATGGAAGACCAGCGCGATCTGGTCGCTGACCAGCCTAGCAATACGTCCTGGTCAAAGATGAATGAACGAACGGACTAGTGTTGGAAAGACAGAGAAAGCAGGAGGCATCCTCGGGAATCCCATCCGAAATCGAAGCAGCTGCTCTGGCACAACCAGAATATCGCGTTCGGTGAGGCAGACTCATGAAATTACTGTGATTCTCCATTCGGGCAGTATATACATGTGTATATCGTACAGCTTAACGTATAATTTGATACGATGTGACGGCGCGAAATGAAATCTTGATTATAAACACAATGGTCTTGATGCTCTTTCTCTTTCTCTCTCTCTCTCTCTCTCTCTCACTCTATTTCTTCAGACTTTTGCGGCAAAACGTCGATATATTTTGCAATAATTTTATTAATTTATCTATTACGCACATTTATGCGATTGTCTTTTTTTTTCGTTCGAGATCGTATCGCGATGCTCATTGGCTATAATGGAGACTGACCCCCCCCCCCCCCCCCCCCCGCTATTGTGCCCGGCTAAAATGATGCGCAGTCCTTTGGACAGACGTATATACGTAAATATGATTATTGAAATAAGAAGACAAGGAATAAAAAGAGACTGAATCTTTGGGATGATCCTAACGTATGATTTTGCACAGAATTCTGAATTATTATTAGACTTCTTGTACGCTTCCATGCCATAAAAATTTATCTAGGATATGGTTTTTTTTTGTTCGTCTTGAATTGACATTGGTAAAATAAAAATAAAAAAAATAGTCCAGACGTTTTCCATGAATTCAAATTTAAAAAATAAAATAAAATTGAAAATTCAGATTTCCAAAAACTGTCAGTGTGATTCGATTCTTTTATTGGAAATCTCAAAATTACGGAGCCAGAGTGCATGGAAATTTTCATGAAACAGGATCGCAAATCGCGATGTTAATTTTTTGAAATTTCTGTTTCCGTATTTTTAATTGCGATTCACGCTTCTCGATCAGTGATATCCGGTGAATGAAAAATGGTCATCAAAATAAATGATAAATCTTACCATTTTATCAAGCTGGATATTTCGATTTTAAGCGTGGATCAGCAACAATTTTTTCGTTGACAATCCGAATAATTTCTTTGAACTCCCGCGAGGATACTTATAGGAGGTTGGCTCATGCACGGTTTCTTGAACTTTTTCAAATTTTCATTCATCAAACAGGAGCCTCGGTCTCTAATTTAGAAAATTAATTGAAAAAAAATCATTCCAATCCAACGAATCATTCGAATCCTTTTGTTCATTACTTTTCAAATGCTTCTAATTTTTCTCAATCTTACATAAATTTCTTTGTTTAACCGATAAAATAGTGTCCACGGTAGCCGTACATCACGCGCGCCTAATGTGGCTGGGTCTTTCTTTTTCTTTTTTTTTTTTTTTTTTCCTGCCAGGAGAGTTAAGAAAGCGAAAGAAAGCGCGTCGTGTCTTATCTCGGGGTATCTGCCTCTGCAGACCTGTGGCTGCACTTGCGCTTGGGTGTGTTTCGGCCTCATAATGAAATTTCAGCGACTTTTCCCGGACCGTGCGGGCACCGACGATGGAAAGTTTTAAGAGTGCGAAAGTAGACACGAGACCGCGGGACAAAAGATTTCTCGCGATGGTCCCTCGAGGCTCACAGCTCAAGGGGAATAAAAACGAGGAGGGATGGGAATGGTTTTGCCCGAAGATTTAGGAGGATAATAAATCCCAAGGTTTTCGGTCATCTCGAGTGCCTTTAACGTGTCGGTTGTTTGTTATAAAATTTCATGAAAAAAAAAAAAAATAATGATAATAAAAATCCTGTAAATTTGTTTTCTGCACACGAACGTTTATGATAATTTTTTTTCTTATCTCGAGTTGTTAAATTCGAATGAGGAATTTCGAGCGACGGAGAGTCCGAGTGAACGAAAATAACGACGAACGTCTCGTTATCCGTTTACTTCCTATTTAATTGAAAGCAAAGTCTGTGGATTTTTAATTAAGGAAAATTCAAGATCGTGACCCCCAGTTTTTCCGTCGTCGTCGTCGTCGTCGTCGTCCTCGTCGTCGACGTTGTCGTCATCTCCTCGTCCTCGTTCGTTCGATGCTCAGTCTGCTTTTTCGTACGTCCATCTATCGACGAGAAATTGCAGCGGAGGATCCTTTACCCCGCTTGCCTGATGGTCGCCTCCTCCACAGCCTCCTCAAACAATTTTATAATTGATTTCATTTTCATTTATTTTAACTCTCGCCTCAACGCTCCTTCTCTCTCTCTCTCTCTCTCTCTCTCTCTCTCTCTCTCTCTCTCTCTCTCTCTTATGCACTATACTCCTCTCGTCTCGCGATGCTCCCTCCTCACAGCGTGCCTGAAGAAGAGGCTCCCGTCGACCCCGCAATCAATTTAATGTTTTAATTAAGAGTGTATCCGCGAAAAATTAGATTTTAATCGGATCCGCGAGGGCATCGGTATGGTTTTTCAGTCAAAACTCTTCTCAGTTTCATTTAGCAGATTCAATTTCCATGTAAATACAACCCTCGTTCCCTCCTTTATATTTTTATCCGGGAATTTTTTTTTTTTTTCTTAATTCGATGATATTGTTATTCTTTTTATTTTTTTTTATTTTTTAATTTCATTGGTCCCGCAGATAATGGTTGTGGTATATATATGCGCATATGTCAGTGACGGCAAAGACCGAATGAAAAATATGACTGAATTGTGCGAATATCGCCCGCACCCGGTTTAAGGAATTCCTTTTATGAGGCGTTACACTGCTCAGTAATGATTGTCTTTCTTGTATATTGCACTTTGAGTAATCTAGTTTATGCTGGGAAAAATTACACAGCAGAGTCGGTTACGGAATATCAGAAATGAAAATTATATAAACGAAAATCCAAGTCTGATGCATATATGGCGCTTACGACAGAAGCAGCGCAGACTCCATCTTTGACAGAAGAATTCACGCGCTTGAAAACCTAAGCAATAAAATATGAAAAGTGTACTACGTATTCTTGGGGTCATGTCGTACTCTGTTCGGCATAAAAACAAAAGTTGGATCACCGAGTATTTTGTGGAGCACAATAATCGGCGATAAATGTGATAATTCGAACGATCAAATTTTCGTCGATAAACATTTTTTTTAATTTTCCATTGTGCCGCATCAATTTGACCATTTGAAAAAATGTCAAGGGGGGTGGGGGGGGGGGGGGGGATGACGGGCAAAAATAAAATTTAAAATCTCATTGTGGTCCGTCCGAATGGAAGTATCAATTTATTCTAAGCCCGCGGTGACTCGTCAAGTGGCCGATCCAAAAAATCCACCATTTTGAAATGCTATTGCTAGAGCATATTGCGCAAGCAACGGGACAACACACACGAATTTATATTTGGCATGGACGGCACACTCTCCGCCTCGTGCCCTTTCTATAGCGCCACACGAGCTCGCGATATTCCTTTTTATCGGTTATTCCGATGAATCAATTTTATAATATGCTTTTTTTTTTAAATTTTTATGGAGAAAAAAAAGATGAAAAGAAAAGCGCCGAGCATTCTTTACGTCCATGTTTGGAGTATTTCGATAGTGCGCCGTAATTTTTTTTTTTTTGTTTTTTTTTTTTGTTTTTTTCGTTCGAAGCGCATCAAGGTTTGGTGTTATTTT
This sequence comes from Rhorus exstirpatorius, assembly GCA_963564615.1. Lineage (NCBI taxonomy): Eukaryota > Metazoa > Arthropoda > Insecta > Hymenoptera > Ichneumonidae > Rhorus > Rhorus exstirpatorius. The sequence continues at coordinate 21,908,476 of OY751318.1, forward strand.
TAGGCGTGAGTTCGAGACGCCGGCTCTTTTAATACTTACAGAAAAGTTTCGCCGTTCTAGAATCTATTCTCGAGTGTTACGCAACTATACCGTGTGTTCGCCGGCCAATGCATTTGTGCATTCGGCCACCGGCAAAGTGTATGGCCGATGTCGGATATATTACGGAGAAGCCGAAGCGCAAAAATGTTTGTTTTAACACGCGGCTTTCCGTGCCCCTCCCTCGACCCCGGGCTCACCTCCTCCACACCCCCCCCCCCTCCACACCTCAATACACTGCCTGTATGCATTTCTCTTCTATCCAGCCTTGAATTATTCGGAATGTTAAAATTTGTAAAATTAGATTTTACCGCTTAGAGACTTCGTCCTTATGCGCTTCTATGATGGCGCGAGCTTTCGATCGTGAAAATTCTCGTATAGAAAATTTCGCTTCGATTATATTGTGCGTCGTTGCTTTTCTTGCGAACTTCCCGAGCTCGATTTGTCTTTGAAATTCTTCACCACGAATAATTTGAGAGAAAAAATCACGGTCGATGGAAAAATTATTATCAATGAATGTTTCATTCAAAGAGACTATTTTTTTTTTTAGACGCAATCAAACAAATGGTATTTATTTTCAGGCAAACGATTCGTGGATCTATGACCAGTGGAAAAAGTACACAGGACGTTTCTAGGACATATATCGTCCTAGGTAAATTATTAAAGATCACACTTGTTTGCATTTTGAGAAAAACAGAAAAAAAAAGGACGGTTAGCTAAAGTGGTCGCAATTTTGGTTTCGAATCGCGGGTTGTGACTTTACTTTGTGCTAATAATTGTTATCGCAGTCGTTTCGGCTTAAAAATTTTACTTCGTTCATGAGATTGCGAGATTGAATGAATGTGGGCAGAGTTAGGGCTATCTGAAATTGAAACCAATTTGGCTTTCCGCGTGAGGGAGAAAAAAAACGAAATGTATTTTTCATTTGCAAAAAAAAAAAAAAAAAAAAATTAACGTCTCTATATTTTGGGGAGATACGAAGCCCATAGTAATAAATATATCAAGTAACGATTACTATATATTTTTGATGATTATATTATTGTATTTTCTTTTTCAAGTAATAATAAATTAATACTTCAACGAATGGATGACAGTATGGAAATTGCACTCCATTTGCAAATTCGTAAAGAATTCTCACGAGTCATTGGTATATATGCCTAATGGACGTTCTAAAAAGCTTCTCAGTGGTATGACCCCTGGGGGGGGATTGGAGAAATGTAAAATTTCAAAATAGTCCCGAAGGACGAGGAAGAAGACAAAGAAAGTCATGGACAGTGGAATAAGTATACGCGCAGGAGAGCACTGTCAGGAGAGACGAGAAAGCGAAGAAAAAGCAAGGGTTGTAAAACCGTGGCGGGGGAGTGGAAAGGGGAGTTTCACCCTTTTTACTCGTCCAACGGGATACGGCAATGCCACATTTTTCACCCTCCATTTTTACGCTATCTACCGTCAGCCTGCAGCACACCCCCAACCCTTAACCAACCTCCGTACCGAAAACCACCCCTTGCATATCCCTCGAACCACTCGACAGGCCTATTCGATCGTTTTGATCAATAATAGCAGATCGGGCTGGTCGAGCATAAGGGTTCTGTATTTTTTTTTTCTAACCCCCACCTACCACTCACCCAGTATATATGTATATATATAAATATATCTCGATTTCATTTTATTTTTCATGGCGTGTGTATTTTTTTCAATTTTTTTTTTATCCCCTGATTTATTTACCCCATCTCATATTTGACGCTTGACAAATTCGCGTTTCGTTCTAGATTTCATTGAAGGTCAAATGTGTCCTCTCCATTTGATAATTGAAAAATCATCGAATGATCTTTCGGTCTCGTCAACATCCCTTCTTTTTTAATTTTTGTTTTTATTTTTTATTGAAAATTTACAGATTTTTCGCAATTATGGTGATCCTGCCCTTCTCCGAGAGGAGAAGGGCAGGATAGGACGGACAAAAAGAAGAAACGGGAAAAAAAGAAATGTCAAAGACTCAATTTCCGGGAATTGATTTCCGCTGGTAGGTTGATGTTCCACGGATTGAATCTTCATCTGCGTTTCTGTCCTAGCACCAATGAATGAAAACTAAGAAGAACTGATGCCTTGATAATTTATTTTCTTATTCAATTGTTAATGATAAATTTACGAAAAAAAAAAAACAAAAATTATTGTTCAATGATATTCGACAAATGTGCTATTTAGAAGGAAGCCATTGATTATTTTTTTGTGCCACCCTTTTTTTTTCACACGAGTCGTTTTGCGGTCTCGAGAGTAATTATTTTTCTGCGTTTGCTCGTGTCTCAAGCCATTTCTCCCCATCCCCAACCCTCTTTTTCACGTTATTCCGCTTGCTAGCCCCCTTCTCGGCCAAGAGATAAAGAGGTCGGTGCGAAAATTTTTCAGCCCCACCGTCCGTTGTGTTTCTCCTCGTGAGATAGAGAGCAGAAGAAAAAGGAGGATCAACCCCCGAGCTTTCACGTCTTTCAACCCTTCCTTTCGAAGGGGTAGCCTCGAAGGAAGTTTCATTCGTGAGTAACCCTTACTGCTGGTCTTCCGTCAAAATTCACGGCCCCTGCGCCCAAAGACGTATATATATATATATATATATAACATGTAAAGAAAGAGGAGAAAAAGCGACAGCAGGGTTGACGGGGGTTGAAGGTTTGAGATGAAGGAGAGAGAGTTTAAAGACAAAAAAGGAAAAAAAAACTTGAGACCCTTTCGATATTTCGAGTCACGTTCCGAGAAACTTCTGAGGTCTCACGAGGCGAGATTCAAGTCGAGCGGATGCACCATTATTTTATAAACAAATCCTCAGTTTCAACCCCTATTTTATCACCCTTGTAGAAACGATTCGATATCGTAAAATAAGCGTGAAATTAGTTGAATCAGAAAACATATTGTCACGTCGATTTCACGAATGAAAAACAAACGAATACGTCTGCCGTATAATATTCTAACTTGATCTATAATTCTGCCATTTGTGGGTAGAAAAAATTACGTCAACGCGGGGATGTATTTTTGATAAAATATTGGTTAAGAAGGGAAGTTAAAAAAAAAAACCACGACACTTCGAGTATAATTGTTTCGCAGCTCTTCGATGATTGAAATAAGGGAGAAAAGGGGGTGAATATGGTCGGTAAAATTGGAAAAATTACCTAACTTCATTTTCCTTTTCGTTAAATGTAAAACCAACGATTTATAATTCAGCGTCATTTTGACCAAAGCTCAAAGCTGCGATGCCTGCTTGCGATTAATTATTCCAATCTACCGAGGGTGTGGCGAGGTGGGGGGGGGGGGGGGGGGGGGAGAGGGTAGGTTTCATATAGCCCGCTGGTAGGGGTATATACCGATGGCAGAGCTTGGACGTAATAAACGTGAAACGAAGGGGGGGTTGTCGCGCTGGACTCGAAGCGGTGTGGGAGCGAGCGAGGAAACGAGATTGAATCTGTACCCGACCAATCGTGTTTGCATCAAACATTCATCAAAAGTATGTATATTTATAAACAGCGTGCATAAAGGCTTCGCCGAAATTTTTGTTTTTCATTTATATGCCTGAAATCAAAATAATGATAATAAAAATAATAATAGCTCGTGGAGGAAAAACGAAACGATTTGTCGAATTAATTTATATCTCTTCGGGTCACGTTGTTCGTGGTAAAAAAAATATAGAAATATATCTTTGATATTTTGAAATTTTGCAAATACCTTCGTATAAAATTCTCATAATCCCCAGAAAAAAACCATAATCCCTATATTGATATTGACGAGAAAAAAAAAAAAAAACTTATACTCGAGTAACGGGAATAAATAAAAAAAACATAATAATGCCTACCGATTATCCACGAATTATCCATCACGCGGTCATTTTCACTGTAAAACTTGAATTCACTGTCCGACAAACGTGGTGAGGCCCCCTCCCCCTCCCCCTGTTAAAGAAGAAAGATGCCCACCCTCGCAGTTGAAGTGCCGTTGACCGCTTTTGTATTTTAACTCGTGCGCGTGGAATTTTGTGCGTAGCATCTTAGTATGCTGCGCGCCCGTCGAAAACTGACCCGTGTCCGTACCGCAAGGGGCCACCTCGTATGCAGCCACCGCAAGCTAGCGGAGTCTCACGTGGTCGGATCAACTGTACAGAACGGGCCCCACTCCCCTCCCTTCTCCTCCCGGCCTGTAGTGGACGAAGAGTGGGGTGTGGCGGATCCCGCGCGTTTCAGCTTCCTAGCGTTCGGAGATAATAGGGCGAAAACGGGCCCGAGAGGGGCCAGTTCGTGTGCCTTTACGAGGCCCCCGATTCAGGTCCAAGCTCTTAACTCGTATTCTGTTCCTATATATTCGTATGTAATATTTAGATATACATGTCTGAATACGGTTTCTCGATAATCCAGCATCATTTTGGGATGCTTGACCCACGTGAAGGCCCAGATAACCCGAAAAATCGTGCCCTCCCTCCTTTCCTCCTAGCTTGTCTCCCAATCATCGGCCAGAGGCACATTGTCAAAAGATCTTTGATCACGCGCAGGCCAAGAGCAACCCTGACGAGGGGATCGTCGCCCGGAGACACGTGAATTAATTCAAGGGGATGAACGGGCGAGCGAGGGGGGTTTTTCTTTCACGTGTCGGACGAGAAGATTGAGGGACAAGACGAGGGGAGGTCAGACGTTTTTCTTTTCTCCCGTAAGTCCCCATTTTCGGGGACCCTTTCTCTCGGTAGGGCGATCTTACAAAGTAACGTTTGGCACAAGCAGGCCTCTACGCGGATCTCTCGTATCTCGGGTTACGTGAAATTTTTGAAAATTCTTCATCGCCCCGAGGGCCCCGTGCCTAGACTGGAATGATTTTGACAAGTCGTCGTGGCTATATGCAGAATGGTGTATTATACATGACGAGGAAAAAAAAAACGGCAGTCTTGGCGTTCCCATGATACGTCCTGGCAGCTGGACAGCGTGAACAAATTGATGGACGAAAATCCGGGCCCAATCTGAAAATTTCTATTTTTTTTTTTCACCCTTGCTCTGTTTGGGCCTTCTACTCCGGGCTACGGGGATGTTTTTCATTCGCGAAAAACAGCGTCTGTATATATGCGTCGTTCCCGCGCGTTGAATGCCATACGCGGGAAAAATGGGCTTTGTGTATTACGAAAGAATAAGGCCTATAATTTTCCGTAAGTCTCGAGTGTTACCCGGGATGAATCTTGGCAGGAAGAAAATCGTCATTTATCGTTGCGAATGCATCGAAAGGGTATAACGTTATCGAACGTATTCGAATTTTTGCTTCGAGTGGAATATACTTTCGCGTAAAACTTCACGATGATTTCGAGTGATTTTAATTGAATGGTCCGTACGAGGATATCGTATTTTCGCCTTTTTCAGCGTATTCACGAATGCCACGAGCAATGACTCGACGAGTGGACACGACGCCGCAGTTTCAACCCTGTGCGTTGAGTGCTGTCGTTGCAACACCACTGTTTGCTAAATATATATATGTTCCCCGGGTTTGTGTTCACTTTATTCTATCGATCGTTGTACCAACGAGTATGTATATGTATATATATATATATATATATATATATATATATATGTACAAGACTGTACGTGAAAGGACCAAATGTGCGTGCATTCGGCCCAATGAGAATCACCCAGGGAAAATTGTCCGGCGTCAATGGAGTACTGAAATTGACCCAATACACACGTGCGAAAGTTTTTTTTTCTTTTTATAGACCGGGGCAGCTGATTTTCGCGATTTAAAATTGTCACGAAAATCTGATAGTCCAGCGGACCTTTTTTTTTGCGACAGAAATGAAAAAAATGAACAAATAAATAAATAAATAGCGACAACAAAAAAGCATTGTACATCGAGAAAAACGAATTTATTAAAATACGATAAATTTTATTCCGAATCCAACAGACAGTTTCGGCTTGTTTCAAACAAATTATTTGCTTACTGAGCGATTTTCGAAATATTGAAAATTATAAAAACGGATCTCGTTTAATTTCGAAAAAAAAAAAAAATTTATTTTGAACTCGTTTGAGACTGTTATAAGAACGAAACAAATTCGTTTTTTTTTTCCACGATATAGCAGAGGGACATCAGCGAATCAGTGGTTTGAAAATTGCCGGGAAAGGGATGAAGTACAGGTAGAAAACAAAGCTCATTATTCGCATCTTTCTTTTCTTCGCATCGTAAATAATTTATTATCGTTATCAGTGCCAGCAGCTAATAAGCGGTTTGTGTTGTGCAATTCAGCGTATATAAAGCGAGATTTTACATATTCACATCGTTATGAATTATCGACAATGTCATTTTCATAATCAATTATTATTATTCCATCATCATCATTGTTATAACTATCAATCATTGTAAATCTATTGTTATAGTATAATATTAATCGCAGATATGGTTATACGAAGCGTCATATTTTTAATAAGCTTCAGGCTTCGTCGTATACTTTAATCTTTTTTTTTTCTCGTCTGAGCATAGTCGGAAGTATTCCCTTACCTCGATGTTAACAATCCGAATCGCGAGAATCCTAGACAGTGTCACGAGAAACTGGCAGAGAGTCGAGTGGGGGGAAAAAAAGAATCGTTAACGCTGGAGGGAGAATAAACAAAAAAAAAAAAAAAAAAGAAAAGAACGTAAAAAAGGCTGCGGAGAAACGTGGTTTGCACGGACAAATGACACTCAAAAATTTTCGGACAGGAAACCGGATGCTCGACGCAAAAGGGTCTCTGCCCTCTTGAGCTTGAGGACGCTGCTCGATAAGTTCGCGCTACACTGTTTCTTCCGCGAGGGTCCAGGAAAATGTAAACACTGGCGGGACGATCTCGTCCTTGAAATCGTTAAGGGTTCACCGATCTTGATTCACCGATTAGTCGAGATAAAGTTGATTCTCGGTCTTTTTGTTGATTTTTGTTTTTCTTTGTTTTTGTCTATCGGTCCTTTTTTCCCCGCTCCCCCTCCCCCGAATGGGCCGTTCATTACTCGCGTTTGTCACGTGAATTCCGGTATTGTTGTTGTTGTTGTTGTTGTTGTTGTTTTTGGGCCTTTTTAATTTTTCATTCAATCGTCCTTCAACGAAAAGAAGGCAGCTTTCGAAAAGAAAGCAAAAAAAAAAAAACACACGTGGCGTTTCGTAGGATTTTGAAAATTTTTCTTCAATTATCACCAAAGTTGTGTAAAAAAAATTCGGGGCCAACGACGATGACGCCTGAGGACGGATATACGTGGCGAAGCGTCCCTGTCCCTGAAAATGTGCGTCGCACGAGGTTCCGAGGGATGGGGGACGCCAGCGACGCCTATCGCTCCCTCCCGCCTCAATATATCGGCCCTCATTGAGCCTCCCGCTACTTGGGAATCTCCTCTGCCCGCACAGACGATGATTACTTCCGGTTCCTCCACTTTACCTCCCCCTTTCCCCGCTCCTTTCTCTCTCGTTCTTTCTCTCCTCCAAAATCTCTTTGTTCGTCGAAATTACGCAAAATTCTTTATATACTTTTTTTTTTTTCCCAACCACTGCGACAGTATGTACATTCACACGTGATGCACTTGCCTAAAATTTTGAACCCCCGGGGGGGGGATCGTTCTTCACTCTCAGCCCGTTATCCCGTTATCATTACACTCGTTGACACTTTTCGAATCTCTCAATGTCATTTCATGGGACATTTTTTGTTTGTTTTTTTGCTTAATTAATCAAAAACCGAACTTGTTTTTATTAAAAAAAAAAAAACTATTATTATTCTTTCTTTTTGTTCGCCTTTTCATATATATATATATATATATATATATATAACGATGCGATGCGACTTTAGTCGTACGAATCACGTATACCCGTTTCGTGTGATTTTCTCGCGTCTCGCTACTTCGCGATCCGATGGCCACTATCTCCATGCGATATTTATGCGATTTATTGCAGACGCGACTTAGAAATGCATCTAATACGGTGCACGCCGCATAGTATGCATGTGCACCTTAGTAGCGGAGGTGGTGGCAGCAGCGGCGGCGGTTTTAGGCGGCCAGCGGCAACGACGGCGACGGCGACGACGACGGCGACGACGTAAACGTAGACGACGACGACGACGACGAAGACGGCAACCACGACGGCAACGAGGTAGTGGCAGGAGCAAGAGAAGGAGGAAGAGGATGAGGAGAGAAGGGTGGGAAGTTGGAGGTGGAGTGAGGCCAGTAGAGGAATAGGAGGTGGAGGAAAACGCTAGAGTGAATAAGATGGCAGGAGTGAAGAGGGCGAGGGAAGGGGGAAAAAGTAAATTCATGATGCTGGAGCGCATGCGCTGTATGAAGTTTATGTGTGTTTGTCTGTGTGTGTGTGTGTACTAACGTCTGAGGTTCTCTACTCTCGGCCCTCTCCACTCTACGTCACTCATTGGCGTGGAACTGTCCCTTTCTTTATGAAAAAAAAATTTTAATTCATACATACTGTGCATAAATAACAAAAAATCTTTGTGTCCAAAAGGCTGGATCTTTTGGGGGCCAGGTTGGGGGGGGGGGGGGGGGGCTTCATCGAAATGTCCTGCTATCGATAGCACGTTAGCAGAGGATCGTTAATTTTTTCCTCGGCGTTAAATTAAACCCGCGGATAAGATTTCTCATGGCTCTATAGACAAAAAAGAAGTCAAAAGAATACGAAATTTTTTTTATTTACCAAAATTGAGGATATTGGTAATCTGCCAGCGTCCGTTCGTTTTACACTTTTAGTTTCTGCTTGAATCTATTTTTTTTTTAGATTTCCACTTTGCTGTATACTAGACGAGGAATTTTTAAAGTACAAACGAGTTATCGAATTCCCGATATTAGTATCCCCGAAATCTGTCATGTCGTTGCTATAATTTTCCTACGATGATGTTTTTAGGTGAAAATGGCCGAAAGTTTGACGGGGAAAAAAAAAGCTGAGCTTCTGAAGAATACTGTCACGGATAAATCGTAAAAAATTACCATAAAGATGACGTCGAAGATATTGCCGACATGGGAATGTCTTCGACGTTGTCCTAGGATTGTTACGATCAGTCATATATTCGAAGTAATTTTCGATATTTTTTTTCCTCGAGCGTGGTAGAAAATGGTTTCAGGCAATGAAGAAGAAGATATTTTCAATGATGTTATAATAGAAGAGAAAAAAAAAACGTGATTCACTAAAGTTTCATAATATTTCGACGTTAAATTTGAGCCAAAAGGGATCATCCGCGGGGACGAGTATGTGAGAAACGTACTATCATAAATTTGCATACATTTTCACATACCGTGTGAATTAATTCATATCTCGTAAGAAAAACCATTTTTTGAATTTTATCAATCGATCGTATGATGTACCTGAATAGAATTCTCACTTTTTTTCTCCGCATTTCGCCCTGATTTGCCCGCTTTTGGCTTGTGAAATTCTCGAGTGCATCGTGTTGCGGGCAGGAATTTAACGCAGCAAAGCCACACTCAACTTTTCGAGGGGCAGAGAGAGAGAGAGAGAGGGAGAGAGAGAGAGAGAGAGAGAGAGAGAGAGAGAGGGGGGTGGGGATGGTGGTGGTAATGTATTATAGACTCGAGTGCAACACTCGGACTATTAGAGTCGTTTGCAGAAGGATAGTTATAGTAATATTGAAGCGCGTCAGTATATAGTAGCGAAACGGCATAGCATCATCGGTTCAGCATCATCTGTAGCAAGGCAGGACAGCTATATGCCCTGTGCGAACATTTATGATGATGATGATGATTCCCTTTCCCGTTTTCATTCGCGACAGTTTAGGATCCCTATAGGCTTACCGTATACTCCGTCTAGGGCCCGACTGGAGTGAAGGACAAAATACGAGATTTTTGATACACAGCTCTATACCGCCGATTCTCATAAATCATGAGGAACAAGGATTCATGGAGCAGCTTGAGAAATGTCCCACCATAACTACGCGCGTTCAATGAAAAAAAAAAAAGCATCTTCAGCACATTCACCATCCCAGAATGAAGTTGAACATGCTGAAAAATTCGAAGACCAGAAAGCTGGGTGAAAAAAAAAACTGCAACGCAATAAATACTTTTCAAAAATAATAATACACAATCCAATTAATCCCCGCATGAAATTTTTTTTCCCCCTAAAACTTCGAAATTTCGCAAAATTTGAACCTCTCCGGGGAATCCTACCAAATTTGATACCAAACATGTTTGTCACCTGGACTATTGGTGTAAAAAGTTTCGGCTCGATAGCCTCAAATTTGCGAGAGTTGGAGGGCATATGTATTTTTCGAAAATTTACAAATTTTTCTAAAATCTTAACCGCTTAAGGAGATTCTTAACCCAGAGAAAAACGGTAAGAATGATTATAAGATTTTAGAGTAGATTCGTGCTGGTACTAGGAATACACCGTAATTGTTTCAGATTTTTTGACCATGTAGTTTAGGAGAAAAAAAAAACATTAAATATGCCGCTTATACGTGGGCTCTTATAATGGGAGAAGTATTCGAGGCTATGATTGGAGATTATTTTAGGAGTGGAAAAAAGGATGACATTTCCCCGAAGAACCGCTTAAACGACAGGTTAGACCTTCATCGATATAATTTGCCGCTAGAGAAAGTTTTTCACCGTGCCGATTGTGAAATATACTTGTGAACAGAATTGAGCGTGAGTAATGGCAAATTAATAAAATGAAAACGTATTTGGTGAAACAAATGCCGAACGCAACCTGCCCCGCACGTCGCTCGCGCCGCGCCATCACGTTCCCCTTGCCGCACCCGATTGATGTTAAGAATCTTCTTAAGGAATTCTTGCCGAAATTCAATACCAATAGTCCCACAGACTATTTATATTAATTTCTATACTAATAAACTCATACTGGTTTTGTGAAATCCTCTGAAGAGATTCTCGCGAAATTTGATACCATGCAGCTTTGTCCTCTAGACTATTTGGGTTAAACGTTTCGGCTTTTGGTAGCTTAAAAATTACAAGTCAGCGGGTGAGCACTGATTCTATAACTCACACACACACACACACACACGGACATTTTTTCGAAATTAGGTTTCTCGATGTTTTAGGACATTTTGAATATGTTGGCACGAGAATCTCGAAATTTTTCTTTTTCACGAAAACAAACCGTCCCTTATTAAGAAGCAAGAAAAAAAAAACATCTAGATCACACCATCATCATTGCGGAATAAAGTTAGACATGCATGAAAGTTCAATGACCAGAGAGCTGTGAAAAAACAGAACACAGCGTGATACCTTTCAAAAATAACAATACCGCAATCCAATTATTCTCCGCATCAAATATTTTCCCGCTAAATGCAACGTTCACACATTCCGACACATTCGCGCACACGCATATCTGCCGGCCAGAGGTGGACTACTTTCCCGCTACATGCAAGACGAGAGAGGAAAAAAAAAGGAAAGCTCGCGCCCGCAGAATGGACGATAATTTTTTTCCGAAAGCCTCGAAGATCCTGATTCACGGCCGCCGCGCGCAGATCGTGCATATAGTTGGAGATCCTTGAACGATATGAGCAACTGCGGTACACACGTACCGCGGTCCCTTACCAAGTACGTCACTGCGACCAATTTTTTTTTTTTTTTTTTTTTTGCCAACGATGAAAGTTACTCGGGAGATATTCTATTTTAAACTTTGGGACGCGGGAGGAGCGAGCGAGACAGTTGAATGGGATAGGGAGTTGAAGGAGGAGTGGAAGCCCCTCTTTTCACCTCTTCATCTCAATATACCGTGCGTGCATGTTGCAGCTTGGCGCACTCCGGTATACCGCTCTCGACCCCGTCCTGCAGTGCAGGGTACCTTCCTCTGTTTCTTCTTTTTCTTCTTCTTCTTCTTCTTCTTCTTCTTCTTCTCTTCCTCATTTTCTTCTTTGCAACTTTTATCGTGACTCGGTCCGCAGCCACCACCGAAGAAAGCACATCCGATCCCTCTTGGTAACTTGTCCAAACCATTATGTTACCTTCGCCTTTTGTTTGTGCAGCTTCCCGAATGATCCCAATGGATTCTGGATTCAAGAGATCTCGGGTCATCGATGAAGCAGCGTGTGTTTCTTCGATTTTGAATAATGGAATCTGCATGGATTTCCAGGCTTTTGCCGGTGACTCTCTGTAAATATGTATAATGAAGCAAAGAAAAGGGCCATTGTCCGCTGGGAAAGCTCGGCATTGTTTATCGTCGTGAACTCCTGCGCGGGTATAGATTTTCTGGACAAACTTTCAGGAAAGTTTAGGCCCCAATGTTGAATTAACAAATAATTTGGAATCACTCGTAATCCGGAGCTGTACTTTTTTCCTTAATCAAACGTTTTCGTGATGTTTAATTGTACAATAGTCAATGATAATTGATCCGATTACCATAATCCATACGTCGATTTTTGTCTTTCAGAAGACTTTCTTGCAGGTCTGGGTAAGTCCATATTCCAATGAATTATAGCGTTATAATTTTATATCGTCTTTTATTTTATTGATAACGCATTTTTGCGACTCAAAATTCCGACGACAAGCTCGTGACTCGCTTGGCGTGACTTATACGTACAGTATAATTGGAATTTTATAAACAAATCGTTAGAAAAATCAATCTGTTGGGACATATATACCCATTTTTATCCCAACAATATTCGACAACATTACGAACACACCGGAGCATGAACATGTCCCTGTCACATTAACAAAACTTTCATCCGCAATACGATTGTCCAAGGCCCAATAATGACAAGTCGTCCTTGTCATCGATTATCAATTCGATCGTATCATCAAGGGCATTCGCGGACAAAGTGTCAATCCGATATACGGTTGAATGATGGCTAATCAGGTCGATCACGTCACTTGACGCGGATAAAAAGAAACGACCATTTTCAATGTGCATTCGAGAAGCCGCAGATGATGAATCTCAGAAAAATTGACGTACGAATGTGTGTCAAATTTGATTGCGAAACATCTATTTTGTTATTCGATTGTCAAAGACTCTTTAATTCGCTCGATTCGAAGCGAAGGCACACGCGCGCTCTCTCGTGGCTTTTTTCACAATTAAATACTCACGAGGGACGTAACCGAGCATATGTACGAGTGGAATGAAAAAGTGTTGACCGAATCAAGGGATCCAGGAGATAAACGAGATAATTGTTAAAAAAAAGAAGAAAAAAAAAAAAAAAACAAGACTAAACGACCAACAAGAAGGAATGAGGCGAGTGAATTCATTCCGGAGGGTCCCGGAATGCTTTTTTTCTTTCTTTCTATTTTAACATTTTTTATTTATTTTTCCTTTGCCGCACTAACATCACTGCAACAAACATCACACCGATAGCGTCTCTCTCTCTCTCTCTCTCTCTCTCTCTCTCTCTCTCTCTCTCTCTCTCTCCTCTGTGGGCACACAGAGGTATCGCGCGAGGGGTATGAGAGTATTTGACGCTGAACCAGCGCATTTTAAACCCTCCCATTCCACACAACCCTCTCACTCGACCCTCTTGTTTTTCTCTATTTTCCGGTTTTTTTTTTTTTTATACACCCCAGGCAACCGAGGTTACCCCGAGTACCCGATACAGAGCCACTATATGGTTATACGTCCCTTCGTTCGTCCGGTTTAGCCTGCCACGAGAGCAACAAGTAGCAGATTATAAAAATCACTCTCAGCGGCCCATCCTGGGATTCAAACACGGGTGTGAAAGCGGGATGAAAAAGAGAGAAAAACGAGAGGAAAAAACGAAAAAAAAAAATGGCCGTAAATGTACGAACCGCGGAGGTAAAAAGCAGGAAGAGTCTACAACAAGCCCGAGTTGCGAGGTTGTGTGTGCGATAGGGATTTGGCATTTGGAAAGTTGTGTTAGTGCGAGAAAAATGAATGCGTAGGACACTATTGTACCGACTGCATTCAACAGAGAGTAAGAGAGAGAGAGAGAGAGAAAGAGAGAGCGAGAGAGAGAAAACGAAAGGTTCGTTTGTAACAGAGAGAAAGATGCCGTTTGAATTGGTAGATGCTGGGATGGTTCGGGAACGAAAATGGACAGCCAGAGAAGCTTAAGGCTAGAAAGGGAGGCGAAGTTTATGTATTAAATACGTATATACAATATTCATGGCTGAATGTGTACCTGTGGTCTCTCATTTCATGGCACGTGTTCCTATCTCTCTCTCTCTCTCTCTCTCTCTCTCTCTCTCTCTCTTTCTATTCGTCCATCTCTGCTTAGGTTTGAATTTGATTGTATTTCGTCCTGTGTGTGTGTGTGTGTGTGTGTGTGCGTTCTTTTTATCTAGCTAGTTTCAACATGTCCTATGTAGGATAGTGCGAGCGAGCATGATTTAGATTTTACGGACCGTTGGATCTTTCGATCTCGTCCCATGAAGTAAAGCCTCCCACGTGTAGAATATCTATAGGGATGTGTGCATTACACCCCATCGAGTCAAGGCAGCTCGGACGCTCCTCATTGGCTTTCCGGTCAAATGGAAAATCATCAGATATTACCAATTTTGGGATACATATATTTCACATGATCAAATTCCCATTCATGCTATGAAATCCGGTTATTCAGATAGGTTTTCCGTCTCACAGAGGGGAAAAAAGGCGTCGAGTTTTATACATTTTTCGGTTGTGAATTGATGGTTCCATGTCAAAATAGCAGGTCTCTATGTTACAGGCGTTAAGTCAATGTCCGGCGAAAATGGATCGACGTTTTTTAATTACGATACTGAGCCCTGGAGCCACGAATTATTATTTTTAGAATATCGGTTAATTGTTCGGTAATGGCGATTGATATAGTCAGCATGCGGATTTTCGAATCATCACATTTGCATTATTCTTCTCATAATATTCCGGCAACCCGAACGTTTATACCATCCACTTTCTATAATAATGAGAAAGCTAGAAGAAAGATCGTGCACTCCTTCACTCATATGTGTGGATTCTGTGACGTTCTGGCTGCGGCACGTAAAATATTACTCATATTGTATATCCATGCTCAACTACCTTATATGCAGGTCATTTCGTCGTCTTTTTTTTTTTAATATACATTCTGTTTTTTCTTTGCGCTATTTTTTACGGTGACATTACACGGACTTGAATTTTTCGACGTGCCACCGCGGTTTGACGATAAACTTGGCGGGATAAATTTTCTGTTACACTTTGCCAACTGTCAGCCGTTGTTTAATAATAAAAAAAAAACCTTATTAATTTATAGCGGCTTATTGAAATACCAAATGGGCAGTGATTGATTTTCTTTTGTGCGAGACTACAGGCCTTTCGTCAACAGCCTCGATGCCTGATGACGTCGCTATAAGGGCAATAACAAGAAGCATTAATTTTCCTCTATTATATACAACGAAACACCGCATCTATGACTTCCATGTGCAAGCGCCAGTTATTATTTTCGAATTAAAAAATCGCACTTTTTGGCTGATTTAAAAGAAAAATATTTTGACATGTATTTCGTTAATAAGAAAAAAAAAAAAAAAAATTCAAAACCAAATATAGAAGGACAAGGAGCAAAAACTCGTGACTCCGAACGGGTCCAAGATCTCAATGATGCTTGTGAAATAGACAAGCTTCGGGCGCAGAGACGAAAACGAGTATACTCGAAAAATCGCATCGCCGCGTATAGCGAAGAATGTTTTAGAAGTTCTGCCAAGAGACCGGGGAAAAAGGTAAAACACATTTGAAAGTATAGGGTAAAAAGAGGTGCAAATAGATATATACGAAATTCACGTATGTGCACTTCTACAAATTTTCGGTTGGTCGTACGGAAGAGAGGTTGAATTTCTAGAACGAGCCTAAAAATAAGATTCTCGCGTGTGCATGCGTGCGCGCGCGCGTGTGTGTGTGTGTGAGCTTTTTCCCTCTCGCTGCCATCCGACATACTGTTTCACGTCAACGAAATAAAATGGCAGTGACTAGAGCATGGTCGCGAGTACGTTGAGAGCGAAGAAATAAAAAAAAAGGCGAAAAAAAAAAGATAATAAGAAGGAAGAAGTGGACGGAAAAGCGTCTAAAATTGGCGGGAACGCCCCTAGACTGATCAGACGCGATGCTCGCGGTAGGCAACGGGTTCCCTCCACCCAGTTGGCAAAATACATATATAATGCCGGAGAGTCGAAAAAGCTAAAAAAAAAAAAAATAAAAAACTGAACAAGAAAAAAAAACATTTTTAACGGACGGGGGAACGAGAATGATGGCTGCGAGCATCGTTCTCGACGAATCCGTATCCACTGATTCGTAGACTAATTTTTTTTTTTTTTCTTTTTCCGTTCCACCAACCGCACGATTGCTGTAGAAAGAATTTCTCGTAGATCGCCAGATAATACTGAAATTTATATTTTTACACGTATAAGCTCATGTGCATGCGGGGAAAAAAAGGCGTGCGAAGAAGCCAAAGCAACTTGGCGAACGTGCGTGTGAAGTCCAAAGAAACGAGAAATGAGGGAGGAAAATAGGGTGGCCTTGATGAGAATAGCTCCCCGCTGATGACCGGCCGTACATTCCCCGCGATGCTGAGGACGAAGATTTTTTTTTTTTTTTAAATTGTCAGACGATTGTCTACCACACGCTTTTATGTAATCGATTTTTGAGCTTTTTTTGGGTTTAAAATGGGGTTTTTTTTTTTTCCTGCGAATATTCTCAATGCCGTCAGGTCAAACTAAGAATTAAAAACACAAATTTTACGGATGAACCGCTCCCCGAAGAAGCGTATAGAAAGTTTATAAAAACGGCTGGTGCATGAATTCGATGAAAAAAAAAAAAACTGCCGAGAAGCGGAAAATTCATCACTTTGATGCGGTGAACGATTGATTGTTTCCTTCAAATTCCAAAAATAGAGATGTCACCCCTCGGCCACGGTGCAAATTCCAGCATCCCATACGGTGATTAGTTTGATATTTTTAAAATTAACACGTCAGGAGAAACGCAACAGCGAATTCCCGTACTCGAAATTATACACCGGAAGGTATTTTTGTAAAACCTCCTCTATTTTCCCTGAAAGCATTGCACGAGGGCATTTTTCTTTTCACCCTCAAGTCTTCACTTGATATCCTTAAAACTGAAGCCATCTTCGGTACATTCGGGTCAGACAACCGGACAAAATTAATTCGAGTTTTTCATTTCTCGTTTTCTTCTCAAAATATTTTTCGTAATTTCAGCGTGTCACGCGTCTTTATGGGATTTTGAAAAAAATGTAAATTTGGCCGTTCGATCGATGCCGTACTACGAACGTTCGTATCTACTTCGCCGCGGGTGGTCGGCCCGCCGCGCGCGTCGCTGAATCGCAAAGTTCCTCCAATTCGTTTCATGAATGTTCGGCACGAGAGCGTGTCGCGAAAGCACCATCGCGAACATTGAAAAATCGAATTGAATGAACGCCGATAACCTCGGCTACCTTTCTTGCCGAGCGTCGATGCACAAACGACCATCACACGCGCGCATCCCCCCCGGCTAAATTCGATGCGCCCGACCACATCGAATCTCGTCCGACAGATGACAGCATCAAACTATGTTCTCGTCGAATTGCAGTTTTTTAATCTAAACTTTGCTGTTTTACCATTGGTCAGAGCACATCGCTCATCATTCAAAAAACAAAAACAAAAACAAAACAAAAAAACGTTACTTACACACAATTTGTCCAAAACTAGGGGAAATTCTTTCCTCACCGACTCTCGTCATCCCCTGTCTCTTCGGGACAATTTTTTGCGAGCATTCCGCTGACCCCGTTGCATTTTTTTTTTCGACACAGCCCTAAAAAGCCCTACCCTCAGGTGAGAACAAGTGCGAGGGGTCGCGCGAATACGACCCATTGAAAAGAACATCACCCCAGAGAGTAAAAAAAAAAAAAAAAAACAATGGTGGGCTAGCAAGTGAGTGTCGTTGCAATTAGAGGGGGGAGACAACGTGACACCCTGGCAGGTTCCACACAAGAAAATGAATGGGGGAAAAAAAGGACTGGGTGTCGTGAACCTGGGTAAAGTTTTAGGAAAAAAGGGGAGCCCCCTTTGAGTCACGAAGCGTGCCAGGGGATGTTTTTTGGTCCTTTTTTCTTCTTAGATGCGACACCTAAACCCAGAGACACGATCTGCGATACAAGTGGCGGGGGGGCTTGGGGTTTCCCCGTAACGCTTAACTATGCGAATTGTTGCGTGTGCCCATAGTGTAGGTCAACCCTCGTGCACTGTTCCAGCGTTCCATATATGCGATACGGCGCTTATATTTTTTCATTAAACTTGTGTTTCTCGTTCGCTGAACTATACCTCTCAACGGACGCCCTATTCTACCCCACACTCTCTTCGTCGCTCTTCCCCATCCTCGCTCATTTTCCATCGCCAGGCCTCGAAGCATTGCCACGGAACTATACTGCACTCTGCTTATGACATCTCCTCTTGATCGGCAGCTTCTGAGATACAATTTTTGAATTTTTTTGCTTTTTCATGGAGTAAGCTTATTTGTTTCTATGAAAATTATTCTTTTTTAGATTTTCATGTCAGAGTGCTTAACAATATTCTGAATATTCAAGATGTATGTATGTATGTGTCCTAGCTTTGTAAAATTCAAACAGGTAACAGTTATAACTCGAGAACGCCTTGAGCAATCGTGCCCAAATATTGCACATATAAGTAGGGAAGCAAACCTCCGTGGTTTGTCGTAATTTTTGTCAAAAGTTTTCTCAATAATTTCAGATTTTACAGAATTTTGAATTTTTCAAAAAAAGTCTGTACCGTCTCTGACTTTCGTAAATTTTCAGCTATCGCGGATGGAAACTCCCTACATACATAGGTTAGGAGACAAAAGATGTCCGGTATTGATTTTGGCAACAATCGATAGGAGGGTTCAGATTTCATGGAATTTTGAATTTTTTGAAATTCTGAATTTTTACCGGAAATTGTATCTTAACTCTGACATTCGTAAATTAACGACTATCGAGCCAAAACTTTCTACATAAATTAGCCAGGGGATACCGATGAATCAAAAAAAATTTGATTCTATGAAATTTTTAATTTTTATAGGAAATTATATGCTCGCTCAAAATTTTGCGAATTGACCATTACTCATTGCATTTAAATAAGCTAGGGAATAAAAATTTTCGATATTGAGTGTGAAAATATTTCTTAAACTTTGAACTTTTAAATATTTTAAAAAAATGTTTATAGAAAATGATATGCTTGCTCTAACTATCGTAAATTTGCTAATATCGAGCCGGCACTTGCTATACAAAAACAACCTGGGGGGGGGGGGGGGGGGAACTAATGTTCGTTAAACTGTTGGTTATGCCACTACATCATGAGATTCATTGACGATGTGAATAATGGTTATTTGTACAACGGCATTGATTTAGCCGAAAAGTGACGTATAAATTTTATGCAGTTTTGACGTTTTAAACATGAAATTACTTTGTAACAACGTTAAAAGTTTTAAATATTGAAATCCAATTAGTAGAAAAAGCATGAAAATTTGAAATTTGCATATTAGAGGGATCTTGTGAGCAAGATAAAATAATGAGGAAGCAATGTACAAGTTTCTAATTGGCATTTTTTTTTCTCAGCCACTATTTGAATTGTCAATTTTTTGTGTTTTCGATCCGCATACAGAGACAACATTGTTTGCGTAAAATAAAAAAAAATAATGTGGTCCACTTTTGGATATGTTCAAAATGTCTCCATACGTCAATAATATACAAGGTGGAAAAAGTTCTAATCGGATTTATGTGCGATGAGATGAGGCTTAAGGATGTATCGGACGTACCTTCCCAACCAGAAGTGACTTTCGTCGACAATATTGCATACTTCATGATAAGATAAAAATCGAAAAAAAAATTCAACCACAGAAAAGACGATAAGAAGATTACTTTTTAATAATAATAATGCCCAAAAGTTATCAATAATTTTTTTAAACAAAACATTATTTAACAAATTTTTAGGGAATGTTTTTTTTGTCACATGAAATAAATTCGTTGATTTTTCTGACTACACATGAATTTTTTTTCAATTTTCTTATCATCTGAAATTTCGGTTTTCGGAAATTTGTAAAGGTTCTATTTACAAAACTATTCGTTCAATGCCCCGAAAACTTCCTAATTGTAATATACAACGTTTTTACGAAAAAATATCCAAAATTCACAATTTTTCTTTCATTTTTCAAAATTAAAAAATTTTCGAAAACCGAAATTTCAAATTGATAAGAAAATTTTTTAACAATTCATGTGTAGTCAGAAAAATCGACGAATTTATTTCACGTGTCAAAAAAATCTATCCCTAAAAATATGTTAAGCAATGTTTTGATTAAACAATTTATTGATAACTTTTTGGCATTATTATCATTCAATATTAATATTCTTATCGTCTTTATTGTGGTTGAATTTTTTCCGATTTTTATCTTATCATAAAGTATGCAATATTGTCGACGAAAGTCACTTTTGGTTGGGAAGGTACATCCGATACTTCCTTCACACATCAAATTTTTTATTGTGCCGGCATATCTGTGTGTATGAGAGTGTGTGCGCACAAACCCTGATCAATTCAAATGCTTATATCTCGAAAACTACTGAAGCAATCCGTGAGCAAACTATGCACACAACTCGAGCATTTGAAACTTATTCTTTTGTTTGTTATAATTTTCGCCACGATATATAAAGGTCGTACCATTTTACATGATTCAAAATTAAAAAAAAAAAAAATATCTGTGATCGTTCTAACTTTTGTAAATTTTCATTCATCGACTCGAAAAATTTTACACGACTAGATCGGCGGACAAGGATGTTTGGTACAGAATTTGGCAAGAATCGTTAAAAATTTCAACATTTTTTCAATTTTTCGAAAAAAAATTATAGTAGCTCTGACTTCCATAGATATTTGGCAATCGGGCCAAAATTTTTAACATCGATAAGTTATAGAACGAAAATGGGGAACGGGAGGCCCATCTTTCCAGAGCCCGGGCTCCCTGTGGGGAACACGAACTCTGCCAAAATGAGGCGACTGTATCGGCACAGGTTTTCCACAGTTTCCCTGTGCCTTCGTGCGAATGCGATACAAAAGAGGATTAGGAAAGAGAGGGGCTGCGGACAACACTCTGGGGGGGACTCGTGGAATATAAAAAATTGGAACATGGAAAAAGTAGGGTTAGGGACTGCTAAAGAGGGGAAGGACCGCGAGCACTGGTAACAATAGTAATAAAAAAATAGAAACTTGCACATTTTTCTTTCGCGTTATTTTATATCCCGCTCACAAAGCTCCCTTCACGAGGAAGCTAAAATTGAAACAAAAAACCCACATGCTCTTACGAGGGAGCTCTATGAATGAGATGTAAAGTAATGAGGAAGCAATGTGTAAGCTTGAAGTTTTTTATTTTACTCGAAGGGTTGGTCAAATGCCTGATCGGGGATTTTGGTGCTGGTATAGCCTTCCAAATATCGACTATCATGAACTTTACGTTCTCGCAGATCGGAGATCTTGATGAATCATTGATGGAGCTGAAGACGTCTGGAATAATATATCATCAATTATAACAGCCTTCTTCAACGCATCGACTTCAGGTACTAGCCGCCTCCGATTATACCCTCCATCATTAGCCCATATTATGAATTCACGCTCTTCTCCACGTCTCAATTAAATTTCATAATTTTCAAGCGAATTTTTACGAATCTTCGTAGGATCAAAGACAAAATTCAGGTAAAACTTTTGTTATTCGCTGAAGCTCAGATTTAATGATGCACCGAACATACCGTGACCATAGTGACTTGCCCGGTATTGTACGTACATGCACATACGCACCAGATTTCAACCCTTTCGACTCTCCATCAACCACCAAAGGTTATGTCCGAGTAACACCCTGAGGCGTCCGAATGAGAATTCCAGCATGTACAGGATGATTAACAAAGTGAATTTCCAAACTGCGAATCTAAAAATTCGAATTCTCTAGAAAAAAAGAAACACATTTTTTATGGATTGCCGAAAATTGAATCTCGTTGCCCAAGTATATTTTGCAATTAAATTCCCATCTGAGCGTAAAAGTCACGTGAAAAGTAAAATTATAACAATGAATAATTCACTTTGTGACAAGCCTATAGCTGTGGGTCATCGCCAACAGCGAGTCCGACGATCGAAATGCAAATGACGCTGGACAGCACGTTGGTTGTTCTGCATTCATAACCTACAACCCTCTCGGAGCATCCTTTCTCCCTTAAATCTTTCCCGCGTTTACCAGCGTACTCCCTTGCTATATATTCTCCCACACCCATATACGGTAATTCTTTTTCCACTCATCCACTCGAGACCTCGGGATCTTGTTTATTTTTTAATTAAGCCTCCTACCGTACTCTCATTCCATCAAGCGTTGCATACCCCCCCCCCCCCTTCTATCCAATGTGGATCCGAGACTCTAACCGGGTTACCCGGTTGAGGGTTGGCAACCGGAGGATTAAAAAAGGTCCCTCTCGGAGTTATTAAGCTAATAATGTGTCCCAGACCCCTGCTTTACCGGCAGAGCCATGACCGGGGCATGCTTCACTGCGATGTTAAACAAAAAAAAGCAAAAAAAGCGGTAGAAAAAGAATGAGAAGAGTGAAAAAGTGAGATATACAGGTAGTGCGCATAGAAAGCCCAGAGTTGAATTCCCAAGTGATGTTACGTATATATATGCGGGGATAGAGGGTACGAGAAAGGTTGAGCGGTCGAGGCAAAAAATCACTTGGGCACGCGCTCACACGCCCGAGCCTCTCTGAGCCTACCACCCCGAGGCATCCTCCCCATAAGAGATCCCATAAGCCCCTGACTCGAATGCCACCGGAGACTGGAACGGGTCGATCGGTTTCTCATCAATCTGAGCACTCTCTCGTAAAGTAGATGAAGGGAAAAGAAAAAAAAGAGGGCACAAAAAAAAGTATAAGAGGAGATTCGCACAGAGGCAAAAAAAAGGTCTCAAGGGTGATGGGGGCTACCTGAAGCTTCTTCTCTTTTTTTTGGGCTAGCCGGTCCATCCGCACGCGGCTCGTGACCCGACCACAGAGGCGAACGAGAGTAAAAGCAAAAGAAACCCACAAACATCGTGTAAACACGGTAATAAAAAAAAAAAAAAAGAAGAACATAGGAGAAAAAAAAAACGAAAAACCAAACCTTGAAGTTTTATTCCCCTATACAGTGGATTAGGTGTGGTTTTCGGTGGAGTGTTGACTGCTGAGGAAGGATGGAAAAAAAAGATCGAAATAAAATACGGTCTAAGTACGATGAAAAAACAGAACCTGACTCAAAGTGACCGAGAAAAAAAGACGATTTGAAGATTGGTCCATTCCGTTTAACAAATGCTTCGCGCATATCCATTCCCCATAGCTAAAAGTCAGATTTGGGTGAAAATTTTAAGCACTTCGCGATGGAATAAAAATTTGAAGGAAAATAAAATCAATCATTTGGGAGATTCTAAAAACTTTGATTTTAATTAATAACCATGCCGAAAAATTATTTTAAAAATTGGTTAAGAAAACGTTAAACGAATCGTCAGACATTTTTTTTCTCGTCAGACCAAATTCGTTGTTTCTTAATTTTTTGCTATACGTGTGAATTTTTTTTAAGGCTGTATGTATGAAACTCCTGGTTCAAAATGGCCTGGAAACTTTTTCACTAAGATATGTAACCTTTCTATACGATTAAGGAGGTTCTTAACCCAGAGAAAAACGGTAATAATGATTCTTAAATTTGAGGGGAAGTTTGTGCTGGTAATAGGAATACCCCGTAATTATTACAAATTTTTTGACCCCGTAGTTTAGGAGAAACAAAAACATTAAATATGCCGCTTATATGCGTGGGCTCTTCATTATGGGAGAAGTATTCGAAGCTATGATTGGAAATTATTTTAGGAGTGAAAAAACGGTAACATTTTCCCGAAGAACCGCTTAAACGATATATTAGACTTTCATAGATATATAATTTGCACATAAAGAAAGTTTTTCACCGTGCCGATTGTGAAATATATTTGTGAACAGAAATTGAGGGTGAGTAATGGCAAATTAATAAAATGAAAACGTGTTTGGTGAAACAAATGTCGAACGCAACCTGCCCCGCAAGAGAAATAGAGAAATTCATTTTATATGTCAAAAGGGAAATTTTACTGATAATTTGTTAAATAATTTTTTTCAACGAATGTGTTGACATTTTTTTCCCGCTATTGTTATTGAAAATCAATGTTCTTAATATCTTCAATATCATTGTTTTTTTTTTCAAATTTTTGTTACGCAGGGAATGTTTACGTGAAGCATCCTGAAAGTGGTGCAGGCTCGTCATCGAGCGAATGAATTGACGAACAAATTAATTTGCCGTAGAGAATGTAAAATTTAACGAGGATGACTTAATTAAATTTTGTACGGCTATGGACAGGTCATGAAGATCGTTCATAAAATTTCTAATTCGAATAAAAAAATCATTAGTCAAAGGATCTAATACTTTATACGGGGAAAAAAAAATCGCTGTTTCATGACTCCCGATAAGTTTGAAAAAAAGAGCTATGAATTTAAGAGCAACACCTAAATCCAGTCAAAAATAGATATTACAACAAATATTACTGAAATTATTGTGTGCTAAATTTTTTAAAAAATAATCAAAGATTCAAAAGCATGCACGTTAAACTAAAAATTGAATTGACTAAGGGTACACGGGATGCCTTCATGATTCGTAGGTTAATATTTTGCTGATGTAATGATTAATGATGTGAGAATATTATATCCAAGCTCCCAACTGAAAAAAAAACAGGTGTCGTGAAGCACAGTTGATATTAAAGTGAAATTATTGCTATGCTTGAATGCCAAAATGGACACTGACGTATCAAGATGTGTAGAACGATTGAGGGCAAAGTTCGACGATGGTTCGTGCAAATTGTCATTCATACGATTTGCACGATTTTCCGGCAACAAAACAACGACTACCTTGAACCTCACAGTTTATTCGATATCTAAAATATTAACGAAAATATAAAACCTGCTGCAGTGCGTAATAAATTTAAAAAAAATACACGGAGCTCACGAATATTGCAGTTAATTAAATACCGCGCGCGCCTGAATGTGTGAGACGAGTTTGCAAAACATGCGAACAGGTAAAACATATTTTTCTTTTCAATTATGGAAAAATGGCTTTCCCCAAAATTGAAACTGTACCGACGACTCTTCTGGAACGATCCTATATATGATCCTCACGGACACGGAAAATACATCAAACACAAAATTTTTGTCAAAGAATTTGTATATTTTTCGCAAGAACTTTTTACAGTAAATAATTTTTTTTTCTTTGCATAAAATTCTCACTTGTGTCAATTGTTCATATAACGCGTCATTTTCTCGCTAACTAATTTCGACTAAAAGCTGTCGCTTCTTTTCCCGCTGTACATTGAATTTTCAATATACTCGACGAGGCATCTGGTCTTGATAGATGCCCATTGAGATATCCGAATGATAAACAGCGATTTTCATGGTCCGATGATTATGTTTTTAATTGTCCTTTGAAATCACGTAATGTGTCGTTGAAATATCTCTGATTTTTTTTCCAACTAAAAATATGGCCGTTTAGTCGACAAAGTGATGGGGCAGAGGAAGCTAAACAGCAATCGAGTCGGTATAGTGGGACACGAATAATTGAGTGCACGTATATCAAGTTAGTTTCGAATTTTATTTTTTTATTTTTCAAAGTCACGTTTTGCTTTTTTTTTTTATCATAAGCTACTGAAAAAAAATCTTCAAGTTGGTGAAAATTGTTTGCAGAGGACAAACGACCAGTCGCCCACATTCTTACTACCCTGCGCTCGAGGCTTTAATTGGGATAAACGCAGAAATAAAATTTACCGATTATCCGAGAATAATAGCATTTGTAAAATATCGTGAAAACAGCTCTTCCTATCGCACGACAGAATTAATGATAAAAGTTTCTAATTTTCTTATTTATAAACAAAACAATGTATAATTTTTTGTATCAAAGTATTGCGAACTCACATATATTAGAGAAATATTTCCTTTTGTTATTGAAATGTTGCTACGCGAATCGAGATCGTTAGACCCACAAGGAGAACTTTAACAGTCAGATATAATAGCAAGTGAGTCGTCATTCGATGATGATTCGATGCAAATATACAAATATCCAATAGTAATATCGTAGTAGATATAATATTTAAAGAATATTATTTTCACGATAATTTTTCGTGATATCCTCGAAGGCGGTTCTAAAATAAGCCGAAGGATGTATGTTACTATATCTACATTATCGAACGGTGTATGTCTCCAATAAGAATGGCCGTCGTCAAGTGGCGACGGAAAGAAGAGACGATGGCTGGGGTAGAAAGTGGCTCGGGGTTGGGAGGGGAAGGTGGAAAGTAAAGCGAGGAAGGATGGGGGGGGGGTGTGAAGCTGAAAGAAGGTTGCTGGTGTTTGTATTCGCTTTTACTGAGGAAGGGAGGAAGGTCCGCGCGTGGTCGTCAGTGTAGAGGCCTGGGCCTCTTCATCCCTCGTTTTCTTTCTCACTCTCTCTCTTTCCCTCGCGCTCTCTCTCTGTCTCTCTCTCTCTCTCTCTCTCTCTTTCTTTCCCTCTCTCTCTCTCTTTCTCGTTGGTACTCTTTCTGTCCTCCCCGACTTTCCCTGGTCGTCATCATCTCCGGGGCGATTTTCCGCGGCACCTCTAAGAGAAGGGGCCAATGAGACGCTGGGCGTCGGTATTGATCCGAGGCGTCGTCCAGGAGACGCCCGCTCCAAGACGCCCGGCTTCAGGACTGCTGGTACTCGCGTGCGGTGCTTGGTTCTTCGGCTGCCCGGCGTTTTCTACCGCGCGACGCACACACACACACACACACACACACACACACACACACACACAATCCTAGCGACAAGTACGAGAATGTAGCGAGAGTATGCGGTCCGTAATTAACCAAAAAAAAGACGAAAGAAAATCTTAACGATTTTTTCTCGAAAAAAAAAAAAAAAAAAAAAAAAAAATTGCTTTGTACAGAGAAAGCTGAAAATATAAGCTGAGGGATCCGATGGCTTAAGGATTGAGAGCTATCAAGTTTTTTCGTAGCCAAATTTTTCACGGATCGGTAATTCAAAACTCACGCCTCCGCCATCTTAGTGTCAAATATAAGGATACTCCTAAATTTTATGACGTATAAATCGCGAGGGTGAAGATGAAATGTTGGGCTCACTAACGAAACTATAACAGAAGAAGGGTTTTGCAAAAATAAATCCAGGTAGAAAGTTACTTTGCCGAAACATTAAGATCGCAGTATAGAAAAATCCGAAGTAATTATTTTTTTTCGCATTACGATGTCTGCGATAGTTCCAAGCTCTAGGACAATAAAAACAATCTCAAAAGGCTTTAAATAATACAGTTTCACGTTTTTATTTTATTCTCACACTCGCAGGAGGGAAAAAAGGATTCATAAAAAAATTCTATCTTCATCGAGGAAAAGCCTCGGGTGTGACATGTCCATTGCAAAACTCTTTAAATTCCGATATGACACTACGGTCCACGTTCTGAAGATGTGACGGGGGAGAGAGAGAGAGAGAGAGAGAGAGAGCACCTAAACCAGGAAAGAACGAGAAGCCTAGGGCAAGCTTCATGCGGGATTTCCGTGCAGTCCTCTGCACACAGTTTATACTTACGTCGCATCTTATGCTCTGTAGCGTCAGCATATTTCAAAGAAATGCCCCCCCCCCCCCCCTCCCCCGTATGAGCCACCCTGGATATCCGTATCTCCGGAGCTGCAGCTTGGAACGTTGCGACGCGAAGAGGCTTGAAGATATGAGCGGGGAGTAAGCGGGGTGAAAGGATTGGAAGGAGGCTACGCGAAGGTTGCCTTATCCTTTTATTTTCCTTCAATTTCCTTCCTTTCAGGCCATTCCATCAGCCTTTCCATTAATATTAAAACGGTAGCGTGGTATATCCACGCCCGGTGTGTGTGGAGCATCCGAGAGCCGTTTCAAAGGTGGCGCGGTTGAAGGAGAGAGAGAGAGAGAGAGAGAGAGAGAGAGAGAGAGAGAGAGATGAGGAGGCTGGAGGATAGGAAGGTGGTCTGGGTATGGACCCGGAGTCTTCAGAGCCTCGTGCCTCCGAGGAACGCGCTGAGGGTACCGACGCTATTTTCCATCTGAGTTTATTCACTCTCCCTATATAACCCCACGACTCACCTTTCTCGTTTCATCCCTCTCGCGATTTCCTTGCCCCTCTTTTGCTCTCGCTCTCGTCTCCCGTTCGGCAAACGGCTAGGTGAGAGCCACGATGCCCCGGCTGTTTGGCTCCTTTTTCATCTTGATCTTCTAGAGTTACCAATTTGAACTGGCTCCTCTATCTTGTCGTCTCTACTGTAGTCATCGTCTTCAACCCCTGTCTCCCCCCTTTTTGTCTCCGACGCCCTTCTCGCTCCATCCATCCTCGTGGCCTTTCTTTCACTATATGGTATTAAGGCAGACTCCAGGATCGTTTCATTCTTGCATTTTAGGAATCATGTATTCTATTGACGCGAACAAATTGACAAATTCGATCGGTGTCTTGTCGTTGATGGAATGCATAAAATATGTTTTACGGTCGCATCGTCTGAAAGCGCTAGAGACAGAAAAACATTCTCATGTCTGTTTGATAAACAAATAGTTTTGTGTTGACATTCCAATTACGAGAAAAATAAACGAAAATTCAGCTCCTAAATTGCACGAGTAACAGGGTTGCATTTGAGGGGAAAAAAATTATTGAGTCCAGTGATATTGAACAATTACAATATGTTGTGGTATAAAAAGATGCACGGTAGAACACACGTTTGCCAATGTTAAATACAACTATGGTTTGCGTACAATAATCATCGATGGTTAAAAATAAAGACCACTTGTAAAATAAACGTGGGAACTTTTCTTCAATATCGTAATAACAATAATGCATCATTTCTGTGCGAAGGCAGCCTCGATCGTCGCAACAAGAGTCCCTCGGGCTAAAATTTGTTCTCTGACCCCTTCTTGACGACCCTTTCGTTATGTACGGGCGAGCCCTTCTTGCTTGGCGTCCGCGAATAACCCCTCAGGGTCGACCAACGGTCAGCGAACCAACAACGCTTCGCGCCTTACCTCCCCTCTTCTTCATCTCTTTCCATCACTCTCGGCTTCCATTCAGCAAAGCGCTATAGAGCGCCGTATAGGATCGTCGGTTGTTCGGAAAACCGGTTTTTTCGGTGGTCCTGGCACAATTATTTCACGTTATTTTTATATCGGCTAATGTGACGTTGGCCAAGCGGGTCTTGTAACAACCCGTTTGACCGGTCAGCCCGGACCGTGTTGTCCAGGTGGTCACTTCCTGGCCCCCTCCAGTTTGGGTCACTTCGACCCTTCCGGGCTTCAACGCTTCTTTCTTTTTCTCTTTTGGCATTCCTCCCGTCCACTTTATTCGATGATACGCTTTTACAAACTAGGATACACTTTCGTCTGAAATACGAAGGTCCGCTCGTCTATACGCTCCAGCATCCTCACGGAGATATTTTTTTCGTTCATGAACCAATAAATTGCGTTCTCGATGTTGGGCAGCCATTTTGGGGGGATAAAAAAAACGCTGTGACGAGTTTAAAAATCCATATAACTCGGGAATGACTACTTTTAGATTGTTTAGCTGGATTCTTTTTTTTTCATATACTGATGGATTTACAAATGTTCGTGAAGCTGTCAGAAGCAGGTTGCAAACCATTAGAATCTTCTTTCATTAAAGCTCCGATGATAGAAGAGCACGTCAAGTAACGTGTAACAAATAGCATATATCCCAACTGAAGTAGCAAATACGTCTTACGCAATTGTTCTATATCGATATCCATAGGACTGTAGTGCGTTCTTCTACTACTGCGACTGTCTGACTCATTTTTGTTTTCAAAAATATGTTTCTATGTTGTATTTAGCACGTTATTTCAGCTCGGGATCCACGTGATTCTCTTCCGTTAACAGTGATACGCGAGTTCAACGAAAAATAAAATTTTCCGAATTTCCATTATTTCAGAGTCCATTGAGCATGTTCTATTTTTGAATTATAGATGGGAAGGGTGAGCCAAGGCTCCGTTGTTAAGTGTATTTTCCGTGAGATCTATGCTAGAGACCATCCGTCTTAGTATCTGCCTCAGGGTGGGCGGTGAAATATAAGCTAGATCCACGAGGAAAGATAAATGAATTCACAACCAACCTTCTCTCAAGTCGTCTCTCTTTCTCTCTCTCTCTCTCTCTCTCCCTCTTTCTCTCTCCTCCTCTCTCTTTTTCATCCCCCATCGCCATCGTCTTCCTTTCTGTACCCCTTGCGTTAAAAGTACCTTCCCTACCGAGAAATCCCAAGACCCGAGAGAGGATCTTCGGCAACACACTAGCGTGCACTTGCACGTTTTCAAAGTTTTCGATAAGAATAACACCGCGATGTAGTCTCAACTATATGCCAAGGCTCACGCGTGTTTCGACATTAATTCCAAAGAGTATACGAATGGATACAGTATCATAAGCTTCGTTTCTTCTTTTTCATCACAAATTCGTTACTTAATTCGTCATTTTTTAATTCGTCATAATTTAATTCGTCATTTTTATTGTGTCATTATTTTGTTTTGGTAATCATAAAGAAATAAAATAGACAGTAGAAATATCGGAAGCCTATGAAACCACTTTCAGATGCTTCTTTTCCATTTTGCCATAGTTAGTAAATATAATATTAAAAAAAAAAATAGTGAGGATACACCGAGATCATACCCATATTCCGAAAACTACCACGCGTTAGGGGATAAAACTGAGAAATTAACATATCCGTGTATTCACGAAGAATGTTTAAAAATTCGGTTGTTTTTTTTAACCAAGATCCGGAGTATGCACGCTCCATTTTTTTCCGGAGACCATTTGGCAAAGGGGCCCACCCAAGTTTGACGAGTCCACAAAGACAAGTCTACCGTCCTCGCTTTGCCACGGGCCGTCGCCACCGTTCCTGTGATAAGCATCGCTTTGCATACGATCGCCATTTTGCCGTGGCATAATTTAAATTTCGTTCCATTGTTTTGTCGCTCTTCTTGCTTGTCTCGTACTCCCCCACCTATCCTGGCCTACCCAGGCGCCTGACTCCCTCTTCTCATAGTCTTTCTCCTTCGTTCTTTGCTACTCCAACCCTTCTGCTCATCACAGCACCCTATATATATATATATATATATATATCAAAAGCTTTCGTGCTTCCTTCATGAACGCGGCCATTTGCATGAAATTAGAATCAGAATTTTCTTGCTGGAAAATTGGCCGACATCGACAACGACACTGTCTCGTTCCAGCCAGTTCGGTCGTCTCATCGTAACCATCCACCATCTTTTACCACCCTCTCGGTCCGTCCTTAGCCCCCTTTCGGAGCATCCCCTCGGTAACTGCGACGTTACCCGTTCACCATCTTCCCCCGTTGGAAACTCATCTCTCCCGCGCATTTCTTAACCGCGGTGGCTATACGAAGCTGACTGTGAAATTTTAATTAATCCCTAGGACAAAAATTATACTACAGCCTGTGACTTCCATCGCGTTTGTTGCACGGGCTGGAGGACTCTGCCAGTCGTCATCTTTAAGTATAGGGCTGGTGAACAGCGAAGAAGCAAACGGATGAGAGAGAGAGAGAGAGAGAGAGAGAGAGAGAGGGGCAGGGGTTTGGGGGTGGAACAGCCGTTACGAGAAAAGACAGATATAGTAGAGGGTAAACACGATGTAGGGATTGTTCGACGAAGAAACGACTCGTTAGCGAAACGAAAGAGAACCGTCCAGAGTCTCTTTATGTGGAATTTTGTCATTGATTAAATTTAACCCTCGAACGAGTTCTCTTTGATAAATAAACTTGTGTGTACAGGATACCCTTGATGGTCGATGATCGTCGTTGTCACCGAATCAAATGTATATATATTTCATTGCGTCTTTATGTCCCTTCAGTTGTATAACCAATGTATGGGATCGCGCTACGTCCAGTCTTTTAGACCCAATGATAAACTTTTTTTTACTTGAAATTGTAAATTTTCATAGTACTTGGTTTTATGATACGAGAATCAAATAGACTGAGATCATAAATTTCTGAGTTACAGTCAAAGTGGACACAGCATCATTGGTAGTTAGGCAGATACTTGACCTTAAAAATAATATGTCTATATATATATATATTGGGTAGAAGATTTCAGACCATCTAATCTAGGTGTAAAATATTGCCATGCAGAAAAAACAAAACTTCACTACCAGAAATGAAAATTAAGGGGAGCTCGCACATACCTAAAAAGCCGCAGTAGCCTATCACAATCTATAATTATATACAGATGTATAAGCAATGTAGATTCTCCAGTGTTCATAGTGTTCAGTGTTTATGGGATGCGGTACCGCGAAGCCATCAGAAGAAGGACGGAGTATACGATGCGTCATGTATAGCGTTCGTCCTACAGGAACCTCGCCATCCACCACCATTCTGGTGCACCTCCTAACGGTACCGCGTTACCACAACGTGGAAAACGAACGGTCGGGAATTGAGGGTTGGGGCTGCATATAGAGGGTGGCTGCTTCATCGCCGTCGTCGTCGTCGTCGTCGTCGTCGTCGGATGTACGCTGAGCCCTCGGAACAGAGAGGAAAACAGAATGGAAAGAGAAAACCTCTCGCTGCAATGGCTCGCCCACTGAAACAATGGAACGAAATAAATAGCTCGTCTTTCGTCTTTTGTTTCTTGGCTCCATTGTTAGCGAGGCGGAGATAAGAAAACAAGAGAGACTCCGCAGCAGCGAGAGCGCCTCTCTGTTTACGACCTGAGCGTTCGAGGCGCTTCTTCCAACCACCACTATATACCATCAAACCCAACACATTCGCCATCACCGCCATCGTCCATGTTTACACTTACATTTGCCCAACCTTATACTCTCGTGCTCGGTGCTTGGCCTTAGGTCCACCTTCCACTCGCTATCCTTTTTTTCCCGGCGTCTGGGGCCAAGTCAAGAAGCTGATGAAACTTTTTGTCCAAGCGTGCGCGGGCCAGAAAAACACTTTTGTTTTCATTGTATGACATGGCTCCGAGTATATAAGGCTTTTTTGCATATTGTGAGTTTCTTAAAGTCTGAAGCACAAGTGGGAAGAATAATTTCGGAATTAAAATTTTTTATTCTGCTTGTGCTAATGTTGAGCCTCACCGGACAAAGCTTCAGTTGTAGAATCAATGATTCTAACGAATGCACATTCGAAAATCTCATGCTTGCCTCGTGAACGCGATGTGCACACGTTTGTCCACATACGCACACAATGAAAGAGCATGTATAGTCGATCCGCGCGAGCTCATTGTGTGACTCGCGTGGATGAGGGCCCTTCCGGGCTGGACATCGGGCAGCGGTAGCGGGTCCCCGATCACGGCTGCATCGAGAGGGTCCGGCTTAATTTCGAAAACGTAAACTGGTTTGTCCAGTTTGCTCTTTTATTAGGTTCCTTGGTGGGTTCCTTCGGTCGGCACATCGTTCTCCGTGTTATAGCGGGATGTTATGGGGGGTGGGGGGTACGTTAGTGTGAGACCCTGGTGGGCCTCGACGACGAATGGGGGGAGGCGCATCAGTGTTCAGCGGTTATTTTTGGCTCAGCGAATATTCAGTCAGTTAACGTTTTGGGCTCAACTCGGACCGAACGGTCCGAAAATGATTCACAGCAGCCCTGTGTCGTTCAATCGCGCATCCCGATGAGGCCCTCCCGAGGCATATCGGGATTTATCGGTGGAATTCGTGACAGCTTTGTCACGTAGACCGTTCGATTGAAAGAGTCAGCAAAACTGTCAATTTCATTCAAACATATATATATTGTTATGATTATTAATGCGAGACGAGACGATATGACATTCGACAGTTACCGGACTGAACATAGATACCTAAAACATACAAATACCTACGATGACTGACGCTTGACGACGGTTACTATGACTCGGGATAAGGTAGCAACTAGGATAACAACAGATAAATAGTCTTGTTCAAGACCTTAGAGAGATCAGACGCGCATCACCACATTTTAATAAATCAATCGTAATACAAACCCTAATATTTGTTTAATCATTCATTCGTCGGATTTAACATTGGTGTCAGAAGTGGGATTTCACAAAACGAATAAAGTAACAATAAAATAAAATAAAAATTCGACGAAAAATAATAAATTTTCAAATTTTAAACCCAATCCAAACTCACATCTAAATTTATCTCGCGATGATAATTTGCCGGTCCAAATTAAATAAATAAATAATTAAATTAAAAAAAAAAAAAAATAATAAAATAAAAGTGTCGCGAGTGCTAAAAAAAAAAAAAAAAAAAAAAAAAAAAAAAAAAAAAAAAAAAAAAAAAAAAAATTGTGGTGATCGCGATGAATACGCGAAGGAACACACGCGCGACTACCTCCACGGAGCAAAATAGTGGAGAACCAGATATAATCAACGCATTTCGTGAGGAACTTTACAAAGCCCTCGAATCAAATCATCACCGGATAGATGAAGCGATAGAAGAAATTCGATTGACAAATGTCGAATCTGCCCGTGAAACCGCTACCATCGTTGCCAAGGAAGTCGCCTCGCAAGTTGCAACCGAAGCAGCGAACATCGCCGCCAAGGAAGCAGCCCGAGAAACAGCGAGACTGATCGTGGCAGGGATGAGTACAACAAGAAATCCGGCAGATAAAGATAATGTCAATTCCAATTTTACTATGCTTCCTTCTCTTAATCCTAACCAATCTGATTCAACTAATCCAACCAATCGTGACCACGAAATTCAATCTATACAAAATACAAACGAACCCCTGGCCAATTTTTCAAAAAATAAACAACAACTTAAAATCGATACATATGACGGAAATAGTTCATGGGAACAATTTTTCAAACAATTTGAAATGATCACGATTTTTAATCAATATTCAAATAATGAAAAAGCAATCGTTCTAGCCTCGTCCCTTCGAGGACCCGCAAAAATAATTCTCGATAGTCTCAGCCTCGAAGAAGCTCAAAATTACGATAAAATCAAAGAAGCATTAGAATTCACATACGGAACTAAAGATCCAATGCAAATGTCTCGAAAAGAATTTAATGCCCGTAAACAAATAATAAATGAAGATCTTGCAATATTCGCAACCGACCTGAAAAGACTCGTTCGAGCAGCTTATCCAAATACAAACGAAGAATTAAAAGACGAACTAGCTTGCACACAATTTATAGCAGGAATCAATTCATATAGCATTCGCAGAGTACTAAATTTAGAAAAAATTACATCACTTCGCACAGCACTCATTAGAGCAAAAGAAGTCCACACGATGGACCTTCTCGATAAAATTCCGAACACTAATGAACCAAACAAACCCAATCAAAATAATCAATATAACAGAAAATTTATTTACACCAATAATACAAATTCACAAAATAATAATTACCAAAATTCATATAATCGCGAACAACCAAAATGTTGGAATTGTGGTCAAAATGGACACGTCCAAAAAGATTGCAGACAATCACAAAAACCACATTTCTCAAACCAAAACCGACAAAATTACCGAAATTTAAACTAAAATCAGTCGATTCGTTGGGGGACGAGTCGACTGACCCAATACAAATTTTCGAAGTTAGAACTTTCGATAAGAACAAACCAAATATAAAATTAAATCTAAATATTAATGGTACAATTGGAGAAGTACCGGTTACTATGATAGTAGACACAGGTTCAGAAATTACAATAGCAAATATTAGCGTATTAAATAGATCAATTAAAAAATTTAAAAAATCTTCAATTCAATTAAGAATCATAACAGCGTCACAAGAAAATTTCCCTTTCAAAGATATTCGAAAGGCAATGGTTAGAATAGGAAATTTCTCCGTCGAATTGGATATCGTTTTCGCAGAAATTGCTCATGATTGCTTACTTGGTCTGGATTTCATAGCAAAATCCGGTTTGCTTACAGATTTCGAATCTTTAATGAACACAAAATTTAATTTAAAAAATAAAATTAAAACTATCTCAATACAATGTTTAAAATCTATACAAAATTCAAATAACACACCTATTCCTGACTACTTATCAAATCTTATTGAAAACTCTAGCAAATTATTATCAGATGAACAAAATACACAATTTAAAGATATGATATTAAATTTTCAAGACGTCTTTGCAAAAAATAACAATGATCTTGGTCATTGCGATTACATTAAACATAAAATAAATACAGGAGATACAGAACCATTTAAAATGGCAATGAGACGAATTCCAATTCATTATCGAGAGACGGCCTTCGAACTTTTAGAAGAAATGAAAAAACAAAGAGTCGTAGAACCAAGTTCGAGCCCATATGCTTCACCCCCAGTATTTATTCGTAAGAAAGATGGGTCAACCCGATTTTGTATAGATTATCGTCAATTAAATAATAGAACAAAAAAGGATTCATACCCAGTCCCTCGTATAGACGAAATCCTTGAAACTGTAGTAGGAGCACAATGGTTTTCAGTAATCGACTTAAAGAGTGGTTATTGGCAAGTAGAACTCGACCCAGCTGATAAAGAAAAAACCGCATTTATGTTAGGAAACGAACTATGGCAGTTTCGAGTTCTCCCGTTCGGATTATGTAACGCCCCACCTACATTTATTCGATTAATGAATATAGTCCTCAAAGGATTGACAGGAAAAATTTGTCTAGTATATTTAGATGATATCATTGTCTTCAGCAAAACTTTCGATCAACATCTTAAGAACTCAGCGATAGTATTGAACAGACTCCGAGAAGCAAATCTCAAAGCAAACCCAAAAAAATGTTCCATGAATCAAAAAGAAGTCATCTATTTAGGCCATATTGTATCGGGCTCTGGAATTCGGACTTGCCCAGAAAAAATCTCTTCTATCAAAGATTGGCCAATTCCGAAAAATAAAAAAGACCTAAGAAGTTTTCTTGGATTCTGTTCATATTACCGAAAATTCGTTCAAAATTTCGCAACAATTGCAAAACCTCTCCATTCTCTCACCGAAGATAAAATAACATTTAAATGGAACCTTGATGCATCCAACGCTTTCGAAAAATTAAAAAAAGCATTGACTTCTCCTCCAATTTTATCTCACCCATCAATAAACGATTCATTCATTCTCGACACTGACGCATCAAATTTTGGACTCGGAGCAGTTTTATCACAAATTCAATCTGGAAAAGAAAAAGTCATCGCCTATTTCAGCAAAGTCTTCAACCGAGCTGAAAGAAATTATTGTGTCACACGAAGGGAATTACTTGCAGTAGTACGAGCAGTCGAACATTTTCGCCATTTCCTACTTGGTCGAAAATTCATCATTAGATCAGACCATGCGTCCCTTCAATGGTTATTATCTTTTAAAAATCCAGAAGGTCAAATTGCTAGATGGTTAGAAACTTTATTCCAATACGATTTCGAGATTAAACATAGAGCAGGCCGTAGTCACGGAAATGCAGATGGGTTATCAAGAAGACCTTGTGCAAAAGATAGTTGCAAATCCTGTAAGAAAATAGATAACCAAAATATTGAGATAGAAAAATCAGTCTATCAAACCATTTGTTCAATTGATAATAATACCGATTGGGTATCCCTACAAAATAACGACATAGCAATCAAGACTCTAATCGAATGTAAAAAAAATAATCTTCGTCCTGATTGGTCAATTATTTCGAATTTCGATCCTTCAATCAAAACATACCTTCTTTATTGGGATTCACTGATATTAAAAAACAATATTCTTTTCAGACGATGGGAATCCCCTAATTCAAAATTAATAATTTGGCAAACCATAGTACCCAAAAAAATAATCGAAAAAATTCTTTCGGAAGCTCATAGCTCCCCATCCGGAGGCCATTTTGGTATTAACAAAACATTGGCTAAAATCCGCCAACGATTCTTCTGGTCATCCTGTAAACAGGACGTAGAGGAATGGTGCAAAAAATGTACCATTTGTTTTGCCAAAAGAGGTCCAAAGATAAAAACAAAAGGAGAACTTCAAATTTATAACGTTGGCTCCCCTTTCGAGAGAATTGCAGTCGATATATTAGGACCATTCCCCAAATCATCATCAGGAAATAAATACGTACTTGTAGTCACAGATTATTTCACACGTTGGCCAGAAGCCTTCCCACTACCAGATTTTCAATCAAAAACAATAGCAGAAATACTAATTACAAACGTAATATCTCGTTTTGGCATCCCTCTCGAAATTCATTCAGACCAAGGTCGAAATTTTGAATCAAAATTATTCAAAGAAACAATGACACTTTTAGGCATCAAAAAGACTCGAACAACTCCGTTACATCCTCAATCCAACGGATTAGTTGAACGATTAAATCGAACTATTCTACAATATATTTCAAAATTTGTCGCAGACAACCAGAAAGATTGGGATAAATGGATTCCCCTTTTCCTATTAGCATATCGATCTTCAAAACATACAACTACAGAATATTCCCCTGCGATGATACTAATGGGTCGAGAACTCAAACTCCCTCTTGACTTACTTCGAGGAAATCCCCCACATATTGAAATATCTAAAAACTCTCAATCCATCCCTGAATTTGTTAGCCAACTGAGAAAAGATCTGAATTATATCCACGAAAAAGTTAGAGATCGTCAAGAGATCAAAAGTGATAAAATGAAATCGAATTTCGATTTAAAATCACATATGCTTTCCTTTAAAAACGGACAAAAAGTCTGGCTCTATCTCCCCCGTAGAACTAAAGGAAGGTGCCCAAAAATACAGAATAATTGGATAGGCCCCTATATAATAAAAACTAAAATCAATGACGTCGTATATAGAGTTCAAAAATCACCTCGAAATAAATACAAAATAGTACACATAAACCGTTTGGCTCCATATGACGAATAAAATTTAAAAAAAAAAAATTAATAGCAACTCTCCACAATTATTCTAAATTTATTTAGAGGTGCCAGATTAGTGAGTATCAAGTCGGAAAGTGTAGATTGCTTGACTGGAACCTTGGACGCTTGTTTCTTAAGCGCCCGGTAAGGTGTGAAACGGCGTCCTGGAGGGTTTCCGGAGAATCTGAAGTGTCCCTTAGGCTTCGCTGGGCTTGGTAGAAGTCTAACATGTTCACTTGCTCAAAATTCTATCCTGGCTGTGGACTAGGACGTTGGCTATGTAAACATAGTCTTCAATTGACATTGCCGATCACAATGTTCGTTGTAAAAGCGTGCTTAGAATCCCGAGGACGAGTTGCGATATTTTATCGGATGGTACCACTCCCCTGGGTGAAATGCGGTCGACACCATTTCATTCGCGAAGGGCCGGAGCCGATGTATTTTTGAAATTCTTTCCTAACAAAAGGCTTGATACGAATATTCCGGGTTGTTAATTCCTAATAGGCATTAGGAAAGGTCATAAGCGACTAGTTGAGATTGCTCGAGTAGAATATCAAGTGGAATTCCCGAGAATCAGTCAACTTAATATTTTCCTGGCAGTGGACCCGAGATATGATGGTGTCGGTCAGTGGCCATGATCGAACTAAGCATATGCTGCGGATTCCCGAGGAATAACTGAGAATGATTATAATTAGAAATGGATAGATCAAATTATTACATTAGGGGTTGACCTCTAGGGAATAATCAGATTTTTTTTTACAGAAAATGATGATGTTGTTTCGGAAATCTACGCTGTTGCCTTTTTTTTTTTTTTTTATGCCACAGATTTCCTTGGGTTTCCTATCATCCTTTCCCTAACCGGAAATTCACCATCTGATGAAGAAAAATCAAAATGAGAAACATCCATCTACAGGAACCCCATCATCAAAGAACCAAACAACATACATCAGAAGAAAGAAGATCATCATGAAGAAAAATAGAATCAATTAAATAATTTAGACTAGGGCAAAGACTAGGGCAAAGACTAGAGCAAAAACTAGGGCAAAGACTGACAAATAAGACGGACAAAATAGAATTACTTAAAAAAAAAAAAAAAAAAAAAAAAACATTGTAAACCGTAGTTAGATGTCCTTCCCAGGTTTTTTTGAATTTTGGTTTTCCCTGGGGCATTGGGCAAATGCCAGGACATACTGAGAGAAGTCCAAAATAAAAAATAAATCCTTCCTCAGCAGATAGGATGAGAGTTGCCGGGACGGCAACTAGAGGAGGAGGGGGGTTGTGTTATGATTATTAATGCGAGACGAGACGATATGACATTCGACAGTTACCGGACTGAACATAGATACCTAAAACATACAAATACCTACGATGACTGACGCTTGACGACGGTTACTATGACTCGGGATAAGGTAGCAACTAGGATAACAACAGATAAATAGTCTTGTTCAAGACCTTAGAGAGATCAGACGCGCATCACCACATTTTAATAAATCAATCGTAATACAAACCCTAATATTTGTTTAATCATTCATTCGTCGGATTTAACAATATATATATATTATCCACGCCTTCTCCACGATTTATCCTCCGAGACTGCGTGAGCCTCGCGAGTGCTACGAAGTTATCGTTCATCGAGGTGATTTTTCAAAGTTCCATTAAAATTCTCGTGGGATCCCGATGGGTCTTGCCATACGGGGCAAAAGCTACGGAGAGAAAGAGAAAGGCTTTTCGAGAAGAGAAACCTCCTCTCTGAGTGAAGTATAGCCCTCCATACTTTACTCTGCGGTCTGAAAGGCGTCTTAGGTAAAGGCAAGTGGAATTCTCGTAACAAGCCAGCGCACGAATCGCGAGCGTATAGAAGATGGGTACAGGGGGAAAACGAAGAAAGAGGTATATATAGGACGTAAGAGCCGAACATCCAGGACCACCGGGTATCGTGGATGTTCTTCGGCTGTCTCACTCCCCCGAAAGAGATTGCTCGAGCCTGCAAGGGCTCTCGGGTGCGAGAAGAGGAGGCACAACCGTCACCCCAAGATTCGAAATTGAAGCTACCGCGAATTAGATTGGACGAATTTATATTCCTCGCAGTTGGAAAATCGTTTTTGGTCTCCTCCTCCCCTACCCCACCCCCTCCCTCCGTGGCAACGATCAGAGGGAAGTTGGAAAATTTGTCAAAACGACAATGAAAATCTTTGTACCGACGAATTTCATGGCGTATCCCACGATAAATCAGATGTCTCGTATAGCTGCGGTTTTTGCGAAAAAAATTGATTCGAAGGAGATTCACAAACGGAGATGTCGTAACACCATTCTGGCTCCCTTGAACTGACTTTCCATGCCATAAGGATTATACAAGGACGCGAATTCAAGACACCAAAAGTGCAGTCGTGCGTGAGCTCGTGTCATTCTCGAGCGCACATGCCTCCTCCAACATCTGCTGTGTTGCTTCTCTCACTTGCAGCAGCGAGCAATGAGATTTTTCTTTTTACATACGAGTATTTTTTTTCATACAAGAAT
The DNA here is from genome assembly GCA_963564615.1 of Rhorus exstirpatorius. NCBI lineage: Eukaryota > Metazoa > Arthropoda > Insecta > Hymenoptera > Ichneumonidae > Rhorus > Rhorus exstirpatorius. The sequence goes on from OY751318.1 coordinate 21,949,808, forward strand.
ACATACGTTTTATGTGTCGTACTATAAGCAAGATTGGTGGCTCTCCTGATGGGAGTTGGGGCTGGACACGTGCATGCACGAATCCCGTCGTCGCGTGTGACTTACGTGACGTTCATGACGTCAACATCTGCGTTGATTCCTTCTATTTACGATGCGTGAGAATACACGCATTTGTGCCAATTTTTATTTTATTTTATTTTTTATTATTTTTTTTTACAAGGACGAATTTCCTCGTGGAATGATAGCTTCGGGAGGAAGGTACCCGGTGAGTGTGGGCGTTTCGTGGAGAAAAGTGAAGTATAACAAGGGTAAAGCCGAGGAACCCTTTTGACAGGGGACTATCACTACGCGCGCCATGTGCTCTGCCTTCCACGGCAAATGAATTGTCATTAAAATGACCGACAGCAGATTTGTCATTCATATATTTCATTTTTGTCGAATACCACTGGGATAAAATCGGCTTTTATGTTGCATACGATAGTGCTTGGGGCAGGTCACTGATGATGCACCTTGCGGATGTGGGCGTTTCACGACGAAAGAAAATCGAATGTCCACCGAGTGTGAACCTTCGAAGGATACACACTTTGACAGGGACTGCAATATCACGTGACGTTATTCTCATGGTAAATAAGCGAGGATAGAAATGTCGGACAATTTTCTTCGTTTCGTCTATAATCACTGCTATTATTTCTTAGACCCGTCTGTTTTCTCCTTCTTGAGAAGTCATGAACTATCGGTATCGATGAACTGCCGAATCCTTGACAGTAATTTCCGTGAATTTTTCTTGGAAAATCGGAAAAATAAAGATATTTTCGGGCTCATGAGTTATCTCTTATGATTTCCAAGCTTTAACGCCAATTGTTATGTTGTCGCAGTGATCTCGTTCTTTCATTGATCATACCCGAAGTTTTTAGCTTCATGGTGTTTTACAATGGCTCCCAGATAAAGAGAATCTTTGCAACTAAACTTTCCTCGCCTTGATCGATTCATTCGCGGATTTAAAAAAGTTGAAACTTCCGAGCGCTTAGGATTACTAGGATCCCTCAAATGCCCGAAATTTAATCCGAGTCCCATCTGTGACAGAGCTCATGGTCATTAACATATTCTCAGCAGTATGTATGACGGTATTGATCGCTGAGAAACTCGTTGATCATGGCTCACGAAGTAACGTCTCAGTGGGGTCGATTCTCGGGTTGAGGATAGAAAGGAAAATAAAAAAAAAAAAATTAATTGAACCCTCTTGGGCATTTAATGAAATTCTCGGAAGACTGCTTCCCCCCACGAACATCTTTTATCCCTTGGAGGGCTCGAAGCCCTCGAGGGTCGTAGATCTCGTTCGGAGATACGGAAGACATTGGGTTGAATTTTCTGTTTATCTATCTCACTTTACGTCCTCGTCGCCCTATATCTTACCTTGTTCCGGGTGAAACAGTGAAGGCGAATGAACCTGGTGGTTCCTTCATACTTCTCACGCGAAAAAGACAGAGAGAAAGAGAGAGAGAGAGAGAGAGAGAGAGAGAGAGAGAGAGAGAGAAAGAGAAAGAGGTCCGCGACTAGAGGGATGGTTTTAATGATTTTTGGGGGGTTGCCAGAGTGAACGAAGAAATAACGAACGTTAACCCTTTCTCGTATCTCGTGGGTTGCCGCTGGTTCGGCATGGCACACAAAACCACCCCCACCATCGTACTATCGTTCAATAGGGGGAGGGGGTGGGGGAAGCGGAATTTTTAAGCCGTTACTTTTGAGACCCTTGGCTGGGTTATACATATCTCTCTGTCTCACTTTTTCCCTTCTAGTTGCACCCTCAGCCAGCTTTTAGCCGTCCGTATATAGCTCGCCCTCTAAACCCCCCTTCGCGCTCGCGCCACCCTCTTCACTTCTCAACCACCCCCGTTACAGGGGTGGACGCGAGTCGAGGCAATGAACGCGAGAGCAACGGGACTTGCGGAGGAGGAAGGGGGCGAGATGGAAAGAGCCCGGAGAGCAATAGAGATGAAACGATAAAAGTAGGGTGGTGCGATATGAACGAAAGGCAGCCCTGCGCGAAAGATGGCTGGCAAAATGGAAGGATCTCTTTCTATATTATAATAAACCGCCTGTATCTCCCATCGCTGAGACTCTCCAGAATTTCTCCGTGGACCTTCGTGTAAAATTCTGACGCAACGAGTTGAAAAAAAAAAAAAAAAAACACATTCCCAAAGTTTCCCGTCTCATCTGTCTCTGTTCATCGCGGAATAAAATTTGTCATCGTATATCCGTGATTTTTCTCGATTTGGTGCATTCGGGTCATGAGAATTTTGGACAGTTTCACGAAGTTTGCCGGCTTTCATGGCAGTATAAAATGTCATTTTATCGGTAAAGAAATTATCATACGTATAGTTATTCGAGAAAATTGGTTTCGAGAGTGCTCGAAGATGTCGCAAGTCTCAAGTACACGAGATAAGAAATTCTGTATCCAATTTTTCACTATCCATAACGTCGTTTCTCGAATGAAAAGCCGAAACTCACGATCCTCAGGAGAGAACGAGAATACTCGGCAGCGTCGAACGATTTTCCTCGTCCTCGCACATTTCCCCCCTCTGCCAAGTTCTCATGTACCCGCTGGTAGTCGCCTTCATTAGCAAACTTTCGTTTAAAATTTCCGTGCTCACTGGTAGCATGCCGAGGCGCTACTGCTTTCGCGCTTTTCTCTTTTTCTCTCTCTCTCTCTCCCTTTCTCAAACCCTCGCACCTCGTTTCCATTTCCTTTCATTCGCACTTTGAGCAAAGCGAGAGACCATTGGTATATACGCTCTCCGTCGTATATATATATATATGGGGTATTCCATGAAAAAGAGGGGTGGTTTTTGGCCAAGGATCAGCAATTTCGATGCTCGTCTAGATTTTCCTTAAATTTATCGTGTTGAAGGAGCCTTCACGGATTAGCTGATATCGATTGATATTGATGGAGGAAATACCAGGTGACCGTAAATTCGCTGAATTGCGTTATTTGCAATTAAATTTTGGCCTGTATAACTCGGGTGTGTGTGATTCAACGGAATAAAAAAACCTTTAGCACTGCATTGAAATTTGAAGCGTAAAAATGGGCTCTCCGTGAATTGTTAATAATTTTTTTACCGTCATAACAATAGGAAGGTGCATCGATAACGGGTAGGAAAAAACATTTATATCATTTGTTGAGTCCCGAAGATCTCATGTTTTGTTCATTATTATCATTCTTATACACCGGAAATAGCTCATGAGAGGGTGCGATTAAAAAATTCTTACCTTTTTCTTCATTTCATCGTGATCATGGAAAAATATTTTTTTTTTTGTAAATTTTCAATCATCGTAATTTATACATTATCTGAAATTGCAACATTCCCCCTGCCCGTAGAATACCCTATACGCGCATATACGAGCGAAGGCTATCGTGGCTGTGTGTCTTCCTCTTTTTGGTAACCGTTCATATAAGGGATGATACTGGTGGGTCCTCTCCATTTCTCGTTGAGGCAAAAAAGGGGAGCGAGGATAAAAACAAACGTTACATACATCCTCAAAACTCGATTTCAACTTTTCGGAGATATAATTAATTTTTACAGAACGCTCGGTGGTATATGCTGATGCTTGTCGGAATCGCGTCTAGCTCCCAATGGTTGCGAGAAGAACGGAGAAACAAATACAGCGCAAATAATCCCGGTCTTTTTTCATTCCAATTAAAATATTTTTCTCCTCAAACAGACTTTTTTTCTCGCAAACTTTGAGGCTTGTATACCTTTCAAGCAACATTCAACTTTTTAGCATTATACTAAGACTGATTGATATTTTAAGTGCCTTTTTTGTTTTTTTGAATTTCGATGAAAAAATAAGACAGTATATCAAATGAAAATTCATTTTTTTTCTACATAAATAAACTACAATTTCAATTCGTCGTCGTTGTTTTTTTAAGGAATCATTGTTCATTTTGTTTAAATGAAATAGCGCTCGTGATTATACGTCGTGCGGTATTACGTAATTTTTCTTATACGGCAAGTTTATAACCGTGCAACATTTGCACACAGCGCAACCAACGCCATCGAGGGTTTCAAGTTCCGGCTCTGTACCATGTGAAATAAATAGTAACGGAATCCTCGGGCTTATGGCTCTGTGGTGTGGCTCGACCGCATAAACCCAGCGATAATGAGACCTCGAGAGTGTTCTCGCGCGTTGGGATGGACAAATGGATATGGATAGTTTGATCATTCGCGGTACCTGATACATTAAAAAAAAAAAAAAAAAAAAAAAAAACAAAGGATTTCTTGGCAAAATTTGCCTGTTATCAAAAATTTTTTTTTGCACAACGAATTTCCGACGATTGAGGCAATTTTATTCAACGTCGAGCATGTATAAGCTGCTCTTCATATAAAATAAAATCTCACGAAAATCAAAGACTTATAACGATGACAATGAACAATAAAGATATATGAAAATGCGACAAAAAAAAAAAAAAAAAATTGGAACAACGTTACCGAAAGAAAGTCTCAAAAAGTTGGAAAATCTAACATTATCAACTGAATGAAATCATTGCGTCCAATTATATATTACAATCGATTCAAGGCCCCGATTCAACGGATTTAAAATTAAATTTTCGATCGAAAATCGTGACGCTCGTCCGAGCAAAGATCCGTAATATCGTCGCGATGTATCTTTACGTGTCTGCAGATATGTTTCGTGCACACGTGTGCGTCGAGTTTCCTTGGTTAAATCGAATTATTCCTCAGCTCGGTCGATAACGATTTCGGCGATAACGTAATACATTGTCCCCAAAAAGTGAAAAGCAAGGTGAAGAACGAGCGAATGGCGTCGTCCGTGAATGCCCTGAACGATAGATAACTATGCTCTATATCGTTCTGAATAATATGGATAGATTAAGAAAGTCGTGCGGGAGGATTCGAAGGCTGATTCAGTTGGAGACGGTAAACGGGGGTTGTGTGGGTTCGAGTCAGTCGGGGGAGAATTCTGTAGCATCGTTGGACGAAGAGTACGCCGAGTGCCCGTTCAATATTTCACGGGGATGAAATAATGTTTAAGTGAAAATTTGGTGCAACATTGATGGGATCAAAGACGAAGATGGATGGAAATAGTGAGATGGAGAAATATATACTTGAAAGACCAGATGTGCGTGTTTGTGCGTGTGTGTGTGTATGTGTGATATTCAAGTATAGTCACTACTACTATTTCTGTACCCACATCGAATAATAATTCATTAATTTTTACCGTAACAAGTCTCGGGGAAACTCTATCGTTCCCTTCGACGATTCTTCCTCAGGTAGATTCCATGATGGAAAACAAGATATTGATTAAAAAAAATCACGAAATTATTCTTAACCATTTGGTTTCATTGCTCTTGAAACGTGTGCAGAACTATAACGGAAATCGCTGTGACTGCGGTACGATTTTGTATTAAAATTTCAATGATTTTTTTTTTTTTTCATTCAAGATAAAAAAATGAGTTACAACGCGAAGCCAAAAAAACTCATCCAACGAATTTTCCCTCGTCACAGCGGTATGAAAAAAAAAAAAAAAACCTGAATACTTACCGACCTCGCCTCGTTCGTTTATTCGTCTTTCGTTCAATTTATTAATTCTCTTGTTATTTCAATGAACTGTCCGAAGTCGTTGCAAGTCCCGATTGACTCCGGGTCTCCGGGATAATTTTCACATTGTTGGTGGAGTGAGTTATGGACCGGAGGAAGGTTGATCCTGAAACTGGGTAGGGACTGAATTGGGCATTTGGGAAGGGGCAGCAGGGGCGGACGGTGCATTAAAACGAGAGGCAAATTCGAGTTTGCTGGCAAAGTTTTAAATGATTTTCACCGAAGTTGCCTCGCGAGTTGGTTTATTAGGAAAAGTCAATTTGCCCAGAGCGGCTGAGAAGAGGAATAGGAAGAGTGGAAGTGGGGACCGAAGGATGGTGGCTATAGAGAGGGCTAAAGCAAGAGAAAGCATCAGTGAGAAAGAAGATCACCGATTCGAGGATGCAAGCATTTCGCAACGTTGGGGAAAAGTCTCGCAAAATTACTAGATTGCAGTTCTCTCGTGAAGAGCAGTTGGTTTGTTTTTTGTTTTTTTTTTTGGCTCATGTGTTAGTGTATAGCATGGACGTGTATACGTAAATCAGCGAGCTTGAATCTACAAATTGCCTTTTCAGTCGGGGAATTGGTTGGATGTACGAAAGCCCTCGTGGAGGTTTTTACAGACTGAGGACGGGATTTTTCTTTGTATCTACAATTTCAAAAGTATATCGAGGAACCAAGAACATATTCAGTACATTTAATGGGAAAAATTAAATATAAAATTGGTTACTCGTCTTGGCATATGGTACATAGTATCAGGTAGATCAGTTATTTAACTTTTTTTTTATAAAAAAAAAAATAATTTAATCATAGAACTATGTCATCTAGAGACGTGCCTCATAAAGCCTCTTTGAAGAAATGTGTCATTGATATGGCGAAAGAAAACGATACCAAAGAATCTCACATTGATTGAACGAATGTAATAAAAAAAATATGGGAATTTCAGTGAAAAGAAAAACAATGCAGGTCACATCTTTAAGGACGAATTGAAAATTGGTATGCCCAGTAAGTGGTTTTCACTTACTAAAGACGCACGTGTCACGTGTATGTGTATAAGGTGAGGTAACGATGGAGAAAAAAAAAAGAGAAAATTGAAAGTGATTATATTCTTTAAAATTGTATGGTTGGCATTCTTGCATTCGGGTCGCCTTTCCAACCTCATCGACCTATTATGAAGACGGCTGGAGGGTAGACTGTTCCGAATCGATAAGAACTGATATTCAGGGTTCTTTTATCCTACTCTCTCTCTCTTCTCTCTCTCTCTCTCTCTCTCTCTCTCTCTCTCTCTCTCTCTCTCTCTCTCTCTCTCTCTCTCTCTCTGTCTCTCTCATTAAACCCCCCCGCGTTACTCTTCGGGCTTCGTATTTTTTTTTCCCGATTTCAGATCTCTTCGCTCGGATATGCCACGTGTAACACCGCTCATGCGGTTCTAAACTTAAATATTATTCAAAAAACCCCCGACTGGAAACCTTTTTTTAGCCGGAAGTATATTTCTGAATCCTCAATTTTTTAGTTTATTTCTCGGCATTCAAAGTAACTCGTCATAACCCACTTGATTCACCCCTGATCAATTTTCACTGACCTCATTGAGGCAGCTCGGATTAAATGTGTTTGCTTTTGATTATCTTACTTCTTGTTCGAATGTTCTCAGGGCGCATACCCTAACTCACGTTGAAAAAAAAGACAATGGATGTTTACATCATCAAATGCGCATTGACAACTTTTCTTCTGTCTAGGACAGATTTTATAAAATATTTTATACAAGAGTATACGAAACAAAAGTTTTTGATATATTTGTGTATGGCTGAAAAGCTCTATTGTCAGTGTTGATTTGCCAATAGAGATGGAATGAATGAAGATCTAATGCACGACAGTTCATGCGAATTAACGTGATATTGGTAAATTTCTATTTTAAAATAATTAATGAACGATACATTTGTTACACGTTATGTCCACGGCACATCTGATTAAGTTTCAAAGTTACTAATCCCAATTCCCAGCCTACGCGTCATCATGAAAATCGAGCTGGCTTCAAGTCGTCCATCCTTCTCTCTTCCTTTATTGCCCTTACGGCGAGGCCGAGGATAAAAACCACCCCCTATTTCCTTACCCTTCGTTTCGGACGCCGGCTCACCAACCCGAAACGAACTCAACGAAACCCACGCGCCCCATCAACTTCAGCGCTCACTTCTCAGTTTTCTCTTTCCTTTTTCCTTTTATTACGCCGGCTACAACAACGACGACGACGACGACGACGACGACGACGACGACGATGACGGCGATGGCAAGATGAAAGGGGTGAGCGGGTCGGGGGGGAATACCGAAGCAAGGAACCGAGAGCCGGGACTCGAGGGTGGCTCTGGAGAATCTCTGGTGTTCGCAGGCTACAAGGGGTGGTCTCCGGCCGTCTCCATGGGGTGAGGTAGTGGGAGCGGCCATCTTTATTTCACTCGCTCACCCCCGCTACCATCCGAACAACTCCTCGGCGAGCTTTTCCCCCCTGCCGCCCCACAGCACACCACCGCGTGCACAATTCTTCTCTTTCATCCCTTACTCCGACCGACGACTTCTCTTTCTCCGCTTTCTGCCTCTGCGCCATCGCTTCCTTTGCTTCTCCATCGTGGACTCAACTCATTGCTATATAGTACACACCAAACCGTAAGCCTTTATCCGTCTTTCCTTGGAGCTTTTTGTCCAGGTAACGAAACTCGTGCGAGAATGAACTTTGCGAGAGACTTTGTCTTCTCGTCGTATTTTTTCGGGTGATTTTTTTATCCTCAGTTTCTTCGATTGACCTGGATACTTGTCATGCTGAATGGTTAATCAGTATAAGAACGTTAAAGAGTATAGGAATATCTCCTCAGATCCCCCCCCCTCCCCAAGCTTTGTCAAAACAAACGTCAAATTTGTGGACATTCACGGATATTACGTTTGTATCGATGGGCGAAGGGGGGTAAGGAGTCCCGGATACAAATGTCTCGTGCTCCGATTGTAATGTTTGCCCTAGCAAGTTACTCGTATCATGAGTCTCGTAATAACTGAGCGAAAACAGTCGCTTAATATGCAATCGCCTCTACTTGGGCGATGTTTATTGCCAGTTATAATTGCAAAAGGAGGATCCTTCAATGAAAAAAGTAAGATTTTATTTCAACTTTTTTTTCGTTTTGTTTTGCGTGAGGAACGGATCTTGGTAAACACACGTAAATGCAGAGCCAAGAGGTTGGCTGGTGTGTATTGAGGGTAGTTGCCACGGTGTGTTGCCGCATCAATTTCGGTGGACCGCAGACACAAACTGTTTCAGTGGACTCAATCGAGCGGTCCTATCGCTTCCACTCATCCCCTATCCTCTCTCGGGAGGTGCCAAAGGTCTCGGTGCTGCTCTCACCCTCGTTTTCGCTCTCCCCTCATTGATCAATCCTCTTGCTCATTCTCCAACCCATTCCTCGGTCCCCAACACCTCTCACTCTCGCAATTTCCAGCATTACGTCGACCTCATCGTTCCATCTTGACTCTACGCTCGCCCCGATTCCTGTTTACCTCGGGGATAATCGCTCATTCATGCACGGTTTTTTTTTCTTCTTCTTCTTTTTCTTCTTCTTCATCTTCCTCTTCTCCCATCCTATTAAATTTTATCCTGGAAATTGTGGCGATTGGGCTAGAATGTATATTTCGCTGAGCATATATCCCACGTATTATATAAACAACCGTGTTGCGTAAGAGATTTTACGAGACGGAAAAAAAATGAAATCGAATATGTATTTTATTTATCGTGAAAGCTCCCTGTCAACGTTTGTAGAAATAACCAATTGTTCTTTCATGACTAAAGGTTTCATTGTTGTATTTATTGCTTTCCATATTGAAAGCGGAAAACGAAGTTATAGCGCTTGAGAGTTTAATATCACTCATTTAGAATTATTCGAGTCACGGCTCCAACATTAAAAGCAGAGCGTAACTCGCCAGGACAATTGAATTATTATTGGTACGCGGGGGATCCCTTCACTATACTGGATCGTTCTTTTCAACTTGTAGGCTTGAACGTATGTTCCTTTTTCTTTCTTTGACCCTCTTGGCCATTCACTGTTTCTTGGTACTAGCGATGACCACAATCAGCGATAAAATAACTGTGTGCTCTTTATTCGGCTATGCATGAAGATTTTCGTAGGAGGTCTTATACAAAGAGGACTACCACATTTTCCTTTTGTTCTATAGCCCGTAAAAACCACACCTCTATTGAGCATACATACATGCCACACTAGTGCGATTTGGGATTTTGCATTTTCAATGTACTATAACTCTCGTATAAATAATCTAAAACTATTCGATAACCAGTGTTTTTGAGGGTATTAGTTTCTCAGGAATCCGAAGGTCATAATTTCAAATGCGATAAATATTATTCATTCAGTGAAAATACGACAAAATCACAACAAAAATGTTCAAAAATTCACAAAAAAATAAATTTTAGGTGGTGCAAATTTGCACTAGTGTGGCGTTTACGGGATAGTATAACGAGTCGGGTGCTTATGCAGTTTCGTTCGGATAGGGGGCTGAAGACGATCGGTAGTTGCGCGAAAGGCTGGTCGGTGAATCAAGATGCCGGGGATTGGACATATCTCGAATGTAATTAAACCCAGAGGCGGAATACTGGCACCAACACACTTATTTTCAATGCGGATACTTTAGGATCGACGGTGAAGAGGATCTTGAGAGGAGCGATGGCAAGGGCGGTTGTGGGTGGAATCCAAGAACCCCACGGGGGTAGCAGCAATGTAGAAGTTTTGCGGAGTGAAGGAAAAGCGAAAGAGAGAGAGAGAGAGAGAGAGAGAGAGAATGAGCTTCGAAGTGAAGTGGCACTGTATATTGTTAACGAGAACATTTTACTTCGTTTCCGTCTTCAGCAACAAAAATTTCCACCCCTTTTCACAACTTCGGCCAGTTTTTGAGAAATATTTTTGCCGGAAATGTATTGCTAAGTTTGTTTATGAAAATTTCGTTGATTTTAATTCAATAAACCAAGGGAGAAAAAGTATAGTCGAGTAGAGACAAAGCGATTGTTTATTCGGTTTCACTAACTGAATTAACTCGATCAGCTTATTCAGCTCAGACCGAGAGAATGCAGGCATTGATTCTGAGTAGTCTAAAATAAATTCTTATTTGTTTTTCAATTTTTAAGGATTAGTTATGAGAAAAATATACCAAAATCATTACCTAATTTGGTCAGACCCGTCATTATAGACTCACGATTTTTCCATGCAGCCATTATTTTCCCTTTTTTTATGGAGCATTATTTTTATTTTTCATGCAAAAAAAAAAATTTCACAAGCTTCTTTTATTTCTTAATTCCAAAATTATCATGTTAGACTTACATGAGTTTAGATACCGACGACTCTCGTGTATCGCAAAGTATACATATTTATTGTTCTGACCTCAAATACGATTCAAGCTCGTGAATTAGCTTGCTGGTGTTTGTAGAAGATAATAACGCTTTTTTCGTCGACCAACAATACTTTGAAATCAAATTGAAGGGAGATCATGCGAAAAAAGGTGTTATGTCCATCCTCTGGATAAAGTAAGTTGGTTCGGTTAACTGGATTAACCATCGCGTAACTTCGTTAGAGTCTTGAAAAGCTGGAAGAGATGAATAAGATATCTTTTCTCTCCTGAAGGATCGATATTCTTGTGGATAGTCTGTCGGTGTGTCCGTCCTTCTGGGTGTTCGAGCGAGGAAGCTGCTGCTGTTTCTCGGTGGTGCGGGTATGGGGTGTTGGTTCTACTGCTCGCGTTCACCAGTCTTCTCTCGCTCGCTTTCTCACGCGGCTTCCATACAGCGAAGGAGAGAAGAGTAGCGAAGTGAAGTAAAGAGAGGCTGAAGCGAGGGGTTAGAAAAAGGGGCGAAGGACTCCGGTTGGAGGGTGTAATGCTACGAGAGGCTGACTGAGAAGAAAGAGAAGAAGAACGAGAACGAAGGAAAACGATGGAAAAGGAAGAGTAAGAGAGCGAGAGACGTCCGCCCTACGGGGGTTGATATTTAAATCTCCCCTTTTCTAATTTCACCCCTCTAGCCCGGCCACCGCGTCTCTACGTTTCAGCGCGCAGCCCCTGCCGCTGACTCTCCGATCTCTTTCTCTCTCTCATTTTCCTTCTTCGAGCTGCACCACCCCCGCCTTGCCTCTTCTCGCGCCAACGTTCTCGTCCCGAGGGTACCCTGGCCATTTCTCGTACCACCTCAGCCAACAACCCTCTTAACCCACCCACTCCCGTTTTTCCACCTCTAGCAGCGTCGGGCGAGCACCGCGTCGGCCGCCATCATGAAAATATTAAGAACTCGGGGAAAATGGCTGCCCCACCCTCGCACCTTCGTACGGAGCTAAGGAAAAGCTCACTCCGCTACTACCATCCCTGTTCAGGGAATAAAGGGGTTATGCAGGTCATCTAAGTGCGGACTCGTATTCTTCTTTCGGAAATTAGGTGTTCTTTGTTTGATACCCTATGAGCATCGCACGACTGAAGAAATTTTTCGTACACACTGCGAAATATTTCGAGGTATTTTTGTCGCGGTTAGGCTTGATTATTCGAGGACTCATTCTATCTTTATGGAGACGTAATTTGGGAAAAATATAAATAGTTTTGCTGGTCTTTGGATGAGAACAATTTGAGTGCTATGTTGGTGTTTCGGATATAAAAAACAAATGTTTAAGTCATGATGGGGAAAAAAAGTGCTATGTGCATATGGCCGAAGTCATACCAGTATGACGTGTCACGGGTACCAACGTCTAGTAAACCAGTAAAATTTGCTTCAATTGATGTACATGTACATTATATAATAAAATTTATAACTAGATTGATGATTTCTCGAGTTCATGCATACCTCGAATTCTGTAATCAATCACTTAATTAACGCCAGAAGTCACCATATGAGTCGCGGTCAAGCATTCAAGATTCAGAACAATCAGCATATGTTCTGAATCTCATCCAATACCTTAATCGTTTTCAACTTGGCACAATAGGGTGACCCGCATTACCCACTGGCTCCCATTGTACCTGCCTTCCCTGTCATTTGGCTGGTTCTGCATTTCTTGTTCCTTTTCTCTTTTATACTTCGCGCTTCCTCCACCCGAAGTCCCGTAACTCTCTCCCCGGTATAGAGGGTGAGGCCAACTCACCCCAGGGTTCGATGTCGACGCCGTAGACGCTTCGTTCGAGAATGAGAGCGGAAGGGAGCGGGAGAGGGAGGCAGCGGGTGAACCAAGCCATCCAGCCTTCTCTACTTTACCTCAAGGCGAAAGCTCCGGCAGCAGCAGACTTTCTAGATGGAAAACTCGTTTTCTCTTAGCTCGCTCGGGCAAAACTCGTTTGCCTCACTCTTGTCCTTCTCTCTGCCCCCCCCCCCCCCCCCCCATCTCTTAACTCCGTTTTCTACCGCCTCGCAAAAGATGATAGGGTTCGCGAGGTATGGAGAAAATACCCAACCTAACTGACGACTCGAGTGTAAAACCCCGGGTGGAGGTACGGAAAATAGATGCTTCTTATTAATTATTCATGAATATATATCTTCGTAGTTATTATTATTTACCACATTGAGATCATTTTTTTTAATCTCGTAGCTTCATTCAGATTTACCTTGAAAATGTTTTTTCAGCAACGCAGCTTGTAATTCACGTTTGACAGATTATTTTATTGTCGACCGTTGAATTGCGTGTATTACGAGTTTTGGAAAGATGATTTGCGCAAAGTAATACATTTTTTTTTTTTTTTTGAAAAGTTCAATGAAAGACACGATTTAAAACAATCAGCTGGTTGACCCTATCGCATTTGACCGCATCACTGCATTTAGAGGTGAATTGTATACTTGAGAGTTCGGGTTGTCGATTTACAGTATAGGGTGTGATTATTATTATTATCGTTATCTTTATTATAGAAAGCAAAAAGTGATGAACATTCTTCCCGTTTCGCTTTAAATTTTCAGATAGTCTTAAAGGATTGTTCAGCGTTATCGAAACATAAAAAAAAAATCAAAGCATCTTGATAGAGAATCCTTCACGGTAGAGCTTACGTCGCGTATCTTCCCTTCACTTTCGCTTAGGCTAATCAATGAACAAGTTGGCAAATCGTGCGGAGAGTGCAGTAACTCGAATACAAGGTGGAGTCCTTGAGAGTACACCAACGAGAGGGAGAGTAAAAGTTGTGCCAAGATACTCCTCTATGGCTTGGCGTGGTGCGAGGAAGGGCTTGGGTATGGGTACACGTGGGGAGTGTGGAATGCGGAAGAGGTTAGGGGGCTGTAGTTCCACATACGTATACTTCGCTCGGCTTGTCCCACATTCGGATAGTACGATGGAGGAAGCGCGCACACACACGCACCTTTAGAACTGCTAGCGACCCACCTAGAGAGAAAGAGAGAGAGAGAGAGAGAGAGAGAGAGAGAGAGAGAGAGAGAGAGAGAGAGAGAGAGAGAGAGAGAGAGAGAGAGAGAGAGAGAGAGAGAGAGAGAGAGAGAGAGAGAGCAAGAGAGAGAGAGAGAGAGAGAGAGAGAGAGAGAGAGTATCATCAGCATGAGTGCGAATCCGAGGAGAGGTGGAGGTGGGAATTGGGGAATACCCTAGGAGTTTGCCGTGTGTACCACGCGCTTTAGTTTCCGCTCTAGAAATTAGGCCCATCCGTGTTCCAGTCACCTTATATGTTTGGACTCGAAGCCGAGAATCAACACAGTCGATAAAACAGAATATCCAACTGTATAAGACACCCTCGAGGCTATGGCTATGTATAGCGTCGATGTCATTGTTTCCTATTCAACCTTCCACCCTATACTGGCTTGGCATGTGTGTGATGGTCGATCTCACCACGTGAGCTCAACTACCATGAGCGTGAAGCGCGGGAAGGAATGCTCGGCTTCCCACCGCGCACGTTGAAATTTAATCGGGAAAGATCGTGACGAGCCGCAGAGTGCGTTGGCTGCCGTATAATTCTGGGTGTGTGACATTTTGTAATGCATCAACCACGATACCACAGCTGGATCAACCGACAGCATATTTACACTTTGCGTAGTATAATAAGCTCGACGGAGTTCCCCATTACCAGAAAAACATCTGAAAATTGCTTTAAAACTACGGAGGCTCTCCCTCTCTTTTTTTCCGCATGTTTGAGATTGATTCGTTGTGATACGTGATTCACAATTTATTAGAAAAAAACGTTCACTGATTATATCGATCGACATACCGCCCGCATTCTGTATACTCACATAATACATATTTTAATAATCTGAAACAGCTCTAAGATTTTGTACGTTAAACGTCAGTTGGTTTCGCTAGATCGCAATCCTATCTACGTAAAAAAAAAGAGCAATCTTGATGAGGACCTTAAGGAAAATCTGGCAGAGCATCTTGAGAAGAATCTTGTGATAAATTCTAGAAAGAATTTTGATAAGAGTCCCAAATAGGAGCCGTAGTAACATTTTTCCAATATTCTTTTCATTCACCGGAAAATGCAGAGAATATTGGAATGATTATCGAAATGAATATTTGAATTATATACTACTACTATAGAAGACTCTAGTAGATGGACCTCGAATCCGTGTGGGATTGAAAAATTTGGAAAGAATTTTCGGAAATCCTGTAATAATTTTTTCAATAAGTGCTGCACAGAATCTTGTAGAGATCTTGCAAATAATTTTGAGGAACTTGTTGAAAAGATTTTCTGCTAAAAAAACCTTGCAGGGAAGATCTTCGATTTAGCTGTGATGAGAATCTTGAGAAGATTCTTCGAAAAAATCTTGGAAAGATGTCTTTCATCGGAGACGAAAATCTTGAAAAAATATTCTGAAACGGGTCGATGAGAATCTTGAAGAGATTCTTGCCAATACTAATCTCGTATACTAATCTGAAAAAAAATTATCTCCAATATTCTCCGCTAGCAGAGAATCAAACCATACCTTGCGAATAATAACTAGCGAGAGTATATTTTTAGTTTGTTATTTAATTATCAAGAAGCTACTTTCAGAAATATTATCCATAATACACGAACCTGCGTGGACGGCTGATCATCAAAACGCAACAACCAGGCCATTCGACTGGATTCTCTTTGGAGAACTGCTGGCATTGGTTGCATCAGATTCACTACAAACAATACCGAAGCTTGATCAACCTTTGGTACACGGAGATGGTAACACCGTCGTTTGCTGGATGGTGTAATACGTCTTCGTCAGGGACGGCCATCTTAGGTACGATGGAGTAGGATGGGTAGATCGTTTGGATGGAGGTGTGAGTTGGCCTGCTGCACTGTAAGCCAGAAAGGGTTGGAGACTTGGCGTCTTGGATGAAGGAACATAGGGAAGGAGGTAGGGGGATAGAGCGATTAAGAAAATGAAGATGGATACTATGGGATAAAGGAGTGTGAGATGGGGTTTCGTGGAAGTTGGGGGAGTCTCGGGGAGTATAAATGCGAGGAATGGGTGGATTCACTACCTATTCCTCGTTCTGTCTTTCGCCTAGCGTTACTGAGCTGGGAAAGGATGGTGTAGGAGGTCGTTGCAAGAGGTGGGTACGTCAGTCTTATACGGCGCATGGTGATCAGCAAGAAATAGCTCCGAAGACCGTTTGATCGTCCGGAAGATTTTCAACATGTCAGGCTTAATCATTTGGAATCATTCGAGAAACAGGACCATAAATTTCCAGGGAAAGCCTTCGACTTCTTCTTCCATTAGCTTGGGGTCGGGTGCAAAGTGCTCGTCTATCCTTAAAACGGCGCATTCACCACCTCATTTGATCGAGGCCGAAAACGGTGTTGTTTCTTGATATTTCCTGTCACGGATCCTAACCACCCGCGCGGAATTAAGTCGCTGAATGACATATCCCCACTCCTTATGAGTCTATCAGCAGATGAATCTATCTCCTTTAACATTCCACCATATTTTTTATAGTCATTAAATTTCGATGTCGCAACTTTCAGCAATAGGTGAACCAGCCAACGATCGAGCAAGTGCTCTTTATAGTTCCCTATTTCGAGACAGTGGCAGCATCGAAAGTGGTGGAGACGGTAAAAGAGTGGCAAGAGAAAGCAAAGTGTTAGAAGTAACGAGTCTAGGTGGGACGCGACCGGTGGACAAATATATGGTAGCCTTACATTCGTCTCTTTATGGGGCATTTAAGAGGGGTAACCATGGAAACGAGAACTCGGTATAAGAACGAGGCACGGGTGTATGAATTGAGGCTAGGACTTACATGGTTATCAAGGCGGACAATTCTAAAATTAGGTAATGAGGAAGATGAGAAAATATAATTTTGGACCATCTCCCATGACCCGCTCAAATCGATTCAGCGACAAATACAACTCCGCTTTTACGCAGCCAGAGTGAACATTCCATCTGAACGACTCGGCGTATGTTAAGCTTCACTTTTGTCTTATATCTTCATCTTGCACTTGGCATTTTAATCACCTTTCTTCCTTCCCTTCGTTCCAGCCTTACTCGAGCCTGTTTTTTTCGTCCATGATGGCTTGTACGTGGTGCTAGAACGTGGCGTCACGAACTATTTCGTTGCCCCCGGGCGATTACTAAGGTTGATGGTAGCACTGGTAGACTGGTGAAGTGGTTTGTGGTTCGAAAGGCGCGCGACACGACGTTCCACGAGGGTAGGAGTTCGGTTGCAGTAACAGTGGTGGCGAGAGGGTGAAGAGGAGTGGGAAAAATGGGCAAAGTTTTGCAGCGATCCACCTTCTGGGTCCCGGGTCTGTACGGCAGAGAAGCGATAGCGACGGCGAGAATTTTCCGGATAAACGAGGATATTCAACTCTTGGAAATTGTTAGTTCATCCCCTCCGCTACTCTTGAGCGTTATCGGAGTACGGAGGAAAGAGACGGTCGCTTCGACGCCTGGTACTTTTAGAACCATCCCTCGAAGACCTCGGTGGCACCGCTGCCGAGACCCTTTGCTATATACTCTCGTGGTGTCTACCCTAACCTATGACGGTCCACCATCTTCCTTTGCGATCATTTTTCATGAGCATCCGTTATGAGAACGATACCCCAGAGTGGTAGTAACACGTGGTATATAACTATATGCAACAGTCTAGAATGAAACGGGTAGTACAGTGGGGCTCAAGGTGCTACCGTGAAATAATAAATTACTGGTATTAATGTTTCAGGTCTCAGGTTCCGTAGCGAAGGAAGCGTAAACTGAAAGACGAAGGGACGAGTGAATTGATACACCGTTGATATCTTCATTTTTCTAGGGATTTCGTCGCTGATGTGTGTAACGAGGTTGTAATATCCAGCAATTAAATTAATCTCCCTGTTTACATTATTCGTTTAATCTTAAAATCTGAGGAATAGTTGGTTTTGGATTTTTCTTTCACTCCACATTGTGAACATTCTTAGGCATTACCTTACATGTATATCATAGTGATGTAAGCTGTGGGCAGATTTGAATCCAATGACCCACAGGATATCGTCTTTAGCATGCGAAACTAATGTTTTTGTCAGCGGTTTGCGGTCGCGGGTACTAAATAAGTGATATATCCCGGCAGCAAACCACTGCTATTCCCCAGCCTTCGATATGTTCACTCAGTCTCGTGGATGCACGGTATCTCTCCGCATCTATATTCCTCTCCCTTCTACACATCCGTCGAGCTGAGGAGGCCTCTCATCGCGGTCTCTACCCGTCGCACTCGGTCCTCCGTGCGTTCTCGTCAACTCCACCACTTTCTCAACCTCTCCGTGTACTCAAGTGTCTGAGCCCCGACTCCTATGAGGGTTTCACATTCGGGCCTTTACACATAACATAGTTATATCGCAATTCATACCCACCGAATAAGCGCCAGTGATCAAACTACTTTATTAGGACTCTTACAACCTAAACATGGCTATTGAAAAATGCTAAAAGGTTAGTGCCTGCTGCATATATCCTATCGTCGAAAAGTTGCCTCTGGAATAATAACGGGAAACATGGTTCAGCATGTTTCAGCAGCTGCTTGATCAAACGTGTTTGGATCAACGCTTTGGATGGTGGTATGCAGGGGTTTAGAGTTAGAGAAAAGCTATTTCTCAGTATCGTGAGTTTTTATAACATCTTTATCTCGACGCGATCCTCTTGCTACGAGCAGTGACTGAAAAACGTTCTGCCTCGTTTTGGTCATTGGGATTTTCATGATTCGTGGTATACCAGCAAGAGTCACATCGAGAGGTGTAACATCGTTGCCACGTATCCGCGAAACTTTGATGACCAAAATTCGTAAAGTTGCCAGTTGAAGCCAGCATATACGGAAATTAGGAGGGATTGGTGGAGGGATCGAGGTGGTAGCGCAGAAAGTCAGATCGGGCCAGTGAGATCCTGGAAATATAGCGAGACGAGGGGGTTGGTGCCGGTCCTTCGCCAAGTTTGAGATGGTAGTTTGCATAGCCGTAAATTCTCTCTTCACGAGTTAAAAGGCCGCGGGCTTTCGTTCTCTCCAGCTTTTCTCTCCTCCCCCCTCTCTGACCCACGAAACGACATAATAGCCGCCAGCAGATCTTTCAGAGTCCTTTCCTCCCATGCAACCCTGCAGCAACCTATCCCACCTTTTCGCATATCTTTCTACAATCTTCTATCAATAATTCCAGTATGGCGTCGCACAGATCTATTCCTTCCATCCGCCCTGCTCAACTCTACCGGATAAGAAACGGTACACTCCTCACCTTCGCCATCCGACTTCCCATGAATTTAGCATCACGTGGATCGATATTATTCCTTCCGATAGATTCGATTGCCCAAAACTCTTTGCTCGCGCGCACTTCGCAATACGGTTCCCTTATCTTTCTTCTAGAATTGTACTTTGGTGAATTATCGGAGAACTTGCTTCGAGATTCGTTATTTTATGAACGAGGAAGGACAGAAGTGCAGCCGCGGTTGCGTTCACGATGCTCTTTCTCATGGGTTTATGAAAATGTACTCGATTTACATCGACGATAAACAGCCCCCCACCTCCACCGATTTTCAAAATGTTTTCGACGCAATATTATTCTTCAGCCTTAAAAATTTCAGGCTCAATGGTGTCCTATAATTACAACGTTGAAATCCGATTATCAGTAACAACGGCAGGTAACGAATAATCTAAAACGTGAAACAAAAATAGCTTGACTCAAGCAAATTTGATCGCGATGCATCAAATTTCGTTGAATTCCAGGAAATGCAGTAATATTCGGTTCGAGTGAATTTTGTTGGTCTCATATACATTTAAGTAAAAAAAAAAAAATAAATGTACTTACTCGATACTAAGTAACTTTTGTAATTAAAACGGTTTAACGAAATTTGATGAAGATTTTCCTTGCAACGATGAATATAAAGGACACATGTTTATTTGGGTCAAAGGGATAGGTTACGGCGTGTGTCAGGGCCAAAGAATTTTGTACTCGAGCGCTGGGAGGTTGTACACGGTTCGTATAACGAGAGGAGTGCGAAGACCGCGATCCGCTGCCACCTAAAATCCCTCGGACGTCTAGCTTCCTTGCTTGACATGGCTGTGTCACGAGAGGACGTCTCCGACGAGTCAGCGAAGCGACTGCTGCAACCGTGCGAACCTCTCGGGCGACACAAAACCCAGCAATCCCCCCGAACCTCCCAGCCTCCTTGCTGCCCTGCACAGTTGTGCAGAGTATACTGCAACACAGGGGAGCGTGAGAGATAGAGAGAGAGAGAGAGAGAGATAGAAAGATAGAGTGAGTGCTTGGGAAACACCCCGCAGCGGACGTAGTATGCAGATTCGTGAAATAAATGCCCGAAAGTTTCACTATAACTCTGCACACGCGAAATCTCAGGCTCAAGCCCCCAACCCCGATTATTCTCGCCATCTCTTTCTGACTATGCTCGGGTCCTCCCAAGGCCGAAACGACCCTCCGGGCCACTCCCTCGTTCTTCGTGCCTCCCCCCTCCCCCCTCCCCCATTCTTCGCGGACGAGCACCCTCTCGAACCCCTTGCGCCAGACAAGCATCCCCCGCACTCGCGAAGAGAGACTCTCCAGGGAGCCACCGCATTATTTAGTGCTTCGGTCTAGTCCTCGGGAGTAAAATGGCACTGGCGTAAGATGGAGAAAAAAAAAAAGATATCAGATGAGGAAAAAACAAAAGTATATTTCTCAGAAAACGGAAGAGAAATTGCCGAAGAGTGATACATTTTTCGTACGTATGAGATTCGTAATCGGTGAAAAATATAATTTATCGCATGGATCCAGCGGAGAATAATTAATCATGTTCATTCAAAATTTCGAAATTTTGAAAAAAAACAAAGATTCCAATTTTCATAAAATTTCATGATCTTTATTAATTCTCGCCAAATTCAAGGTAAAAGCTACCTGGCCTAGATTTTTCTGGAAGATCAAGCGTGATAGACGAAAATTCATGGAACTTCGAGGGACCACAGCCATTTTTCTACCAAATCAAAGTTACCGTACGATTTGAAATTCTCGAGTAATTTCGACGAAAGAACTGAGCAATCGCAATGAGGGGTTGTCGATAAAAGAAAAATATTGAAAGCGACTATTACAAACAAAAAACTGTCAAGCTATACCGTGACATTTCCATTGTGGATTTTAAAAATAAGGTTCCTAATAAACGTGTAATATGCAATGATTATTCAATAAAAAAAAAATTTATTCACAAAATTTTCTTTCAAACATAACCTTACTTTTATCCTACCTAGGTGTACACGTAACCCCTTGGAGGGTTCGTAATTCATCCAGTCGGTTTAGTCTAAAAGCCAATTTTTTTTTCTCTCCTTCGTCGTATTTAAGCCTGAAGGCAGCAGAAGGAATGAAGGGTTGGTGAAATAGGATTGAAGGACTCGCGCGTGCAAACGGGCTCGGGGAAAAGTTTGGACTACCTTGAAAGTTTTAAAATCAGATTTGGCAGGGAAATCAAGTTTGTTTCAGAACGAGACGAATGGAGATTTGGATAGACAATGAAAAAAGGAGGAGAAAAAAAAGTTATCTCGTTTCATCGAGGTTTCATTTTTCGAAACAGATGAAAAAAAAAAAATTCCACGACGTATATTTAATTTTTACCCGAGAGAGGTTCGGTACAAACTTTTACTGTGAAAAATGAATACGACAAAAAACAAGTTGCCGTATAATGGAAAAAAAAATCACTAGCACAATCAATGCGCGATATATGAAAAAAAAATCATTAACGAAAAAATATATTCTTAATTGAGATCAACGATTTGTTGCATTACGAGAAGTTCTATAATTCACGACTATCAATAAATTGCGAGGTTTGTAATATTTTTGAGAACAAAATTGCGTCCAATTTAATTCGCAAGACCTTGCAATATTGGTAGAATATTTTACTGAAATTCATTTGAAAATGAGGGACGAAATTCACTCATTAATTCGTCTACGTTGAAAAATATAACATTAAAAGGTCAAACAAAATACTGAAGAGCCGTTTCAGGGGTTTTCTGATAGTTAAAATAATATCAACCATCTGCAAATATTATTGAAGTGATCGCACGTAATTCTGAATCTTCCTAATCATCTCTTCTCCCTTTTTGAGTTGTGTCCTATGACTCTCTCTCTCTCTCTCTTTCTCTTTCTCGCCACTTGTCTCACGTTATACCGATGTTCCAAGAATGCGCTAACCCACCAAGATTAAGATAAACCCTAAAAATGTTCTTAGCTAAGTCGGCAACTTCGTTACGATTCAAAGTATATGTAATGAGAAAAGCGTCGAGTCACGTAAAACTCAAAAAAATGACAATTTCAGCATAGACCAGCGTACGTCTCTTTGAGCGTCATAAACGCCCTTTTGCGAATGTTTTCTCAGCTTTTTAAGAAAATACATTTTGTTTCATTGATACCCATATGGTCAAGGGACATTACGTTTTCCGAAACAACCAAAATGTTTCAATACCCAAACAATTGCTCGACATTATTTCTATTGTTCTAATAATTCGCAGGTTTCTTGAACCTTCATGACTGTCTAGCAACTATACGAGAAAAAAATAGGTTGACTTTCGAGAATTACATCGCAAATACTACATCGATCCATCCTCGAAAACATTACGAACATTTAATCATCATAATTAGAAGCACGTTTTAAATAAATCGATTCTTCAAGATAGGCAAAAAAATTCATTGACAGAATTACACGAGGTATAGGCATCGATCATTCAGTTTAAGTTTGATTTTTTATTTTCTCGATGTTCGATTCGTTTTCACCGTTTGATGTGTATCCAGAGATTTTACGAACGGAAGAACGTGACTTCCGGGTATACTGGCACAGCAATATTGTTGCAGTAAAGTGGCATCGTGGAAACCGCTTCCGTTTTGCTGGAAGGCATCTCAAACGTGATGAAATTAAATGGGGCGTCTCCGTGGCGCCTCGCCACTTTGCTTCGATAGGTCTACAATAAAAGTCCATTGGCGTTGGTGACTGTCGTTCGTCGGGTCATACCGTTGGGCTTGCGCGCATCTAAAGCTTCTTAAACGTGCCCAGCACCTTATATGACGTTAATAATATCAACCGCACCGACCTCCCGTAACGTAATTACCGCGGTATTGTCTCTCAGACCTACGAGACGTTCTTTCACTTTGATCCCCCCCCCCCCCCCCCCCCGGTATATAATGAAATTCTCTGTATAGTGAATGGTTTTTGATTTCTAGTATACGGCAAACTTTTCCAAACATCACAATTTTTACTGTTAAATCAACCGTTAACTATATATTTAGCAATAAACATGCTTGGAAAAATTTGCTGCGCTATAAATAAAAAACCATGCTGTACAAAGGAAAAAGTTTTCAATAAAAGTTGTAGAGAATCGTATTATCTACAAAAAAAGTCTCGACTACTTTTGTCGTACGATGCATGGTTCACGAGATATTTGATTAAACGTTTTTTCCAAAATGGCGGCTTAAGCTTGACCCCCTCCGCATCCCGCCAACTTGAATTTGTACTCAGGGGACACCCCTGGACCTTTTACAAAAGCAAAATCAATTCTGTAAATGATTGCAGATAAATAGCTAGAATGATTGGATTAATATCGTTGTATCCATTCGCTTTGCACGTTAATTATAATTAGCGAAAAATTTCATCTGAGCCTCGTTTTCAGTTACAAATTTACAAGCAACCACTGTGCGCACTATTATCGATCGTTGTTGGAGCGGAAAGATATAAAGAGGGCGAGGGTGGGGGGGGGGGGGAGAGGTTGCTACTTCCTATGAACGAACCACCACCCGAACCGCCATTAATTAATACTGGTGGGACCTGCTCACTCGCGTAACTGTAATTATGCGAGGCTCTTTCGTGAGCAATCGACTGTCGGAAAATGATATCACTCGTCGCTGATCTCGCTAGAACCCTGCGAGAATTATGAAAAGAAAAAAAAAACCAGTTCGAAGCTATTTCATCCCTTCATTACAGAGCGAAGAATGAAGCGTTGAATTTGTTTGAATTATTATTGCCGTTCACGCGGCAAAAAAAAATGATCTCTGCGAATTCGATGACCTGGCGAAAATTTATTCCGGTTCACAAATTGATATATAATTGCACTTGACGATTCCATTCGCGATTCACAATGGATATGCGATGGTCATCGAAGTTTCCCCCAACGTCCGGTGAGACGGATTGTTACGTCCTGACCCTCGATTTTTCTCATCTCGGCCAAGAAAAGCGCGGCTTTCCCTTTAACACGTTATTCGAGATAAAATCGGAATTGGCCAGGTTATTGCCCTGTTTTGAGCCTAACCTTGCGGAAAATTGCTCAGGATGGGCGGAGAGTGCATAATTTGGTAACAATGGCAAATTTAAATAAAATCTCGCGAACAAAACTCTTCAATTTCGCGGGACACATAATAAATGGTAATTCGGTAACATCTGACAAATAAAACTTGTAATATAAAGGAATAAAATAGCGTGATCTCATAAAATAAATTCTGACATAAACACGGGAACTAAACTTTCACTGACGTGGGAGGAAATACACGGCAGGGCCATCCTCAGGATTGACCTCCGGAGGGCTTTCCGCCCAAATTGCAAGGACAAACGTAATTATTATGAGGACCAAAATGACCACTGATACCGCGACAGCTATTTTTAACTGGAAAAGGTCCATGATCAATGGACAGGACAACTCTCACAACAAAGGAAATCAACACCGGAATTTATTCAACCACGACTTGATTAAGTTTAATCATTTGAAGAAATTCTAAAATGCTCGAAAATGAATTTAACCCCGGAAAAATTATATCAGAAATGAACATCAAATTATAAACACGAAACTGTTAATTTCTTATTTCCTGGAATACATCGTAAATTCTTCAAATGCATTTAGCTCGCACATATTTCACGGAAGTTACAGGATGAACACTTCCTAAAATGAAACAAATTTACAAAGAAAATAATCCTACAGTAGATCGAAATACTACGGATTCCTCCGGAAATAGTTGCTTGGAAACGCCAAAATATTTTTAATGGACCAAGAATAATTCTAAAGGGTCTGAAAATATACTAACACAAGAATCGAGTTTGGAGAAAACAACAACAAAAATTAAATTCACAAAATAATATTTATCGGACATTGGATTTAACACAACAAAAAAAAAAAATAAATTACCCTTCATGGAATCACAACCTTCCGAAAGACCAAGATTGACGCAAATATAAATTTCCAGAAAACTGAATTTAATTCGGCATGACTTTTCACAAAATTGATTTTAACTCGACATGATTTTCCAAAATTGAATTCATAAATTTCCAAAGAAAAATTGAACTTAATTCGACATGACTTTCCACAAAACTGAATTTATAAATTTCCAAAAACTGAATTTAATTCAAAAGGATAACACGGAAAGGGAAAACAACGAAAGAAATTACCCCATGGGTTTTATGATACAACCGACCCGAAACCCTCGCCTTCGGTCCTTAGGACGTCATGGGGTGTCGACCGAGATCGGAGACACCGCGCAACACGAGCGAATATATATATATATATGTGAGAAAACATTTCAAAAAAAATACTTACTACTTTGATGGTGGAACTGGATGAATTTGGAGGATTATAAAATACGATGAATATAACGACGAAGACGATGAACAATTCAGTGCAGATGGGATGATTGTGCGGTGAAAGTGAATGTTCAGCCGAGATTGATAAGCGGTGAAATATTTTTATTCCACAAAAAAAAAATATGTTCGTTCACAAAAGAAAATAAACCGTTCGTTCACAAAAATGAAATGTTCGTTCGCAAAAATAAAATGTTCGTATCGAAATCCACGGAGACAGTTTGAATAAAATAAAGTAAAATAAAGAAAAATAGATTAACACGACGGACAGCGATTCGATCTCTTAAAATTTTCTCCCGGCTCTGACAACTCTGACCCCCTGCGGGCTCATTACCCGGTTTTATATAGGGTATTGCTGGATGACTTAGCTTCGGCGGTGGGGAGATACGCCCTTAGCCGCCTAAAACGCTCTAAGCCCCTCCGCCGCCTCCACCTCGCATTCCCAATGACCGCTACGAATCTATATAATTGAAAATCCATACTTCTAATTAATACAAATTTATCCTGATTATAAAACATTCATTTCTGTATTCCTTTTTAATAATTATTCCGTGTTTCAATAATCCGTAAAGCGATTTTTCCCCTCGTACATACGCCGTCTTTTCATCAAGACGTTCATTCTGTCTTTCTCATACTTGCATATACGGTATCTACTCTCTCGCTCACTCTGCCCCTCGTTTCGGAGGTACCACGCAGCAGAGGAGTTCTCCTCTTCGGCTTCTCCTACAGGCCACGCGCTGGTCCACCGTAGTCTCTCAGTGACCCACACACGCACACACACATACAGCCATGCACATTTCCATTCGTCTTTTCGTTCGTGCTCTCGTTCGGTGACGATTTCTCCTCCATTTATTCGTATCTCCCTTGCTCCGCATTGCCTTCGATTTATTCTCTCATTCTATTCATTTCTATCTCTTTTTGATTTCCTTGCCATGCCGAGCCTGTAACGCGATGATACATGCAAGGCTTTTTAGTTCAGATTAAAATTATTCCACTGATGGTGAAATAGTTCTCAAACGATTTTTATTTGATTAAGTGACCCGATCTTTCCAATAATCGGAAAAATCATGAAAGTCATTCTGTAATCATTGATCTACTCAAAATACACAATGCGAAACCATTTTGAAACAATTTAAAATTATTCATTGATGGATATTGATTTTTTTATCACCCGGTTATCTTGATTCCACGTTAACGCTCGGATTCTGATAGTTTCCCTGATTATTCTTTGCTTGTTTGTTATAACATTGAAAACTTTGTCCCTATACTCCAGATCCTGTGTGATTTCCCTAATCATTCTTTGTCATTTTTACTACAGGAATAATCTATTTCATAAACCGCGCATTAATCATGCATACATTAGCTCACCATTCTTAATAACTACTAAAAAGGATTCTTTCTCAATTACATCGTTTATGGATAATCCTTGTTAATGCACTATGAGATTTCCATGAATCTTTGAATTTGGTCTTTGCAAAATTATTATTCATTGTTAATTAAATCATGCGCTTGCTACGCCTTTGGGGTCCTTGTTGGATTGCGATGTCGAATTTGCGGCGTCACTTATCGATGAGACATATGTCTCTTGAACCTCGTGATTTTTATTGAAAGGCAATTGCCTTCCACGCGCGCGCTCTCTCTCTCTCTAAACATGTAGTTCCGGTTAATCGGAAGACGATATTCGTAACCAGACGACAGCAGCTCTGGTATAACCACATGTTTCCGAATGTTTATTTAATTCTCATTAGCGACGTGACGGTTGGGTCTCCCGTCGAAGTCTTTCCTCTATCGAGTCCCCTTGACTCGACCACTGCGTCAATTTGTCGATCACGTGCAGAACTCATGTAGATCATCCACGAGAATCATCCGATGACCTTTTCCAGACGCTGTTCCCGAAAAGTTGTAGCAAGGCTAAAATCGCCCATAAATTAAGAGCAAAGAGAAAGAAACAGCAAGCATCTCAACGAAAAAGGAAATCTCCTCTCTTTGACCAATTTTGACTCATGGAAATCTCAAGCTATTCTAAATAATATAATTGAATACTTAAATGCAATAAACTACATACTATTCACCGCCACCTTTACCATCACCGATGACCTGACCCAGGTACCCATGTTCATTCTTGATTTTACATTTTTACATCCGTTCACTCACGTACTTTCGGGAATTTATTTCATAAAGTATTCATTCGGGAATAAAGAAAAAGAGGATCACCGGTCACTATAGCTTTAGATGAGGCATACTCTCTCTCTTTCTCTCTCTCTATCCATGCACGCGTGAATCTTCTATAGCCAAGGATTTCTCCGACATCGGCGGTTGTTTATATTCATGTCCGACGATGGACGTCTCGTAATGAGGACCTTTGATATCGATGCCGCTATGGCGTCACCTCTCGATAGCCTATGCTCACTTGAGACGTACTTGTGCAGATGGCTCGATGAATGACAACTCGAACTTTCCGTGTTGCCAGGAGGAAAAATAAAACGTTCCTCTAGTGTGACCGGGTCCCTTTCCTCGTATTTAATTCTATTGAAAATCGCCAGATATAAGCTATTTCAAATCGATGCAAAAAGTCCCGAAAGTCGCGGGACGTAACAGGATAATTGAGCAGAACGTTTTGGTTTTTCGTCTCCAGGCATGACCCACGGCTATAACTCCTGACGTATGTCGAGGTTCGAATAAAAAAAATAGTCACGAAGTCCGCAAGAGCGACCGCACGGCCGGACGAGTAATAAAGTAATTTTATGAAGTGGTCACCGACGTCCGGTCCTATGTATGCGCTGGTCATGGGGAGGGGGGGGGGGGGGAGGGGGATGCGAGCGAGAAAGGGTTTTCAACGGGATGAAAAATGGCCTTGGTCGGGGCAACCAGACTGTCCTGGGCCAGGAAGACCTGTTTTCCCCCATTCCGGAATCATGGCTAACCCGCCCTTAAGTGAAAACATACTGTCCCTTGTCTTGCAGTTTCCTCCGGTGAACCGGTGAAAGTGGCCAAGGGTGTGAGGAAGGACATGGGGTGAATTGCAAGCCAAAAAAAAAAAAAAAAAACGACAAAGAAAAAATAGAGGACCCGGAGGGACGCTTCTGGTGTTCGCTGTACTGACCCTATCCGAACGTTCCCGGCCGAGTTACAGTTTTTGTCCGGAAAACCACGATTAAATATATAGCGGTGAGAGTTTGGCCCTCGTACATCATTACGGAGGTTATAGGATCGGTAAATTATTTCTTGTTGTAATTTTGCAAAATTCTCGAGGGACCCGCGATAATCCCTCTGTCCGTGGAGCTGAATCAACAGCAAATGGATACTTGAGTTGATGTTTTTCTTTTTTGCCCGAATTATGTAAAAAAGCAATGGTAATATAGTAAGCAGAATTTGTACTCTCGAGTCATAGCAACGGTTCCAGTTGAACTTTTTTACCTCGCTGATAAATATGTTTGCCGCCTTTTGATTATTGACATTTGGATACGCGAGACATTATGAATCGACTGATTTTCAGGGAATTCTTGTAGCAGACTAGTCAAGCGATCTTAATCTTACAATGAGTAAGATTAGTTGTAAAAATTTATATAATTACTGTGAAGATGAACTTTTAGCACTTGACTTAATTTTTTTTTCTAAAGTAATCTCGATTTTCCGTCATCTATTTGACTAAGCCTTTAAATAATTTTATCTTGGATGACCTCGAAACCGGTGGAGGTTTTGTAATAAATGTATTGTATGATTACATGACTGTTAATGGATTTTGATAATTGCTATAATTTCATCACGCACGGACATAACAGCCCCTGTTATGTGCTGATCATCAATTCGAGATTTCTTTGCCAAATATCTCACGGCCCTAGTTTTTTAATTTCTCAATCTAATCTAACGAAAGCTGGAATAAACTGATTATTAAATGAATCACTTGTTTAGTATTTGGATAGGCTCATTTTTCAATTGAACTTGCGGCGAGGTAATTTTGTTTGTATATAATCCTATGCTATATCGGTGATATAAAAAAAAAAAATTCTTGTCGAAAAAGTCGATAACATGATCTGAAACTTTCCAGTCTTAAAAAAAAAGTCTTTCAGAATTAAAATATTTCTAATTCACAAAATTCTCCGATAGGCACCAATATGCGGGCACCGAAAAATTAATTAGGGTATAAAAATAAAATATCGACCCAAGCTCAATCCTTTCGCATAAATGCTTTGTTGTTTTGGTATCTTTTTGAAATCGTATACGATGATCAAACTCGCTATATTTGTGAAAATGATGCGAAATAATTAATATGTAAACCGAACCTGTGATCACTCCAATCCGCCTTCGGGATTGAATGATCGAATCTATATATGGGGCAAAGGGATCCCATATGGAAAATAAGTATATTACAAGATATATACGAGATATATAAGAGATATAGAACTTATTGCCACTATGTACAGAGATATATTTTTCATATATCTGAAGTATACTTTTTTTCCATGGGGGATATTGTCTGGGAAAAAATTTAAAAACTCGAGAATTCAAGTGATTAAAATAGGGAATTTCGGACTTTTAATGAACATGAAATAATATTGAAATATATTTGAAATAATATTCTAATATTATAATATAATATAATATATATATTATATATATAATATAATATAATCTAATATTATAATATAATATAATATTAGAATATTCTATTGAATATTATATTATAATATTATTAGATTGAAATAAAATTGAAATAATATTGACAGTTAACAGTGAAACAGAGAAAATTGGGAACTCGTTCGGTAATGCTCGTGGCGCAAATGGTCACTTTACCCTGACTAGCAGTGCCCCAAATGCAGTGTGAAAACAATTTTACTGAAAACATTATATGCAAATAATGTATGACGAAAAAAAAGTGAATTGTACCATGAAGTGGACGTTACGAAAAATCCAGAAAAGGGCCAAATAAAAAAGTGCGATTTAAGGTATACGATAAACCAAAATCTTAGTTGACCGAAATTGTCAATTCACACGCGGAGTGAAAAACAATTTTTAGATTTTTTTTTGTTTTTAATATTCACTCTTTCACCCTGTCAAATAATTTCACTTTGTGAAGTATTTCAGCACAAATGCTTGGTGCAAATACAACCTTCTTCAACATCGATTAGGTAAAAAAAGATTTGACACGATCGCTCGGCCTCGCATGGGTAGACAAATTTTTGAGATTTTCCTCCATGAACTCATAAACGTTCATTAAGAGAGAATTTTTGTTTTCATAACGCAAGCTCAAACATTTGGAATTACGTGAAAATGTAATATTTGTGGCTGTTAAGCGGTCGGCGAGATTCTCATTATTGCATGAAATTCCCCCCCGGAGGGGGTAGACTCGGAATAATAAATTAAGAAAAAAAAAAACGAGCAAATACTCGGTGAATTCGGTGATACATATATGTATATATATATATGTGTATATGTATGCACTAAAGGCGCTGATGTTGGGTGAACGAAGAGATATACAGCGTACAGGAGAGGTTTGGCCGGGCGGTAACTTTTCCCTCTATTAGATTATAAGAGAGCGGCGAGCATCTGCAGAATCTCGGACTGAGATCGTTAATTTTCGTTAAAAACCAAATGCCTCTCTGCGCTGAGTTCGTTGCATTCGCCAGCTCAAACTCCCTCTTTTACCAACCTCATATCCGCGGCTATATTCTCTATCTCTTTCTGTGCCTTTCTCCTTATTCTCCCGTTCTCGTCGGTGAAAGCAGCCCGGGCTTGTAAGCAACCACGGTAGGTTTTACATGGTTATGGGAACATTAAAGCACCCGTTGACTTCTCCGAGGTGGCTCGACGTGAACCATGAAGATTTAGCGGTATTCCCGCGTTTGTTTCTCTTAAGTCACGAAACACAGGCATATACGCGGGTGGAATAGACGACGCATGGGGCCGCCACCTTTGCCCAGCAGCGAAATGAAGAAACAGCGAGCCCTAAAAGTGATTACATTCGATGAAGGGCTTTTCGTATAATAATTTTTAAAATTAACGAGGACAATTTTTTTTTTGTCACACGAAACCCAGAGCATCGGCAAAATGCTAAAGACTTCGAACATTGATTCGTGAAATCGTTGAATTTTTTTTCCAGAAATCGTTATCGATCGTTGAGATAAGGGAGACCGCGGGGGTAACTCATTAGAGCATGTTCATTCGTACAAAAAGTATCGACATGTTTTGTCCATTCTAATATCCGTAATTAGAGCATATAGTTCTCGTTATATATGGCAGACGCAAGGAGTGATTGGCTATTTCGGCGATAAGATCATTAGAGAAAGCTGGTGAAGTCTGATAAAATGTAAAAGCAATTATCAGCATCCACGAAGACTGGTGCAGATTCATTACAGCAGATAATTCTTTTAACAATCATTTCTATAACTCGTCGTATATTCGAATATTGCGACGAATCATTCCACCTCGAATAACTGTACAAAAC
Source organism: Rhorus exstirpatorius (assembly GCA_963564615.1). Classification (NCBI taxonomy): domain Eukaryota; kingdom Metazoa; phylum Arthropoda; class Insecta; order Hymenoptera; family Ichneumonidae; genus Rhorus; species Rhorus exstirpatorius. The sequence continues at coordinate 21,981,867 of OY751318.1, forward strand.
TTTTGAAAGTTTTTCAATGATTGTATTTTATATTTTTGTAAGTTTCAATTGACTCTGATTGCGGGGATATTATTTTTATTATTCACTGATAAACAGTCGGTAAGATGAATCGAAACGTATGCACGTTGAGCTAGCACTTTTTGGTGTCTATGTCGAGGTCGATCGATTCGATATATCAAGTCAAATTCTCGATATTTTAATCCTACTTGAAAATTTTTACTTTCCTTACCGAATTTATTTTAATACAAGCATTTCAAGGTTTCGAACAAGCAAAGTTTTTTTTTTCGAATTGTGAGTGATAAAAAATATTCAAATCCTATACTTGAATTTTTTGCTGATTTGAAAATTTTGACAATTTTTTTATTTTTTATTTATACTTGGAAGAATTGAAAAAAATGAAGAAAAAAAGGAAAAAAAGTTTTTGAAAATCAAGTTTCCTGCAAGCGAAAGTATGAAGTAATGAATTTTTGCATCCCCTCGATACCGTATCGATTACCGGACGTGCGTTATGATCAGTCAAGTCTTTCCTTTCTGGAGACTTTCGTGTGTATAATTCGATAAAATATGTATTAAAAATATAAAATTTTTCAGTGTTTTCATAAATGCAACATTCGTGTTTTACTCGAATTCGACACGTTCGTCTTCGCGTGAAATTTTTTTCAAGAGAAATTGATTTTTCGCTCGAACGAAATGAGGGTTTGAAAATGTTGACAATTTTTTTATTTTTTATTTATACTTGGAAGAATTGAAAAAAATGGAGAAAAAAAGGAAAAAAAGTTTTTGAAAATCAAGTTTCCTGCAAGCAAAAGTATGAAGTAATGAATTTTTGCATCCCCTCGATACCGTATCGATTACCGGACGTGCGTTATGATCAGTCAAGTCTTTCCTTTCTGAAGACTTTCGTGTGTATAATTCGATAAAATATGTATTAAAAATACAAAATTTTTCAGCGTTTTCATAAATGCAACAATCGTGTTTTACTCGAATTCGACACGTTCGTCTTCGCGTGAAATTTTTTTCAAGAGAAATTGATTTTTCGCACGAACGAAATGAGGGATGAAAGCCCAAAACCGACCCCTACTGTTCTCGCTGATCTTGTGAAGTCGCCTCGTTGCTCGGTAGTTGAGGAAGCTCCATGAGGATGACGCCACTAGTCGAATCGACGCAAATATTAGCTTGGTTCGTGTCCGTGCTAATGTAGAGCAGTTTATTCGTCCAGATGAGTCAATTTAATAATATTTTATTGTTTCATATTTTTTTATAACTTTTATGAATATCGTGAAAAAAAAAGAAAAATCGATTTTATCGAAAAAAAAAGGTTGTTTGAGAAAAAAAAAAAAAATATGTACACGTATTCAATGACGTAAAAAGCGCAGTAATAAGTGGCTTTGACTTTTGACTACTTGAAACTTATGATGAACCCAACAGCAGATTTCATTAGGCTCCTCTTGACCGTACTTTTAACTTTATCGTGCAATATCCTAACGCTTTACTACCCTGAGGCAAGGCCGGTATTTTACCATGCTACATATATATATATATATATATATATATACATATCTTTGCCTCCTTTGACACGTGATCGTACTCAGTCGCTCTCGCTCGTTTTTACTGCAAAAGCTTTATGATTCTCGCTTTTCACTATTCCCCCCCCCCCCCCCAACCATCGTTGTCGCAAAAACTTTAACACAAAACATTTTTCCTCATTTAATGGCTGACCCTTAAAAATGTATTATTCACCAAGACATTTTCTTTCAAGCATCTTTAAAAACCGAGCTCACGAGAAAACAAATACTTGAGACATGAGTCTCGCGAGACGTTCCGAAATCGAGTAATTTTTGAGAAATTGAAAAAAAGAAATGAAATCGTCAACCGATTTGTTTAAATTTTTGCACATCCCTTTATTTATATTTCAGGAAGCTTTGCAAAAATGTTCGTACAAAATATGCGTTTTCTTCTGGGAATAATGATCAGTACCGTGAGACGAATCCTCTTCGATCATATATGCTACTCCATGGGGAAATGGATTCGGCAACATGTAATTGTTAAAGTTCAATGAGTTTTTAGAATTGTTGATTCGTATGATCTAATCATTAAAATGATTTAATTGATAAAATTGAAAATATTACCGATATCAAAATAATTATATTTCACACGAGAAAGACACAAGTAAATTATGTATGGTGAAAACTTCAAGGATATTCGTTTATTGGTACATAACAAAAAAAAAAGTAACAAAAATATAAAAATCATCAAGAGTTTTTTTGAATGACAAAACATCGATCTGTTTAAATAAATAAATTGTACATTACAGGATACAGTGTGAACCAAATAAGCATTCAAAATTGATGTTATGGTCGAAATTATATTTTTTGCTAAAGTACTAATATTAATTACTTAAGAGGTTAAAATCAATAAAATGTACGCATCCGGACGCTAATTGCATATTGATTGTACGTCTATTTCATTCTTCGCTTTTATCCGTCAATATAATTGCCATTTGAGTTTAAACGAAGGTGATTTACAAATAGACAAATGCCAATTGATTAAATCTGTCCAAATATAACCTAATAACTTGATTTTAGATCAAGGAAGTTTTACCGAAAGTTTAAAAATAAAAAGGAATACGTAAATTTTGGATGTGTTTTCATATATAGAATCTACAGATTATCCTTGCAAAATTTCGAAGTCATTGACTAACTCGGTTCACAGATATCTCACCCAATCGGGATCCACTACAAATCACAATGATTTTTACTATTGGAAGGGAACGTAAGCGGAAAACATCCCTAAATGTGCATATATATACGTAGAAGTCGTTCTTATGGATGCTCATGGGAACATTTTCTTTCCTGAAAACGGGCAAAACTTTAAAGAAATTTTGCACGGTGGAGAAAAAAGAAATTTTCAATCGATGGCTATAATCCTTCACCTAGAGATTCTCGAGTTTACCTTTTAGCCCTTATTTTATCCCAACCCAATTTTTACCTGCTTCGTTTAATTGAGATCCTTAGAATGAAGTGTCAGTAAAGAGAAGGTGTCGGAGTGTTATTCACGAAGTGCGCTATAGTACGTTTACATAAACAGAAACACACACACACACATACACATACGAGAGGCCCGGACAATGAGACTCGAGTTGAGCGAGAGCCCCAAACGTTTTTTTCTCCCACTCTTCAACCCTTACGGAGCGTGCGGTGGGGTCGTCTTTGGTGCCCCAACGGAAGGGTAGTTCGCATTCTTTTACTCGAGCGTGAAAAAAAAGTGTGGGGAATGAAAAAAAAAAGAAGATAAACAAAAAAAACTAGCCCGACACGAATACCCTCGACACTTGTCCCCACCAACCTGCCCTGCCCCCCTCGCGTGGCTCTGGCACAGGGTGTAAGTGATCTCGAGTCCGGGCACGCGCTACCCAGATTCCCGAGGGTCGTACGCCACGCAGTGTAGCACGTTTTTTTTTCACTTTTCATCCCTCTACTCCACAAACCCCCTCTCCGCCAACCCCTGCCGCGCTCGACCTGCTTCCATACCCCATTCCCTAACCCCCAGAGGTCAGGACGATGGGAACGGTCGTTTTTTCTAACAGGTGGCCACTGTCGCGGCTTTTTTAACACCCTTTAACCCCCGTCACAGGTGGCACGCTCGCGCCTCACCCCGGAGCTCATACACGTGGGTTATATTTATTATCATATACATGCAATCTTTTATTTTTTGCTCTCGTGTGAGCCACAAGTGACCCCGGCGAATCACGGGGTGTGAGACGGTAACGGAGCAAAAAAAAGAACCAACTACCCTCGCGACGGAGAGCCACTTTTTTTACCTCGTGTGCGGGATTACCGAAATGGGGGATGCAAATTTCAATGAAAACGATCAGTCCGAGGGATCGGAATTAAGTGCGAGCTCGGAAACGTACAATTAAGTCGGATTTCGGATATTAAATGACAAAGATTTCAATTATGTCGTTTAATGGTGACGTACAATATACGACGGTATATAGGGTCACAGGAATAAAAATAAAAGTGTACATCGTGGGATATTCCGAGACGAGAAAATTCGCGCAAGCACGAGAGCATCAGAAGAAAAAAAAATGAAAAAGTTGAAGGGCCTTCTCTTTTCAACCTCTCCATCCAGTGAGGGATGAAGGTGAAGACGGGTGTTGGGTAGCGAGTACTTTCTTCGACGCGGAGTTTATGGAAAAGAACCGAAGATACGAGGAGGTGAGAGAGAGAGAGAGAGAGAGAGAGAGAGAGAGAGAGGAAGAAGTGGATTTGCAGGGGTAGTGAATGCAGGACAACGTCAGGGGGTGAGTCTTCGAGGAGGTGAAAAAGAGAGCTACAACGGTGGGGCGATGATATTCCTGGCGGAACCCTTGTTCGGACAGAGTGGGGGTGAAAAAGTCGGTTGGCGCCCCTCAAACGCCCCCCCCCCCCACCTTTACTGACCTCATCCCCCTGCATACGCGAATCAATAAAAATACGAAAAAGTTTCCTAACCGATGGGGGATTCTTTTATTTTCATAGGTTGATGATTAACATTTGACTTTGTGCTTTATTTCAATTAAATAGATTCTGAGCTATGGCTATGCAAAAATTTACTTCTGTTTTGCGAATTTTCGAAAACATATTGAACAAAAGAATCGAGAGTCACTATTAGAAAATCGTTAAAAAAGTGCATTTTTGAGATGGATTTCGGGAAACTTTTTGTTTAAATATGAAAAAAAAAACAATACGAAAACGATATTTCAGAACCATATTATAGTTAAGAGTGTGTATTTGTTTGTTTTATGTGTGAATTTTTAAATTTTCAAAAGTTTAATTTCCGTTGCCTATTTTCGAAAATTCAATAACAAAAATATTTCGAATGTTTCGCCATTATTTCTACATCAACGATCGTAATAAATCTTGATCATCATTTCAGCAAATATTTTTATTCTTTTATCGCATTTCTGTGTTACAATATAAAATTTATTGGATTGCAAGGAGTTTTTATCTTGATCCACCAATATAATTTCGATAACGAGAGTGGCGATTTGGGCTTGTTTCTTTTTTTTTTTTTTTTAATGTTAGGCCAATGGGAAAATATGTATGGGGTTGGACAATAGTTTTTGTGACCTCGCTGAGTCAAAAATAATTTTAAAAAACTATTTTCTCCATTTTACATATGTCTCGGATAAATTTTTTGATATTTTTTTTTTCAACTTTCAGTTCATTCTTCTCCGAAAAAAAATTATACATTTTTGGCTGGCTTGCGCTGATACTCGCTCGAGCACGCGGACAGCAGAGCCAAGAGATGCCAGATAGCCGAGCGTGAATCTTGAGGATACAACTTCCTCCCGAAGGAAGAGACCAAACCGAACCCATTCCTGTATATATAGCTACGGTCTTGAACCGCTTGCAACCACCTCCTCCCATCTTCAACCCCTGCTGCTCCTTCGTCATCCCTTCTTCGCGAGCCGGCAAATCAACGTGGCTCGCGCATTCACGTTCTTTTGTTCCTCGGCTCGAATTTCCCTTGGAATCTTTGCTACTCGCGGAGCGAGAAATAAAAGATAGTGGGTAAGAAAATCGTTAGAACGGAAATATATATAGACAAGGAGATACGAAGAAGATAATAAAATTCAGGAAGAATTAAGAAACAAAAATAAATAGAATAATGCGCGTGTGTCGTTGTAAAAAATTATAATATTCACAAAATATTTCTTTGTTGCATGATGGTCCACTTGATAGGACCACATTTTTGTTCATAAAATCCGCGAGAAAAACAGTTATCATTATTACTAATTAGTTATTTTAAAAAAAAATTATTCGATTCAATCAATAAGAACGTATGTTTGAATCGAACGACACTTTATATTGCTGCATCGGTCATCAGTATAGTTAACTAGGCACTTTAAAATTTAAGACTTTACACTTTAAAAATTATAGAATACGTCGACAAAAGTTAATTTCTAAATTTCATAATCCAACAATATCCTTTGTACGACATCTCCATCCTTCTTCCTATAGATCTCACTTGCCACGATAAATTTCTTTTGCCGCCTTTTCATCTTTTATCGTTCTTTATTTTTTTATTTTTTTAAATTTTTGTTCTCCCGCCATCAATAAAGTGTGTACACTTGGCCGAGGGGCTAGTTTTACCGGCCAAAGTTGCCGGAAGAGTTTCGACGCAAGGAAGTGGTGCGAGGGGATGTGTAGCAAGGAGTCACGATATGAAGAGTGCAAGGGAGTGAGGGTCGTGAATTTTCGATCGCTTTTCTCTCCGCCTTTTCGCAAGAACAGATCCTTTATTACAGAATGAAACAAAAGAAAGTGGCGGGTGCTATACGTCCGTGGGTATATAACGAGCATGAGGGGGGCAGAAGTGCGGGAGAGGCCGAAGGAAAACGTAGACGAGGAAAAATAAGAAGCAGAAGAAGACGAAAGAGGTGGCGCGGAAACGACGAAAAGGAGAAAAAGGAAAAAGTGGGGTGGCGGAGGTCGAGGAAAAATCGTCCCCATTGTCTCCGACGCCATTTTATCATTCCTCTTCGGTGTTCTGTTTCTGGCAAGGGCTGGGACGGGGTGGGAGGTGGGGGGGGGGGGGGGGGAGGGGACGTGGAGAAGAACGAGCCCCCTTGGCATATTTCAAATGACAAAAACCAGAGCCACCCTCTGAGATAGAGCTGGCTCTGTTGGACGAGGGTGGTTGGGAGATAGAGATGCTGGCTAGGGGATGGGGTTGAAGAGTGGCTCTTGGCCTGCGAGTGAAACAGCGAGGGTGGCAGAAGAAAGAGAAAGAAAGCGAGAGGGTGGATATCTCGCCGACGCCTCAGCATCCTGGTACGAGCACCACCACCCCCCCCCCTCCTCCCCCCTTACCATCCAGTCAAACCATCCCTATTTTCGAACCTGGGTTTTCCGCACCCCCTTCCCCGTTTTCCTTCTCAAGAGCAACCAGAGCGTCCAGGGTCTGAACGACGTCTTAAACTTTAATTGCCTTTATTTCGAAACGCGAGCGCGGGAAAAGCTTGCTCAACGAATCGGCCATTCGAGACGAGAGGAGAGCGGCCGAAATGGACCCGCGAGTATATATACGAAGAAAGACTCTCCGTGGTTTGTCCAATGTGAAAATTTTCCGCAAGTGTCTTTCTATCCGTATTATTTTTTTCCAGGTTGATTATCGTTTAACCCTATCGAAAGAAGTTAAAAAATAATGAAATTCGAAGCAAAGCAGAGGCTTCTTCGTGCTCTCAATATTTAGTCACGATATTCTCAACATCGTGTATCTGCAATGATAACGTCTAAATATAAAGTAAAAACGAGTAAACTTCATAATTTTTATAACGTGGAGGAAAATTTACAAACTATTAATGGCGGAAGAGGATATCGAGGATCAATTGTGAAGAAATGAGTTGTTCAATTCTTATACACAATGTGCTATAATAATTGCATCGTCAGTGAATGAATGATGATATTAATGGTGAGGCGACAGTCGGAGATTCAATGGAAATTTCTGTGATATTGAAGTGTCAGGAGAGCGTATCACGATAGAGTCTTCGACGATGAAATATAACTAATATAATATTTCTCCTCGATGCTCAAGATTTCCCCAACCTTTCGCACTCAGTCGCTCCATGATAATCGAGAAATTATTGTATTTCCAGCTCGATTCCGGCCTTGACGATTATATTTCACTCATGAGCCTCGTAATATTATCGTCGGAAAATCAATGCTCAATGCAATTAAACTCCACGAAAGTCACACGATTTTGCATTCCTCGTGTGTCATGTATTCCGGAATTTCGCGGTGTCAGAGGTCGATGGATTATTTTATTTGAGCGCGCGTCGTCGTTTCGTTTCATCTTTCAGATATCGCACCGGAAATTTGCGCTCTACACTTTGGAAACAAATCTAATAATATATTTTCCATCACAGGATGAACGAAGACAGGATTGATATATTAATGTATTTTATTAATTGCGAAAGAACTACAAATTTGAATGAAAATGATAAATTATAGAAATTTATTTCAGTACAGTATATAGATCAAAATAATATATGGTATTCATATTTAGACTATTGTGAACATTTATACGAACGTTAAACCGCTTATCATGACGACCGAGGATCAAATTAGAAAAATCTTTACCAGCTGGTCAATCTTTTACATAATCCAAAATGGTCGATTAATAATTTATTATTATTATTATTATTACGTTATTATATGTAGATCACTTTTCTACATTATTTAAACGATTCATTGAAAGAAAAACTTTGTTAAAAAAATGTCTCGATTACAGCATTCTCATAGAAAACATGCATTCGTCACATTAAGATTTTTCAATTAACGTATAAACAATTCTGAGCTCTGTATACAAAATTTATTACATTTTCGCAAGACTCGAAGGATTTCATAATACCTCATTAATAATTGTAGCCCAAGTCGAAAATTTTAATAAGTTGTTTATGGCAATGTAAAAGGCTGTGGTGTTCAAGAAATAATCTACATGAACGTCTGAAGATGGTAGCGTTAATAAAAATTCAAAATTTTAATTATTATCAATTAATAAAAATAATAATGATTTTTTTCCGACAGTTTTTCAGTAAGAAATTTTTGAATTTTTCGCTTTGCTTTCACAAAATTAAATTCTCGTTTGACAGTGAAATGAGGACAGAAAAAAAAAACGGATTTTCAGAATGTATCCAAGGAAACTCTGCATTAACTTTTAAGGGTTGAAAATCGAATAAAAAATATTTATATATAAATATATTTATACATACCGTTGCGGAAAAAGTCGTAAGTCGAGAACGAAAATTATAAGGAATTGTATAACGACCATTTTGCTTGAGCCCAGAAGTTTTCCCGAAGCATTCGCGGGGTACTCTTTCTCTCTCCCGCGTTCTCGTCGAACCGAAGGATCGGTATGGTGGGAGAAACGAGGGTAAGGGGTGCGTTGGCGACCAGAGAATAAAGGAAAGAACCGCTGGAAATCGCGGGGAAAGCGGGAAAGAGCGATAGCAGTAGCCAGGGTAGTTTTTCTGACGTCAACTCACCCTCCATCGAAGAGGGGGTGGCTCACCCTCGCAGCGCCCTTGCAACCGTCCCAAAAGGGGTAAAAGACGGTATAAAATGGGCGATGGCCTCTCACTCTCGCGCTAATGCCTAAAATATACACACCAGAAATTGGACTGCTTATAAGAGAGGCCAGGGAAAGAGAGAAAGAAAGAGAAAAATAGAGACGGTAAGAGAGAGAGAGAGAGAAAGAGAGACGACGCCGACGAAGAAGGGTGGCTCTTTCGGCGTCGCTTCGAAAGAGGGTTGCGCGTGTATACTCTTTCGCGAAAAGCCACCCCTCGACGACGCCGACCGAATATAACACGGCACAGCACAGGATCTCGTGTTTTCTCACCGTAGTAACGCACTCGACTTTTCATTCGTTCCAACGGAATATTTTTCCTTTACGCTTTTTTTTTCACATTTTACTTTCTTGCTGTTACAAATATAACGCAATCTTGCCATGACTACTTAAAAGATTATTCCAGCGGAGAAAAGTAGAGGGATGACGGGGTAGTTTTGGCTCAGTTAGATTTTTTTTTCGTGCACGGAAGTATGATTTGTCTCGATGAGCCGATTTTGAAAAAAAAAGGCGGTAAGACTAGGATTTTAATTTGAGGAAATATGCGTACATTTAAAAAAAAATTTTAAACGTACCAATTTGGTTGAGGTGGAGCATTGCGGTGATTTTTATTTTTATTTTTCAAAAATAATAACAGAATTATATTTTTCTTTTGGCAGCTAAACTTTTAAAATACATTCGGAAAGAAATGCAGTATCATGTGAAACGTCTCTTTGAAAAAAAAAAAATATATATTGCGGATTCACTTCGAAGCAGTGAAAAAAATTTTTAAAACAAAAATTTTGTCATGAGCTTCACGTTTATGAATTTGTATAATTTGTTACTTTTTCGGTATTTGCCAATTTTTCGGTGGTCTCTGAGATTCTAAAAGAGCAATTACCACAGAGATAACGGTATAGATCTTTGTGAATATTTTTGAATTGCCAGGGGAGTTAAAGGAGAAGTAACTTTCAAGAAGAAAGATGGTGTTATATGCCGAGAAAATCGATGCTACGCTATTTGAGCAGCAATACTTCAGTTTCAGCGTATTGTTAACGTCTTTTAATGTGTCTAGCCAACTTTTTCAATATTTTTAACCGGTATTACTTAACCGATATTTTTTCAAACTTAACAAATATGATCAAAATTTGTTTCATTCTGAAGACGTTTATCGAGTGCGATAACTTTTTTTGGAGCGGATAAATTGTTTGTAAAATTGTCAAACCGGCTATAAGAAAACCATAAAAAAAAAAAAAAACATTTCTTTTCCGTACTCGAATTGTGAAAGAACTATTGATATTATTTAACAATCAACAACGATTTTTTTTATTATCCACGAACGTCTTTTTAATATAGCAACACAATAAGTTTTTATTCACATTTTCCTCAACTAAAATTCCTCTTAAATTTTTTTTCACGAATCCTTGCTCCTTTCTACTTGTTTTTTTTTCTTCTCAATTTCTTTTCGCTTCCTGTGAAGCTCGGAGGAACATTTGTTCGTTAAAAAATTCAAGTAAATCCTTATTTCACATCAGCTCAGATATTCGCGACCGGGGAAAGTTCTCAGGGGATGAAAAAAAAAAAAAAAAAAAAAAAAAAAAAAACGGATTCCATAAAAGTTATTACAGTCTAATTTCATTGGCCATCGTGAAAATTTTGAGGAAAATTGTTCTCACACGCTGAATAAACTTTGCGTACACCGGACGCGGTCTTTCGATGTAATTTTTTTATTTTTATTTCCACGTCGGTTCATTCGAATCAGACGAGAATAAGGAACAAAGAAAGATGTCACCGCAAGTTTCACTTGGATTTATCGTCAGGTTGAACTTTTATTGTGGTCCATATCCATTGTTTCGTTGTCCTCAAATATTCTCGAACAGTCTACGCAATACATGAATCGAGCATCATGAACAGATATTTCGATCCCCGCGTGAATATGTACATTGTATCAACAAACCCAAACATTTCTTTTCTTCAGATATGTTAACTAATTGATAAACATATGGGACATTCACAATTAAAAAAAAAAAAACAGGTGAACATTAATTTTTGTTTGAAACAAATTTAATTGCCTCAAACTAAAATTGTCTCCGCTAAAATAAATTCAATTTTCATGTCAAGTGTTTAGCTGTATCCTTTCAAATTACAATTTTCATTCTCTATCGTTCCGTAATATATCGAATGTTCCTTATCATCGACATTATCAACTCAACCCGAGAATATCGAATAAAATTACAATTAACCGAATCAGCATCGACAATGATTTTCGAACTATTTATATATCTTTTATGAATATTTTAGCGGTTGTAAAACGCTCTTCAATTTTCACAACTGCGCGGATCTTTGTTGAGTCTCGCCGAATGTTTCTTCTCGGGTTTTGCCGAACTCGGTGAAAACGAGGAAAGAAAAAACAATACACTTTTATTAAATTTTTTAAAACGTAACGAATAAGCACACCGATATTTTGAGAACCGACGAAATTCCGGCGAATATTGCCCGATGATAAATCGACGAGGATATATATTAATCGTTGTCCAAACCAACTTCCATCGCGGTGATAGAACTGACGGTCCGTCGGGTCCGTCAGCGGAGTCCCGATTTCTCGTATATACTCGAGAGGGACCCCGAGTTCGGTCATCCCCACTATCGGGGCCCCACTTATTTCCCTACCTTGTACTACGCCTGACCGCTCGAATTCAACATAACAGAGCCTTTATAAATAAATACACGCACACACACATCCCAATACATACGAATACACACACACACACACACACATACTCACATGCAGCCGAAGCGGAAGGGACGGTTCGTAAGAACGGCAAAAGGAGATTTAAAAAAAAATGCCCTCTAGCGGAAAAACCTGTTTCTGCGAGGATCAATGTGATGAAAAAGACCAAAGAGACGAGTTACGGAGAAGCATCGAGCTGCGGCGAGGAGGGGGGGGGGAGCACTAAGACGAGGGATGGAAAAAGGGCCTGAAGAGCACGAAGGGGGATCTCGAAGGACTCGCGTAGAATTTTGTGAAAGGGGTCGGACACGGTTGTGTAAGGGGCACTTCATTAGCATATCCCACATAGCTCACAGATCTTTGCCACGTAGAAGGTCCAGGGTATGGCTACTGTATACGCTCGCATAAATACATAATATGCATGTATATATGTATGTGCGCGCGTGTTGACGCCGAAAATATAATTTCCCTATAGCGGTATGGAAAGGTTCGAGCACTTGGTGGGAAGGGGAGAGAGCGTATGTGTGGCATGTGCTGGCTCAACTGGTCAGGTAAGTTTTTTCGCGCTTAAAATTTTTTTTTTTTCCCCGTTTATTCTTCGATGACCAGATGTCCGGGGCTTACAACGGGAGACGCAATGGTGATGCGTACACGGCTCGGGCGTCTATATATACAGTGGACCGTTTTACGGTTTGCTCTGCACGGCCAAGGTGGTCCGGTTTGCTCTTTGGGGGCTACGAAGCCAAAGGGGTTGGCCGAGGTATACGAGTTTACACGGGGATGTACGCGCCCGGTGAGTATGCCGCGAAGCCCGTTTCATTCTATATCCGCCTGACCTCAATGACGACGATGATGACCTCCCCTTTCATGAAAGCGGTTCGGGGCCCCGCGATGACCCCGTAAAAATCGCCCGAAACCGGTTTCGATACAACGGATTTTTTGGCTGTCACATACACACACACATACACACACACACACACACACACATATCGTTTTATTATTGTACGAGTGCGCGGACAGGATTTTATGAGAAAAAGGGTCACGCTCTTTAACACACGTGAAGGGCCAGCGCGTTATGCGAGTTTTTACGGTGATCCGAATGGATGAACGGACGTCGCATGAAACACGCACCTGGCATTCGGCATCATTCGAACGAGGCACATCATTTGCTCTATCGCATGTTATATAAAATCGGGAAAATGGGTTTTTTTTTTCTATGATATTTACATTTTTATTCATCATCGTAACCTCTCCATCAGACTTTTTGCTTTTTTTTTCTCGAGAAAACTTGAGACTCTGGCTTTCCTACGAATTTTCATTATTCGACGCGTCCGAAGTTATGCGGTTAATGGAAAAATTGTTATATCACACCAACGGCAAGGGAAAAGAAAAAAAAAATCATACGCGCTTCAAAAGTCTCGTTTGATAAGAAAGTATACACATCAGCAGTCGCGGAATAACGAAATCGAGAAGAGCGGCTTGGTCGTGAAACGAGAACAAAGCGAATGGTCCAGCATCAGCGTTATCGTGAGCGCAAAATCGATCGTATCGTGCGGGAATGAGTAAGACAACCTCCGAGTTTCCTCATTCCCGTGTTCCATCCTCAAGGATGGAAAAACAAAACAAACAAATACAGATGGCTTAATTGAATTTGTGCTGTATATATATATTCTATGAACTTTCAACCTGTGTGTACAATAATATGACGATGAAAATTCGTGCAACGTGAAAATTTCGAAAATACATAATTTTTCTTTTCATTCAACTTTCCAAGGCTGTGTCTCTTGGCAAGATGACACTTATATACGCGCGCTGGAGCATCGCGCGGACTTTTGTCACATTTAGGACAGGGTCGCAAGTACGTAAGCGTGTTCATTCTTTTCTCGTGAACGTCACTTTTGCAAATATATATTCTGCCTCAGTGAAGCAGAGGATGGCGAAACGAGATACGCAAGAATATAAGTGAGAACAAAGTGCTGAAGAACTAGAATGGAATGAGAGGAAGAAAAAAAAAAACGAAGAGTAAGGAAAGAAGCAACCTCTTTCATGGAGAAAAGCGGTGCACTTCGCTGTCGCGGCTAAATTCACCAAGGGATGGGTTCCAAGAGAGATGGGGAAGTAGAAAAAGAGGAAGAAGAAGAAGAAGAAGAAGAAGAAGGAAAAAAACGGAGCCCAGAGCGATTCTGGGGCCACTGGGAGACGGCGTCGTTCTTGGGTAGCTATAGCGTTTGCCGGCAGGGGGGGAGGGTTTGGTTTGGCGAAAACGGCGGGTGAGCGGAGCGAAGGAACGAACAGGGGAAACGGTTGGGAGGTGGGCGGCATTAATTACGGTCCTTTATTATAAAAACTGAACTACCCCCCGCCAAGGCCAGGATGGAACGAAGCGAGGAAGAAAAAGACGGGGGGGGGGGGGATGTTGGCTGAGGGAGTGGAATGAAAGAGGAAAGAAGAGCGAGAAGAAGTGAGAAAGATGACGAAGAAAGAGAGACAGATAAGGAGGGAAAAAGCCCTGACAGCCGAGCGTACCATCCTCTCAGAGCCACCCCCCTGCCTCCCGAAACTTACCCCCTTGGACTTCTCCATGCGCATCCAATCCTCAACCCACTACGATTCTCTTTCCACTCAACGTAAACTATCTCTGTCTTTCTTTCTTTCTTTCTTTCGCATTTTCGCATTCACCGCGTCTTTCCATTTCATTCGCCATCTTTCTCCCTCACTTTGCCAGGCCGGCCGCACTGTTCAATTTAAAATACTTAATCTGTCTTAGTCCCATAGCGAGCTTTTCATGCTCCCGAGGCAAGGAGGTTGTCAAATGCAACTGTCGTTCCTATTTCACGTTTTATTTATCTCACTATTTTCCAGTATACTTATCTCCTTTCCGTTTTATACTTATAGACTTTGACTTTCGAAACAGAAAGCAATCGAATAATCCATAATAATGACTCTTCGATGCTTATGAATCTCGGCATATCGGGGCTCACTCACGTGAAAATGGTGGCCGAATAATTAGTGAAAGAAAAGGGTGATTGATAAAAGGATCGAACTGGTATTTCAAAAATTCCATAAAAATGGAATTAGCACTGCAGGCGAACTTACTATATCGTAATTGACAACATCATTTTTTTTTGAGCAGACTCTATACATTCGGAGTCGTTGGAAAAAAAGTTCTTTCAAATTTCGTTCCTCGTGAAAACTCACGTTGGCTTTTTGACTAAGGGAAAAAAAAATAGATGAACGCGAAATCTCGTTAGCGATTCTGTACACATACCGCTGCGCCGATGTGAAAATATCGAAAAAGGCCATTTTTTTTGAAACATTATGACTATTTGGGTTATGAACATTGATCAAGAAATCGGCTATAATAATTAATCGAATTTTGGCGGTGAATTGATGGAGCATCTGTCAATGACCGAAATGCGCTATGACATCGCTGCAAAAATTTTTCGATATTTATGTCACATACGGCGCAGTACAATAGTTCATTACTTTCAATGAATCCATGACAATTCGTAGAGATGATTTTCAAAATTTAGCACTGCTGTTTTGACTAGTGTGAATAAGCGCACTATCAGTTTGAATGTTTGGTCAAGCCACAATTAAAAAAAAGAAGTCTTCAAAGGCTAATTATAGAAAAAAAAATAATATTCATTATTTTCAGGTACGTCGCAGGGGTCTCGACCAAATATATCTTAAATGACTTTCATCGAAATATACTGCTTGAAGCATAACCAATTACGACAGTCAACCGCTTTCTCCAAGGCGCAAATTTTTACAATATTTTACCAAAATTATTTCGAACAAACCGTCGATATCACCCGTTGGAGAACGGCGTGTTTATCAAAAAAATTTTACTTCTTAAAATATGAAATATTGTCTCTCAATACTGGGATAGGTGACTGCTTAGCCATGCAATGGCTAAGCAGGAGGAAATTTTTTTGAGTTTGAGGTGATAATGCAACCGAAACTCAGTAAAACACACCGAACTTTATCGGCCAGATTTTTTTGGCGCAGGTTTCCTGTGCTCTTGCGCATATGTAAAAGGGCATACTAGGATAGGTGACCGCTTAGCCATGCAATGGCTAACTCTCAGGAGGTCTCAAGGAATGGAATGTCACATGGAAATTAAAAGGGATAACGGTATGAGATACGTAAAAGGCTAAGAACACCGCACGATGAAAAAACTATAATTTAAAAATAAATAATTAATCATTAAACATCATTGAGTCTTTGCCTCGCGAGATGTCATCCAAGGGGGTTATTATTTTAACGTCGATACCGATTTATGTTAAACTCCTCTGATTTTCGAACAGACCAAACGACTCCGCACAGAGCTCAAATGCTTTCATGTCTTTGGGCTTGATGACGAAGCAAGCTCACGGCAGTTGAGAACCATCGGGAGAAATAAGAAACGGATAAAATGGCGAGGATTTTAATTTGCATCCCCCCCCCCTCCCCTTTCCACCCTCATCGCGTTGCTGGGGCGCGCGCGGCTGGCCAGCCAGCCGCCCGCGAGCAACGTCGGCCCCTTGTCTTTGGCAAAGCGGAGCCCAGCATCACTGTTGGCTTCGGCTAGTAGGATAAGAGAGATGAGGGTAGAGATAGAGAGAGCCTGTACTATGGTGGTATATACTATACAATATATATATATATATATATATATATATATATCCACGATCTCCGTTGGACTCACGAAACATTATAGCTTTGCGAGAGCGAGGATGATGGTGGGCTGCTGTGCCGATATGGTGAGAGCGAAACAGAAAAAAGGGGTTAACGGAAAAGGAAAGACGGGAAAGCGAAAGAAGCCTTGGAAAATATCATAGCCCCGCACGCGCAGAATAAAATTACCGATTTGCTCCTGGCAACTCTCACTCCGTCTATCTCGATATACTTTCGTTCTCCCCCCCCCCCCCCTCTCTCCTTCTTACACATCCTCGTGGTTACCTTTTTTCTTTCACTTTGTTTCTCGAACCTGAAAGCTTCGTTCCCATTTCTGCGACTCTTGATGGTCCAAACGGCCAAAATATTTTTCCATACTTATATATATTCATGTCTTTTTCTCCTCACCTCCCACGACCTTTTACGTCGTCTATTGGCTGAGCAAACCTCCCTTCTCGCTTCACAAAGTACACACTGACGTTTCTCGCTCGGACCTTCGCGTCGACGAAAATATATCCTCGTCTCGATTTATGTTTCACTCGCACACTTCTCAATCCACGACCCTATACTTCATTCATCCACGGCCTCAATCTCCTCTCGCAAAACCTCGTCTTGGTAAATAACTTTCATAATTCTCGATTAGAAAGTTTCGCGCTATCTCACGCTGTAGCTTCGGCCATTACACATACACACACATAGAGAAAGAGAGAGAGAGAGAGAGAGAGAGAGAGAGAGAGAGAGAGCCAGAGAAAGCCCTGGGGTGCTACTTTAACCCTGGACAGAGAACACCCTCATTTTGAAACGTTCAAGATGATTCGGTATTACCTACACCAGGATGTTTGAGAAATTTTTTTTTCCCCTAAAAATTTTTGCAATTCATCGAAATTCTTGGAGAATTCTGTTGAACAAAGGAGGCATTTTTAGGAATTTCAAGATTCGGCTATTGGGAAATTCCTCCATTTGCCTATTTTGTTCTGTGATCAAACAAAATCTTCATTTCCAATTTTATTTTTCAATAGAACTGTGCCCGCATGTAATTATTTTAACCTCTTTTGAATCGCACTCTTCTAAGTTGGGCTTTGATTTTATCTATTTTATTCACAGGTTCTTGTCGAATCTCACAGGCCTGTACGATGATTTCCATTTGTATTTTTTTAAATTCATTTTTCATGCCTTATATAGTGGACTTTTCGATTTACCTTCTCGGTTTTTCAAGCTGAGCACGTAGGTGGGAGTAATGTGTAGATATATTTAAAATTGTAAAATATTTATTGAAAAAATCAATCGCAGATCCGTATGTAACGATTCTAGAAAAAGAAAAAGTACATGGAATACAAAATTTTGCCCCAGAAATAAATTCAATTCAAATAAGATATATTTTAATTATAAATATTCCATTTAAAAAATAAATATTTCATATATATATATACAATTTTTCATCGGAAGGTAAAAAATTTGAACATCGATCACGTTGGATACTGTAAAAATTTGACGAGCTGTCGACACAACAATAGATTGAAGAATTTTATTAAAAATTTGAAATAAAAAAAAATGGCCATTGTGAAATTTCAACGCATTAATGTAGAAATCCTGAAATAATACACCCATACGTGACTGTCATTTTTGTTTTTCAGTCTTAAAGCTACAAAAATTTCGAGAATGAATGAAATTTAAGAGAATTCAAGTTTTCTTAATTCTCCCAATCCACATTTTTTTTACACCTAATAATATACGAACGATGGATATGTAAAAAAAAAAAAAAAATTTTCTATAGATACATCGATGCCAGTTGTAAAAAAATACCAAGACCAAATTCTCTTGAATTTCGTAACGCACGACGAGAAGAGTTGTTTTTTTTTCTCTCTTTTTTACGAAATTGACCAGGAAATGCTGGCGGAAAGACCGTTCGGTGGCAAAGGGTCAATCGACATATGGCTGAGGGAGAATGCATGGAAGGAGAGAATAAGGGCGGCAATGACGAGGGAACCTGACGAGCAGAGAGAGAGAGTCGGAACATTACGCGCCCGAATTCACGAGAGAATCCGTGCTCCTTATATCCCATAGCCCTCAAAACATCGCTCTCTCGCTCGGACATAATCCACGATTGCCACACGATACCCGCCTGGGCCTTTGTTCATCGGGAAACGGAAGTGGACCTTCACATCGCGATCCTTTGGCACGAAAAACTTTCTGGCTATCAATGAGAAGGAAGTTTCGTAAACTTGAAAAAAAAAAATTACTCAAGCAATGGCATTCCTCGTTGAAAATTCATTGAACATTTTCGAGATGTCCATTGTTTCTCAAGCTGCAGCTGAGTCTCAACAGAATTTTGAGAAATCACTGCAGCTTCGAGGGAAAAAAGAAAAGACGAGAAGAAAAATTGATTTCTTCGTTTTACCTCTGCCACGATTTTGGCCATCAAGAACGGAATATTGTTTGCAAAAAATATAAGTTTTCGGTTCAATCTCTTGAAACTCGGTGATCCTTGTTCCTATTCAAGAACCTGTACGTTTTCTCTGAGATTAAGACTCCCTTATTATACCATCAAGTGTACTTCAAGTCACTTCACTTGAAGTACTTAACTTTTGTCACGGAAACTTTATGCTTGCATTAGCTGTATGTGTCGGGATAAAAATCATGATGTATTCCTTTTGACATCTTACCAGCTTCATAATTGCATTTATTCTTATTTATTCAAAGCCACCCAGGTATACAACGACGTCACGGATAACGTATTATGATTGTCAGTCAGGCTTTTCAAATATTCCGTGTCGGTCCACTTCAGCTCGAGAACGATAAGTAAGATATATAAAGCGAATGCAGGAGCAGCCAACCGGTAGAATCGAAGAAAGCAAAGAAAGAGAGGAAATAAAATGCCGAAGAAGAAGAAGAAGAAGAAGAAGGAGAAGAAAAAAAAAGAAAAAAACCCGACGAACGTCTTCGTCACGTGTTGGAT